>ML058524.1:0-1200484 GCA_003013855.2 Liriodendron chinense | reverse complement strand
TAGCCTCCTTGGTCGCTCTTCGTGGACGGGTCGTCGCAAGCCACCGGCAGTGGAGCGGGCCTGATTTTAGAGGCTCCCGACGGGTCGCATTTTCAATATGCTCTGAGTTTCGAATCACGTGCCTCTAATAATGAAGCAGAATATGAGGCCCTGATTGTTAGCCTCGAATTGGCCGTTGTCCTCGCAGTCCAGAATTTGATAATTCATAGTGACTCCCAGCTCATTGTCAACCAAGTTCTTGGCGAATTCGAAGCCAAAGAAGAAAGAATGGCCTTATACAAGTCTCGTGTCCTCATCTTGCTCGCCAAACTAAAGACTTATAAAATAATTCATATCCCTCGCGAGCAGAACCAACTTGCCGATTCCTTGGCAAAGCTCGCTTCTGCACCGGAATCGGAGTTATCACATTCAACCCCCATCGAGCACCGTCAGAACTTGAGTATCGACCATGTGACTCTCGAGCAAGTTATATTGGTACAATCGTCTCCATGCTGGATGGATCCTATCATCCTTTACCTCAGAGATAGATACCTACCAGAAGACAAGAAAGCTGCAAGAAAAATTCGGCTTCGAGCTGCCAGGTACACCTTACAAGATGGACTCTTGTTGCGAAAAAGCTTTTCCTTGCCTTATTTAAGGTGTCTTCATCCAGAAGAAGCACTTCGTGTTCTCGATGAAATACACCAGGGGGCATGTGGTAACCATCCCAGGGGGCGATCCCTAGCATATAAAGCGATGAGGCAAGGATATTATTGGCCCACGATGAAAGCAGACGCCATCGAATTTTTTAAAAAATGCGACAAGTGTCAATGATATCTACCTATACCTCGTGTACCGTCTGAGCGGATGACCCCAGTTGATAGCCCTTGGCCTTTTGCTCAGTGGGGGATCGATATCATCGGGCCCTTACCTATGGGAAAGGGACAGAATAGGTTCGCGATCGTGGCGGTTGATTACTTCACCAAATGGGCCGAGGCAGAACCATTAGCAAAGATTACTGAAAAATAAACTACTAAGTTTATATGGAAAAATATCATATGTCGTTTCGGACTTCCTCATACTATAATCACCGATAACGGAACACAGTTCGACAACGCGGCCTTTGATGAATTTTGCGACAAATGGAAAATACGTAATCTCCGCACTTCTCCATATCACCCTCAAGCGAATGGGCAGGTCGAGGCAGTGAATAAGATCATAAAGCATCATTTAAAAACCAAGCTAGGTGAATGTAAAGGGGTGTGGCCAGAACTTCTGCCAGAGGTATTATGGGCTTATAGAACCACGGCTTGTACATCAACAGGTGAAACTCCTTTCTCCTTAGCATTTGGTGTTGACGTAGTGGTATCAGTGGAAATTCAAGTGCCCTCATATCGGATCGAGCAGTATGATCCCGCGAGCAATCATGAAAACCTCCGACTTCACCTCGATCTCTTGGAAGAGCGAAGAAATGCTTCCCAAGTACGAGTGGCAGCATATCAACAACGTATTGCTCGTTATCGGAATGCGAAGGTTCGGCCTAGATCCTTCCAGTTCGGAGATTTGGTCCTAAGGCAAAATCTTGGAGTTCCTGCTCGTTCATTGGATCCGAATTGGGAAGGCCCGTATCGGGTTATCAGGGTTGTGCGACCCGGTACTTATTATCTTGAAGACATGCAAGGGAAGCCTGTACGTCGCCCTTGGCACGTGGAGCATTTGCTACGATACTACCCCTAGATTCGATGTAGCTTATTATAACGTTTTATGAATAAAGTGATCTTTTGGCCGCTACTCCATTTATATGGACCTGAATAGCCCTGAAGAGAATGCTTACACATCTTGGCCAATTGCCTACCTTTGGTAGGACTGAAACCATTGCTAGTTGGTTGCTTTTCCATTTATATGGACCTGGACAGCCCCGAAGAGAATGTATACCATCTCTTGACCAACCTTCTGCCCTTGGTAGAATCAGAATCTTAATCGATAGATCAGTCTATCTCAACGCAGACACGGTCTCACGACCCCCGGATTGAGTCTAATTCATTTTTTCATGAGTTAGTTATTTGCGATTGGTGAGAGGAGGGATCGCACTCCGGAATGCGAGCACCGTAGCTCGCGCCCGAATATGTGGTCATACACCCTAAATGCGAGCAGCGCAGCTCGTGCTCGAATTTAAGGGTCGCATCTCTGATGAATCCATTCGAGATCAACATAAAGCAAAAAATGAAAGAAAAAGAGAGAACAACAAAACAGTAACACTTCCAAAAATATCTTTTCATTGATGATTAGATGATTACAGATACATGATCGCAGATATAAGAGAGAAGAAAATAAAAGGAAATCAATCGCTTGGAGGAGCCAGGCTCTCGACTTCAGGGCCCATTTCAGGAGCCCCTCCAGCCTGCGTGGCTTCAGTCACCTCGTTCTCGGCAGCAGCTTGCTCTTCTGCAGCTATGATGGTCGCGACTCGACCGAATTCCCCCATATCGAAGGATGGGATCATTCGCTGCACTACTTTCAGTGCAAAGTCTCGACCAGCATCGTATGACTCATATCGTTCATCGTCATACAGCTGTGAAGTTCGGAACTCGGAAACCGCCCGAGCACCTTCCTCCGAGAGCATTTTTACAAGGGCGACTCTCTCCTCGTCCCAGTGGATTGAGTCGTCCTTAAGCTGCGCAAGAGCGGTGCGCTCCCTGGTCAAGTTGTCGTAGGCCTCCTTGAGCTGCGACCTGGCCCCCGCGAATTGCTCCTCTAACGAGATCTTGTCCTGCCGGAAGATCTCCCTCTCTCTCTCAGCCTTCTCCTTCAAACCCGTGAGCTTCACGTAGTCTGAGTCAAAGGCCTAATACCTGTCGGTCAGGACTTGGATCTTCTCAATGAGGATCTTTTTCTCCTCATCTCTCTTCGTGATCACCGCCTCACGAGCCTTGAGCAGTTGATCTCTTCCTTGAACTGCCTTTTCCAAGGCAGTCCTCTTTCCCTCAGCCTCCTCTATCGTGCGACGGGCGGCAACGATATCACGCCTCGTTCGCAGAATAAGATCTAAACCCTGCAAAAGAGATGAAAAATATAAGAGTATTCTGGAACGTAATAACAGATCGAAGCAGGTCTTGACGAAGTCTTACCTGAACCATCCTCATCCCCGCTTCGAGGATAAGGTTCTCAGGACTTGGATCGGGAAGAGAGCCGAAGGCGTGAGGCGGGACGTTCTCGAACAAAAATTTACATACTGGATGGAGGTGACGGGGAATAGAGTACGTCCCGCTCCCAGACGGTTGGGCAACGACCAACCCGGCCTGCTCGCGAGGTGGAGGCATTGACTCGCGAGCAGGTCCCTGCTCGGCAGCAGGGACCAGTTCGCGAGCAGGAGTCGGCTCTTGAGGCTCTACCTGCTCTCGAGCCTCTTCAGCTGGGGGGCAGCCGGACCCCACCCCATCTGGGGAATTATCAGCAATGTTAATCATTGGTGGCCCAGGTGTGACCACCAATGAAGGAATAGTGGGCCCAGCTGGGGCCCCCGCCATGCTCGCGGGAAGGGCAGGCTGATCGCTGCCCGTGCGGATGGAAGATTGAGAAGGTTCGGCAGGGGTTCTCTTCTGCCTTTTGGAGCCTGTGCCCTTCAGTCGGGGCAGTAGGCCTCTCTTCTCTCCAGCCTTCGTCATTTCAACTTCTCTTCTGGATATGAGGCCTGCTGCTGCAAGTCGCGAAGGAGACAAGCAAGCCTCGATATGCCTATCTCCGACAGGCACCTTGTACACTTTGATAATCTTCTCGTTGATCCCTCCTTTCAGATTCTGTTTTCTCAAGGTCGGGATACCTGCGAGCACAAACGGGGGTCAAACGAAGCAAAACCCTAAAAACCATTCTGGGGAAATTGCACAATGCGGGATTGTGTCTACCTTCACAGAAAAATCTGGTCACTCCTGGACCCCTGGAGGAGGCAGACTCCCAGCTCCCGGAAGCATAGAACCACCGCTTCCTCCAGCTGGGATAGTTCGAGGAGGGCTTCCCCAACACGAAATTATCCCGGTGCTAATAACACAAATAATACCAGCCTTCGCTGGAGGGAGCTTTCTTCAGACGAAACATACGGAGGAACTCCTCCGCCGTGAGTTCCCCGTTGCCAGCCTGAGCCCAAAGGGCAAAGGAGCCCAAAACTACCCTCCACCCGTTCACAATGAGTTGCCCAGGGGCAATCTTGTAACACCGGAGTACATCGCGAATGAAGGGATGGAGGGGAAGGCGTACCCCCAGGATAAGCTGGTACTCATAAAATGCTACGCATCCTAGGGGGGGGGGGGGAGTCTGGTGTTTCTCCACCTCCGGGCAAGCGGAGAGTTACTGAGTCGGGGATCAGGTATCTCTCCCGTAGCTCAGCCAGCCGGTCCTCCGATAAAACGGAAGGATATCCGGCTGCTGTGTATCTCCCTGCCGGAACCCTTGCACTGCTGGAGGCAGAGGATTCCGGAGTGGCATCACCAAGAGGGACAGTGGTCTCGTCAGAGTTCCCAGCCATGAGAAGATAAAAATAAAAGAAGGAGAAAAAAGGAAGTATACCAAAAACTGAAAAGAAAATGAACACCGGAGGAAGAAGAAGAATGGAAAGAAAAGACTGCAGGTTCCTTTCGAAAAAGCTTCTGTAGAAAATCAAAGAAATGGCGGACTCCGTATATTTATAGGCAATCATTCCGCCATATCTGATGGCACGTGGCAGTCCCTCCCTTGACACAGCGCTCGAGCAGGCACGCCCATTAACTCCTCAAACACGTGGCGAGCGCCCCTTCATTTTCCATCAGCGAAAAGGCTGCGGAAAGCTGGCACTCATTAATTCCAGCCCATCATGTGAGGTGCCGTTCTCGATGAAAGCAGCGGGCGGTTACGTGTGATAATAAGCTAAGTCCTTTCCTTAAGAATTCTTGGCGGCAAGGACTTGGGGGGCATCTGTTATAGGCAAAATGGTGGAGATAAGATTTCACGCGGAGATGCCCATTTGGCCCTCGAGATCATCTGATCAAGAGTCGCAGAACGGGTAAAAGTGGAGTGTGAGTTCGACTCTCGAGATCGTAAGCTCGGGAGTCGAAGAATGGATAAGTGCGGGACGTCCATTCGACTCTCGAGATCATATGATCGAGAGTCATAGATTGAAAAATACGGAGCAGCTATTCACAAGTCTCGAGTCTTCATAACCGATAGTCAAATACGGCAAAGCTCGATCCGCGAGCAGACATTCTCACAAGTCGTTGAAAGACGTTACATCTAAGTGTGTACTTGGACTCGCGACTACATTCTAAACATGCGAGCAGCTTTCCTGCGGTAATATCTCTTAGCCTTCAGTACTAGCACCTGATTCCCGTCGAGCAGCTTGTCCAATCCCTCTGCGACACCAAGCAGGGCTACATCCAGTTCGGTGGTTTCCGTCTCGTCGGCGTCTCCATCCTTTTCAGAAGCTATGACTCCAACTACGACTTCCAGTTTATCATGACATATCAGCGCTATTACCACGCTTACTGGCAGCCCGTATAGGTCAGTTTTTGGGCTTATCTTCTCTAAATGGATCCGGATCTCAAGGGATTGTCATCAAGGGGCGTGATTGTTGAAATAAGTCATTGGGTTGGATCTGACTCAAAAGATAGGATCTTATCCCACGAAATCAGCAAGATCCCAGTATCGTATGCGACATCAGCGGGATTTCGACATCTTACGTAACAAATTGGATTGCCTCCAGATCTATATAAAGGGGTGGCTCCATTAAGAGCAGGTACACACACAACATTCAATCTTGGTCCCGTTTTGCTTGGCTTCTCTTCTTACTGTGGCCTAACTTAAGCATCGGAGGGCTAACGGCTGGTCCCCAGCCACCCTTATTTGCTGTCTTGCTTCAGGTCTGGTGGTGGAAATCCCTGCTGGAGTGAAGGAGAAAAGCCGGAGGATCTCGTTACAAAATCTGACATTAACAGCTGACACCTCCAATACTTCCCCTCACGTGCGGGCAATAACTAGCCCCGCACGTGATGCTCTGGATTGATAAAATACCGGATGCCCTATAATACCAAATTTTGGAAACCCCAGGATTTAAACACCGAACGTCCTGCTCTGATACCATGTTATTGACCGGTTGCGCTAAAAGCTCGCACTATTAAGGAACGACAGAACATGTATATCAGGGGGTTTGCTGGCGCCTCCAACAACTGGTACATTTTTTCATAAATTTCATTCTCATTTTTTATTTAAGAAGAGTAAGATTTTTTTTCCTATTTATTAATTAATTTTAATATTTATTTATAGTTTTTAAGAAAAAAGAAGAAGAACAAGAAGACAAAGGTACATTGTTTTAATTATTTAATATTTTTATTTTTATTCCCCCTTTCTCTTTTTTATTTAAGAAGATTATGAATGTTTTTTTATTAGTTAATTTTCTTATTTATTTGTCCTTTTTTTCAAAAAAAAGTAAGGAAAAAGAACGAAAGAAGTAGGCAAGTTGTTTTATTTATTTGATATTTTCATTTTCATTCTCTTTTTATTTTCTAAAAAAGAAGAAGAAGTGGATATTGAAGGTATATTTTTTTTTCTTATTTGTGTCTTTTTTCAATTCTGATTCATGTGTCTTTTTTTAAGAAAAATGAATAAAAGGTAAAAGAATGAGAAGGAGCAAGGGTATTTTCATCTGTTGCTTTTTTCAAAAGTTGTTAGAGGTCTTAAAATAAAATATTTAAAAGGCCTCCTCAATTACCTAATTAAGGTAGACCTTGGGTCTACTTTAGTAATAAATCCAAATACTTTCCGAGGAGTTAAAAAAAAACAGAGAGAAAAATGGAAGGAAAATGCAAATATATGCACAAAGAGAACTAGGATATCACCAATTGTGGGACCCATCCACACTTTCTTTTTTGTAGAAGATAAGCAAAATTTGTTAATCTAAAGGGCCAAAAATAAAAAATTACAAGAGACAAAGCAAAAGGAGAAGACCCACACCACAAATCAAGGGATGCAAAAGGAAAAGAAAAATAAAAGCCTAGGGGAGCAAAAAACAACAAACTCAAACTAGGTCGAGAGAACACCAAAAAGTTAGAAGGCTCTCAAGGAAGGGAGGAGGCAAAGAATTAGAAACATAAATCAATTATGGATGAGGCAACAAGTTCAATGGAGGGTAAAATCCGAGGAGTCTAACCGGAAGGTGCACTAAACATCTTATAGATAAGAGCTTGATTCCCCTTGCTAATAATGCAAACTTGGCCTCCAAGGTAGCTTGAATGAAGATGAGTCGATCGCGTAAAAAGGCGCATATACCATGAAGAGTTTTTAGGGTAGGATATCGAAGTATGCCACTCCTCATTTTGGACTTCAATGGTGAAATCACAGATATTGGTAGAGTTGAACTTGTCAAAAAAAAAAAAAAAAAAACAAATGCAAGCATTTATCTTTAGGCCCTCAAACGATGGTCTAAAAAATAACACCCCAGGCCACTCTAGAGGAAGAGAAGAAACAAAGGAGCCCAATTTTTTTAAGGGCTTGTTTCAGTGCAAGAGAGAGTCTAAACTCCTTTTTCTAGTTCTGTCTATATCCACATGATGCAGGATAGGCATGTGGATAAGGAAATAAGGAGTTGAAGGTCCTAAGTAGTCAAGATATGCTTATGTATGGATTGAGTAAAGGAAGAACTAAAAAATAAAGATTGCTTCAATCGCAACTCCTCCAAAATAAGTTAATGACTATTTCCTTTGTGAGGGATTTGTTTCTAAAAATATAGTTTATTAAGTTCCCTCCAAATATGCCATATAAGGGTTGGAAAACGATGCTCTCTTAGTAAAGAAGAGATAGGGTTGTCCGAGTTCTCCACAAAGTATAGAACATATTGGAGTAAGGGGACACCCAAGGTAAAAGGAGCACCATCTTCTGGTGAATTTGATCCTAAATCCAAGTTGAGTTAGGACAATAAAAGAAAATGTGGATGTTTGTCTCTAGAGTGCATTGGTATAAGAGATAAGAAGCATCGTTAGTACTTCCAAATCTAGTCATCATATCCTGAGTGTTTAACTTGATGAGGAATGTCATCTAAGAAATAAAAGAATGTTTAGGAATACTCCCATTCATTATTATAGATGAAGGCACTCACTTTAATGTTTGATCCCATTCCAAGATCAAGGATGGCTCGAGTACCAAACTGATCAACAAGATTGTTATAGTCAAGCTAAGGGTCATGACAAAAATTGATAAGATTACCCTTGCCAATTAAGAATCTGATGTGACATTTTGCAATGAGACGAACATTAAGGATACTACACTAAGCTCGCTGATGCAGTAATCGAAATTTCCCAAATGGATCTCCTCGTGATATATTTTCCTAGATCCATCTTCCCTAAGGGCTATTATCATTACATAGAATTTTCTACAAATGTTTTGTAAGATAGGCCTTGGCAAAAGCTTATAGAGGGAGAATTCCTGTTGAGGCATGAAAAAGTGCAAAAGAGAGAGAAAAGAAAGATTGAAGAAAAGAAGAAAAGATGAAGAGGAAAATGAGCAAACAGACAACGGTCTTACGCGACCACGTAAAACACTATAGTCTTACGTGGATCGCGTAAGACATCCTAGTTAGGGGCAACATTCCCTGTTTTCCGCAGATTTCGGAGTCGAAGCTTATAAATACCCCATTGGGTACTTCATTTGCATTCATTCGTTCTTCCAGAGACTTAGAGCTCGCTTCAGAGATATGAGAGGTACAAGAAGAAGACTCATACATCTTCTCTATCCCGAGTTGAATGCATTGATTGCATTCGGGAAAGGAAAGAATGACGAGGAAATCGAAGAAGTTGAAGAATAGGAGAGAGAGAGAGAGAGAGAGAGAGAGAGAGAGAGATGTTGACTAGTGTAGTTTTACACAACCACCTAAAACCACAGTGTTTTACACGAGTCGCGTAAAACTTCTATTTGCTGCATATGAAGCTTCGTAAAGGGATTTTCGAGAGGCATTTTCGTGAAGTTCGAGTTGTGCCGAGGTCTTATTTCAGAATGTATTCAAAGGAGTTCGAGATATATTCAAAGCAGCTGGGGGCAATTTTCAAGCGATTTAAAGAAGCCCAAAGCAACCTTTGAAGAATTCTAAAATAGCTCTGTTAACGTCAGATTTTGTAGTTGGATCCTCCAGATGTTCACCTTCTCTTCACCAGAGATTTCCCTCCGCCAAACCTGAAAGAAGGCAGACAGCAACTAAGGGTGGCTGGGGACCAACCGTTAGCCCTCCGATGCTTAAGTCAGGCCAAAGCAAGAAGAAGAGAAGCCAAGCAAAACGGGACAGAGATTGAATATTGTGTGTACCTTCCTCTTAATGGAGTCATCCCTTTATATAGATCCGAAGCGATTCAATCTGTATCGAGATCCCGCTGATCTCGAGTACGATACGAGATTCTGCTGATTTCGTGGGATAAGATCCTTACCCTTAATGACGAGATCTAACCAAATTACTTACTTCGGCAATCACGTCTCTTGATAGCAATCCCTTGAGATCCGGAATCAGCGGGGAAGATAAGCCCAAAATCGCCCTATACAGGCTGCTGGTAGGCGTAATAGTAGCGCTGATTACTCATGGAAACCGTAGGAGTGATAACCGGCGAAAAGGAAGGAGACGCTGACGGGATGGAAACTACCGAACTAGGTGTAGCCCTGCTTGGTGTCGCAGAGGGATTGGACAAGCTGCTCGATGGGAATCGGGTGCTGGTTCTAAAGGCTAAGAGATGTTGCCGCAGGAAAGCTGCTCGCATGTTGGAATGTGGTCACGAGTCCGAGTACTCGCTCACTTAGATGTAACGTCTTTCAACGACTTGTGAGAAGGTCTGCTCGCGGATCGAGCTTTGCCGTATTTGACTATCGGTTATGAAAACTCGAGACTTGCGAATAGTTGCTCCGTATTTTTCAATCTGCGACTCCTGATTAGGTGAGCTCAAGAGCCGAGTGGGTGTCCCACACTTATCCAATATTCGACTCTCGATCAGATGATCTCGAGAGTCGAATGGACGTCCCGTACTTATCCACTCTACGACTCCCGAGCTTACGATCTCGAGAGTCGAACCGGCACTCCGCATTTACCCGTTCTGCGACTCTTGATCAGATGATCTCGAGAGTCAAATGGGCATTTCTGCGTGAAATCTTATCTCCACCATTTTGCCTATAACAGATGCCCCCCAAGTCCTTGCCGCCAAGAATTCTTAAGGAAAGGACTTAGCTTGCTGTCATGCGCGGCTGCCTCTTGCCTTTACTGAGAAGCCGTACATGATTAGGCTGGAATTAATGAGCGCCAGCCTTTCCGCAGTCAGAAAATGAAGAGGCGCTCACCACGTGTCCAAGTATTTAATGGGCGTGCCTGCTCGAGTGCTGTGCCGAACGAGAGATCGCCACGTGCTACCATATACGGCGGAATGATTGCCTATAAATATACGGAGTCCGCCATATCTTCTGATTTTCACAGAAGTTTCAGAATTCTCCTTTGCCTTTCAATCATCTTCCTCCGGAGTTCCTTGGTGTCTTCCTCGATCTCCTTTGGTGCTCTTTCTTTCCTTTTGTACTGTGGTATTTCTTCTTTCTTTTTCTTCTTAAATATCCCATGGCTTCTGAGGAGAGTACCGTTCCTTTAGGAGATGCCACCCCGGAATCCTCTGCTTCTAGTAACGCAAGGGTTCCGGCAGGTCAGTATACAGCGGCCGGATATCCCTCCATTCTATCGGAGAACCGGCTGCTGGAGTTGCGGGAGAGATTTTCAATCCCTGACTCAGTCGCTCTCCGGTTACCCAGAGATGGAGAGACGCCAGACTCCCCTCCCCCAGGGTGTGTGGCCTTCTATGAGTATCAACTCATTCTGGGGGTTCGCCTTCCCCTCCATCCCTTCATCCGGGATGTACTTCGATACTATAAGATTGCCCCCGGGCAACTTATCGTGAATGGATGGAGGGTGGTCCTAAGCTCATTCGTCCTTTGGGCTCAAGCCGGGAACGGGGAGCTTACAGCTGATGAGTTCCTCCGCATGTTCCGCTTGAAGAAGGCACCCTCCAGCGAAGGCTGGTATTATCTGTGTTATTGGCATCGGGATAACTTCGTGTTGGGAAAGCCCTCATCGAATTATCCCGGCTGGAGGAAGCGCTGGTTTTATGCATCCGGAAACTGGGAATTTGCTTCTTCCAGGGGCCCAAGAGTAAACCGCTTTTTCTGTGAAGGTAGGCACAATCCCGCATTGTGCACTTTTTCTTCAATTAGGGTTTTAGGGTTTTACTCCATTTGACCCTTGTTTGTGCTTGCAGGTATCCCGGCCTTGAGAAAACCGAATTTGAAAGGAGGGATCAACGAAAAAATCGTAAAGGTGTACAAGGTGCCTATTGGTGATAGGCACGTCGAGACTTGCTTGTCTCCCTCACGTCTTGCGGCAGCGGGCTTAATATCCAGAAGAGAAGTCGAGATGACGCAGGTCGGAGAGAAAAGAGGTCTGCTGCCCCGGCTGAAGGGCACGAGCTCCAAGAGACAGAAGAAAACATCTGCCGGTCCATCTCACCCATCCATCGAAAAGGGTAACGATCAGCCTACTCCTCTCGCGAGCAGGGCAGGGGCTCCAGCAGGGCCTGCTATTCCTTCACTGGTGGTCGCACCCGGGCCGCCAGTGATTAATATCGTTGACAATTCCCCAGATGGGGCAGGGTCCAGCTGCCCCCCAGCTGAAGAGGCTCGTGAGCAAACGGAGCCTCGAGAGATGGCTCCTGCTCGCGAGCTGGTTCCTGCTATCGAGCAGGGACCTGCTCGCGAGACGATGGCCCCTCCTCGCGAGCCGTCTGGGCTGATCGTTGCCCAACCTTCCGGCAGTGGGACATATTCTGTTCCTCGCCACCTCCACCCCATCTGTAAATTCTTATTTGAGAACGTCCCACCCCAATCCTTCGGCTCTCTTCCCGAGCCAAGCCCCGAGAGCCTCTTCCTTGAGGCAGGGATAAGGATGGCTCAGGTAGAACCTCCTAGCCCAAACTTTATTATTTTGGGGTTTCTTAAGTATTTTTTCTCACCCCTCTTTTTTGTTTGCAGGGATTGGACCTCATCTTGCGGACGAAGCGAGACATCGTCGCTGCTCGCCGCGTAATAGATGAGGCAGATGAGAAGAGGATCGCTTTGGAGAAGGCGGTCCAGGGACGAGATCAACTCCTCAAGTCCCGTGAGGCAGTGATCTCCAAGAGAGATGAGGAGATAAAAATCCTCATAGAGAAAGTCCAAGCGTTGACTGAAAGGTATCAAGCTTTGGACACTAAGTTCGCGAAGACCGCCGACTTGAAGGAGAGGGCGGAGAGAGAGAAGGAGATCTTTCGCCAAGACAAGATCTCATTGGAGGAGCGGCTTGCGGAGACCAGGTCGCAGCTCAAGGAAGCCAACGAGAACTTGGAGAAAGAGCGCTCCGCTCTTGCACAGCTTAAGGACGACTCGATCCATTGGGACGAGGAGAAAGTCGCCCTTGTAAAAATGCTCTCGGAGGAAGGTCCTCGGGCAATCTCCGAGTTCCGGACTTCGCAGCTATATGACGATGAACGATATGAGTCATATGATGCTGGTCGAGACTTTGCACTGAGAGTAGTGCAACGAATGATCCCATCCTTCGATATGGGGGAATTCGGTCGAGTCGCGACCATCATAGCTGCAGAAGAGCAAGCTGCTGCCGAGAACGAGGTGACTGAAGTCACGCAGGCTGGAGGGGCTCCTGAAACGGGCCCTGAAGTCGAGAGCGTGGCTCCTCCTCCAAGTGATTGATTTCCTTTATTTTCTTCTCTCTTGTACTCGCGATCATGTATCTGTAATCGCTTAAACATCAATGAAAAGATATTTTTGGAAGTGTTACTGTTTTGTTGCTGTTTTCTCTTTATCTTTCATTTGTGCTTTGTGTTGGTCTCATGTTGACTCATCAGAGGATGCGACCCCTTAATTCGAACACGAACCGCGCTGCTCGCATTTAGGGTGTACGACCCCATAACTTGAGACGAGCTGCGGTGCTCGCATTCTGGAAGTGCGATCCCTTTCATCAATCGCGAGCAACTAACTCATGAGAAAATGAATTAGACTCAATCCGGGGGTCGTGTGACCGTGTCCACGTTGAGATAGACTGATCTATCGATTGAGATTTTGATTCTACCAAGGGCAGAAGGTTGGTCAAGAGATCACGTATGCTCTCTTCGGGGCTATTTTTAATCCATAGAATGGAGAAGCAACCAACTGGTAATGATTTCAGTCCTACCAAGGGTAGGCAATTGGCCAAGAGGATGTGTATGCATTCTCTTCAGGGCTATTCAGGTCCATGTAAATGGAGTAGCGACCAAAAGATATCCTTCACTTTATTCATAAAATGTTGTAATAAACTATATTGAATCTAGGGGTAGTATCATAGCAAATGCTCCACGTGCCAAGGGCGACGTACGGGCTTCCCTTGCATGTCTTCAAGATAATAAGTACCGGGTCGCACAACCCTAATAACCCGATACGGGCCTTCCCAATTTGGATCCAATGAACGAGCAGGAACTCCAAGATTTTGCCTTAGTACCAAATCTCCGGGTTGGAAGGATCTAGGCCGAACCCTAGCATTTCGATAACGAGCAATACGTTGTTGATATGCTGCCACTCGTATTTGGGAAGCATTTCTTCGCTCTTCCAAGAGATCGAGATGAAGTCGGAGGTTTTCCTGATTACTTGCGGGGTCATACTGCTCGATCCGATACGAGGGCACTTGAATTTCCACTGGTACCACTGTGTCAACACCAAATGCTAAGGAGAAAGGAGTTTCACCTGTTGATGTACGAGCCGTGGTTCTATAGGCCCATAATACCTCTGGCAGAAGTTCTGGCCACACCCCTTTACATTCACCTAGCTTGGTCTTTAAATGGTGCTTTATGATCTTATTCACTGCCTCGACCTGCCCATTCGCCTGAGGATGATATGGAGAAGTGCGGAGATTACGTATCTTCCATTTTTGCAAAATTCATCAAAGGCTGCGTTGTCGAACTGCGTTCCGTTATCGGTAATTATAGTATGAGGAAGTCCAAAACGGCATATGATATTTCTCCATATAAACTTAGTAGTTTGTTTCTCAGTAATCTTGGCTAATGGTTCTGCCTCGGCCCATTTGGTGAAATAATCAACCGCCACGATCGCGAACCTATTCTGTCCCTTTCCCATGGGTAAGGGCCCGATGATATCGATCCCCCACTGAGCAAAAGGCCAAGGGCTATCAACTAGGGTCATCCGCTCGGACGGTTTATGAGGTATATGTAGATATCGTTGACACTTGTCGCATTTTTTAGAAAATTCGATGGCGTCTGCTTTCATAGTGGGCCAATAATATCCTTGCCTCATCGCTTTATATGCTAGGGATCGCCCCATGGGATGGTTACCACATGCCCCCTGGTGTACTTCGTCTAGAACACGAAGTGCTTCTTCTGGATGAAGACACCTCAAATAAGGCAAGGAAAAGCTTTTGCGCAACAATATTCCGTCTTGTAGAGTATACCTGGCAGCCCGAAGACGAATTTGCCTTGCAGCTTTCTTGTTCTCTGGCAGGCATCCGTCTCGGAGATAAAGGATGATAGGATCCATCCAACATGAGGATGATTGTATCGATGTTACATGCTCAATAGTCGCTTGGTCGATACTCAGAGCCTGACGGTGCTCGATGGGGATTGAATGCGATAACTCAGATTCTGGTGCAGAGGCGAGCTTTGCCAAGGAATCGGCAAGTTGGTTCTTCTCGCGAGGAATATGGGTTATTTCATAAGTCTTCAGGTTGGCGAGCAGGATGAGGACGCGAGACTTGTATAAGGCCATTCTTTCTTCTTTGGTTTCGAATTCACCAAGAACTTGGTTGACAATGAGCTGGGAGTCGTTATGAATTATCAAATTCTGGACTGCGAGGACAATGGCCAGTTCGAGGCCAACAATCAGGGCCTCATATTCTGTTTCATTATTGGAGACGCGTGATTCGAAACGCAGAGCATATTGAAAATGCGACCCGTCGGGAGCCACTAAAATCAGGCCCGCTCCGCTGCCAGTGGCCCGCGACGACCCTTCCACGAAGAGTGACCAAGGAGGCTGGTCGCTGGTCATGATATTATTTTCAGAAGAATATGTAAATTCGGCGATGAAGTCAGCCACGGCCTGGCCCTTGACTGCGGTCCTAGGACAGAATGAGATATCATGCTCACTGATCTCGACCGCCCATTTAGTTAAGCGCCCGGAAGCTTCAGGCTTTTGAAGGATTTGTCGTAGTGGGTGATTAGTCGGCACTAAAACAGCGTGGGCTTGAAAATATGGTCACAATTTTCGAGCCGCCGTGACTAAGGCTAGGGCCAGTTTCTCCATATCAGAATACCTAGTTTCTGCATCAACCATTGCTCGACTGATATAATAGACGGGCCTCTGTACCCCGGAATCTTCTCTTATTAAAGCGGCGCTAACGGCCGTAGTGGACACAGAGAGATAAAGAATGAGTTGCTCATGTGCTACAGGTTTAGATAAAATGGGAGGAGCGCTCATGTATTGCTTCAGTTGTTGGAAAGCTTCTTCACACTGAGGTGTCCACTTCCAATCAGATTTGGCCGTTGCACGAAGGAGTTTGAAGAAGGGCAAGCACTTGTCAGATGCTCGCGAGATGAATCTATTCAATGATGCGATGCGACCAGCCAGACGCTGGACGTCCTTCAGAGTAACAGGGGATTTCATCTCTATCAATGCTTTAATCTTTTCAGGATTTGCCTCAATTCCACGCTGGCCAACCATGAACCCAAGAAATTTCCCTGCAGATACTCCAAACGCGCATTTTTCTGGGTTTAACTTCATTTGATACTTCCTCATCAGATCAAAGGCTTCTCGAAGATCAGAAATGTGGTCATCTTCAACGATGCTTTTCACGAGCATGTCGTCAACATAAACTTCCATATTCCTACCGATTTGAGCAGCGAATATTTTGTTGACAAGACGTTGATAAGTGGCCCCTGCATTCTTAAGACCGAACGGCATCACCTGGTAGCAATATAGTCCTCGATCCGTGATGAAGGCAGTATGCTGGCTATCAGGTGGATGCATCATAATCTGGTTGTAACCAGAATAAGCATCCATAAAGCTGAGGAGAGCATGTCCAGCTGTTGAGTCGACCAACTGGTCGATCCGCGGTGTCGGGAAGCTATCTTTGGGACATGCTTTGTTCAAGTCTGAATAGTCGACGCACATCCTCCATTTGCCATTAGCTTTCCGGACGAGAACTACGTTCGCGACCCACTCTGGGTAGTCAACTTCTTTTATGAAATTAGCCGCGAGCAGCTTCTCGACTTCAATTTTGATTGCCATTTGCCTTTCTGCAGTAAAGGCACGTCGACGCTGGTGTACGGGTTTATGCTTCGGGTCAATGTTGAGACGATGTGCGATGACATTGGGATCGATGCCTGGCATATCTTTATGAGACCAAGCAAACACGTCCTGATATTCAGTGAGGAAAAGGATCAAATCTTCACGGTGGACACTGGTTAAGGAGGACCCGATGTACACGATCTTAGAAGGATCGCCTTCGGTTAGGTGAATTGCCACTGTTTCCTCCCCCGGAGTTCCTGACTTCAGAGCATCTTCTCTCGGATCCAACGAGGTGGTGGAGGGAACGTCGGGTGAACCTTGAGTTATCTCCATGACGGGTGTCGCTTGAGCCTTCTTTCGATCTTGGAGGGCTATCTGGTAGCAAGACCATGCCTCCTGTTGACTTCCTCACACGACCCCGATACCATTTGGGGTAGGAAATTTGACACACAGATATGAAGGGTGCAAGGCTGCCCCGACCTTAGTAAGAGATGGCCGCCCCAAAATGGCATTATATGCTGATTTTCGATCCACCACGACGAAGTTGACGAAGACGGTGCTCTTCGCTGGACTTTCTCCAAAAGTAACTGGGAGATTGATGCTCCCTTCAGGTGTTACCACCTCTCCTCCAAAGCCGATGAGGGGGGTCGATACTGGCTTGAGGAGGTTTCTGGCAATAGCCATTTTATTGAAAGCCTCTAAATATAAAATGTCGGCTGAGCTACCTGTATCCACCATAATTCGATGAGTTAGATAATTCGATACCTTTAATGTGACTACGATGGAGTCTTCATGAGGGAAGTGAATTCCTGCTGCATCTTCGAGGGTGAAGGAAATAGGAGGGTGACTGGCTTTTGACAAGCTAGACGACTGTTCCAGCCAATAGATCTGCTGGGGTTCTTTGGATGCCTTTCGAGCGTATGCTTTTCTTGAAGCTTGAGAGTCACCGCCACAAGCTGGTCCCCCGACGATGGTGCGGATTTCTCCCGTGGGCTCAGCGTCCTCTTGGTCAGTTTGATGATGAGGCGGTTCCTTCTGACGAGATGAGGTCTTCGTCCTTTCTGGTGATTTACGTAGCAACATAATCCTGGAGATGGCCTTTTCGAATAAGGGCTTCGATATGGTCTCGTAGAGAGATGCAGTCCTGGGTTCTATGCCCGTGATCTTTGTGGAAGTAACAGAACTTGCTCTTATCCCTCTTCTCAGGATCGGATTTGATCTTTGCGGGCCACTTTACATATGGCTTGTGTTTAATCTCCATTAGAACTTTTTCATGAGACCGATTAAGAGGGGTGTAGTTATGGTATTTACTAGAGTAAGGCTTCTTGGGAGAACGATCGTGCTGATCATGACGATATCTCTTATCTGTAGAAGAGGTTCCTTCTGGTTTGCGTTTCTTACTTTGTACTCCATGGCGTGTCAATGCGACTTCTTCTGCATTGATATATTTCTGAGCTTTGGCTTGGAACTCTGCCATAGTTTTCGGAGGGCTTTTATCTAAGGCAAACCTGAATTTCTCGCTCGTTATTCCGGCAATGAGAGCTGTAAGACCCTTTTCTTCAGTGTAACCCTCAGTTTGGACGGCTTCGGCAGTGAACCGTACTGTGAACTCCTTTATTGTCTCCCCATGCTGCTGTTTCAGATTCATCAGATGGGAGGCTGGCTTCTTAATGCGAATGCTTCCCATGAACTGAGAAAGGAATATCTCCGATAACTGGGAAAAGGAACTGATGGAACGAGGCTTTAACCCCCGGAACCACGTACGAGCCGCTTCCTTCAATGTTAAGGGAAAAGCCCTACACATGATTTCTGAACCATGTCCCTCCAACTCCATGAGGGACCTGTATGTTTCCAGATGTTCAAGAGGGTCGCCAATACCTGTATACGGGGTGATAACAGGCGTTCGATACTTTCTAGGTAACGGGGCTTCCATAACCTCGCTGGTGAAAGGGGACTCGGATTGATGTATCGCCGTCGTGACGGCAGATGGCCGATTCGCCTGGTATCGCTGTTCATGACATCAAATCGATCATGGATTCTTTTGAGATCTCCTTCCCATGGTAGGGTATAGCTTGATGTTTCGGCGGTGGAGCCCTGCGGTTGAGGTTGTCGAGATTTACTAGAATGTATAGAATGTGGAGACGGTACAGGGGGATGGCTGCCAAGTGGTGGGACCTGTGGTTCATCCATAGAATGTCTAGATGCCACTGGTATGGGCTGCGGTGGTAACCCTTCGGAGGCTTATCTCTGAGGTTCGGGGAAATGCTGATCAAGCCGATTTGACAGTGCTTGAACTCCGGCATTTAGAGTCAGAAGGGTGTTTCCGAGGAAACGTAAGACATCGTCTTGATTTCCAGAAACCTCCAGTAATGGGTTTGTTGACGGCATATTCGGGGCTCCTTGAGGGATGTTCGTCGGATCAGGTGGAAGGGCAGGTGCAGATTCCGTCTCATCGAGCGGAGGTGGTGGCTGCCTTGAAGTTGAAGGATGAACGGCCTTTTTAGGAGGCATCGCCGAAGGATTTTGAGGATTTTGATCGATGGTTAGAATGATTGATTTTGACGATCAAGTCGTTCCCACAGACGGCGCCAAACTGTTAACGTCAGATTTTGTAGTTGGATCCTCCAGATGTTCACCTTCTCTTCACCAGAGATTTCCCTCCGCCAAACCTGAAAGAAGGCAGACAGCAACTAAGGGTGGCTGGGGACCAGCCGTTAGCCCTCCGATGCTTAAGTCAGGCCAAAGCAAGAAGAAGAGAAGCCAAGAAAAATGGGACAGAGATTGAATATTGTGTGTACCTTCCTCTTAATGGAGTCATCCCTTTATATAGATCCGAAGCGATTCAATCTGTATCGAGATCCCGCTGATCTCGAGTACGATACGAGATTCTGCTGATTTCGTGGGATAAGATCCTTACCCTTAATGACGAGATCTAACCAAATTACTTACTTCGGCAATCACGTCTCTTGATAGCAATCCCTTGAGATCCGGAATCAACGGGGAAGATAAGCCCAAAATCGCCCTATACAGGCTGCTGGTAGGCGTAATAGTAGCGCTGATTACTCATGGAAACCGTAGGAGTGATAACCGGCGAAAAGGAAGGAGACGCTGACGGGATGAAAACTACCGAACTGGGTGTAGCCCTGCTTGGTGTCGCAGAGGGATTGGACAAGCTGCTCGACGGGAATCGGGTGCTGGTTCTAAAGGCTAAGAGATGTTGCCGCAGGAAAGCTGCTCGCATGTTGGAATGTGGTCACGAGTCCGAGTACTCGCTCACTTAGATGTAACGTCTTTCAACAACTTGTGAGAAGGTCTGCTCGCGGATCGAGCTTTGCCGTATTTGACTATCGGTTATGAAAACTCGAGACTTGCGAATAGCTGCTCCGTAATTTTCAATCTGCGACTCCTGATCAGGTGAGCTCGAGAGCCGAGTGGGTGTCCCACACTTATCCAATATTCGACTCTCGATCAGATGATCTCGAGAGTCAAATGGACGTCTCGTACTTATCCACTCTACGATTCCCGAGCTTACGATCTCGAGAGTCGAACCGGCACTCTGCATTTACCCGTTCTGCGACTCTTGATCAGATGATCTCGAGAGTCAAATGGGCATTTCTGCGTGAAATCTTATCTCCACCATTTTGCCTATAACAAGCTCCAAAGGCTTAATTCAAGATGAAGCAAATGAAGTTCTGTAACAAACAAAATTCGCACTCCTCTGCCACTTCGACAAACCGTGCACAGAGCTGAAATGCTGCTGAAATTTTCTTTTAGCAATTATTGTTGTATATTTAATTGTATCTTATTCAAAATCAACGTATGTAGCAAACAGAATGTAAAAGAACCCTGATTTTCATTAACGAATTTATGACGAACGTCTTCTTTTTAATCTCTTATTAATTATTAGAATGTGAATATTCCGATCAACTAAACAACATTTTGTTGTATAAACAAAACGACGACTCTGCTAGGAAACGAACTCATAATCTCTGGTTGGGAATTTGTGTTCGACGGTCCCAAGTGCAAAGGCCGCGATGTAGTAATAATCAATCATGAGACCAAGATCGTCCTCATGGATTATGTAACTAACCCGATTCTACAATTCTAATACAACTAAACTAGAATTTCCAGTAGGAAGAAGCATAAACAGAATTTTAAATAAGAAAATATCACAATTAAGGTAACTAGAGTGCCAAGGATCCACTTGTAGTAATCTTAATTCTAATCCATTCACCAAGCACAATACACAATTAGAATCGAAGTCCTGTTTCCATCCAATTGGAAGATATAATATTCAAAAGCACATGAACAAACCAAAACTCAATTTTGGAACTTCGACTTATAGTTCTACTTCAAGCATGGAGAACTTGAACTTGTGAAACTACGAAGCATCACCCATATCCTTGAATAAGCATGGTCTAGGGTTTCCATAACTCAATTCTCATAAACCATTATGATCAATCTTAGAAACTCATAAGTAACTCATGTACTTGGCACACAAGCTCTCATAATTGTCTAAAATATCAACTTTATTCAAACTAGAACTTAAAATATCCAATATAAAAGCTTAAAGTACTTGCATGAACGAATTAAATATTAAAACTAACTACAAGCTTCACCTCTTAGCTCTAGCTACGAGGCCTAGCCAATCATAGACATGATTGAACTAAAAAATAAAAGAAAAACTAAGAAAAATATGAACTAGAAAGCAAACTAGAAGAACTTGGAGTTGTAGAAGCTCCGCTTTGAATTTCTCCACCTCTAGCACCTCTAGGACTCTTCTAGGATGGATTAGGAAGAGTGTGGAGGTGTCTTTTATAGCAAAAATTCACCACTGACTTGGAATCTTTGAAAGACTGCGTAAAAGTTTCGCACTTAAATGACAGTTCCTACACATATAAGATGCCTTCTTTAACACTGTAAGCTATGCATAATGTGTGATGAATTGGGGTTAGAATATGCATAATTCAGAGCTCAATACACCCCTCAACTGACATTTTTCTAAGTTTCGAGCAAAACATGCATGAAAACAATTCAATTACTCCACCCTCAACCCTCTGTCATAAACTAACTTCTATAAAATCCAAGTCATATAATAATGAAATTTAGAACACTTAGTGATACATTCTGAAATCTTAATCTTCCAATGACATAGTGAGTATTCAAATAGAGTCCCCACTGATTAATTGACAAATAGAACTCATTCAAACAAGTATAGTCTAGTGTGCTTAGTGAGTTGCTCAACTCATTAGTTTCAGGATTACCCTTCTTTTCATGAATCAAGTAGACTATAAATCTCAAAAGTGTACGAATGAACCACAAGCCTATCATAAGAGTTTGCCTTATCGTTTCATTGATGACTTTCACATTACTTCCCATTGCCAGCTTGGGTGATCAGCCCTCCCCTGGTTGGTGATAGGTAGCCCTTGTCGATATTCCCTTTCTTATTGATTTTCAACTCTGCCCTTTTCTTCTCTTTTATATCAATAGCTGAAGATTCCGAAGGCTCACTTCGTATTGAGGCTTTAAGCATGTAATGGTAATGACATAGGATTTTAAAAAAATCCTTATCTGAGATAATAAATTTTTTTCTTGTTCTCTGAATGCGATGGACAAAACTCCCTGGCTTGGTTCCTCAACACTTTAGACCATAATCTAATCAATCCAAATATCCTTTCTAATCCTTTCAAGATGAGAATTGTGTAATGTGAACTAGACTTCCATAATGTTTAAACTTTCTATCGGCCAAATAAAGAGGGAACTCAATATAGAAAACTACTAAATCAAGAGAATTTTGAGTTTTTAAAAAACAAATCACTTCGTATCATATCCTTTCATATTCACATAGACTCAATTCCATAGATATTAAACTTTTCGAAAAACTTTTAAAGACAGGAAATTAAAGTTTTTTCACAAAAATTGCTCGAAATGTTGCAAATACTAGTAGATTCAGCTGGAATCTCACCTCCAACCTAAAGCTTATATTGTCCCCAATATATGAAACATATGCAATAACATGAGAGCAATGACAAAATAAAGGAGAGTGAGAAAGAGAATACCTGAGAAATTCAAAATCGTTCTTCTACATCTTTAAAAATATAATTAACCATCACAATCTAATCAAAGCAATAAAAGAAAATAAAAACAACCTAATCCCACTTTTAGAAAGAGAATCTCCATTAGATTAGGAGATCAATTATCCTGATACACAGGATCTGTCAAAGGGATAGACATGTCCTCTGAATCAAACATCTCTATGAATGATTTTAACCTTTCTCCATTCACTTTAAAATTGTTGCCGTTCACTGGATTCTCTATCTCAATAGCCCCGTGAGGATATACTTCTTTAACAATGTAAGGGTCGGTCCATCAAGATCTCAATTTACCCGAAAAAAGATGAAGTCTCAAATTATACAAGAGTACTTTCTGGCTGGGCTCAAGTTTTTCTAAAAATGTGTTTATCATGAAAGGCATTCATCTTACTCTTGTATATTCATGAATTCTCAGATACATCATTTCGGATTTCGTCAAGCTCATTTAATTGGAGTTTGCGAAGCAAGCTAGCTTTGCTAACATTGCAGTTCAATGCTTGTACCGCCTAATAGGCTTTGTGTTCAAGCTCCATGGGCAAGTGACAAGCTTTCCTATAGACAGGTCTATAGGGGGACATTCCAATCGGGGTCTTGTATGTTGTACAATAAGCCTGAAGCGCGTTGGTTAATCGGAGTGACCAATTCTTGTGATTCAGATTTACATTTTCTCGAGAGTGTGCTTGATTTCCTTATTTGAAATTTCATCTTGCCCACTTGTCTGTTGGTGGTACGGGGCACTCACTTTATGCGAAATGCCATACTTATTAAAGTCTCAAAAAGCCTATTGCAAAAGTGAGAGCCACCATCACTTATGATGACTCTAGGCATTCCAAATCTAAACAAGAAGTTTTGTTTAAGGAACCGTAGAACCGTATGGTGATCATTGGTTCTACATGAAATCACCTCTACCCACTTGGACACATAGTCTACAGCGAGCAATATGTAGACATATCCAAAAGATGAGGGGAATGATCTCATGAAGTCGATGCTGCAACAATCAAATACTTCTGTATTAGATTGGGTTGAGAGGCATCATATCTCTATGGGACAATCTTAACATTTGACATTGCTCACATGCTCTACAAAACTCGTGGGTGTCTCTAAACATGGTAGGCCAATAAAAACCACACTACAGAATTTTTGCAGTGATTTTGTTGGCGGAAAAATAACCCCCACATGCATGAGCATGGCAAAAGGAGATGACACTTTGTTGCTCGTCATTAGGGACACATCTCCTTATGATTTGGTTTAGGCAATATTTAAACAAAAGCGGTTCATTATAGAAAAATCTACGCACTTCTCTTACAAACTTTCATTTATCTTGCGCAATCCAATGTGATGGCATCACACCTGTGGAAAGATAGTTTGCAATGTCAGCGTACCGCGGTAGATGCGATGCAACAAAAAGTTACTCATTGGGGGATAAGTCCTTTATTGGTGTTGTGCTAATGGAATCAGATAGGACTAGGCAAGATAGATGATCCGCCACCACATTCTCTACTCTATTCTTATCTTTTATTTCCAAATCAAACTCTTGAAGGAGTATGATCCATTTAAGCAAGCAAGGCTTATTATCATTTTTGAAAGAAGGTACTTTAGCGTCACATGATCCGTGTAGATGATAACCTTTGATCCTATTAAGTAGGACCTGAATTTGTCTAAGGCAAATGTTGAACCTCCAATTTATACATAATGTAGTGCATTACATCACATTATATGCATGGTTTGCACGTTTAAAAGGCCCATCTAATGTATGTTTTGTGATTGCAGGAATGAGAGTGACTTCGCCCAATTGGTGACCAAAAAGAGCATATTTAGGAGCCCTTGAATGAAGGCCCAAGTTGGACCAAAGAAGGAAGAAGAAAGATGGAGAAAAGAGAAGAAAGAAAGGAAGAAAAAGAAGAAAAAAAGAGGTCCGACCGGTCATGACCAGTCGGCCAAGGAAGCCACGATCGGTCTTGACCAATCGGCCACCTTGCCGCCCACCTTAGAGACTTGCTGGACAAAGGACCAGCCTGGTTCGATCGGTCGGCCATCAGGTCGGCCAGCCTCTGGTGCACGCTGGACTCCACTCCAACAGGTCCGACCGGTCGGCCTTGCGTAAACAGAGGTTTCTAATTCCAGCTCCGAGATTTTCTCCGCAGTGCGTAAGTGCTATGCAATTCTGGAAGATTCCGACGCGGTAGAGTTTCCCCACTATAAAAGGACACCTAGGGTCTCTTCTTAGAGCATCATAGAAGCTTAGGAACTTCGTGGGAGGTGAAGGAAGCCATCGTGGAGTGTTTGCAACCCTCCCAACTCCGGGTTTTTATGCTTTTTAGTTTTTCTTTGAATTCTACTTATAGTATGACAATGCTCAGCTAGAATCTCTCAACTAAGGCTGAGAGATGAAGCTTGTAGCCAATTTCATGTTTAATTCAGTTTGATTCAAGTAGTTTCACTTTAAGTTTGAATTTTGAATGTTTTTGTTCATATAAAGTTGATATTTTTTTGTAATTCTCTGAGATTATCATGTTTTGCTTGGTTACATTTGAATTATGGTAAACCTTAAGCATGCCATAGTCCATAGGCATGGCTGTTACTCCGAACGCTATGATTTCGAATGCTATGTGGTTAAATGGGACTAGAACTTGGAAGTTCAACTTAAGTGGGATTGAATGTGTTTAATGCTTTATCTTCCAACTAGATGAGAGATAGAACTTCAAATCTAGTTATGTTTATGCTTGGATTGATTGGATTGACATGGGATTGTTATAAGTGGATCCTTGAAAGCCTTAGTTCCTTTAATTACTGGTTTTCTTAAATTGTTGTTTAAGATAATTCTCTCAACTGAATCTCTTAATTATTATAATCCTAGTTGCTGGAATAGTTTAGAAGTTGTATTCTAATTCCCTATGGATCGACCTTGGTCTTACCGAGATTTATTACTACATCGCAGCCTTGCACTTGGGGCGAGCGAACAACAAATACGACAGCTAGGAGCTCTTTCTCTGTAGTTAAATAGTTCACTTGAGCTGGATTTAAGGTTCTATTCGCATAGTAAATTACATGGGCTTTCTTATCATTCTTTTATCCTAACACCGCCCCAATAGCATAATCGCTCACATCGCACATCAACTCAAAAGAAAGCGACCAATCTAGTGGTTGCATGATAGGTGCGTTGTCAACATGTCCTTTAACTCTGAAAAAACCTCTTGACATTTGCCCGACCACTCAAATTGGTTGTCTTTTGAAGGAGATCACATAAGGGGTGAGAGATGTGGCTAAAGTCCCTTATAAATCGTCGGTAAAATCCTGCGTTTCCAAGAAAGGACCACACATTGCGAATGCTTTTTGGTGGTGGTGGTAGATTGGTAATGATGTCTATTTTAGCCCTATCTACCTCAATTCCATTAGACGATAAGATATGTCCAAGGATTATTCTCTTTTATACCATAAAATGCCAGTTCTCCCAGTTTAATACAAGGTGTTTCTTCTCACATCGAGTCAAGACCAATCTCAAGTGGTCGAGACACTCATCGAATGTACTCCAAAAAATTGAGAAGTCATCCATAAAAACCTCGAGAAATTGACCCGCCATGTCTGAGAATATACTCAGCATGCATCTTTGAAATGTGGCAGGTGCATTACATAGACCGAATGACATCCTTTGGTAAGCAAAGGTGCCGAATAGGCATGTAAAGATTTTTTTTCTTGGTTTTCCAAGGCGATCTCAATTTAGTTGTACCCGGAGTAGCCATCAAGGAAGCAATAATAGGAATGATCCACCAACTTCTCCAAAATTTGGTCCATGAATGGGAGAGAGAAGTAGTCTTTCCTATTAACCGTGTTGAGCTTCCTATAATCAATACACATACACCAAGCGGTTGTAAATCTAATCGGTATAAGCTCGTTGTTGGTGTTTTTTATGATGGTGATACCAGACTTTTTATGGACAACTTGAGTAGGACTCACCCATTGGCTATCTAAGATGGGGTAGATGATACCTACATCTAGTAGCTTAAGCGCCTCAGCTTTGACAACCTCCATTATGTTTGGATTTAGATGCCTTTGAGGTTGTCTAGTTGTTTTGGCATTCTCTTCAAGGTGGATGCGGTGAGTGCAAACCGAATGCTCAATCCCATTAAATTTTACTACCCGGTAGACCTTATTGTCTTAGACACACAACCCACAGTTAATGTTGGCACTCAAATTCATGTTATACTTGGTCGCCCATTCTTAGGCACATCAAATGCCATAATTAATTGTAGGAGTGGAGTTGTAAAGATGTCCTTTGGCAATATGATGTGTTATAGCATAAAAGCGGTGGTTGAAGATATCGAAGACTCAAGACCCGTGAGCGCCTTTTTGGTTTACGGCGTTCAACTCGCGAGCCCTTATGGTTGAAGCTCGCGTATTGTAAAAGTACAATATACACTCCTGAATATGCGAGCTGGCTTGGTTGCTGGTCATCAGATGAGGGTATTTTCATAAGTCCTATGTCTTTACTCCTTGGTTACAAAACAAAGGTCCCGCATGCGAGCAGCTCAGCTCGTGGTCGTTGAAAGGGATCGTACATCTACATGCGAGCAACCCACTTCAAGGATGTTCAACGAGGTTATCTTCGAGGCGAATAATCGTTGCCTTTTCAGCATCAGTCTGTACAGATCAATTTTGGTCCGTCTTTATCCATAGCTCTGAGCATCTCCATCAAGAGACGTAATCAGTTAGACGTCCAAGGTTGTTAGGTCATCCCTTTATCTAAGGATTAACAAGATAAGTACCTTATCCCCTAAAATCAGCAGTGATCTTAATGGCTTGTGTCATAGATTAGATCACCTGGATCTATATAAATAGATGGCTCCATAGATGATAAAGGTACACAATCTCTATGCTCATATCCAGCTTTTCACTTTATAACCGTGTCTCATCTGACTTAAGCTTCGGAGGGCCAATGGTTGTACGCCGGCCACCCTTAGTTTTCTCTTTTATTCTTTCAGGTTTGGAGGGAAGCTGTCTCGAAGGAAGGGGAACGTCGGGAGGATCCTGTTACCAAATCCGACGTAAATAGATTGGCGCCGTCTGTGGGAACGAAGTTGTCAGAATTAGCCATTCTCATCGCTGATCGTTATCTCCCACCATGCCTCCCAAAAGGACGGTTCATCCTTCCACTTCAAGACAGACGTTACCTCCGCCTGACATCACTGAACCAGTGTCTAATCTCCCTCAGACTGCTTCGACGGGCATGCCCCCGGGAGAGTCCAACTTGCCGTCACAAAACCCATTTTACGATATATCTGGCAGTCAAGACGACATCATGCGTTTCTTCGGAAACACACTTCTTACTCTCAAAGCTGGGCTTCAAACCTTATCTAATCGGTTTGATCAATACTTTCCGGAACCACAACAACAACCTCCAGAAGGGCCGCCGATGCGACCTGTACCAGTAGCTTCCAAACATTCTGCAGGCGAGCCACGAACCTAACCAAATCCTCCTTCAAATCGAATGCCGCTCGACAATCAAGTCCCGGTACCTCCTCCACAATCTATACGTTCCAGTATCTCCTAGCAACAACAATCTCAGGGGTCTGCCGTCGAAACTTCAAGCTATACCTTACCATGGGAAGGAGATATCAAGAGAATTGAGGATCGCTTTGACTATATGGAGCAATGATATTGGTCCAACCTCCCACCTATTGCTCTTGCATCAATCCATCAATCTGAATCTCCCTTCACCGGCGAGGTTATAGAGGCTCCCTTGCCTAAGAAATACTGAACGCCTATCATCGTCCCGTATACGGGCACCAGCGATCCTCTCCAACATCTGGAGACATATAAATCTCTTATGGAGCTAGAAGGATATGGTTCAGAAATTATGTGTAGGGCTTTCTCCTTAACTCTAAAGGATGCAGCGCGTACATGGTTTCGAGGCCTAAAACCTCGATTTATCGGATCCTTCTCCCAATTATCGGAGGTCTTTCTTTCTCAGTTTATGGGAAGCATCCGCACAAAAAAATCGGCATCTCATTTAATGAATCTGAAGCAACAGCATGGGGAGACAATTAAGGAGTCCACAGTTCGGTTCATTGCAGAAGCCGTCCAAACTGAAGGTTATACTGAAGACAAAGGCCTCACCGCCCTTATAGCCATAATTACAAGCGAAAAATTTCGATTCACCCTGGATAAAAACCCTCCCAAAACTATGACGGAATTCCAGGCTAAGGCTAAAAAATACATCAATGCGGAAGAAGTCGCTTTGGCACATCACGGTATACAAGGCAAGAAGCGTAAGTCTGAGGAGATCTCTCCTCCTGATAAGAAATACCAGCGTGATCGACGGGACCGTTCCCCTAAGAAGCCCTACTCTGGTAAATATCATAACTATACACCTCTCAACCAATCTCCAGAGAAATTATTAATGGAGATTAAGCACAAGCCTTATGTGAAGTGGCCTCCAAGGATCAAGTCCAATCCTGAAAAAGGAGACAAGAGGAAGTTCTGCTATTTCCACAAAGATCATGGGCATAATACCCAAGATTGCATATCATTAAAAGATCACATCAAAGCTCTAATTCGGAAGGGTCATCTCTAGGATTACGTGGCGCGATAGGGTCGGTCACAAAAAAGAACGGAAGCCCCATCACAACGGAAAAAGTCACCTCAACATCATCCTTCGTAAGAAGATGCTGAACCTACTGGTGAGATCTGGACCATTGCTAGAGGTCCGGCTTGTGGGGGAGATTCTCAAGAGTCAAGAAAAGCATACACTCGCAAGGCGTCTCAGAAGTCCCATCATATTTATTGGTTGGAAAAGACGTCCGATGTATTGAATCCTAGCCATCTTCCGATCTCTTTTTCTCTTGAAGATGCAGAAGGGATTCATTTCCCTCATGAGGACTCCATCGTGGTCGCGTTAAAGGTATCAAATTATTTAACCCATCGTATCATGTTGGATACAGGTAGCTCTGCTGACGTTCTCTACCTAGAAGTTTTCAATAAAATGACACTCGCCAGAAGTCTACTCAAACCAGTCTCAACTCCCCTCGTCAGCTTCGAGGGCAAAGTTGTAACACCGAAAGGAAGCATCGACCTTTCAGTCACCTTCGGAGAAAGCCCAACAAAAACCATAGTCTTCGTTAATTTCCTCATGGTGGATCGAAGATCAGCATACAACGCCATTTTGGGCCGACCTTCGCTCAACAAGATAGGAGCAGCCTTACACCCCTTGTACCTATGCATCAAATTCCCTACTCCAAACGGAGTCAGGGTCATACGGGGAAATCAAAAGGAAGCTCGAGCATGTTACGAAATCGCCGTACAAGATCGAAAGAAAGCCCAAGTAGCTTCTGTTATGACAATTACAGGAGACTCATCGGATCCCCCGATAGCTACAACATTGGACCCAAGAGAGAGTGCCCTTCAATCAGGTACCTCGGGGGAAGAGACAGTCGCAATCCACTTATCTGAAGAAAATTCGTCCAAGAAGGTTTACATTGGATCTTCTTTGAGCGATGTCTTTCGTAAAAATCTGACTCATTTTCTCACCGAATATCAAGATGTATTTGCTTGGTCTCATAGTGACATGCCAGGTATCGATCCCAACATCATAGTTCATCATCTGAAAGTTGATCCAAAGCACAAACCTGTTCATCAGCGTCGATGAGCATTCACCGCAGAAAGGCAAATGATGATTAAAACTAAGGTTGAAAAGTTGTTGACCATCAATTTCATTGAGGAAGTTGATTACCCAAAATGGGTCGCGAACGTCGTCCTTGTTCGAAAAGCTAATGGTAAGTGGAGAATGTGCATGGACTACTCCGATCTGAACAAATCATGCCCGAAGGATAGTTTTTCGACTCCGCGCATCAACCAATTGGTTGATTCAACAGCAGGGCATGCCCTGCTTAGTTTTATGGATGCCTACTCTGGTTATAATCATATCATGATGCATCTGCCCGATAGTCAACACACTGCCTTTATCACTGACCGCGGCTTGTATTGTTATAAGGTAATGCCTTTTGGTCTTAAGAATGTAGGAGCCACCTATCAACGTCTGGTCAATAAAATGTTCGCCACGTAAATCGGTAGGAATATGAAAGTTTATGTCGACGACATGCTCGTGAAAAGCGTCGCAGCCAACGACCATCTCACAGATCTCCGAGAAGCCTTCGACCTAATGAGGAAGTATCGAATGAAGCTAAATCCAAAAAAATGTGCTTTTGGGGTTTCCCCCGGGAAATTTCTTAGGTTTATGGTTGGCCAACGAGGAATCGAGGCGAATCCCAAGAAAATAAAAGCCTTGATCTAAATGAAGTCTCCATCCACTCTCAAAGACGTCTAACGATTGACCGGTCGCATTGCATCATTGAACAAGTTTATTTCGTGTGCCTCTGATAAGTGCCTTCCTTTCTTTAAGCTTCTTCGAGCTACTGCAAAAACCGACTGGGTGTGGACTCCGCAATGAGAAGAAGCATTTCAACAACTGAAGCAATATATGAGCACGCCTCCTATTTCTTCGAAGCCTGTTTTACATGAGCAGCTCCTTCTTTATTTATCTATGTCTTCCACGGTCGTTAGTACCGCATTAATAAGAGAAGATTTCTGGGTACAAAGGCCCGTTTATTATATTAGTCGAGCGATGGTGGATGCTGAAACTCGATATTCTGATATGGAGAAATTAGCTCTCGCCTTAGTAATTGCTGCTCGAAAATTGTGACCATATTTCCAAGCCCACTTTATATTGATACCTATGAATCATCCATTAAGACAGGTCCTTCAAAAACTCAAGGTTTCAGGGCGATTGACTAAATGGGCAATTGAGATCAGTGAGCATAATATATCGTTCTGCCCAAGAACCGCAATTAAGGGTCAAGCCGTGGCTGATTTCATTGCTGAATTCACATATTCTTCCCCCAACAATGACCCTGCGACCAGCGACCAGACCCCTTGGTCGCTTTTTGTGGATGGGTCTTCACGCGCCACTGGTAGCGGAGTCGGCTTAATCTTAATTACTCCTGATGGGTCGCATTTTCAATATGCTTTACGATTTGACACCCATGTCTCTAATAATGAAGCAGAATATGAGGCTTTGATCGTCGGCTTCGAACTAGCGAATGTGCTCACGATACAAAGTTTACTTATTCATAGTGACTCTCAACTCATAGTCAATTAAGTGCTCGGCGAATTCGAAGCGAAAGAAGAGCGTATGGCTTTATACAAATCCCAAGTACTTATCCTGCTCGCAAAGCTGAAAAGTATGAAATAATTCACATCCCTCGCGAGAAGAACAAGCTCGCAGATTCCTTGGAAAAGCTAGCCTCTGCACCAGAGTCTGAATTAACGCAATCTGTTCCCATCGAGCATCTTCATGCTCTGAGTATTAGTCAAACGACCCCAGAGCAAGTAGTCACAGTATATTCCTCCCCATGTTGGATGGACCCCATCGTCCTTTACCTAAAAAATGGACAACTCCCAGATGATAAAAAATCTGCACGACAAATTCTTCACCGCGTTGCTAGGTATATCTTACAAAATAGAATTTTACTACGTAAAAGCTTTACTTTACCATACTTAAGGTGTCCTCATCCAGAAGTGGCGCATCGCGTTCTTGATGAAATACACCAGGGGGCATGTGGTAACCATCCTAAGGGACTCTCTTTAGCATATAAAGCAATGAGGCAAGGGTACTACTGGCCCACCATGAAGGCGGACGCGATCGAATTTTCCAAAAAATGCGACAAATGGCAGTGATACTCACCAATACCCTGTGTACCATCTGAGCAGATGACGCCGATGGACGGCCCTTGGCCATTGGCCCAATGGGGAGTTGATATCATCGGACCATTGCCCACCGGGAAAGGTCAGAACAGGTTTGCAATTGTAGCAGTCGATTATTTTACCAAATGGGTCGAGGCAGAATCGTTAACCATAATCACCAAAAAGCAGACTACTAGGTTCATGTGGAGAAACATCATATGTCGTTATGGGCTCTCCCACACTATAATCACCAACAACGGAAAGCAGTTCGACAATGCCGCGTTCTCAGAGTTTTGCGAAAAATGGAAGATACGAAGTATTCATACATCCCCATATCATCCCCAGGCTAATGGACAAGTTGAAGTAGTCAATAAGATCATCAAACATCATCTAAAGACTAAGCTCGATGACTGTAAAGGCATGTGGCCAGAGCTTCTACCTGAAGTCTTATGGGCCTATAGAACTACGACTCGCACGTCAACTAGAGAAACTCCTTTTTCTTTAGCATTCGGCACCGAAGCAGTTGTCCCAGTCGAAGTCCAAGTACCCTCGTATCGAATCGAGCAGTATGATTCCTCGAATAATCAAGAGGGGCTGAGGCTTCATCTCGACCTCTTAGAAGAAAGAAGGGATGCATCCTAACTTCGAGCAGCAGCTTATCAACAACGTATTTCTCGCTATCGTAACGCTAAAGTCTGAACCAGAGCTTTTCAGCTCGGCGATTTGGTCCTTAGACAGAATCTCGGAACTCCTGCTCGCTCATTGGATCCGAAGTGGGAAGGCCCTTACCGAGTTATCAAAATTGTGCGACCAGGTATATATTATCTCGAAGATATGCAAGGAAGACCCCTACGTCGCCCTTAGCATGTAGAGCATCTACTCAGATATTTTCCCTAACCTGATGTAAATCCAAACGATATTCAAATAAAGATGGATTTTCTTTTGGTCGCTACTTCATTAGTTGGACCCGAATAGCCCTGAAGGGAACATACGCATTCCCTTGGCCAAATCCTCTACTCTCGGCAGAGTCAAAGCCTCAATCAATAGATCAGTCTATCTCTATGCGGACATGGTCACCAAGACCCCCGGATTGAGCCTAACTCATTCTTTCATGAGTTAAGTACTCAAGCATTTAACATACGACCAACGAGAAAGAAAGAGGGAAGGAGAAACAACAAACAAGCCATAGTATCAAAAGGTTTTTCATTCACTTCATTGACTAAAATATTTAGATTGTTTACAAAAGGAGAATGGAAATTTTTTACATAAGATAGAAAGGAGATGATCATTCTTGCGCATCATTGGAAGGAGGAGCGTTACTTTTAACCTCAGGGCCCGCTTCCGAGACCCCTCCAGCTTGTGTAACCTCGTGACCTCGTTCTCAGCGGCCGCCCTCTCTTCTGTAGCTATGATAGCCACGACCTTCTCGAACTCTCCCATGTCAAACGATGGAGACATCCGCTGCACCACTCGCAGTGCGAAGTCGCGACCAGCATCGTACGATTTGTATCTTTCATCGTCATACAACTGCGAAGTACGGAACTCCATAATAGCATGGGGCCCCTCTTCAGAGAGCATCTTGACGAGGGCCACTCTCTCCTCCTCCCAATGAATAGAGTTGTCTTTTAGCTGCGCAAGGGTGGAGCGCTCTTTCTCAAGACTGTCACTGACTTCTTTTAACCGCGACTTGCTTTCTGCGAGTTGCTCCTCCAGGGAGATCTTATCTTGGCAAAAGATCTCTCTCTCTCTCTCTATCTTATCCTTCATCTTCGTAAGCTTGGCGAAGTTTGTGTCCAAGGCCTGATATCTGTCAGTCAGGGCTTGAACCTTTTCAATGAGGATTTTCCTCTCCTTAGTCATCTTCGCGATCAAGGTCTCGCGAGATTTAATGACTTGGTCCCTGTTTACGTCAGATTTTGTAACAGGGTCCTCCAGATGTTCACCTTCTCTCCAAGCGATTTCTTCCTTGGACTTGAAAGGAGACAGGAAACAACTAAGGGTGGCCGACGTCCAGCCGTTGGCCCTCCGATGCTTAAGTTAGATAGGGAGAGGTGGAAAGAGAACAAACATACAACCGGGGGTCAAGATTGAGTATTGTGTACCTGTATCTTTAATGGAGTCATCTTTATATAGATCTGACGTGATCCAGTCTGTTACGTAAGATACCGAGATCCCGCTAATTTCGTGGGATAAGGTTCTTATCCTGCTTACCCTTAGATAGAGGAGTGATCTAATCCAATTACTCATCAGATCAGTTACGTTCCTTGATAGCAATCCCTTGAGACTCGGAACCATAGAAGAAGATAATGTTAGTGCACTTTTCCGTGGCATACTAGTGCACCTTGTTTGTCAATCACTTACGTCAGTGAGTCTAGAGTCGGTTGAGCCCAATGAAGACGATGACCGAAGACTCAAGACGGACCGGCTGCATCAAGGAAGAAGTTTCAGGTAAAAGAGATGCCTTGGTGCCTTAACCTTGACCAAAAGCTATCCCCTTTGTATCTTTGATGACCTTGACCATATTGGAGTACATTTAGTCATCATAGATTGGCCCTAGGTGTCCCATTTGATCACCCTAAACTTGGCCAAAATTCACAGGCTGAAGAAAGTAGACTTCAGCTCATATGTGGGGAGAACCAGGCTGGTCCGACCGGTCATGACCGGTCGGCCAACAACCTTGCTGCTGTATGCTAGTGGACAGCCGACCGGTCATGACCGGTCGGCCTTCTCATGTCAAGTGGACAGCAGGCACTGCCGACCGGTCAAGACCGGTCGGCCTGGAGGTTTAAGTATGGACAGCAAGGGGGTCCGACCGGTCAAGACCGGTCGTCCAGCATTGTTTAGCCTGTCCAGCAAGGGGGTCCGACCGGTCATGACCGATCGGCCCATGTATTTGGCCTATGCTCTTGATATGCTTCAGCAGGGGGGTCCGACCGGTCATGACCGGTTGGGACAGGTCGGCTTATAGCCGTTTTATGCCCGTTTTCTGACCGTTGGGGCTCTCTTTTCCTACATATAGAGCTCCGTTTTTGGGCATTGGAAGAGGGATTTTTGAGGAAGAAAAGCCACCATTGAAGGAGATCTTTTGAGGCTCATTCCTTGACCTATGCAAGGCATCTTCCTTGTGCTTTAACACAAGATTAGAGCATTCCAAGCTCATGAAGAAGATGACCTTCATCCCCTCTTGATCTCTAGAGTTAGGAAGCTTCTTGATTGGCAAATCCTTGTCCTAAATTCGAAGATGAGATCGTTGTAGGTAAGAGACTCTAGGCAACCCATTCCCACTAAGTTGTAGAGCTCTTAAACCTACCCTCCTAGCACCTTGGGCATTTCAAGGCATCGCATGCAAGGTGTTTGATCGAATGTGGCTGAGGCATTGGCGACGCAACGGCGACATGATCGTGGGAGCAAGGGAAGCTGATTGAAGCACGGGAGAGCGGAGATCAAGCTACCCAATCCGGCGCTAAACAAGGGGCTCATCCGATAAGTAGGTTGTCTTATTTGAGAGTCCATTTTAGAGTTTGTTTTTCGAACTCGACCTAGGGACGTTAGTCGTTCCTTGGCCCGTCAGCCGGGCCTAAACTAAGTCTCCAAGGGGGAGCCTCCGACACGGGAGTAAACGTGCGATTAGGTTGAGAGTTAGCCTATGTCTAAAACTCCGGATACGGTTGAGAGGTGAACCGTCAAAACCTCCATGTAAAGGTTGAGAGGTGAACCTCATTTAAAACCTCCTATAGTGAATGCCGGTGTGCTCAAAGGGGTTGAGTACTTGAACCGGGAGTGGAGTAGACACGTAGTCGAACCACTATACATCCTTGTGTTTGTGATTGTTCTTGAGCACATTATATCGTTGCATTGTTAGCTAAATTGCTTAATTATAAATGCTTGATAGGAATGCATGCTAGGCACTTTTTAGGCATCCTCATACAAGATGTACCTTCACTACTTGTGTAGACTTGAGCTCATTGATCCACTCTCATAAGTCTACACAAGATGCATAGGCTAGGAGCTTGATTAGTTGAATATTTTCTTTACCTATGCATACTTAGACTAGGATTATTTATTGCTTATACTTTTGCTAGTCTTGTGATTGGATCCACCTAGGCTTGGAAGCCTAAGTGTTCTTGCTTACTTTGTTATATTTGTTGAATTGTGCAAGTAGGCGAAAAGAATTTCAAAAAGGTCCATATCACCCCCTCTAGGTCCATAGACATATCTCCGAGTATCTCTACAAGCGGTAAAACCGCAATTTCAGATAAGCCCAAAATCGGCCTATATGAGCTGCTGGTACTGAAGGCTAAGGGATGTCATCGTTGATTTATCGAAAAGAGCTATTCGCATGCAGGAAGATGCTCACGAGACCAAGTGCTCATACATTGAGATGTGACACCTTTCAATGACTTGTGATAAGGACTGCTCGCAGGTCAAAAACAACTTTTCTCGCCTTCCAATATTCGACTATCGACCACAAGGGCTCGAAGACTTGGTAACCGTGCGCCGTTTTTCCTAATATGCGAGACGCGAACAGACGTTCTCGATAGTCGAATAAATGTGCTCGCGGGATTGGAACATCGTCAGAATATACGAGTCGCGAACAGACGTTCTCGACAGTCAAATAAGGTGCTCGCGGGATCTAGACATCATGAAGATAATAAGAAGCCTCGAGTAGACGATCTCCGCTATTTTGACTATAACAGATGCCCCCCAAGTCCTTACCGCTAAGAATTCTAAGGGAAGGACTTACTCACTGTCATATGTAACCGCCCGCTGCCTTTATCGAGAACGAAACCGTACATGATTGGGCTGGAATTAATGAGCGCCAGCCTTTCGCAGCCTTTCCTCAGATAGAAAATGAAGAGACGCTCGCCACGTGTTTGGGGAGTTAATGGGCGTGCCTGTTCGACTGCCGCGCCGAATGAAAGGCCGCCACGTGTCACCATATGCGGCGGAATGATTGCCTATAAATATACGGAGTCCGCCATATCTCTGGTTTTCTACAGAAGCTTTTCGAACGAAAAGAAAGAACTCTCCCGTCATCTTCCTCTCAAACTTCTTCCTTCGGTGGTCCCTCTTCTTCCTTTCTTTCGTATTTGGGTATATTCCTTTTCTTCTTTTTCTTCTTTAACCATCTCATGGCTGGAGACTCTGACGAGACTACCGTCCCCCTGGGAGATGCTACACCGGAATCCTCTGCCTCTAGTAATGCGAGGGTTCCGGCAGGCAGATATACGACAGCTGGGTATCCTTCTATTTTATCGGAGGACCGGCTGGTTGAGTTACGGGAAAGATATTTAATCCCTGACTCAATCAAACCCGGAGATGGAGAGACACCAGATTCTCCTCCCCCAGGGTGCGTGGCCTTTTATGAGTACCATCTCATTCTGGGGGTTTGCCTTCCTCTCCATCCCTTCATCCGCGATGTTCTCCGATGTTACAAGATTGCCCTCGGGCAATGTTGAGCTCTTAATTGTGCATATTCTAACCCCAATTCATCACTCATTATGCATGGTTTTCATGATTTAAAGGCTAATCTAATGCATAGTTTTGTGGTTGTAGGAATGAGAGTTGCTTTGCTTAATTGATGACCAAAAGGGCACATTTAGGAACCTTGGATGAAGACCCAAGGTGGGCCAAAGAAAGAAGAAAGCAAGGAGAGAGAAGAGAGAAGAAAGAAAGAAGAAAACAATGCAGAAAATTGGGCTAGACCGGTCAAGACCGGTCGGCCAGGAGACCCACGACCGGTCAAGACTGGTCGGCCATGGGTAGAAAGTCTTCACATGTTGCTGAACTGCCATCCAGACAGGCTAGACCGGTCTTGACCGGTCGGCCATGCAAATTCCAGGTTTCAGATTCCAGACAGCAGGCCATTCCCGTTTCTAGTTTTTCGGATCAGTTTTCTAGGCCGATCTTGATGATATTTGGAAATCCAACACATCCATGTCGAAGAGGAGCTCGACGCCGAACTAACCCAAGTGGTTTCGTGTCGATCGGAGCTACGGATTGATCGTGGTGGCCAAAACAATACGAACTGTCCAGAAAGTTCCAGATTTCGCTGCTCCAATCTGGGCCGGTCCAGGTGACTCATCATTGATGATATGAAGAATCTACTTTGACCATCTTCTAAACCACATCCATATATGAATAACCACAAAGTTTCAGATCAAAAGGATGTGTGGTTTGATCGTACCGGTTGAAGAAAGATGGACCATCCAGAAAGATCCAACTGCACAGAGTTTATAAAAGCCCTAAGTGTTTTAATTTTCGGACCACATTTTGGGATTGTTTTGGACAATATAATCCGTCTATCATGTAGAGGATGAAGTTTTCTACTAATGTTAAAAATTTGGGATCAATCCGACATCTGTACACTCCGGAGCATTGAAAGCAAGATGAATGGTTCTGAAGGTACCCGAAGTGCGCGATTTTGAGAGGCGGTCGGTGATGTGATTGGTGGGCCCATTCAGAGGATAATCTTGGAAATCTAAATCATCTATGAGGAAGATCACATTACAAGGAAGCTATAAATCAATTTTGAAGGCAATCCAACCATTGGTTAAGCCGTACCAAGCAAAACAAATTCTGCTATGTTGCTGTACTATTGCTGCACTATAAAAGGGGGTGCTCTCTTCTATTCCAGGGCAACCAAGGACGTGGGGAGTAAGGAGTTCAAGTCATAGGAGGCTTCCTAGCCTCCTCCAGCTAGTTTTTCTTCCTTTTCTTAGTTCTAGTTTTATTTTTAATATGCTTTTCATTAGCTAATCTCTTAGCTAGAGCTAAGAGGTGAACCTTATAGTTTTCTTAGATTGTTTAATTCGTTTTATTGGTTTTAAAGTTGGAATTCATGATTATGAACTATGGTTTGAAGTTTATACAAGCTTTACGTAGTTTTTCTTAGTCCTATGATGACTCATGGATGTTTGGGAGAATTACTTAAATTCTTAATTGGTTTGCATCAGTCTAGACCTGTATGATCCGAGGAATTGGAGTGCGCTCTAGTACTATGATCTTCACGTGGGGACTTCCTACCAAAGTTCTACTTTTCTGAATTTCTGTAATATGTATGGATTGTGCATGTGATTTGAATCAAGTTCAAATCATGATCTAGCCTTGTCTTGTGACAGGACTTGAGGATGGTTATGATTGTGAACTGAACCTTTTGGAATGGGGAATGACCTATGCAATTGAGCATGCTCAGCTCAGCCTACATTGAGTGAATCCTATGCATTGAACTTACATATGACAGATTGTTTGGTTTAACAGCTCTATCATCCGACTAGATAGATCTTAATATCGATTCTAGTTGAGAAAGTGAGAAACCATAGCGAATTATGCATCTAAGGAGAGCTATAAGTGGATCCTTGATGCTCTAATTATCTTTCCATTATCAGATTTTCTATTTTATGTTAAAAATCAATTTCAAAAACCTCTTTGATTCTAGTTATTAGGATAGTTTGAATTGTTTTACTTCCTTCCCTGTGGATCGACCTCGGTCTTACCGAGATTATTACTACATCGCAACCCTACACTTGGGGAAGCGAACAGGCAACTCATCGTGAACGGATGGAGGGTAGTTCTAAGCTCATTTTCTCTCTGGGCTCAGGCCGGCAACGGGGAGCTTACGGCCGAAGAGTTCCTCCGTATGTTCCGTCTGAAGAGGGCGCCCTCCAGCGAAGGCTGGTACTACCTGTGCTACTGGCACCAGGATAACTTCGTGCTGGGGAAGCCCTCTTCGAATTATCCTGGCTGGAGGAAACGGTGGTTCTACGCTTCCGAGAACTGGGAGTCTGCTTCTTCCAGGGGTCCAAGAGTGACCCGTTTTTTTCTGTGAAGGTAGGCACAGTTCCACGTTGTGCGGTTTCCCCAGTTAGATTTTAGGGTTTTATTCATTTTTTAACCTCTGTTTGTGCTCGCAGGTATCCCGGCCTTAAACAAACCAAATATGAAGGGAGGGATTAATGAGAAGATCGTAAGAGTATACGAGCTGTCTGTTGGTGATAGGCACATCGAGGCCTGCTTGTCCTCCTCGCGGCTCGCAGCAGCAGGATTAATATCCGGCGAAGAGGTGATGACAAAGGCTGGAGAGAAGAGGGGTTTGCTACCTTGACTCAAAGGCACAAACTCCAAGAGGCAGAAGAAAACACCTGTCGGACCATCTCAACCATCCACCCGACCCGCGAGCACGGTGGGGGCGCCAGCTGCTCCTGCTCCTGTCATTCCTTCGCTGGTGGTCGCACCCGGACCACCAGTAATTAATATCGCAGACAATTCTCAGAGGGATGACGGGGCAGGATCCAGCTGCCCCCAGCTGAAGAAACTCGCGAGGAGGCAGGACATCGGGAGTCGGCTCCTGCTCGCGAGGTGGCTCCTACGAGCGAGGTAGCACCTGCTCGCGAGTCGGCTGCCGCTCCTGTCGCGAGCAGAGCAGCGCTGGTCGTGGCCCAACCATCCGGCAGTGGGTCCTTCACGATCCCGCGCCACCTCCACCCTATCTGCAAATTTCTCTTCGACAACATCTCCCCCCAAACTTTTGGCACCCTTCCAGAACCAAACCCTGAAACCCTCTTCCTCGAAGCGGGAGTGAGGATGGTCCAGGTAAGATCTCGCTGATATTTGTTTACCTTACTATTTTCGGGCTCTCAAGTATTTTATCTCACGTTTCCTTTTCCATTTTGCAGGGCTTGGATCTCATCTTGCGGACGAGGCGTGATATCGTCGCCGCCGGTCGTGTGATCGATGAGGCGGAAGGGAAGAGGATCGCCTTGGAGAAGGCGGTCCAAGGAAGGGATCAGCTCCTCAAGTCCAGTGAGGCAGTGATCTCGAAGAGAGATGAGGAGAAGAAGATCCTCATTGAAAAAATCCAAGTCCTGACCGATAGGTACCAGGCTCTGGACTCCAACTTCACCAAGCTCGCGGAGTTGAAGGACAAAGCAGAGAGAGAGAGGGAGATCTTCCGTCAAGACAAGATCTCGCTGGAGGAGCGGCTCGCAGTGGCCAAGTCGCGGCTCAAGGAAGTTAGCGAAAGCTTGGAGAAAGAGCGCTCCACTCTCGCGTAGCTCAAGGATGACTCGATCCACTGGGACGAGGAGAGAGTCGCCTTGGTCAAGATGCTCTCTGAGGAAGGGGCTCAGGCAATCTCCGAGTTTCGAACTTCGCAGCTATATGACGAGGAAAGATACGAGTCATATAATGCTGGTCGCGACTTCGCACTACGAGTATTGCAACGGATGTCTCCATCTTTTGATATGGGGGAATTCGGTCGAGTCGCGACCATCATAGCTGCAGAGGAGCAAGCTGCGGCCGAGAATGAGGTGACCGAAGCCACTCGAGCTGGAGGGGTTCCAGAAACGGGCCCTGAAGTCGAGAGCGCGGCTCCTCCAAGAGATTGATATATATATATTTTTTCTTCTCTCTCCTCTGTACTTATGAGCAAATTTTGTAAACAGTTGATTATCAATGAAAACATACTTCTAATGATATTCTTATTTCCTTCTCGTCTTCTTTTTATGCAATGAATGCCTTCTCGTTTAATACCTTTCATGTGATGAATGTCTTCTTGTTTAATACCTTCATGTGATGAATGTCATCTCGTTTAACAAGTAGTTATGAGTTATGCTCAACCCGGGGGGCCGTGATGACCATACCCTCGTGGAGATAGACTGATCTATCGATTAAGGAATGAGTTATGCTCAATCCGGGGGGTCGTGATGACCATACCCTCGTGGAGATAGACTGATCTATCGATTGAGACTTTTAGTTCTACCAAGGGTAGACGATTTGGCCAAGAGAATGTGTGTTCTCTTCAGGGCTGTGCAAGTCCAAGTGAATGGATTAGCGGCCAAACAAAAGTTGAGTTTTATCCCTACCAAGGGTAGGCAATTGGCCAAGAGAATGTATATATTCTCTTCGGGGCTATTCGAGTCCATTCGAGTCCAAGTGAATGGAGTAGCGGCCAAAAGACGTCTTTGGTTTTTATTCATCCGAAAGTTGTTATAGAGTTACATCGAATCAAGGAAAATATTGTAGCAAATGTTCCACGTGCCAAGGGCGTCGTACGGGTCTCCCTTGCATATCTTCAAGATAATAGGTACCGGTTCGCACAATTTTGATAACCCGATACGGGCCTTCCCAATTTGGGTCCAACGAACGAGCAGGAACTCCGAGGTTCTGCCTAAGGACCAAATCACCGAGTTGGAAAGCTCTATGTCGAAATTTAGCGTCTCGATAGCGAGCGATGCGTTGTTGATATGCAGCTGCTCGCATCTGGGAGGTATTTCTGCGTTCTTCCAAGAGATCGAGATGAAGTCGAAGACCTTCCTGATTACCAGCGGGGTCATACTGCTCGATCCGATACGAGGGCACCTGAATTTCCACCGGTACTACTGCGTCGACACCAAATGCTAAGGAGAAATGGGTTTCACCTGTTGATGTACGGGTTGTAGTTCTATATGCCCATAATACCTCTGGCAGAAGTTCTGGCCATATACCTTTGCATTCACCAAGCTTGGTCTTTAAATGATGCTTAATGATTTTATTCACTGCCTCAACCTGCCCATTTGCCTGAGGATGATACGGGGAGGTGCGGATGTTACGTATCTTCCACTTTGCACAAAATTCATCGACAGCTGCATTGTCAAATTGCGTTCCGTTGTCGGTAATTATAGTGTGGGGGAGTCCATAACGGCATATGATATTTTTTCGTATGAACTTAGTAGTCTGTTTCTCAGTGATTTTGGCTAATGGTTCTGCCTCGGCCCATTTGGTAAAATAGTCAACCCCCACTATTGCAAACCTATTTTGTCCTTTTCTAGTAGGCAAAGGCCCGATGATATCGACCCCCCATTGAGCGAAAGGCCAAGGGCTATCAACTGGGGTCATTGGCTCGGATGGTAAATGAGGTATAGGAGAGTATCGCTGGCACTTGTCACATTTTTTGGAGTATTCAATCGCATCTGCTTTCATAGTGGGCCAAAAATATCCTTGCCTCATCGCCTTATATGCTAAGGAACGCCCCCTTGGGTGGTTATCACATGCCCCCTGGTGTATTTCATCTAGAACACGACGTGCTTCTTCTAGATGAAGACACCTTAAATAGGGCAAGGAAAAACTCTTACGCAGCAATATTCCATCTTGTAAGGTATACTTGGCGACTCGATGACGAATTTGTCGTGCGACTTTCTTATCGTCTGGGAGGTAGCCATCTCTGAGGTAAAGGAGTATGGGGTCCATCCAACACGGAGATGGTTGTACCGAAGTCACCTGCTCGAGAGTTGTTTGATCGATACTCGGGTTCTGAAGATGCTCAATGGGGATTGAATGTGATAACTCAGATTCTGGTCCAGAGGCAAGCTTTGCCAGGGAATCTGCGAGTTGGTTCCTCTCGCGAGGAATATGAATTATTTCGTAAGTCTTCAATTTTGCGAGCAGGATAAGGACACGAGATTTATACAAGGCCATCCTTTCTTCTTTTGTGTCGAATTCGCCGAGTACTTGATTCACGATGAGTTGAGAGTCGCTATGAATGAGCAGGCTCTGAATTGAAAGGACGTTTGCTAGCTCGAGGCCAACGATCAAAGCCTCATATTCCGCTTCATTATTTGAAATGCGAGCATCGAACCGCAGAGCATATTGAAAATGCGACCCATCTGGAGCGACTAAGATTAGACCCGCTCCACTGCCGGTGGCCCGTGATGACCCGTCCACGAAGAGTGACCAGGATGATTGGTCGTTGGTCGTGGTATTTTCTCCTGGAGCGGAGTATGCGAATTCGGCGATAAAGTCGGCCACGGCCTGGCCTTTGATTGCGGTCCTGGGGCAGAACGATATATCGTGCTCACTGATTTCGACCGCCCATTTAGTTAAACGTCCGGAAGCCTCTGGTTTTTGAAGGATCTGCCGTAACGGATGATTCGTTGGTACTAAAATTGCGTGAGCTTGAAAGTATGGTCGTAGTTTTCGAGCTGCCGTGATCAAAGTCAGGGCCAGTTTTTCCATATCAGAGTACCGAATTTCTGCATCAACCATTGATCGACTGATATAATAAACGGGCCTTTGCACCCCGGAATCTTCTCTTATTAAAGCGGCGCTAATGGCTGTGGAGGACACAGATAGATAAAGAATGAGTTGCTCGTGTGCTACGGGTTTAGATAAAATAGGGGGTGTGCTCATGTATTGTTTCAGTTGTTGAAAAGCTTCTTCGCACTGTGGTGTCCACTCCCAATCAGATTTGACTGTGGCACGGAGAAGTTTGAAGAAGGGTAAGCACTTGTCAGATGCTCGCGAGATGAACCTATTCAACGATGCAATGCGACCAGCCAGACGTTGGACGTCCTTAAGAGTGGTTGGGGATTTCATTTCTATTAACGCTTTTATTTTTTCAGGATTTGCCTCAATCCCTCGCTGGCCGACCATGAATCCGAGAAATTTTCCAGCAGATACTTCGAATGCACATTTTTCTGGATTCAGCTTCATCTGATATTTCCTCATCAGGTCGAAGGCTTCTCGAAGATCAGAGAGATGATCGTCTTCTAGGATGCTTTTCACGAGCATGTCATCAACGTAGACCTCCATATTCCTGTCGATTTGGGCAGTGAATATTTTATTGACGAGGCGCTGATAGGTGGCCCCTGCATTTTTAAGACCAAACGGCATTACCTGGTAACAATATAGTCCTCGATCCGTGATGAAGGCCGTATGTTGGCTATCGAGTGGATGCATCATGATCTGGTTGTAACCAGAATAAGTGTCCATAAAACTAAGCAGGGCATGCCCAGCTGTTGAATCGACTAGCTAGTCGATCCGCGGCGTTGGGAAGCTATCTTTGGGGCACGCTTTGTTCAAATCTGAATAGTCGACGCACATCCTCCATTTGCCATTAGCTTTCCGGACGAGAACTACGTTCGCGACCCATTCTGGGTAGTCAACTTCTTTTATGAAATTGACCATAAGCAGCTTCTCGACTTCAGCTTTGATTGCCATTTGCCTTTCTGCTGTGAAGGCACGTCGGCGATGGTGTATGGGCTTATGCTTTGGGTCTATATTCAGACGATGTGCGATGACGTTGGGGTCGATACCTGACATATCTTTGTGAGACCAAGAGAATACGTCTTGATATTCGGTGAGGAGACGGGTCAACTCATCCCGGAAGGCAATCTTCAAAGAGGATCCCATGTAAACAACTTTGGACGAGTCGTCTTGGGTTAAATGAATCGCCACTGTATCTTCCCCAGGAGTTCCCGACTGGAGGGCGTTCTCTCTTGGATCTAACGAGTTGTCCGTCGAGGAATTAGGTAAATCTTGTGCTATCATCATAACGGGTGCTGCTTGCGCTTTCTTTCGATCTTGTAGGGCTATCTCATAACAGGACCGGGCCTCTTTTTGATTTCTTCGTACAACCCCAACACCATTTGGGGTAGGGAACTTGACGCACAGATACAAAGGATGTAAAGCTGCCCCAACCTTATTAAGCGATGGTCGCCCCAAAATGGCGTTATATGCTGACTTTCGATCTACCACGAGGAAGTTTATGAAGATGGTAGTCTTCGCTGGACTTTCCCCAAAAGTGACTGGAAGATCGATGCTTCCTTCAGGCGTTACCACCTCGCCCCCGAAGCCGACGAGGGGAGTCGAGACTGGCTTGAGTAGGCTTCTGGCAAGTGCCATTTTGTTGAAAGCCTCCAGGTACAGAATATTGGCTGAGCTACCTGTATCCACCATAATACGATGAGTTAAATAATTAGATACCTTTAGTGCGACCACGATGGAGTCTTCGTGAGGGAAGTGAAGTCCCTCAGCATCTTCGAGGGAAAAGGAAATTGGTGGATGATTAATTTTTTATGCGTTGGGTGTTTTCTCCAGCTAATAGATATGCTGGGGTTTCCTGGACACCTTACGGGCGTATGCTTTCCTTAAGGCCCGAGAATCTCCCCCACAAGCAAGTCCCCCGACGATGGTCCGTATCTCCCCAGTGGGCTCAGCATCTTCTTGCGGATCATGTCGATGAGGTGATTTCTTCCGTTGTTGCGAGGCTTCTCCCCTCTTCGGTGAGCGACCTTGCCGGACAACATAGTCTTGAAGATGGCCTTTTCGAATAAGAGCCTCAATGTGGTCACGCAAAGTTATACAATCTTGGGTAGTGTGCCCATGGTCTTTATGAAAATAACAGAACTTGCTCTTGTCCCTCTTCTCCGGGTCGGATTTTATTTTTGCGGGCCATTTCACATATGGTTTATGCTTAATCTCCATTAGCACCTTTTTCGGAGGCCGATTAAGGGGGGTGTAGTTACGGTACTTACCAGAGTAAACTTTCTTGGGAGAGCGATCACGCCGATCGCGCTTATACTTCTTCTCCGAAGAAGGGACCTCCTCCGACTTGCGTTTCTTGCCTTGTATACCATGACGTGCTAATGCCACCTCTTCTGCATTGATATATTTCTGAGCTTTAGCTTGGAATTCAGTCATAGTTTTGGGAGGATTCTTATCCAACGTGAATTTGAATTTTTCACTGGTGATCCCTGCTATTAAGGCGGTGAGGCCTTTTTCTTCAGTATAACCTTCAGTTTGGAGTGCTTCGGTTGTAAACCGCACTGTAAACTCCTTTATTGTTTCCCCATGCTGCTGTTTCAAATCCATTAGGTGAGATGCTGGTTTTTTGATACGGATGCTTCCCATAAATTGGGAGAGGAACAGTTCTGATAGCTATGAAAAGGAACCGATAGATTGAGGCTTTAGCTCTCGGAACCACGTGCGAGCTGCTTCCTTCAAAGTTAGGAAAAAAGCCCTACACATAATTTTCGAGCCATGTCCCTCCAATTCCATAAGAGACCTATATGTTTCCAGGTGTTCAAGAGGGTCGCCAATACCTGTATATGGGGTAATAACAGGCGTACGATACTTCCTAGGCAATGGTGCCTCCATGACTTCGCTGGTGAAGGGGGACTCGGATTGATGTATCGTTGCCACAACGACAGACGGTCGATTTGCCTGATAGCGCTGCTCCATATCGTCAAAACGATCATGGATTCTTTGGAGATCTCCTTCCCATGGTAAAGTATAACCTGACGTTTCGACGGTGGACCCTTGAGGTTGCTGTTGGCGAGAAGCGCTAGAATGTATAGAATGTGGAGGTTGCACAGGGGGTTGGTTGCCAACCGGCATTCGGTTGGATGGAGGATGATTTGGTTGGACCTGTGGTTCATCCGCAGAATGTCTGGAAACCACCGGTATGGATTGTGCAGGTAACCCTTCGGAAGGCAGCCTCTGAGGCCCCAACAAATGCTGATCGAGTCGATTTGACAGGGCTTGAAATCTAGCGCTGAGGTTTAAGAGTGTGTTTCCGAGGAAACGCATAACATATTCTTGACTTCCGGAAGCCTCAAGTAATGGGTTTGCCGATGGCGCGTTTGGAGCTCCTTGAGGGATATTTATTGAAACGTTTTGAGGAACAGGAGTTGATTACGTCACGTCAGGCGGAGGTAATGTTTGCCTTGATGTGGAAGGATGAACTGCCTTCTTAGGAGGCATAGTGGAAGGAGTTTGATCGGTGGTAGAACGATTGACTGTGATGATCAAATCGTTCCCACAGACGGCGCAAACTGTTTACGTCAGATTTTGTAACAGGGTCCTCTAGATGTTCACCTTCTCTCCAAGCGATTTCTTCCTTGGACCTGAAAGGAGACAGGAAACAACTAAGGGTGGCCGGCGTCTAGCCGTTGGCCCTCCGATGCTTAAGTTAGATAGGGAGAGGTGGAAAGAGAACAAACACACAACCGGGGGTCAAGATTGAGTATTGTGTACCTGTATCTTTAATGGAGTCATGTTTATATAGATCTGACGTGATCCAGTCTGTTACGTAAGATACCGAGATCCCGCTGATTTCGTGAGATAAGGTTCTTATCCTGCTTACCCTTAGATAGAGGAGTGATCTAATCCAATTACTCATCCGATCAGTTACGTTCCTTGATAGCAATCCCTTGAGACTCGGAACCATGGAAGAAGATAAGCCCAAAATCGGCCTATATGGGCTGCTGGTACTGAAGGCTAAGGGATGTCATCGTTGATTTATCGGAAAGAGCTATTCGCATGCAGGAAGATGCTCACGAGACCAAGTGCTCATACATTGAGATGTGACACCTTTCAACGACTTGTGATAAGGACTGCTCGCAGGTCAAAAACAACTTCTCTCGCCTTCCAATATTCGACTATCGACCACAAGGGCTCGAAGACTTGGTAACTGTGCGCCGTTTTTCCTAATATGCGAGATGCGAACAGACGTTCTCGATAGTAGAATAAATGTGCTTGCGGGATCGGAACATCGTCAGAATATACCAGTCGCGAACAGACGTTCTCGATAGTCAAATAAAGGTGCTCGCGGGATCTAGACATCATGAAGATAATAAGAAGCCTCGAGCAGACGATCTCCGCTATTTTGACTATAACAGTCCCTCCTGTGGACCACCTTCTCTAGGGCAACCCTCTTCTCTTCAGCCTCATCTATAATACGACGGGCGGCGAGGATGTCACGCCTCGTTCGTATGATGAGATCCAGGCCTTGTTCAAAGAGAAGAAGGATTATGAGATGTTCACTTGACAACCAACAAAGAAAGTAAGAAACAGGTTCAAATCAGAGTATTCTTTACCTGGACCATCCTCACACCTGTGTCTATAGAGAGGTCTTCAGGACTTGGCTCAGGGAGAGTGCCGAAGGTCTGGGGGGAGATGTTGTCAAAAAGAAATATGCAGATCGGGTGAAGATGTGTTGGAACGGTAAACGTCCCAACTTCGGAAGGCTGGGCTACGACTAGCCCAGCAGGGCTTGTGTCTTGAGCAACGGGTTGCTCGCAAGCAGGAATCAACTCGCGAGCACCTTCAGGCTCGCGAGGTTCTTCAGCCAGGGGGCAACTCGACCCCGCCCCATTATTCCTGGGGGAATTATCAACAATATCGATGACCGGTGGTTCGGGAGGAACCACCGGTGCAGCTGCCGTAGTGTCAGGAAGAGCTTCACGCGGCTGTGGGTTTTGGGCAGGCTTACCCGACCGATTAGACGAGTGAGATGGACCGGCAGATGTTCGCTTCCCCAAGTGTAGGGTTGCGATGTAGTAATAAACTTGGTAAGACCGAGGTCGATCTATAGGGACTTATGTAGGAATTCACAAACACTTCTAATAGCTTCTATTGAAAAGCCAATAACCAGATTTGATGAGATTGATGTAAATAGAAATTTTGAACTAAACTGAAATAATCAATTAATTAAAAGGCACTAGGGGTTCAAGGATCCACTTGTAGCAATCCTTGATGCTTAATTCGCTGTGGTTTCTCACTTTCTCAACTAGAATCTAAATTAAGATCTATCTAGTCGGATGATAGAGCTATTAAAACCAACAATCTGCCATATGTAAAATCAATGTACATGATTCACTCAATGCAAGCTAGGATGAGCATGCTCAATTGCATAGGTCAGTCCCAATTCCAATAGATTAAGTTCACAATCATGACCATCATTAAGTCCTGTCACAAGACAAAGCTAGATCATGATTTGAACTTGATTCAAATCACATACACAGTCTCAAACATACTTCAGAAATCCATAAAAGTAGAACTTTGATAGGAAGTTCCCACATGGAGATCATAGTGCTAGAGCGTACTCCAATTCCTTGGATCATATAGGTCTAGACTAACACAAAACAATTAAGAACTAAAGTACTTCTTCCAAACATCCATGAGTCATCATAAGACTAAGAAAAACTACTTAGAACTTGAATTAAACTTCAAACCATTATTCATAAACATGAAATCCAATCTTAAAGCCAACTTTAAACGAATTGAAACATCTTAGATGCACTACAATCTTCACCTCTTAGCCCTAGCTAAGAGGTTTAGTCGTTCATGATCCAAGGAAACATGAAACAACTAAGAAAAACAAAAAAATAGCAAGACAAACTAGAAGAAGTTGTGGAACTCCGAAATTCACTTCCGCCGCCTCCAACCTTGCTCAAACCCTTCTAAGATACCTTAGGAACGATCCCTAGGTGTCCTTTTATAGTGGGGAGGCTCCGCAACATCAAAATCTTTTAGAAATTGCGTAAGCTTACGCAGTGCGCAGAGAAAATCGGAGCTTGTAGAACACACTTCATTACGCAGACGACCGGTCGCACGGCTAGTCTGAGCTACTGGACGACCGGTCGCACGACTGGTCTCAAAAGTGAAAAATCTGTCCAGAGCGTTTTGAGATTTTTCCACCCAGAAAATAAATTCAAGGACCGGTCGCAGCAGTGGACGACCGGTCTTAGACAGTCCAGTGAGTTGTGGTTTCTGAGCCCCTTTGTTGAGTGATCGGACCGGTCGGATGACCGGTCTTGGGTGTCTTTGCGTCCTTCGTTTCTTCTCTTCTTTGCTTCTTTCTTCCACCCTTTCACACTCAGTCCTTTGATCTTCTTTGCTTCTAAATGGCATCTTTAAGTCTTCAATTGATGCTTCCTCTCTCTCATCCCTATAATCACAAATGCATGCATTAGATTAGTCTATAAGTCATGAAAACCTTACATAATGAGTGATGAATTGGGGTTAGAATATGCACAATTAAGATGTAAGACCCGTACCCTTATTTGCCTCCGTACGCTTAATTTCTGGTACCGGTACGTCCCGGACGGACCAGATTAGCGAGCCTTGATCGCGACCCTGTTTTAATACCGCATCAACCCGAGACCTATACCCCGGCGACCGCGTAGGCGCTGCGATTCCAACGCCGTGCGGCACGCCCCATTGCGATACCCGGTGTGTAAGTTATGATCAATCGCGTAATCCGAGGTGGGTCGCGCAACGTGCGTGTGTCATGGGCCCCACTTGCACAAACTCCAAGACCATGTCACATCAATCTAATCCATCACCATCATTCTCACCATCACTCTACCCATACCCCCCATCCCTCTCTCTCCTCCCAAAGTCAACTATAGCCCATACCTCCCACACCCCCTCCCATGCACCATCATCACTCCCCATGATTCATTTTCTCTCTCTCCCCCCATACAATACCATACGTAGGGGGAGAGGAGGCTTCCTCACTTCCCATTTTGCAAACTCTAGAGATTTGACAGAGAGAGATTTGAGAGGAGAGAGAAAGAGGAAGATTTGAGAGAAGAGAGAGATTTGAGAGATTTAAGAGAAGTAGAGAGAGATCAGAGAGATTGAGGGTGTAGATCCTTGCTTGGAGGACCCCAACCATCATCCGGACCGTCCGGATCGTCCGATCATCAACCCAATTCAATCTAACCGTTCATCATTTGAGGTGAGTGCAAGGGACATAAACCTCTCCATTTTCTTACTTTCCTTCCTTTTACCTTTTTCCTTTGGGCCCACCTTGTGATGGGCAAGGAGATGGGTGGACTGGATCATCCATGAATGGGCCCCACCTTCCTATTATAATAATAATAATAATAATAATAATAATAATTATAAAAAAAAGAGAAAGAGAGAGAGAAGGACTGCCGCTGGACAGCCAGCGTCCAGGGGACGCTGCTGCCCAGCAGGGGCAGCCGGTTGGCGTGGAACAGGCCCCCACATGTGGGACCCACCTTGATGTATAAGTTTGATCCATGCCGTCCAGCTGTTCCTCCATCCCATTTTAGGGCAGTGCGCCAAAAATGAAGAAGATCCAGATCTCAGGTGGACCACACCATTGAAAACAGTGGAGATGGTGAAGCCGACTGTTAAGACTTCCTGAACCCACCGTGATGTTTGTGGACCACATCACCTGCCCAATATTGGGCTTGTTAGGACCCCAACGACCAGGGGAACATGAAGAATGGGGTGGATTGTCCCTAAGTGGGCCCCACTTGAGATAAGCACAAAAAAAAGGGAAACAAAAAAAAATATATGTGAACGTCCAGCGTCACTTGGACACTGCAATGGGGTCCCCACTCGTGGGACCCACCTTGATGTTTGTGTTCCATCCACGCCGTCCATCTGTTTTCCCAGATCACTTTAGGGCCAGGCCTTAAATTTGAAGCCGATCCAAATCTTAAGCGGACCGCACCGCACAAAACAGTGGAAACAATGATTTCTACTGTCAGAAATCATTGGCCCACTTTAATGTTTCTAAACCTATTTTCATATTCAATATTGGGCTTGTTGGGTCCCCCATGAGATGGGGAACCTGATGAACGGAGTGGATCAGACCCATGTGGGCCCCACTTGATTTAAGTACAATAAAAAAAAAGAAAGAAAGAAAATAAGAGAAGGGGCTCTGACGCTTGGCGTACCAGCATCCTTGGACGCTGGGCGTACTGCCCGCTGGTGGCCCACTCGTGGGTCCCACCATGATGCATGTGCCGTATCCACATCGTCCATCCAGTTGGGGAGATCATTTTAGGGCATGACCCCAAGAATGAGTCAGATCCAAGTCTCAAAGGGGCCCCACCACAGAAAACAGTAGGGACAGTGGCCATACCGTTGAAACCTTCTCATGGCCCACCGTGGTGTTTATTTGAGATCCAACCTGTTCATAAGTTCACACATACATGGACGAAGGGAGAACAAAAATGTCAGCTTGATTAGAAACTTCTGTGGGCCCCACTTGATGCGTTTATAACAAAAAAAAATGAAGAAGAAGAAGAAGATAAGCTGGACAGACAGCGTCCAGGGGACGCTGCTGCCCAGCAGCTTTGTGGTGCCACCCAATGGGCCCCACTCGTTGGGCTCACCAAAAATGTTTATGCCTTACCTATTCCGTCCACATGTTTTTCCAGCTCATTTTAGTGGGCCATGCCACGGGTCAACAGTGGGAATAATGATCTCCACCGTTGAAACCTTCCCAGCCCTACAATGATGTTTAATTGTCATCCAACCTGTTTCATAAGTGGCCAAGCCCAAAATTTAAACATATCCCAATGGCAAGTGGGCCATGCCACGAAACAACAGTGGAAATAATATCTCCACCATTGAAACCTTTTCCGTCCTACAATGATGTTTATTTGTCACCCAACCTATTCATAAGTGGCTAGACCCAAAATTTAAGCATATCCATGCCGTACACGTATTTTGGCGGCCTATCTTGTATGTGCAGGCCCAAGTATGGGGCCGATGTGGTCTCAAGTGGGCTATGCCATGAAGACCTTTATATTTCCAATGGGACCCACAGTCCGGGTCCCACTCTATATATATATATTGGGCCTTTTAAGGCCAATGTTACATGATATGTTGGTAACATGCTAGTATGATTAGCTTGTTATGTCACACTGATAACATGCTTAGTATAATGATTACCATGCTCATTCATATGCCCATACGCATCATTTGTATGCCTGTTATGGATCATGATTAACCATAGTATATGCTAGTTGGCTTGTTATACTTAGGGGACCCGTGTGAGACAGGGTCGCCCCACATGATTGCGCAGTATGCGTAAGTTTGGTGCATGACTTGGATTGTATCACTCATGCATTTCGCATTATGTATGTCACGATCGCTTTCACACCCTAGCAGCATCAGGGTAGTGGCCACCATAGTCACATCATAGTTGGCAGTATTGGACACCGGAAACTTGTTCTAGTACGTGGGCGCTATGGATGTCCTTGGGTGAAAGTCCCTAAACCCTGTGGTACCAGCAGGATGCTCCAGCGTCGAGACCGAGTGGATAACATGAGCGCCCGTGTGCCAAATACCAGTAGGCCGCGTCTCCCACTGTGTCAAGGTCGGTTGGAAAGGGGTGTGACCTTATCCGCCCGGGTGAAGTGGGCTGTAAGCTAGGTCGAGTCTGACCAGCTCATGGAATGGGTCCTCTATCGGCGAGCCGGGTGGGCATTGGCATACCACTGACGAGGTGGATAGTGAGGTCTTTTCTACTCGCTTGGTTACGCGCGCGATGTGCGGTGGCCAATATTAGAGTATACTAGACCCCGGTGATGTCCCAGATGAGAACTATTTGATATGTGGATCAGTTGAGGATTGACATGTTTGCATTACATCTCTAGCATGTAACACTCGGCCATGTAGGCCCTTGCATTACATAGCCTTAGGATGGCCGATAGCATTCATGAACTTAGTAACTTAGCCCTCTACTACTTTCGCTTACTCTGATATTTGTATACTTGTCATATGCATCACACGCGCACACACGCACTCTACTGGGCTTCGTAGGAAGCTCATGCGCGTTTGTTTACACTGCAGGTACTAGAGCCTATTAGCAACGTTGAGCGCGGTTTATGTACCTGATATTTTGGACTTTTGATTGATGTTGTATTTCCCTTTCCAGCACTGTACTCAACAAACTTATTAGTGGATATTTGATGATGTTTTATGGTTTGATTATGCTCCTGTACAAAAAAAAAATTTACCCTGAAAATCCTCCTGGTAGGATCCCAGGATCGGAACCTGGCACTTGAGAGCTAGGAGCCGAGAATGGGGTACTACGGAGGCTGTTGGCACCAAGGTCGGCGATCGGGAATTTAGTGAGCCCGGTCCCCGGGTTTGGGGCGTGACAGAAGTTGGTATCAGAGCATAAATTGGGAATACCTGCGGATGACATCACATATCTACTAATGTCCTTAGATTAACTACCCTTAACTGAATGATTGTTGCAAACTTAGGATGATTAGGATCCCGATCTTATGCACTTAGCGACCCACACTAGGATCCTGTTACAACATAGTTATAATAGGATTCCCTATTTTGAGCTTAGAAACTTCCGAATATGATTCCCTAACGTGTGTGCATTCGAGAGTATCAATGCTAAGAGGTACCTGTCCTTTTCTGTAGGATATGGCGCCCAAGAGAGCCACCGGTAGGCCGTCGACCGGTGTGGGTACATCCCAGACCGCCCCAGTCCCAGCTCCAGCTCCAGCTATGACTGCTGGTCAGTTTCAGGAGATGATGCGTGTTATGACCTCCATGGTAGAGCGCCAGGAGAGGAGGTCATCTGACGCAGTTGCCCCATCGGAGCAGGATCGTGCTCGTTCCTTGCTGATGGACTTCAGGCGGATGGATCCCCCACGATTTTTGGGCGGACCAGACCTGGTGGCAGCGGAGCGATGGAAATCGGAGGTAACGAAGATCTTTACCACGATGCGATGCTCGACCGAGGAGCGAGTTCCTCTTGCCGTTTTCCTTTTTCAGGGAGAGGCCGAGCACTGGTGGGCGTCGGTTACCCGAGCAGCCGGGCCCGATTTCGAGTGGACATGGGAGGACTTTGTAGACCGGTTTGACCGGAAGTTCTTCCCTGAGCATGTCCGCCAGCAGCATGCTCTAGAGTTTGAGACACTGGTCCAGGGAGATATGTCAGTGTCGCAGTATGAGGCTCGATTCGTTGAGCTATCCAGATTTGCGACGTATCTCGTGGATGACGAGGTGCGGAAGGCCCGTCGATTTGAGACCGGACTGCACCTTGGCCTTCGTGGCCGTGTCACGGGACACAAGCTTCCTACATTCGAGGAGGTGGTAGAGCGAGCCCAGATATATGAGGCAGAGTGGGCCGATGCACAGCGGATCCGTGACTAGAGCGGAGACCGGAAGGGGAAGAGGAAGGCTCCTTCTGACAGCTTTCGGCAGCAGCAGCAGACTCGGGCACATCAGAGGCACCCGGTTCGTCCGTCTGTTCGACCGCCAGTGGCACCAGCAGCACCTCCAGCACCGTCCCAGAGATAGTTTGCGGGCGTTTGCTTCGGATGTGGGGGGACAGGGCATGGTAGGCATGAGTGTCCCCACCCACAGCAGCAGCCACAGCAGCAGCAGTAGTAGCCACGGCAGCAGTCGCCGCAGCAGCGACAGCAGCAGCCACAGCAGCAGAGGCAGCAGCATAGACCGCAGCAGCAGCGGCGGCGACCGCAGAGGGGACAGGCACATCCCTAGCAGACTCAGGGCAGGTTCTACGCAGCCCAGCAGGATCCTCAGGCCCCGGGAGGAGTCGTTGATGGTACACTCATTGTCTTTGCATGCATAGCTCATGTTTTGTTTGATTCTGGTGCATCGCATTCTTTCGTATCCGATGATTTCTGCCGATCGACTGGCTTGCCGTTAGATTCCGTGCGCCAGGGTTTGTCAGTGTCGACACCCTTAGGGAAGACCGTAGTATTGAGTTGATCTGTTCGTCTTGCCCCGTCTTGGTAGGAGAGACCTTTTTGCCCGCCGATTTGTTTGTTTTACCGATGACTGAGTTTGATGTTATCCTGGGCATGGATTGGCTGGCCGAGTATCACGCTGTATTGGACTGCTTCGCAAGAACAGTCACTTTCCTTATACCCGGCATGCCGCAGTTTCAGTTCGTTGCTGAGCCTAGAGGTGAGCAGTTGTCATCTTTGATGTCGTGTGCCATAGAGGAACCGGTTGTCGTGTGCATCGACCAGCTGCCGGTAGTTTGCGATTTTTCGGATGTGTTTCAGGAGATTCCGGGGTTGCCGCCTCGTCGGCATACTGAGTTTCAGATTGACCACGTGCCCGGTACTGCACCTATCTCAAAGGCCCCGTACTGTATGGCACCTTTGGAGTTGCGGGAGCTGCGGAAGCAGTTGGACGAGTTGCGTGAACTAGGCTTTATCCGTCAGAGCAGTTCACCGTGGGGAGCGCCGCTACTCTTTGTGAAGAAGAAGGATGGCTCGTTGAGGCTCTGTGTGGATTACCGCGAGCTCAATAAGGTCACGATTAAGAATAGGTACCCGCTTCCGAGGATCGACAATTTATTTGACCAGTTGCGGGAGGCCCAGTTCTGTTCGAAGATTGACCTACGGTCCTGTTATCATCAGGTCCGTGTCCGGGAGGAGGATATCCCGAAGACGGCATTCAGGACGCGTTACGGTCATTTTGAGTTCCAGGTCATGTCTTTCGGACTGACCAATGCGCCCGCTGTGTTCATGCAATTGATGAACGAGGTCTTTCGTCCTTACCTTGATTAGTTCGTTGTGGTGTTTATCGATGAAATTTTGATCTATTCGAGGACTCGGGAGGAGCATGCGCGGCATCTGGAGATCACCTTGCAGACCCTCCGCACACACCAGCTTTATGCGAAGTTGGAGAAGTGTGAGTTTTGGCAAGAGGAGGTGAAGTTCCTCAGTCATGTGGTGACGAGGCAGGGAGTAGCAGTAGATCCGGTGAAGATTGATGCCGTGCGTCAGTGGAGTCAGCCCAAGAACGCGTCCGAAATCTGAAGTTTCCTGGGGTTAGCAGGTTATTATCGTCGTTTCATAGAGGGCTTCTCTCGTATTATAGCCCCGCTGACCAGGTTGACCCGGAAGGGCGCTGAGTTCGTTTGGAGTGATGCCTGTGAGCGAGCATTTGCAGAACTGAAGGACCGTCTTACTTCTACACTAGTCCTCACTCTTCCCTCCGGGAGTGAAGGATTCGTAGTTTTTACAGATGCTTCACGTATTGGCTTAGGTGCTGTCCTGATGCAGCATGGCAGAGTAGTAGCGTATGCGTCTCGCCAGCTCAAGGTCCATGAGCAGAACTACCCCACGCATGATCTGGAGCTAACAGCGGTAGTCTTCGCACTGAAGGTGTGGAGGCACTATCTTTATGGGGTCAGGTTCGAGCTCTTTTCTGACCACAAGAGCATGAAGTACCTCTTCTTGCAGTCCGAGTTGAACATGAGGCAAAGACGTTGGATGGAGCTCCTGAAGGATTATGATTTTGATCTTCAGTACCACCCTGGCAAGGCCAACGTGGTGGCTGATGCCCTTAGCCATCAGCCATGAGGCCTGGTGGCGCATATGATGGTCCGGGAGTGGAGGATGCTCGAGGAGGTTGCCGAGTATGATTTTGAGCTGAGCCTGCAGTCTTCTATCGCGCAGTTATCGAGCTTGTCGATTCAACCCTCTCTTGTTTCTAGGGTGATCGAGGCTCAGCAGACAGATCAGACGTTGAAGGATTATTGGGAAGAGGCCGCGTCAGAGGGTCAGACTGATTGGCAGATTGGGTCAAATGGTGGACTTCGTTTCAGGGGTCGGTTGTGTGTTCCAGATGTTCCTCAGTTGCGCAGAGACCTTATGGATGAGGCACACCGATCGAGGTTCACGATCCACCCAGGCTCTACCATGATGTATCGGGATATGAGGAGGCAGTATTTTTGGGCCGGTATGAAGCGTCAGATTGCCAGTTTTGTGGCTGAGTGTGACACTTGCCAGCGTGTCAAGGCCGATCTCGCAAACCTCCAGGTCCCCTGCAACCGTTGAGTGTCCCGTTGTGGAAATGGGAGCACGTGAGCAAAGACTTCATTATGGGCGTGCCGAGGACTGATCGTGGTCATGACGCCATCTGGGTTGTCGTTGATCGTTTGACGAAGTCGGCACATTTTCTTGCGATACGTGCGACCTGGTCATTGGACCGACTTGCAGAATTGTTTATCGAGGAGATTGTGAGGCTGCATGGTGTCCCAGTTTTGATCGTTTCTGACCGAGATCCGAGATTTACGTCGCGGTTCTGGAGGAGTTTTCAGAAGGCGATGGGGCCTGCCTTGAAGTTCAACACTGCATATCATCCTCAGACTGATGGTCAGACCGAGAGGGTCAACCAGATCCTTGAGGACATGCTTCGAGTTTGCGTGTTGGATTTCTCAGGTAGTTGGGATAAACACCTGCGTTTGGCTAAGTTTGCATATAATAACAGCTACCAGGCGACTATCGGTATGGCTCCTTTTGAGGCGTTGTATGGTAGACCCTGTAGGTCTCCTAGTTGTTGGGCCGAGGTTGGAGAGCATCGTCTCCTAGGTCCCGAGCTTGTGCAGAGGACATCAGAGGCTATTGATATCATTAAGCAGAGGATGCGCACAGGTCAGAGTCGACAGAAGAGTTTTGCAGATCGTCGACGTCGTCCCCTAGAGTTTTCCATTGGGGATCGTGTGTATCTCAGGGTCTCACCCATGAAGGGCGTGGTTTGTTTTGGAGCCAAGGGGAAGCTTGCCCCGAGATTCATTGGACCCTTCGAGATCACTGGGCTCGTAGGCGCCGTGGCCTATCAGCTTGCCTTGCCACTTCAGTTGTCTGGCGTCCACAATGTTTTTCATGTTTCCATGTTGCGGAAGTGTGAGTCAGACGTAGTTCCTGTGATAGATTGGCAGCTGTTGGAGGTTCGTGAGGATGCTTCTTACATTGAGCAGCCGGTTCGTATCCTTGACCGGAAGGAGCAGGTCCTCCGGACCAAGGTCATTCCTTTAGTGAAGGTCCAGTGGAGTCATCACAGCGCAGATGAGGCGTCGTGGGAGCGAGAGGCAGAGATTCGCGAGTCCTCTCCTCATCTTTTTGATGATTGATTGTATCTGTATAATTGTTTTTCGATTCGATATGCATATATAGTGATGCGATTCTTTTTTTTATGATCTTCGACTAGTTTGGGTTTGTATTGTAAATTTCGAGGACGAAATTTTTTTGTTAGGAGGGGAGAGTTGTAAGACCCGTACCCTTATTTGCCCTCCGTACGCTTAATTTTCGGTACCGGTACATCCCGGACGGACCAGATTAGCGAGTTTTGATCGCGACCCTGTTTTAGTATCGCATCGACCCGAGACCTATACCCTGGCGACCGCGTAGGCGCTGCGATTCCAACGCCGCGCGGCACGCCCCATTGCGATACCTGGTGTGTAAGTTATGATCAATCGCGTAATCCGAGGTGGGCCGCGCAACGTGCGTGTGTCATGGGCCCCACTTGCACAAACTCCAAGACCATGTCACATCAATCTAATCCATCACCATCATTCTCACCATCACTCTACCCATACCCCCCATCCCTCTCTCTCCTCCCAAAGTCAACTATAGCCCATACCTTCCACACCCCCTCCCATGCACCATCATCACTCCCCATGATTCATTTTCTCTCTTTCCCTCCATACAATACCATACGTAGGGGGAGAGGAGGCTTCCTCACTTCCCATTTTGCAAACTCTAGAGATTTGAGAGAGAGATTTGAGAGGAGAGAGAAAGAGGAAGATTTGAGAGAAGAGAGAGATTTGAGAGATTTAAGAGAAGTAGAGAGAGATCAGAGAGATTGAGGGTGTAGATCCTTGCTTGGAGGACCCCAACCATCATCCGGACCGTCCGGATCGTCCGATCATCAACCCAATTCAATCCAACCGTCCATCATTTGAGGTGAGTGCAAGGGACATAAACCTCTCCATTTTCTTACTTTCCTTCCTTTTTCCTTTTTCCTTTGGGCCCACCTTGTGATGGGCAAGGAGATGGGTGGACTGGATCATCCATGAATGGGCCCCACCTTCCTATTATAATAATAATAATAATAATAATAATAATTATAAAAAAAAAGAGAAAGAGAGAGAGAAGGACTGCCGCTGGACAGCCAGCGTCCAGGGGACGCTGCTGCCCAGCAGGGGCAGCCGGTTGGCGTGGAACAGGCCCCCACATGTGGGACCCACCTTGATGTATAAGTTTGATCCATGTCGTCCAGCTGTTCCTCCATCCCATTTTAGGGCAGTGCGCCAAAAATGAAGAAGATCCAGATCTCAGGTGGACCACACCATTGAAAACAGTGGAGATGGTGAAGCCGACTGTTAAGACTTCCTGGACCCACCGTGATGTTTGTGGACCACATCACCTGCCCAATATTGGGCTTGTTAGGACCCCAACGACCAGGGGAACATGATGAATGGGGTGGATTGTCCCTAAGTGGGCCCCACTTGAGATAAGCACAAAAAAAAAGGGAAACAAAAAAAAATATATGTGAGCGTCCAGCGTCACTTGGACGCTGCAATGGGGTCCCCACTCGTGGGACCCACCTTGATGTTTGTGTTCCATCCACGCCGTCCATCTGTTTTCCCAGATCACTTTAGGGCCAGGCCCCAAATTTGAAGCCGATCCAAATCTTAAGCGGACCGCACCGCACAAAACAGTGGAAACAATGATTTCTACTGTCAGAAATCATTGGCCCACTTTAATGTTTCTAAACTTATTTTCATATTCAATATTGGGCTTGTTGGGTCCCCCATGAGATGGGGAACCTGATGAACGGAGTGGATCAGACCCATGTGGGCCCCACTTGATTTAAGTACAATAAAAAAAAAGAAAGAAAGAAAATAAGAGAAGGGGCTCTGACGCTTGGCGTACCAGCATCCTTGGACGCTGGGCGTACTGCCCGCTAGTGGCCCACTCGTGGGTCCCACCATGATGCATGTGCCGTATCCACACCGTCCATCCAGTTGGGGAGATCATTTTAGGGCATGACCCCAAGAATGAGTCAGATCCAAGTCTCAAAGGGGCCCCACCACAGAAAACAGTAGGGACAGTGGCCCTATTGTTGAAACCTTCTCATGGCCCACCGTGGTGTTTATTTGAGATCCAACCTGTTCATAAGTTCACACATACATGGACGAAGGGAGAACAAAAATGTCAGCTTGATTAGAAACTTCTGTGGGCCCCACTTGATGCATTTATAACAAAAAAAAATGAAGAAGAAGAAGAAGATAAGCTGGACAGGCAGCGTCCAGGGGACGCTGCTGACCAGCAGCTTTGTGGTGCCACCCAATGGGCCCCACTCGTTGGGCCCACCAAAAATGTTTATGCCTTACCTATTCCGTCCACATGTTTTTCTAGCTCATTTTAGTGGGCCATGCCACGGGTCAACAGTGGGAATAATGATCTCCACCGTTGAAACTTCCCAGCCCTACAGTGATGTTTAATTGTCATCCAACCTGTTTCATAAGTGGCCAAGCCCAAAATTTAAGCATATCCCAATGGCAAGTGGGCAATGCCACGAAACAACAGTGGAAATAATATCTCCACCATTGAAACCTTTTCCGTCCTACAATGATGTTTATTTGTCACCCAACCTATTCATAAGTGGCTAGACCCAAAATTTAAGCATATCCATGCCGTACACGTATTTTGGCGGCCTATCTTGTATGTGCAGGCCCAAGTATGGGGCCGATGTGGTCTCAAGTGGGCTATGCCATGAAGACCTTTATATTTCCAATGGGACCCACAGTCCGGGTCCCACTCTCTATATATATATTGGGCCTTTTAAGGCCAATGTTACATGATATGTTGGTAACATGCTAGTATGATTAGCTTGTTATGTCACACTGATAACATGCTTAGTATAATGAATACCATGCTCATTCATATGCCCATACGCATCATTTGTATGCCTGTTATGGATCATGATTAACCATAGTATATGCTAGTTGGTTTGTTATACTTAGGGGACCCGTGCGAGACAGGGTCGCCTCACATGATTGCGCAGTATGCGTAAGTTTGGTGCATGACTTGGATTGTATGACTCATGCATTTCGCATTATGTATGTCACGATCGCTTTCACACCCTAGCAGCATCAGGGTAGTGGCCACCATAGTCACATCATGGTTGGCAGTATTGGACACCGGAAACTTGTTCTAGTACGTGGGCGCTATGGATGTCCTTGGGTGAAAGTCCCTAAACCCTGTGGTACCAGTAGGATGCTCCAGCGTCGAGACCGAGTGGATAACATGAGTGCCCGTGTGCCAAATACCAGTAGGCCGCGTCTCCCACTGTGTCGAGGTCGGTTGGAAAGGGGTGTGACCTTATCCGCCCGGGTGAAGTGGGCTGTAAGCTAGGTCGAGTCTGACCAGCTCATGGAATGGGTCCGCTATCGGCGAGCGGGGTGGGCATTGGCATACCACTGACGAGGTGGATAGTGAGGTCTTTTCTACTCGCTTGGTTACGCGCGCGATGTGCGGCGGCCAATATTAGAGTATACTAGACCCCGGTGATGTCCCAGATGAGAACTATTTGATATGTGGATCAGTTGAGGATTGACATGTTTGCATTGCATCTCTAGCATGTAACACTCGGCCATGTAGGCCCTTGCATTGCATAGCCTTGGGATGGCCGATAGCATTCATGAACTTAGTAACTTAGCCCTCTACTACTTTCGCTTACTCTGATATCTGTATACTTGTCATATGCATCACACGCGCACACACGCACTCTACTGGACTTCGTAGGAAGCTCATGCGCGTTTGTTTACACTGCAGGTACTAGAGCCTATCAGCAACGTTGAGCGCGGTTTATGTACCTGATATTTTGGACTTCTGATTGATGTTGTATTTCCCTTTCCAGCACTGTACTCAACAAACTTATTAATGGATATTTGATGATGTTTTATGGTTTGATTATGCTCCTGTACAAAAAAAAAATTTACCCTGAAAATCCTCCTGGTAGGATCCCAGGATCGGAACCTGGCACTTGAGAGCTAGGAGCCGAGAATGGGGTACTACGGAGGCTGTTGGCACCAAGGTCGGCGATCGGGAATTTAGTGAGCCCGGTCCCTGGGTTTGGGGTGTGACATAAGAGCTCAACAACAGGCGTCCTCTTTTGTCTCTTCGAGCTGGTACCCTTCAAGCGAGGCAGTAATCCCCTCTTCTCTCCCACATTCGTCATGGCAGTTTCTTCTTGAGATATCAGTCTAGTAGCAGGGAGTTGAGAAAGTGACAGACAGGCCTTGATATTCCTGTTACGAACTGATAACTTGTAAACTTTTATGATCTTCTCGTTGATTCCTCCCTTCAGATTCGGTTTTCCTCCCATCGGAATACCTGTGAATATGAGTAGAGGTCAATCAGGTTAGTTGAAGTTCGAAATCATGACAAAAATCAGGGCAGAGTGAAGCTTCACCCACCTTCGTCAAAGAAGCGGTTCACATTATGGCCCCCAGGGGTGGATCCCGTCTTAGACTCCCAGTTCCCGGAAGCAAAAAACCAACGTTTCCTCCATCCAGGGAATTCGAAGTGGGTTTCCGCAAAATGAAATTATCCCGGTGCCAGTAACATAAGTAATACCAGCCTTCGCTGGAGGGAGCTTTCTTGAGCTGGTACATTCTAAGGAACTCCTTGGCGGTCAAGTCTCCATTGCCGGCTTGTTTCCAGAGAACGAAAGAACTCAGGACCACCCTCCAACCATTTACAATGAGTTGCCCTGGGGCAATCTTTTAAGTATGGAGTACATCATGAATAAAAGGGTGAAGGGGAAGACTTACTCCAAGGATGAAGAGGTAATCGTAGAGGGCTACGCAACCAGGGGGAGGTGAATCCGGAGTCTCTCCCTCTCCGGGCAACCGAAAAATGACAGAGTCGGGAACTCGATATTTTTCCCGTAACTCGTTCAGCAGCTCCTCCGTCATTATGGAGGGATATCCGGACGCAGAATATTTTTCCGCCGGAACCCTCGCATTGTTGGAGGAAGAAGAGTCTGGCGTAGCATCCCCCAGAGGGACGGTTTCCTCATCAAAATCTCTCACCATGGTTTTTTAAGATATGATGAAAAAATGATAATACCTTGAAGGAAAAGAAGAAGAACGAAGTTACACCAGAGAAAATTGAGGGAACAAAGTTACACCAGAGAAGGGTTAGGACACTAGAGGAAAAGAAGGAAGCAAGGAGAGAAGAAGAGTTTTCGAAAACTTTTGATGAAATTTCAAAAATTTCGCAGGCTCCGTATATTTATAAGCAATCATTCCTCCAGATTTGGTGACACGAGGCAACCATTCGTTTGGCACAGTAGTCGAACGGGCATGATCATTAATTCCGTAGATACGTGGTCGGAGTCTCTTCATTTCCTCTCTGCCGAAAAGCTGCGAAAAGCTGGCAATCATTAATGACAGTCCAATCATGTACGGTTTCCTCTCCGAGAAACGCATTAGGCGGTTATGCATGTTAATAAGCAAGTTTTTCCCTTAGACTTCTCGACGGCAAGGACTTGGGGGGCATCTGTTATAGCATAAAAGCGGTGGTTGAAGATATCGAAGACTCAAGACCCGCAAGCGCCTTTTTGGTTTACGGCGTTCAACCCGCGAGCCCTTTTGGTTGAAGCTCGCATATTATAAAAGTACAATATGCACTCCCGAATATGCGAGCTGGCTTGGTCGCTGGTCATCGGATGAGGGTATTTTCATAAGTCCTATGTCTTTACTCCTTGGTTACAAAACAAAGGTCCCGAATGCGAGTAGCTCGGCTCGTGGTCGTTGAAAGGGATCGTACACCTATATGCGAGCAGCCCACTTCAAGGATGTTCAACGAGGTTATCTTCGAGGCAAATAATCGTTGCCTTTCAGCATCAGTCTGTACAGATCAATTTTGGTCCGTCTTTATCCATAGCTCTGAGCATCTCCATCAAGAGACGTAATCAGTTAGACGTCCAAGGTTGTTAGGTCATCCCTTTATCTAAAGATTAACAAGATAAGCACCTTATCCCCTAAAATCAGCAGTGATCTTAATGGCTTGTGTCATAGATTGGATCACGTGGATCTATATAAATAGATGAATCCATAGATGATAAAGGTACATAATCTCTAAGCTCATATCCAGCTTTTCACTTTATAACCGTGTCTTGTCTGACTTAAGCTTCGGAGGGCCAAACGTTGTACGCCGGCCACCCTTAGTTTTCTCTTTTATTCTTTCAGGTTTGGAGGGAAGCTGTCTCGAAGGAAGGAGAACGTCAGGAGGATCCTGTTACCAAATCCGACGTAAACATGATGATTGAACCGAACGCTTTCAACATGAGTAACCAAAAAGGGGATGAGGATGATGAGGTCTACGAAATAAACTTAATAAACTCATTTGTGGAAGATAAGTCCTTCTCAACTCTTCACTCCGGCCACTTTGAGGAATGCTTAGACCTGTTGGGGCTCAAAATATCACCGATGATAAAAGAGGAAGTGATAACTTGAATATAGTAGTCTAAGTAAACAACAGAGCCATAGACAGTTAGAAAAGTTGCAGAGTGCCGGTGCGGTCCTGGCTCGGGCAGCTCATACAATCACAGCCAGAACTGAAGGCTGTCATTCCAGAGCTGATATGGACATGCGTATTTCCATGAAATGATTCGGAATGCCCAAAAACCCATAACCTCCGAATTTGGATGCCATGAGATGCGTATTTTCACCTACGCAGCCTAAAGTACGTTTTCCCCCTGCTAGGTGTTGAGCCACAAATTATACATGTTCTAACCCTAATTCATAGCATAATGGTATAGTTTAAGTTGTTAAAAGTTAAGGACTTATGTTTGTTTTTGTATTTGTAGGTAAAAGAGAGAGAGGTCATGGATTTAATGCTAATTTGGAGGATTTGGAGTGATTAGAAGACCAAGCTTTGATGAACCAAAGAAGTGAAGAAAATGCCTTGGATAAATTAAGTTGAAAACCTAGAATGGCCAGAAAAAGCAAATTGCAGAGCTGCAGGGCCATAAAAGTAAAATATAAAAAGTTCAGAAAATAGCCCTGAGTGCTGCTGGACAGAATTCTGATCAATTGGATCCCTATTAGAGTCTCATCAGAATTAACTCCGATCCATCAGAGTCATATCGGAGACCCATTAGAAAAATAGATTTTTTTCATAAGTCTCTGGACATATTTTCGATCAATCGGAGCAATTCCGACCATCAGAAAGGGGTGCTCCGATCCATTGGAGATAAGTCCAATCAATCGGAACTGTCTGCGCAAGTGTGAAATATTTACGCGGATTCTCGAAGTTTCCAAGTCGGTGAGGATTTCTTTTATAAAAGGCCACCTCCACTCTCTTCCTAGGGTATCTAGCAACGTGGGGAGCAAAGCATTCAAGACCTAGGAGGCTTCCTAGCCTTCTGCAACTAGTTTTCTTCTTCTTCTAGTTCTAGTTTTAGTTTGTTTTTATGCTTTTCATTAGTTAACCTTTTAACTAGAGCTAAGAGGTGAAGCTTATAGTTTTCTTAGATGGTTTAATTCATTTTTGAGGTTTCAAGTTTGAATTTATTGTTGAATAATAGTTTGCTTAAGTTTGAATGAAGTTTAAGTTAGTTTTTCTTAATCTTATGATGACTCATGGATGTTTGGGAGAATTATCTTAGTTCTTAGTTGTTTTGCAAAGTTGGATCTTCATGTGGGAACTTCAAACCAAAAGTTCTATCTTTTCTAGAATCTGGAATATGTGTTGCTTGTTTATATGATTTGAATCAAGTTCAAATTATGATATTAGTTAAGCCTAGTGACAGGGTTTGATGTTTATCATAGTTGTGATCTTAATCTATTGTTGACCTATGCAATTGAGTGTGCTCAATTCCTAACTTGAATTGAGGGAGTCATGTCGATGAACAACACATGTAACAGATTGTTTTGATAATATAACCGCTCTATAATCTGGCTAGATAGGATTTGATTTCGATTTTAGTTGAGTAATTGAGAAACCAAAGCGAATTATATATCAAGGAGAGCTATAAGTGGATCCTTGATGCTCTAGTTATTCCTTATTATCATATTTTTTCTGCTTGATGTTTAAAACTGATTTCATAAAACCCTCTTAAGATTCTAGTTATTAGGATAGTTCGAATTATTTACCTCCTTCCCTGTGGATCGACCTCGGTCTTACCGAGATTATTACTGCATCGCAGCCTTGCACTTGAGGCGAGCGAACACTAGGAGCAGACTGAAGGATCCGAATTGGTAAGGAACTACCGAAATTAACAGCATTTGACCATTCTCCAGCTGGCCCGTTCATTCGACAATATGATTAAAGGCTAAAAGTGCTCTAGCATCAGTGACGTTGATCCTCGAAAAGGTACCTGTCCATTTAGGTGAACAGTCGGAGCCTGAAACTTGATTTTTTCTAAGTCTGAGGACAGATATCAGTGAAGAGTTCACTTTCAGTCAAAGGATGATTGGGCAAGCAATATACGTTCAAAAAAAATGATACGTCATGGGAATTCTTACTAAGTCACGATTCTAACAAGTCCAAGATCATCTAATTTTGAGTTGTAATGAAGAAGATATGAGTTGTTCACTGAAGATCGTACATTATGGATGACATTGATCACTTGTGGCCCACTTTTGAAGATGAAAGAGGCTTTTAAAGGTTATCATGATAGTTCTGTTGAGTAGATCAACGAAAAGCTTTTCGACGAGTATAAGAGCGTCCAGATCGGATCTGTAACGAAGGAGTTATGGTCATTTTCGTAGAGATGCGCAAGTGCAGAATAACATGCGCTCGGCCTGAAATGCTGAAAAATTTTAAGTCTGGAAGTTGCCAAGAGGGACATGCGCCTGAAATGCTCAAAAATTCATATTTTTACTTAGAATTTTCAGGCAGCGAAATGACCAGAATATCGTTTTAGTGCAAATCTATATAGAAATGGAGTTGTAATTAGATAATATTGCTTGCTTCACGCATCAACATTCATCTTCCTTAATCTAGCACTCATCTTCCTTGATCCAACACTCATCTCTACTTAATCCAGCACCCATCTCTGCTTAATTTAGCATTTACTTTACTTAACTCGACATGTATTCAACCTCACACGACATACATACTATTATATTCTCACATACATTCATTCTCACATGACATATCTTCTATTGTATCCGTCACATACAATCAATCTCATACGAGATATATTCCATTGCGTTCATCTACATCAAAGATCCCTTGCCTTGTTACAATCTCCAGCACATTTATGCATGCGTGAGCAGATTCTCTACTTTTCTCTCATTGGAAATTAGTTATCAACGAAGGTGTAGGACCGGGATCGCTTCTGAAGACGAGTCAGTAGACTCTAGCCTGATTCGACAACTGATTACAAGAACTTTGTATCGATCATGTTCATTGCACAACTAGGGTTTAGCCTGGATTGAGGCTCAAGACTAACCAAAAGGGATTATGATTACAACTAGAAATTGTGATCAAAGAGTTCCAACAACACTCAAAACATTTGTTATAAATTGCCATTACAAAGCTGGCCAATGCCCTACCCGTCCGAATTGAGATCCGTAAGTTGAGCTGATCAGGTAGTTGCGATGTGCCTTCCTACAGTCATCGGTGCAAAAAGAAAGCAGGTGGTGACTCCGAGTTGTGCCATCTAACAGTCATAGTTTGTGTACTCTAGTGGTCACTCGTCATAAAAATATGGGAAGACGGCCCAGCGATGCACAACTCAATTAACAGTCTCTCGACCCGGACCAACCCAAAAGGGCATGGGACAGACATGTGGCTTGTTTAAAATGGTGGCTCAGTCCATAACAAAACTACATAGGTCTCTATGACCATGAACTCAAAGACCATAGTCCTTGTTAACTTGGTCATCTGTTCGATCTATCCGGGCCTCTTCCTGAACACTCCATTTATTGTACAACTATCATTTATAGTGGAACTTTTGTCACTTTGTGCCATGGTTTTCTCCCATAAGGGTTTCCATGTAAAAATCTCTGTGTTGTTTGCGGTGTTTTACTTACATTTATGCTCTTCTAATGCTTTATTTAATTTATCTATGATGCATGCATACATTTACTTTTGTTTTTTAATCAAGGGTGATCATCCATTGATGTAATTAAGGGCTTGTGACTAGTATCACAACTTGGAATGTAAAAGATCTCAGAATCTCTGGAATAAAATTCGCCTTGCGATGCTTTCTCGTGTATACTTTGTGAATGCCTAAGATTGTCTATGAATGTCTTTATTACTCAAAACCCCAGAATAACAAAACTGCCTTGAGCATTTTCTAATTTTAACAAGACCACTCCCATGGTATGGATGATGATTTGATAGGGGAGATGGATGCTCTTTTAGAGTCGGTACTGGCATATGAAACTAGCAAGGTGGAGGTTGTGGAAATAAAATTGCGTCATGTTGAAAAATCAATTCATATTTCCACACCTCTTTGGTTTATTTAAACTAAACTCTACTAACCCTGGGCTAACCCATACTTACTAAATCATTGACCAGGAAAAATTGAATGGAGATATATTTTTAATAAAAACATGATGATATCTCCTTCTATACATGTGGTGAACCTTTAAGAACCCCACTGAAATTCTTTTGTGGAATTTTTAGTGGCTTATCATGATTATGAACACACATGTATATTGTAAAGAAGGATTTTAGATGATATTATTGAGAAACCTTTTGAACCATTTGATGATCCTGCTTGATTCAATACTTTTGGATGAATTGTTCATAAATATTGACCTTCTAGTCTGATGGAGGTCGGGTTTATCATTTTCATTGCTTTTTAATAATTAGATTAGATTAGGATTTGCTTTGGTCAAGAAGATTGAAGAAAACTCTCTCTTATAGCCAATTTTTCCATGCCGCGCCAAAATCCAGGTATTATCCCTATATCTCACTCTCCTTTATTTTGTCATTACTCTTAGGTTGTTGCATATTGCATATGTTTCTTACATTGAGGACAATGTAAACTTTAGGTTGGGGTGAGATTCCTGCTAATTCTACTAGTTTTTTGCAACATTTTGAGCAATTTTTTGAATTTTTATCAATTTCTCTGATTTTAAAACTCTCTTAGAAATTTTTGTTTCTATGAATTTGAGTTTATAAGAATATGAGAAGATTAGATAGGAAGTGATCTGATTTTGGCAAAACTTAAAATCTGTTGATTTAGTAGTTTTTTTACATGAGTTCCTTCTATTATTTGACCGATAGGAAATTTTAAACATCAATGAGTCTAGTACACATTATGCATCACTCTCATTTGAAAGGATTAGGAAGGATGTTTTGATTGAATAATTGGATTATAGTTTGGAAGTGTTGAGGAACCAAGTCGGAAAGTATTATCCATCACGTTCAAATATAATTCGGGGTAAGGATTTTTTTTTCTTAAAGGATCATTATCCTGGAAGGATTTCTATCCTATGTCATTACTGTGACTAACATGTTTTTCTAATACGAAGTAAGACTTTTGGAGTCTTCGGCTATTGATTTGTGAAAAAGGATTGAAAAAAGTTGAATGAAAAATCTTTTGAAAACTAATAATATTAAAAATGGCTACCTATGACCAACCAGGGGAGGGTTAATCGCTTGAGCTGGAAATGGGATTAGTGTGAAAGTCATCGATAGAATGGTATGTTAGTGCACTTTTCTATGGCATACTAGTGCACCTTGTTCGTCAATTACTTAGATCAGTGAGTCTAGTGTCGGTTGAGCTTAATGAAGATGAAGATCGAAGACTCAGGATGGACCTGCTGCATCAAGGAAGAAGAAATAGGTAAAAGAGATGCCTTGGTGAGCCTTATCTTGTACCTAACCAAAACCATAACCTCTAGATGACCATGACCATTAAGTATACCCTTAATCATCTTAGATTGGCCTTAGGTGTCTTAAAAGATACCAAAAGAATGACTAAGAGGTTGCATGTTTTGCTGCAAAACACAACCAACAAAATAACAGACAAACATGCCTGACCGGGTGCCCGACCATGTGTCCACCGGGCACCCGACAGATGAGAAATTTGTCCAGAGAGTTGGCTTGAAATTCAAATGGTCATCGGGCACCCGACCAGTGCAAAAACTGTACAATGACTTAGACTATTTCTGGACTGAAATTCGTGTTCTTGACCATGTGTCCACCGGGCGCCCGACAAGCTCAAAAAGTGTCCAGTGACTAAAACTTAAATCTGGACTGGATTTCGGGCGCCCGACCAAGTGTCGATCGGGCGCCCAACCATGCGCGAATCTGCCCATTATTTGACTGTTGTGAGAAAATTCTTAAAAGCGGGGGATTCATATTTAGACATAGGAGAGGGGATTTTAAGGAGATAGAAGCCAAAATTGCTAAAGACCATTAGAGGCTCTATTCCAAACCCATAGTAAGTCATTCTCCTTGTGATTCATCACAAGCTTAGGGCATTCAATGTCAAAATGAGAATGGACTTGTTCCCTCTTGATTCTTAGGAGTTTAGACACCTTGATGATAGTTAAATCCCCTATCTAAACACCACCTAGGAGTCCAAATAGGTGTATCCCTCTAGAAAACCCATTTCTTATCATTTGTAGAGGTTACACCATTCCTGCCACCTCGGGCATCTCCAATGGAGCATCATATGCAAGGGAACTGATCTTGGAGCTGAAACCTTGGCAAAGCAGCAACATCAAAGATCGGGGGAGCACAATGGGAGCTGATTCGAGCACGAGAAAGCAAGAGGAAGCAACACGAAGCAGCGCAAAAAATGGGCTCAATCCGACAAGTAAGTTGTCAATTGTAAGAGTCCGTTTTCACTCTATTCCCGTGGGGAATTGAGTGTAGAGTTTGTCTTAAAACTCGATAGGTTCGATTGTAGGACCTAGACCCGGTTGTAAGGTCGAATTGAGTCTCTAAGGGGGAGCCTCTGGCGGGAGTAAACGCTAGGTTCGGTTGTAGAACCTTGGCTCGATTGTAGAGCCTAAAACCTTTGAGGTTCAGTTGTAGAACCTTGACTCATAAGTGAAGTCTAAATTGAGGTTCTGTTGTAGGACCTCGGCTTGGTTGTAGAGCCTAAACAAGTCTCCAATAGGAGCCACCAATACAGGTGTGTACGTATAGGTTGGGAGGAACCTGTAAACTCCCTGGTTTGGTGGATCCGAGTTAAAACACCTTGGTTGGGAGGAACCAGATTTAAACTCCTTAGTGAATGCAGGTGTGCTCAAAGGGGTTGAGTACTTGAACCGGGAGTAGAGTAGACCCGAAGTTGAACCACTATACATGCTTGTGTTTGTGATTGACTTGAGCACATTGTTATCTTATCATTGTATGTTCAAATTGTTTAATTATGAATGCTTGATAGGAATGTATGTTAGGCTTTAGATAGGCACATCCACACACAAGATGTACTTTCACTAAGTTGTGTAGACTTGAGCTCATTGATCCATTCTCATAGTCTACATATGTTGCATAGATTAAGAGCTTGATTTATTTAATTATCTATGCATGCTTAGGTTAGGTTGTTTAATTGTTAATTATATGTTAGTCTTGTGATTGGACCCACTTAGGCTTGGAAGCCAAAGTGTTCTTGCTTACTTAGTTTAACTTGTTAAAATTATTAAGTAGGTGAAAAGAATTTCTAAAAAGGTCATAATCACCCCCCTCTAGGACTTAGCCATAATTCTAGTTGCTCCTTAAGCTTTCGCACACGTATGTGTAGGGTGTCGTGTAATAGGCTTGTTGTTGATCTATACGCTTCCTAGACTTGTAATCCAATTGATCCATTGAAGAAGGGTAATCCTGAAAGATCAAGAGTTGGGTATTCATTAAGCACACTAGACCATGATTGTTTGAATTACTCTATTTGTCAATTAATTAGTTGGAACTCAGTTTGAACACTTGATAAGTTATTAGAAGATACGTATTTCATTGTCACATTACTAAGTATCTCTAATTTCATTATTTGCGCAATTTGGATTTCTTAGAAGTGGGGTTTTTAAGAGAGAGTTGAGATTAAGAATTTAAAATTATTTTTCGCATATTTTGCTTGGGACTAGCAAAATGCTAGTTGGGGGGTGTATTGATCTCTGAATTGTGCATATCTGAACCCCAAATCATAACACAATTGCATAGTTAAGTTGTTAAAGTTAAGGACTTATGCTTGTTTTTGTGTTTGTAGGCAAAAGTGAAAGATGCCATGGATTTAATGATAACTTGAAGGATTTAGAATGCTTGGAAGATTAAGTGAAACCGTGCTCAAGAAGGAAGGAAAGGACCAAGGAAGGAAGAAATTGAAGAAAGAAGAGACCAGAAGAAATATCCTTCCACGACGGGTCGTTAGCTATTACCGATTGGTCGTTGACCGGTCGAATTTAATTCGAATTGGATAAAGAGCTCGCTGGATTCCCTGGAACCATTTATAATCGGTCACTGATCGGTTGTCAGAAGCCACCAACCGGTCGCCAACCGATCGATTAGTGAAGAAAAAATCAAATTTCAATTACAATCATTAGTGTGTTGAGCTCCAACCGCTCGGAGCCTACCTTCGATCAGTTGGCAACCGACATAAGTGTGTAATTTCTTACACAACTTGAGGCGGTGCACGATTTTGGCTATAAAAAGAGGACTTTCCTTCCCTTCCAAAGCATGATAGGATGCGAGGAACATTAGAAGGTTTGGGAGAAGGATTCTACTTTAAGTTTTTCTTATTTTCTTCTATTTTCTAGTAGTTTTTTTTTTTTGGATTTTAGTTTAAGGATGTTAGAGATGAACTAAAACCCCTTAGCTAGAGCTAAGAGATGAAACTTATAGTCTAGTTTTTATGGATTGACAAACTAGGTTTCATTTTTATGATTTAATTGATGAACATGGTTTGATTCTAGTTTGAATTAAGTTCTAGTTCTAATTCTTCTTTGATCTTTTGACGACTCTGGGCTCATTGGATACTTAGAGGTTCTAAAAATCTGGTGTTCTCATAGGTTAGAATGTGAACTGGGAGTGGAGTAGGGAAACCGAACCACTAGATATCGTTGTGCATTGTGAGATTGAATGATTGCTATATATTGAACTTGTGAAATAGCTTAGTCAATCATGAATACAAAATGTTTGATAAAATGTCAATGATAGTTCTTCTTGCAATCTTGTACATGTATTTGCCTTGAATATTATTGTGATAATCGTGGTTATTGACACTTGTTTAAATTGCTTTTAAATTGTGTCGGAATTTCAAAAAGTTCTATTCACCCCCCTCTAGGACATTAGGCATATCTCCAAGCATCTCTCTATAAGCGGTAAAATTGCAATTTCATAAGGGTATGCCTAAATGGGTCAAGGTCATATAAAGGTTTAGGGTTTTGATTTGGTTCAAAGTTAAGCTTCACCAAGGCATCTCTTTTACCTGTTTCTTCTTCCTTGATGCAGCAGGTCTACTTGAGTCTTATTTAAGCTCAACTAACACTAGACTCACTGACCTAAGTAATTGATAGATAAAGTGCATTAGTATGCCACAGAAAAGTGCATTAACAGAGCCCTCGACTTGTTCTCCGACCGGTCTGAAATTGGCTTCTTCAGATCATTTACAAGGTGAGCTTGCAGGACACTCTATGCTTTTGATGACCAGTAGGACGACCGGTCGTTGGAAGTCTGTGACTGGTTATTTGACTAGTCTTCAGACTGCTCTAAAATTGTTTTGGCCTTCACAATGCTTGCTGATCTAAACAGGTCCTTGGTCGACTGGTCGTCAGGCCCTGTACTTGGGCAAATTCAATCTAATTTTCACCCTGAACATTAGGTGCTTTAACAAAGGGTTTTCTTCTTGAATTTCATGAGATTAGCACCTAGCCAAGGAAGGTTTAAGCCTGATCAACTTGACCTCTAAGCCGGGAATCGAATGGCTAAGAATAAACATGATTAATATGCCATTTAATATGGTGTTTTGGGATCTTAGGTACTATCTACATGCAACTTACCTTACGAACTTGATTCGGCTTGATCTTAAGCAAGGAAGGTGGCATTGGCTTCAAGTCTTGGGACTTTATTCATTAGTCAGGGCTCACAAGAATTAACTCAACTAGACTTCACGATGATTGACAAAATACAATGCACTTACAAGTTACCCCCCGGAGTGTTCGGTACACCCTTATATTTAATATGGCTTTGGGGGCTGGTGGGAGACTCAGGCCTAATCTCATGAGAAGGAATATTGTCCTCTGTCGTAGTAGTCGGTGATGGTAGATCAGTTTATGCAGGTTCTCTTTCGCCTGGCCCCGAAGACTCTGCAGCCTGTGACTTCATCTTGCTCCCATACGAGAGATCATCGACCGAGAATACTCAGGGGAAATACACTCCCAACCACCCTATCAGATAATGCCAAGGGGTATATGCCGAAGACACACCGGTTATGGGGGACATGTAATGCATTTTTGCGTCGCCTAGGGCTCTATACAGTGAACATAGAACTTGGGGGGGGGGGGGGGGGGGGGGGGGGGGGGGGGGGAATCAATAATATAGATGGTCGAACACCGTCTGCGCATTTCGAGCTTGGCAGGGCCACAGTGTTGAGCCAATACACTAAAAAGCCACCTAACTCGCAGGATTCAAAGAACTATTCGGTATGGGTGTTCGCTTCCCCAAGTGTAGGGTTGCGATGTAGTAATAATCTCGGTAAGACCGAGGTCGATCCACAGGGACTTGTGTAGGAATTCACAAAACACTTCCAATGGTTTCTACTTAAGAACTAACTAAACAAGATTTAGTTATTTGGTAAAGATAGCAGTTTTGAACTAAACTGAAGGTAATCAATTAATAAAAAGCACTAGGGTTTCAAGGATCCACTTGTAGCAATCCTTGATGCTTAATTCGCTGTGGTTTCTCACTTTCTCAACTAGAATCGAAATTAAGTCCTATCTAGCCGGATGAAAGAGCGGTTAAAACAACAACTTGTCATATGTGTGATACATGACTCTCTCAATTCAAGTTAGGATTTGAGCACACACTCATTTGCATAGATCAATCCTAGATCCAATAGGTTGAGATCACAATCCTAATCATCATTACCTTCTGTCACAAAGTATAACTTGATCAGGATTTGAACTCAATTCAAATCATATAAACAACCACACATAGATAGAAATTTCAAAAAGAGTAGAACTTTTGGTATGAAGTTCTCACATAAGGATCATATATTTAGAGCGTATTCAATCCAATTCCTCGGATCATACAGGTCTAGCATAATTCAAAACAATTAAGAACTCAAGCAATTCTTCTAAACATCCATGAGCCATCATAAGATTAAGAAAAACTACTCAGAACTTTATTCAAACTTCAACCATTGTTCTTCACTAATAATCCAAATTTTAACCAAATCAAACGAATTGAAACATCTTAGATTCACTACAAGCTTCACCTCTTAGCCCTAGCTAAGAGGTTTCGTCGTTCATGATCCAAGGAAACATGAAAACAACTAAGAAAAACATAAACTAGAAGAACAAACTAGGAGGAGTTGTAGAACTCCGGATCTGACTTCCACCGTCTCCCACCGTGCTAAATCTCTTCTAGGATGCCCTAGGAACGAGCTTGGGAAGTCCTTTTATAGCTTAGAAGCCCTAGGTGCGAAGAAACTTCGAGAAATCCCCAGATTTTCGTTTTGCGTAGAGATTTTCGGAGCTTGTAGAAGAAGTTTTATTATGCAGCCGACCGGTCGGACTCCCTGTCCGGCAGGTCGGACAAAGTGCTTGCAATCGAAATTTTCACTGGAGTGTTTCTTACACAGTCCCACCCACCAGCTGACCGGTCGGCCAGTCGGCCGGTGAACATACTTCAATTTGCTGAAATTTGCTGGACATTACACTACATAGGCCGACCCTTCAGCCGGCCGGTTAGTCGACCGGTTGGTCAGTGTGTTCAGCCGGTCGGTCAGGAGGTCGGTCCTCATAAAAATTGTCCAGAGATTTTTCTGTTTCTGGAGGGTTTGGCCGGCCGGTCGGTGGTTGTGGCTGGCTGGCCGGTGGACATGAACTTCGCCGAAATCTTCAGTTTCTCCTCGTTCATATTCTATTCACTTTTGCTTCACCTTTGGTCCTTTATTCCTTTGATCTTCAAGGTGTGTAAATAGCATCTTTAAGCCCTCAATTGATGAACTCTCTCTCTCTCTCATTGATACAATCACAAAACCATGCATTAGTTGGGTCTTTAATTACTTATTTCAAGCATAGTTAGTGATGAAATGGGGTTAGAATATGCACATTTAAGAGCTCAACAATGGGGGACGTCTTTCCTCAGATTTATGAGATCGGCGTCGTCGTTCTTTGGAAACCTGATAAAAAATAGCAATTTTTCAGTCAATTGGTTACGGAATGCATATGCCTATGATAAACAAAAAAAGAGAGTTTATGGGACGTACTTCAACTCCCTAGAGAAATGAGCGATCCATTATTGGAAAAGGATCCACCCTGGAGCTGAAAACCTTATGAACACTTTGAAAACATTAATGGTTGTCTTGGATATTGAAGTTTGATGGGTGGTCAGATGGAAAAACGTGAATTCTTCATTTGTCGGAACAAACTCATCGTAGTATGCTCCGAGGATGGGTAGGCCTGCCATCCGATATAGGTCCCACAAAGTGATGTTGACTTCACCAATTGGAAACTGGAATGAGTTGGTGGTTGGACACTAAAAGTTTAGGAAACCTTTCAACACTGTCAGATCTTTGTAAAAGAAGCTAGAAGTCGCCTCGATCGCAGCATATAATTCGAGGTCGATTAGCTGTTTGCAGTACTTCTTCAAGATGGCATTAGCCCAATTCTTGTAGTGCTTGCACTCTATATGAAGTCCGCAAATTCTGAACTCTTTTCTACCCCATATATATTGTATCATCTTCCATGGGCATCAATCGGAAGCGCTGCCATAAGATTTTGTAGAATATCATCATGTACATGACACGAGGGTTATAGCAAGGCATGAGAAAGTACATAGGTTGAATTCGACCCGCCTGTTGACGAGTTCCATTCTTCGACTGCCATCCTTCTAAGATATGGTTCTCACAGTTCACTAGATTGGAATATAAAACTATACGGCTCCGCGAAGAGACATCAGTAGGCTCTAGATGGAGCATCGACTGGTGGCGGTTTACTGTTAGAGCAATGATCATGAGCTCATCCTTGTTTGGGTTGCGGAACTTGATATTTTGCTGTTGTACAGATCGAACCATCATCCAATAGTTCAACAACTTGGGCTTCTTATGTTCTGTGATTTTATCTTGCAATTGTTCTCTTTTACTCTTCCTCTTCTTCTGTGGCCGAGAGGGAGGTGGACTAGGTTCCTGTTGAACCTCCAATTTATACATTGCATAGCCCGTTACATCACATTATAGGCATGGTTTTCATGTTTAAAAGGCCCATTTAACGCATGTTTTATGATTGTAGGGATGAGAGTGACTTCGCCCAATTGGAGACCAAAAGGAGCACATTTAGGAGTTTTGATGAGGGATGAAGGAGGACCAAAGAAAGAAGAAAGCAAGGAGGGAGAAAAGAGATGACAGAAAGGAAGAAAAATACAAAGGAAATAGGCCAGACCTGTCAAGACCGGTCGGCCACCCTGCTGGACGCTGCTGGACATGTGTTAAAACTGGTCCAACCGGTCAAGGCCGATTGGCCAGTAGTTTGGAAGCCCACTGCACTCCCTGGACTGTGAAACAGCGAGGTCTGACCGGTCAAGACCGGTCGGCCAGGCTAGTCCGACCAGTCACGACCGGTCGGCCCTGCGTAAGACAAAAGCCTTTCCAAGTCCGGATTCTGAATTTCTTTGCGCACTGCGTATCCTTACGCAATTTCTGGAAGTTTCCGACGCAGCAGAGCTTTCCCACTATAAAAGGACACCTAGGGGCTCTTCCTAGGGTATCATAGAAGCTAAGGGACGTCGTGGGAGAGGAAGGAAGCCATCGTGGAGCGTCTGCAACCCTCCAACTCTGGTTTTTCTATGTTTTCTTATTTTTTATGAGTTCTAGTTGTAGTATGACAATGCTCGGCTAGAATCTCTCAGCTAAGGCTGAGAGGTGAAGCTTGTAGCTAATTTCATGTTTGATTCAGTTAGTTCAAGTAATTCTATTTCAAGTTTGGATTTTTTACTATTCTAATTCTTAAAGTTGATAGTTTTGAATGTTTTATGAGAGTTCATGTGCTCCGGACATGGATTCCTTGCAATTCTCTGAGATTATCATACTGTGCTTGTTCAGATTCAAATTAAAGTAATCCTTAAGTAGGCCATAGTCCATAGGCATGGCTGTTACTCCGAAGGCTATGATTTAGAATTCTACATGTGTTGAATGGGACTAGAACTTGGAAGTTCAACTTGAGTGGGATTGAATGTGTTTAATGCTTTATTTTCCAACTAGAAGAGAGATAAGATTTCAAATCTAGTTGTGTATCTTGCTTGGATTGATTGGATTGACATGGGATTACTACAAGTGGATCCTTGAATGCCTTAGTACCTTAAATTACTGTTTTTCATTAAGTTACTGTTTTAGCATAATTATTCCAATTGAATCTCTTATCTATTGCAAACTGAGTTGCTGGAATAGTTTGGAACTTGTTTTCCAATTCCCTGTGGATCGACCTCGGTCTTACCGAGTTTTATTACTACATCGCAGCCTTGCACTTGAGGCGAGCGAACACTTCCCGAGTTGGGACTTAGACATTATCGGTGTGAATACTATGAGTGGTCTCGAGCCACTTATTCCACTTAGATTGTTTGCCCATGCGGGGTGACCTCTCAACTTCTCTTGTGACGATAGTTGTTTTGATATCTGCAGAGAGTCTGCTTATTTTCTTCTAAAAATATATTTATGAAGAATCATGGCAGCGGAAGAGGTTTGGATGGCTTACGAAAACTTTTGTCTTCTTGGGGGGACAAATCGTGGTAAAAGAAGGTTGGGAAGGTTCGGTAGGAGCCAGGCTTGCTGCAACTTGACTCCTCATAACTCTTGAAGGAGTTAGAACCGACGATTGTTGACTCCAGATCTGCTTTGAAGGAGTGAGAGATGATGAAGGCAGACTGCTAGAAGGACGAGGCGAAGAGAATGCCTTAACCAACTTCCTACAAGGCGACATGATGACCTATCAAGAAGAAAAGAAGAACAATTAAAGCGGTTTGAAGCAACAGATACTTGTGATATATTTCAAGTCTTAAAGTATGAAGTTTTGTGACTAAGTTGGAGAAGGTTGATAGTTGAAAGAATCGTGCTAAGTACCCTTGGAAAGGAATGTTTCAGATTTGGAGAAAACTCGGCAGAGTTTTCGTACTTAGAAAGTTTTCAGCTTAGAAAAGCTATCACGCTGCTCGCGTGGAAGGGTGGAGGAGCGACAGAGCTTCGCTGCAAAATGAGACAAATAAAGAATGAGGAGTCCCGCTTTCCATTTATAGGCGTAGGCTGCACGGACCTGCGACCCGCGTGGAGCCCTGAGCTTCCACGCGAGTCACGTGGAACGTCTCTGGGTCAGTTGGTTTGAGGTGAATTTGACCCGTCTCATTTCAATGTACTTCATCAAAATGGCTTGAATGGGGGCATTTGTTGAGGCATTTATTAAGGCTTGGAATGAAGGAGGAATGGAAGGAACAAAGTTTGAAAGAAGGGGGAAGAAAAGAAGAAGAAATAAGAAAGATTGAAGAAAAGAAGGAAAAACGCAGGTTTTGGACCTTTCACGTGAGCCGTGTGGAAGGTAGAGCTTCCACATGACTTGTGTGGAAGGTTTGTCACGCCAGAGGGCACTGTCCCACGAAATTTGCTCCTTTGCCTATAAATACGCCCCATGGGGTCCTCATTTACACATTGACAAAGTTTCAAAGTTCCCTTCTGAAGGTATGAGAGAGGGCTTGTGCATCTCCTTCTTCCCGGGTTGAATGCACAAGGTGCGAACACTAGGAATTGAAGAAGAAAGATAAGGAAACTATGCCGAAATGGAAATTCAAAGACTTGAGAAATGATTCCAAAGAAATCTGCAGGCCAGACCTTTCACATAACTCGCATGGAAGACTCTGCTGCCACACGAGCCGCGTGGAAGCTCCCAAAGAGTTGAAAATCAGCATATTCCCTCCTTTTGTGAAGGATGCTGGGGGTGTTTTTACTTCCATTTCCCTTGTAAAAGTGAAGAACAATGAAGACTAGAGTTGTATCAAAACTGGAATGTACAAGAAAGAGAACAACCTTGGCTCGGACGCCTGCTTTTCTATCATTCGGACAAAATGAATGAAGAATAGGGCAAAGCTTTGACGAAATTCCCTTATGCAATGCATTGTATTTGTACGTATGTACTCTCTATTCTAGAATCAATGGATGATGTACTAATGGAATGTAAAAGAACTTAATTATAATGAATAAAATAAAATAAGTGATGAGTGTTTCTCTCTTTATCTTGTCAAATGTTGGAATATTACTCTTGTTCCCTTATCTATTGAAAGGTAATTTTGTTGTGTAAACACAGACATTTGATGCTGAGACGGAGGAGTGGCGATCAGAGTGCCTCCGCCAAGAATAATCAATACTCTTTCTTGCCTAAAAGGACTTGGAGTGGCGGCAGAAGGACCGACTAGGTGCTCAGCAAGGGTCGCTTGTATTTCTGCACTAGGAGTTGATGACGGAAGATTTACTGTCTCAGTATTTCTTTCAACAGCTGCAGGAGGTTCTTTGGATGGTGGATTCTCTCTTCTTATCCTATCTTGTTGCTGTGACATGTTCAAGAGAGTTACGCATTATATCCATCCTTTCAGGGTGTTGGCCAGTTTTATCGGTTGAATTAGCTCCTATGTAGAAATAGTGAAGCATGCTTGGCCACGATCCAGAGCCCGTTCTTCCTCTATTATGTAGCCGATTCCTTCAATGGTTTGATAATTCTTGAGCTTGGGTGGTGGAGGCACCCAGGCAGAGTAGTTCATTGAATGAGCATGACATACTAGGTGATACTGATGGGCCCACCATTGCATCCATACATATGAATTGTGTACATCTTACTTGTATCCTGAAATGATGAAGTGGGCGTTGGTGTTAACAATTATGGTTGCCTCCACACAAAGGCCCAGTTATATGGACCACACCATAGCTTCTCATTATCCTTGTTACCTTCTCAAAGGTTGTAGTCATTGTTTAGTTGAAATTGAACTGGCGAGGAAATCTGTTTGGATAATACGGCTCACGTTAGAACTCGTTACCCTCTCTTAGTAGCAGAGTGCAAGACCTTATGGAGATAAAGAAGTGCCTTTCTGTAGTTGTCAAAGAAGGATTATCTATCATATCTCTGTCTTTAGCACTTGTAGAAATAGGAAAGTAGTTGAATATGAAGGACTCTGTATCTTCAATCTTTTCCACTACTCAGGAATAAGTTTTCTTGATCATCTTCCTATGCCGATAATGCCAAAGTAGGCGTTCAGGGTTCACATATGCTCTGACCCGATCGCCATAGTTCATTGGAAAATATATACTTAGCCAACCAGCAAAATAATGCCACGGAGTGAATGCTGAAGAAACTCCCTTGGTCGGAGACTTGCAGTGAGTGGTAGCATCTCCAAAAGCTCTGTAGAGGGAACAGAGTACAAGCGGGGCTAATGAGTATTTCTTGCCTTCTACCATGCCCCAGCTACCACTAAAATTGTTAATCTGACACCATCATCCCACTTGGAGCTAGGGGGCACTATCGAACTCAACCAATAAGACAGGAAACTGGCCATCTCACATGATGAAGAAAATGGCTTTGAATGCTCAATCGATTGCCTGAGGTTAACAAGATCCGGGGTGTTGTTGCAAGCAAATCTAGAGAAGAATAAAAGAGATATAAGTGAAGAATTTTGAGAATATAGATGCATGAATGCACGACAATGGAAAGAAGGGTCTAAAGTAAGAAGACATGCTTTATATCACGAGAGAAATGAGATAGCCAAGTCTGGAAAAGTACTCTCCCGAGATTTGGAAACTTGGCAAATTCTGAAAAGAGTTCGATAGTAATAGTAGTCTTTGAGATAGAAGGCTTGCGAGTGTTAAAATGAAAGAACGCAAAATCTTTATTTGTTGGGACAAACTCGTCGAAGAAGTGGCCTGTTATTAGAAATCCTGCCATTCTATAAAGGTCCCAAAGGGTGATGTTAATTTCTCCGATTGGCAGATGAAAAGAATTTGTAGTCAGGCACCGATAATTTAGAAAACCCTTAAAGATGATTGGGTCACGAGAAAAATGGCTTGATGTCACTTCAATAGTTGTGTAAATTCCAAGATCAACAAGTTGCTTACGGTACTTCTTAAGTATAGTGCTGACCTAGTTCTCATAATAGTCTCTTAAATCGAGCATCCCACTATTGCGAAACTCTTTAGTACCCCAAATGGCACCATCTTCTTTAATGATCGTTTGAAATCTCTACCTTAGAGTTTTAAAATAGTAAGTGGAATACATATTATGCGGGTCATAACAATGCATCAGGAACCGCATAGGTAAGATCTGGCTAGTCCGCTAACGAGAACCACCATTGGTAAGCTAACCCTCCAAGATGTGTTCTTCCTTGTTGACCCAGTTCTTGGTAAAAAAGAGGCAGTTTTGTGACATCACATCAATTGATTCACAATGGAGCATGATGATGGCACATAGTCAAGGGATGATGGTCAGCTCATCTTTATAAGAGTTTTAGAATCTGATTGTACTTTAAGCCACTTTGATCATCTCTCAGGTGTTAAGCAGGCGGGTTTTATTGGATTCATCTATCTTCTCTTGTAATTCCTGAGCCTTGCTCTTTCTTCTTCTCTTCTTTTGCCAAGAAGGATGTGGACTAGCTTCTTTGGCCGGTGGCTTGCTACTATCTATCCTCAGATGAGTAGTTTTGACCCAGGCCTCCCATTCTAATTTTGTGCCCTTTTGGGGTGGTCTTTCTGCGTCACCCATGGCTATTGCGGTTCTAACAGGGCTCGAGAGGTGACTTATTTGTCCCCGAAAATTTATCTTTGGCGAGACGGGCTGTCTGAATAGAGAAGGACGGCTAATAATAACTTTAACCTTCTTGGTCGGGCGCTTGGATGTTGATGGAGATGGTGGTAGAGGAGAAGATTCAAGGAAGTAGGAGTAGCAATGGTCTGGCTTCTCGTTCGACGAGGAGTAGAGGTTGAAGCTTTTTGGCTCCTCGTCTGGCGAGGTGGGCTAATGATTCTCCAAGTTTCTTCTTTGCCATGCTGAAGCTATAAAAAATAAGTGAAGAAATGTTAGCACTTAGAAGATTTTCAGCAGTTTGTAGAACTTAAAAGATTTTCAGTCGTTTTCAGAACTTTGAAGATTTTCAACAGGTTACAACACTTGAAGTTGTTTTCCAAGAAGATCCAAGAAACAAGTGAAAAGAATAACTAAGTACCAAAAGAAGAAATCAGGATTTAGAAAAATTTCAGCAGAGTTTCGCACTTAGGAAAATTGTTGCCAAAGCAGTTGTCTTATGTGGTTGTGTAAGGTAGGCTATCTTACGTGGTCGCATAAGATGAAGATGGATGACAAGGCCTCCACTACAAAAAATGAAAATGAAGAATTGAACGACTGAAGACTTTATATAGGTAGTAGCCCTATAGTCTTATGCGGTCACATAAGACGCTGACCTTGTAAGCCTATTCCCTTGTATTATTTCAATCCACTTTGACCTGATTTCAATCCACTTCGACCTGATTTCTGAAGGACATGCCCAAAGTGGATTGAGGGGGCATTTGTTGAGGCATGGAAAAAATATAAAAGGAAGAAAAGTAGAAAAGAGAGAAAATTGAAGAAAGAGAATTAAAGAAGAAAAGAGGTGAACAACAAATTGATGTCTTATCCGACTGTGTAAGACACAATGTCTTATGCGGGTCATGTAAGATGGTTTGGCCATGTGCAATAGGCCCTATTTCCCACAGATTTTGGAGCCGAAGCTTATAAATGCCCCTTGGGGTACTTCATTTGCATTAATTCATTCTTCCATAGCTCAGAGCTTGCTTTGAAGACTTGAGAGGTACGAGAGAAGACTCGTGTATCTGCTCCATCCCGAGTTGAATGCATTATTAAAGTTCCTACGAAAAGATAGAGTGATGAGAAGAAGTTGAAGAGATATGAAGAGAAGATGTTACCTGAGGGGTTTTACGTGACCACATAAAACCTACAGTGTTTTACATGGGTCATGTAAAACCATTGTTTTCTACATATGAAGGCTAGCAAAGTTCTTTGGGTAGTGTTTTTCATAAAGGCAAATTGGCGTCGGTGCTTTGTTTCCGAACAAGGCTAAAGCTTGGTTCAAGAGGAAGCGAATGCGGTTTTGAAATATAAAATCCACACAACTTCTTTGCCACTTTGACGGATCATGCATAGAGCTGAAATGCTGCTGAAATTTACTTTCAACAATTACTGTTGTCGTATATTCAATTGTATCTTATTTTAAAATCAAGGGATGTAATGAACAAAATGTAAAAGAACCCTTATATTAATGAATGCGTTGGTGACAAATGTCTTCTCTTCAATCTTTTTGGTTAGCTGTTATAATGTAAATATCCTGATCAGCTAAACAACATTTTGTTGTATCCTGATAAACTACACAGCATTTTGTTGTGTAAACAACTATACATTGTTCACCTTCCCCATGACACTACCAGAGTTGATACAAGCAGTAGGTCCACGTGTGAGGTTGGCCTATATGGCTCTCTCCGTTGCCTTTTCAAATTTATTGGTGGCAAATCATGTAACGCCCCCAAAATTCGACACTTGAGTATATAACCCAAATCTCGAAATCAAGGGTGTTATGAATGAATCCTTCACAATCACAACTGAAACTTTTATCCTTTCCATTCACAAGGTACCAAATACATGGAATAAAAATATACCAACTTTGAAAATTAAACTATGATCAACGTGTCTATGAAATTGTTCCAAACTGTCTAAACTAATGGCCATATAATGGGCCTTATTACATCAATGCTTTCAAACTAAAAATCAAAATAACTAATTCAAAAAAATATCTTTTAGAGTATTCCCTCATCTGGAACCGCTTCCTCGAAGTCTTCTAAATCATCACCTGTCACTACGGTTAATCGCATAACACTGCGTCAGCTATAAAAGCCGGTGAGCATTCTTATATAGTTTAACACATATAACTCGATATAGGAAATCACTTGACCCATTAAAATAACAATTCCAATAGTGATTTCATCAACCAAAATCTCTTAAATATACACATTATGCATGTTTCATCAACCCAAAACATGTACGTGATGCATGGGATGCAAATATGCTTCAACAATCTCAGTATGGTTATCAGTAGAACATCCAGGGCCAGTTTATAGTCGGGCCTACACTGTCTCATAATTGCAGAGTTGGTCTCTTGTACACACCAGGGAACTCACCCAACCTGCTACAATCATCTGATATCCACCGGGTACGCTAGTATGGTATCTTGTACACACCAGGGAGCTCAACCAAACCCGTCCACAATCGATGGACTATCAGAAGGGTATATTGCACACACAGGGCGCTCAACCAGGGACTGTTGCACACACTTGGGCGCTCACCCAAACAATCATCAATGGGTTTATTGCACACACCAGGGTGCTCACCCTACGGTAATAACTGGAGTTCTCAAATCGTGCTATGCATGAATCAAATCAATATTCCAAATATTTTTTCAGGATAATTCAAAATCGGCTCACACATATACAACCTTAATCGGTATCAATTCATATGAAACATAATTTGTAAACAAATAGAAAATTTCACATAACCTCGATATAGATCAAAAATCAAACCTATATAAAACTAAATTGAACTTCTAAAACGAGAAATTTTAAAATATAGATAAACAAAATTCAAAGCTAGAAGTACAGGTGAAAAAAAAATGAGAAGAACTCACTCTCTTTCTTTCTTTCTTTCCTTCTTTTTTTTTTTCTCTTTTCCTTTTCTTTCTCTTTCTTCTCCTTCTTCTTCTCCCTGCTACTACTAGAAGGCTGCTCCAGCAATGGGAGAAACAAACAGCAACCGTAAACCCCCCTACGTTACTCTCTCTCTTGTCTCTCTCTTTCTCTCTCTCTCTCTCTAACGTCTCTCTCTTTCACGGCTCTCTCTCTCTCTCTCTCTCTCTCTCTCTCTTTCCTCTCTTTCACGGCTCTCTCTCTCTCTCTCTCTCTCTCTCTCTCTCTCTCTTTCTGACGTTTCTTTTAGAGAAAACGCTGCCGAGAGTCGACTCTTATAGCCAAACATGAACACGAGCGTGTTATACGAACGTTTGACGGTTTTCGAATCCAAGTTGGATTCGAACTTTGATTCTTGCAAAATAAGGCACAAGTGAAACGTTAGAAACCTAGGTGGGGCCCACGCAAACAATCCCTTCAAATTTCAGGGACCCATGCGTAGAATCGGCTCCGATCTTGCGCGTTCTATTTCGTTTAGTTCTAGGTTTCAACAGATTGTGCGGCCCAGTCTAGTCACTGATTACAAAGATAAAACCTTCCCTTAGTAGGCCCAAGAGAGGGCTACACAATGGGTGGAATGGATTCTTGAATGGGGTCCACCGTGATGGATGGTGTGGACCGTCCGACGTTCAGCGGACGCTGCTGCCGCAGCGTCGAACCAGGAAGACGCCTCGTCTTCCGCTGCGCACGCGGTCAACGCGCGTTGACCGCGTGTCTAACGTGCACGCTGTGCACGTGGGACCCACAGTGATGTATGTGAAAAATCTACTCCGACCATTATGTAGGCCACATGATTTTATGGTATGACACAAAAATTGATGCAGTTCCGATTTTAGATGGCCCACTTATGGCCCGATTTCTGATTAGGGTATTTGTAGGAGGATCGGAGGGCTGAAATTTGACCTGCACGGTTAGATTAGGTCTCTAAACTATTATATGAAGTTATGGATCGTCAGAAACTTGTACACTTAAAATCATCTATATAGATTAAGTTTAATCAATGATATTTTTCGTATTTATGGTGAGTTTTGATAAATCTGTCACTTCTACACTGATCTAGGGTTTGTGTTGAGCAAATTTAATAAAGGGTCCTACATGAATTCCCTACAAATTATTAATTTATCAATATAATGATCCACATAAATTATTAATTAATTAATTGATTTGTTACTTTAATTATTTTCGAAAACTTGGGTTATTACAAATCAACTTAGGTCTTACGCATGGTTGGACAATTAAAGCTCACACCGCGGCCTGCCTATATATATATAATTGACATAAAATTGGTGTAGTTATCATCGATCGTCTTTCTAGAAAAATCGGTGAATCTCTTTTGGATAATCAACAACGAATCTCATAATTGACCCATTTTATCTCAAAGAATCTCTTTTAAAGAGGACTCCAGTTTGGGGGAATCAGCGATTTTCTTTTGGAGAGTTAGCGATCAATATCTTGGATGATCGATGATAATTAACCCATAGCATTGAAGAACTCAGTGAGTCAGCTATAACTGTTTGTTGTTCATTCTTGCTTCATTGAAAATATATTCTTGTCTTTACATGGCCTTTTTCCGTCTTTATGTACTATTTTCACTCTTTTGTGAAGTACTTATCTCTGGCCCCTTTTTTATTAGGGTAGATTTCCTATGAGGAATCTTCACAATCAAAATTTCAATTGTTGTTCTCTTCAAGGTTCGAAAGAGCTTGTCCTGTTTTGGGTCTAATTTGCCCCCGGCTTGAGTATAACCATGGTGAGTCGTTTAAGCTTTAAGAACATTTCTCCTTCCTTGAAGGATTAATTTTTGGCCTTGCACAATAGTCATACTTTGCATGACAATATCTAGAGAGCCTCTCATAGTTTTTCTTTCTTCTAACTCTTCTTTTTTTCTTCCCAACACATCGATGGCTTTCCACTGGAATCCTTGCCCCCACTCTTGACCTCCGAATTGAGAAGCTCCAGAGGGAGTACGAAAGGCATTGCTTGCGGTATTGATTAAGAGATATTACTTCGCTGCCATGAATTAGAAACCGTATTTGTTACGACTATTTTCCTTTATCACCTTTCCCCATCATAATTTTGCCTTTGTTAATCATCTTCTAGAGTAGACCTTTAATGGCATGACAATTTTCAACCTGATGCCCTAATATATAATGGTAATGACAATAGTCTTTTTCTTTCATTTTCCCCACTTCTTTAGGGTGTTTCGGTTGAGGCAACAAAATTATTCCTGCAGCCAATATTTAGTTCATCATAGGGAGTACATCTTCCTTTGTAAATGTGTATCCCTTCTGGTTCTCATATTGCTCCAGCCTTCTCGTATGCTATCTTTTTGTCTATTTAGAGAATCATTTCTTCTCTTTCCTTTTATTGGCGACATTTGTTGTTGTTCGATTGGAGTTCCAATGTGGCGACTCTGTTTGAAAGGCTAACATTTTATTAGTCATGATTTCGAGAACATTAGCTTTGGTAGCGAAACCACAGAGAGTTCATATGTTAGCCTTTGTCAAGACGAATGCCATTTCTGACTCCATACAACTCAAGCATAATTTAACATGTTCTAATTCTCCTGGAGGCTGTCGACACGACGCTCTCCTTTAATACCATAATCTCTCTTTTGAACCCGTTCATTTTCTAGGTGAATGGTTTCGGCAACTATTTGCCAAATTTCTTCTTGTGTTATGGTTTGAGAGACAATAAGTGTGGATCCACAGGACTCAATTCTTTGTGATTGTGACGCTTTCGCTTGTTGTTCATTGTTGTTCATAACAACCATCATTGACGGAACAATAGCCTGAGCCGCATTGCGGGTTACTGCCGCTAATGTTTCCTGCAGGTTCCGGCATTCTTCCATCAACAAAGTCTGCATATGTGTCATCTCGATTAAATGGTCATCTATCATAGACGGGTTAGTCTGAATTGTGGTTGCCATAAAGACCGCTACTTTCATGCTTCTCGGTCGACCTGATCTCAAAGAAAAAGATAGGTATACCATCATTAGTGATGTCAAGAAAAAAGAGAGCCGCTGCTTTCGCGCTTCTCAGTCGACTTGTTCTCAAAGAAAAAAGATAGCTATACCATCATTAGTGACGTCAAGAAAAAAAAAGAGCCGTTGCTTGATCTAAAGCTAGTATATCGTCGTCTCAGAAAATTAGCTGACTTAGACTGCATCGATATTATTGTCTTCCATAGGCGAAGGTTTACATATCGTGATCACCTTCCCTTTCTCCTTTTGAACTTCAGGCGAAATAGGCACAGTCATACTTCCCATTGTACTCGCAAGCACAGGAAAAGTCTTGTGAAGTGAAGAGGGGCTCCTCCTCTCTTGGGAACAATGGAGGTGGAACTAGAGTGGGATAACGCTTGACAGGGTTCAGTGTAATTGGTTTCTTCACTGACATTAGGCTCTTCGTAATAGGGGATGGAGTTTTTCTCCTTATAGTCATTACCATCATCCATTCTTTAGTAGCCTTTTAGGGTGCCGGTGAAGCGGAAACCATAATTGATACAACCCGCAGTTGTAGGGTTTGAATAGGTGTTGATGGACGGTTAGCTTGTATGTCATCAACCTGACCCCACTAGAGAAATCCTGGTTTTGTAGGATTAGCTTGTAATTGGCCTGACCCCCACTAGAGAAGGTGAATATGTCATCGGGGACATCAATAAGAATGAGTCATTGCTCGACCCAAAGCTAATGCATCGACACTTCGGGGAACTTGTCGACTCAGAATGTGCCACTTTCGATGTATAAATCTCTATCGGACCAACTATCAATGGCATGATAAAAGGTCCATATAACATCACTGTTTTCCCTTTCTCTGTCTATGTTCTAGGCGGAGCTGGGAGTGTGAGAAAGTCTTTTGTAGTGAATAAAGCCTCAGCTTTCTTGGATAAAGAGGAGGTGGAGCCACAACGGGATTGCACCTCGCAATGCTGCTGGTAATTGGCCCTCTTACTATCTATAACGACATTGGATTTCTTGTCACAGTGGAGTAGATCATTCTTATTTAGGCATCACTTCTGTCCATTCTTCATTGGTCCTTTCCTTAAGAGGCGAGATAGAAATCACCCCCGCAATGGCTTGTAATGGTTTGCAGGTATGAAGCGGAAAATTATGTTAGCACCACAGGAAGTCATTGCGATTGTATGAAAGTAAGGTACATGTCAATTAAACATATTGAAATCAACTATCTTGATTAACATACATTGTATCTTATTATAGAGATGAAGGGCAAAATGTTCCCGTTGAGAGTGTCATTTTGGCGCTTTTATAGAGCCTGTTGATGATGAACATCTCCCAATCATTCTGATGTTAGTATTATAGTGCTAATATTCCAACCAGAGATTCTAGGTTCGATCCCCAACAGAGTTGTCATTTTGTTTACACACAAAATGCGGTTTGATTGGTCAGAAAATTTGCATTCTAATAATTAACAATAAGAATTTAAATGGAAGACATTCATCATCAATTCATTCATTAATTTGAATAAGGGTTCTTTTACACTCTGTTAATTATATCCCTTGATTATAAAATAAGATACAATTAATTTACAAAATAAAAGAAACTGTTAAAAGTTGATTTCAGCAGCATTTTGACACTTATTCGCGTTCCACCAAAGTGAAGGAGTTGTACGGGCTCAAAGTCCCTTCATCACATCTCAAATTGGAGGCCATGATCCTCTGGTGAAGCTTTGTTTCCATGGTAGAACAAGATTTCCCTTATAGCCCGTTTGGCACCATGGATTTGAGGAGAAGTGGATTCCATGATATGAATTCTCATCAATTCCAGTTCTTACTAATTCTAGATTTTCTGTTTGGCAGTTAAGATTTGGAGAGAAATCAAACATGAAGGAATGGACGGTGTAAATTTTAATCCCACCGTATGCCCACCATATTAGCCTCGATTTTTAAATCCATGCCATTCATCTATTTTTACAGATCATTTCATGTAAAGATCCAAAAAATAAAGCAAATACACATCTAAAGTGGACCATAAAACAAGAAAAATGGAGAGTGAAACCTTTATGATGCACAAAAGTTTTGGATTAAACTGAAATTTATGGTCCCTTCATCCAGGTCTTTGTGACCTTATCAACAAGTTGGATGAAAAATATACATCAGGTTGGGTCCCATAGTTAGGGACACATTACGGTGGGTCCCACGTTGGGAAGGATTTCTCTTCAAATGTCACTTTTTTTGGGGGATTTGAAAAAGGGCTAAAAATGCCTTTTTGAGTTCTCCTGGATTCCTCTCAAATCCACTTCTCATCAAATCCATGGTGCCAAACAGAATAAAGCAACCAGTTTCTCCTCCTTTCTCCTCCTTTCTCCTCAAATCCATGGTGCCAAACGGGCCATTAGGAAAATAACGTTTCTGTGCTGAAAAATGGGGTTTTTGTAGTGGAAAAAGAGTGCAAGTGTTGAACCCTGATTTCTCATTAGACCACATGAGAATTCTCATGCAGTTCCACGAAGTCCTCCATCTTTCTTCCCATTCCTCGGTATTAGTGTACTTTTCTGTGGCATACTAGTGAACCTTATTTGCCAATTACGTAGGTCAATAAGTCTAAGTGTGAATTGAGCTTAAAGAAGATGAAGACCGAAGACTCAAGCGGACCTGCTGCATAAAGGAAGAAGAATCAGGTAAATAAGATGCCTTGGTGAGCCTTGCACCTTGAACCTTAATAAAAAACCTAACATCTAGATTGTTAGTGAACTTTTTTGTGGCATACTAGTGCACCTTATTTCCCAATTACTTAGGTCAGTGAGTCTAGCGTCAGTTGAGCTTAATGAAGATGAAGACCGAAGACTCAAGGCGGACCTGCTGCATCAAGGAAGAAGAAACATGTAAAAAAGATGCCTTGGTGAAGCCTTAACCTTGAACCAAACTGTTATAGTCAAATTACGGTGATCGAAGATCCTCGCGAGGACTTTAGACGTGTGAGCACCTTAATACAGTATCCGACGTGCGAGCACCTTTATGATAGTATTCGACTCGCGAGTCCACCTGGTTGAGGCTCGCATACTAGACAAGTACGGCTCACAATTACCGAGTCATCGAGCCCTTATGGTCGATGATCGAATATTAGGAGAGTACGGAACATCTTTCTCGACCTGTGAGCAGCTCTGCTCGTGGTCATTGAAAGGCGTCACATCTCAACATGCGAGCATCTTAGTTCGCGAGCATCTCCCGTCATGCGAGCATGCCCGGCTCGCGAGCAGCTCCTAACATATGAGCAGCCCCGTCATGTGAGCAGCTCCTAACATATGAGCAGCCCCGTCATGTGAGCAGCCTTGGTCTCTGGTCTCTGGTAATGACGTACCTCAGCTTATAGTACCAGTAGCCCATATAGGCTGATTTTGGCTTTATCTGTAACTCCGAACCATGGGGGATCTCCATTAAGAGACGTAATCAGCTAAACGTCTGGAGTGTTTAGGCCACCGCCTTTACCAAAGGATTAACACGAAAAGTATCTTATCCCCTAAAACCAGCTGTGATCTTAACGATTTGCGTAACAGATTGGATCACCTGGATCTATATAAATAGATGGTTCCATAGAGGAGAGAGGTACACAATACACAATCTCTAAACTCCTAAACTGCTGGTTTCCTTTATAACCATATCCTATCTGACTTAAGCTTCGGAGGGCTAACGGCTGGACGCCGGCCACCCGTAGTTTTCCTTTATCTCTTTTCAGGTCCTGGAGGAAGCACCCTGGAAGGAAGGTGAATATCTGGAGGATCCTGTTACAAAATCCGACGTAAACAGATTGGCGCCGTCTATGGGAAGTCTTGATCACCAAGATTAGCCGCGCTCATCACTGATCGAAGTCCTCCCACCATGCCTCCCAAAAAGACAGTTCATCCTTCCACTTCAAGGCAGACGCTACCTCAGCCTGACATTACCGAACCAGCGTCCATCCCTCAAACTACTTCGACGGGCCTCCCCCAGGGAGATCCCAACGTGCCATCACAAAACCCGTTATTTGATACTTCCGGAAATCAAGAGGATGTCATGCGTTTCCTCGGAAACACGCTCCTAACCCTCAACGCCGGATTTCAAGCCTTATCTAATCGGCTTGATCAGCACTTCCCGGAACCCCAGCGACAACCTTCCAAAGGATTGTCTGCACGACCTATACCAGTGGCTTCCAGACATTCCGCGGACGAGCCACAAGTCCAACCAAATCCTCCTCCTTCTAATCGAATGCCACTCGGCAACCAAGCCCCGGTAATACCTCCCCATTCCATTCACTCCAGTGCTTCCCGGCAACAGCAATCTCAGGGGTTCACCGTCGAAACGTCAGGTTATACCTTACCATGGGAAGGAGACCTCAAGAGAATCCATGATCGTTTTGATGATATGGAACAACGTTATCAGGCAAATCGATCATCTGCTGCTGTGGTGTCATACATCGATTCGAGTCTCCTTTCACCCGCTAGGTCACGGAAGCACCTCTACCTAAGAAGTACCGCACGCCTGTCATCACCCCGTATACAGGTATAGGCGATCCTCTCGAACACCTGGAAACATATAGGTCTCTTATGGAGCTGGAGGGACATGGGTCAGAAATCATGTGTAGGGCTTTTTCTCTAACCTTAAAGGAGGCAACTCGTACGTGGTTCCGGGGGCTAAAGCCCCGATCCATCGGATCCTTCGCACAGCTATCGGAGCTATTCCTCTCTCAATTCATGGGGAGCATCCATACTAAAAAGCCAGCATCTCACCTAATGGATTTGAAACAACAGCATGGGGAGACGATAAAAGAGTTTACAGTACGGTTTACTGCAGAAGCTGTCCAAACTAAAGGTTATACCGAAGAAAAAGGCCTCACCGCCCTTATAGCCGGAATTACAAGCGAAAGATTTAGATTCGCCCTAGATAAGAACCCTCCTAAAACCATGGCGAAATTCCAAGCAAAAGCTCAGAAATATATCAATGCAGAAGAAGTTGCTTGGGCACGTCATGGTATAAGGGCAAGAAGCGCACGCCAAAGGAAACTCTCCCCCGGATAAGAAATATCAGCGTGATCGACGAGACCGCTCTCCCAAGAAGATTTATTTGGATAAATACCATAACTACACTCCTCTCAATCGATCCCCTGAAAAGGTGCTAATGGAAATCAAGCATAAACCATACGTGAAATGGCCTGCAAAGATCAAATCTGATCCCGAAAAGAGAGATAAGAGCAAGTTTTGTTATTTTCACAAAGATCATGGGCATAGTACCCAAGATTGCATATCTCTACGAGACCACATCGAAGCTCTCATTCGAAAAGGTCATCTTCAAAATTATGTTGTTCGGCAAGGTCGGTCGCCTAAAAGGGGGGAAGGTGCATCACACCAGAAGAAGTCACCTCACCATTACACTCCGCAAGAAGATGCTGAGCCTACCGGAGAGATCTGGACCATTGCCGGAGGGCCAGCTTGTGGGGGAGATTCTCAAGCTTCGAGGAAAGCTTATACTCATAAGGCGTCTAAGAAACCCCAACATATCTACTGGCTGGAACAAACACCTAATAAGTCAGAATTTGGCCATCATCCAATCTCCTTCTCTCTCGAGGATGTAAAGGGGATCCACTTCCCTCACGAAGACTCCATCGTGGTCGCACTAAGGGTATCAAATTATCTGACTCATCGTATTATGGTGGATACAGGTAGCTGTGCCGATATTCTATACCAGGAGGCTTTCAACAAAATGACACTTGCCAAAAGCCTCCTCAAGCCAGTCTCAACTCCCCTCATCGGCTTCGGGGGCGAGGTGGTAACGCCGGAAGGAAGCATTGACCTCCCAGTCACCTTTGGAGAAAGTCCAGCGAAAACGACCGTCTTTGTTAATTTCCTCGTGGTAGACCGGAGGTTAGCGTACAACACCATTTTGGGGCGACCATCACTTAATAAGGTTGGGGCAGCTTTACATCCTTTATATTTATGCGTCAAATTTCCTACCTCAAATGGTGTTGGGGTTGTACGAGGAAATCAAAAGGAAGCACGTTCATGTTATGAGATAGCCGTACGAGACCGAAAGAAGGCTCAGACAACACCAGTTATGATGGTGGCATAAGATTCACCAAGCCTTCCAACGGCTACCTCGTTGGATCCAAGAGAAAATGCTCTCCAATCAGGAACTCCCGGAGAAGAGACAGTGGCAATCCACCTAACCGAAGACGATTCGTCCAAAGTCGTATACATTGGGTCCTCTTTAACCAGTGTCTTTCGAAAAGATCTGGTCCGATTTCTCACAGAATATCAAGATGTGTTTGCTTGGTCTCACAAAGATATGCCAGGCATCGACCCCTGCATCATGGCACATTGTTTGAACGTTGATCCGAAGTATAAACCTGTTCATCAACGTCGACGTGCCTTCACTGCAGAAAGGCAAATGGTAATCAAGGCCGAGGTCGAAACGTTGCTCGCAGTCAATTTTATAAAAGAAGTCGACTACCCAAAGTGGGTCGCGAACGTGGTTCTTGTTCGAAAAACTAATGGTAAATGGAGGATGTGCGTTGACTATTCCGATTTGAACAAAGCGTGTCCAAAAGACAGCTTCCCGACACAGCGAATCGATCAGCTGGTTGATTCGACGGCAGGGCATGCCCTGCTAAGTTTCATGGACGCCTATTTTGGTTACAATCAGATCATGATGTATCTGCCTGATAGCCAGCATACCGCCTTCATAATCGACCGAGGTCTGTATTGCTACCAGGTAATGCCTTTTGGTCTTAAAAATGCAGGGGCCACCTGTCAACGCCTCGCCAATAAAATATTCGCCACACAAATCGGTAGGAATATGGAGGTTTATGTCGATGACATGCTCGTGAAAAGCGTCGTAAGAAATGATCACCTTGCAGATCTTTGTGAAGCCTTTGACTTAATGAGGAGGTATCAGATGAAACTAAATCTAGAGAAATGTGCATTCGGTGTGTCCGCTGGAAAGTTTCTTGGATTTACGGTTGGCCAGCGAGGGATCGAGGCAAATCTTGAAAAAATAAGAGCATTGATCGAAATGAAGTCTCTGACCACTCTCAAAGATGTCCAACGTTTGGCGGGTCGCATCGCATCATTGAACAGGTTTATTTCGTGGGCCTCAGACAAGTGCTTACCCTTCTTTAAACTCCTCCGAGAAACCGCCAAATCTGATTAGGAGTGGGCGCCGCAATGCGAAGAAGCGTTTCAACAATTGAAGCAATATATGAGTGCACCTCCTGTTTTATCTAAACCTGTGGTGCACGAGCAACTTCTTTACTTTTCTTTATCTTCTACGGCCGTTAGTGCCGCTTTAATAAGAGAAGATTCCGGGGTACAAAGGCCTGTTTATTATATTAGTCGAGCGAAGGTGGATGTCAAAACTCGGTATTCTGATATGGAGAAGTTGGCCCTTGCTTTAGTCACGGCTGCCCGAAAACTGTGACCATACTCCAAGCCCACGCTATATTAGTACCAACAAACCACCCATTACGACAGGTCCTTCAGAAACCCGACGTTTCAGGGCGATGAACTAAATCGGCGGTCGAGATCAGCGAGCACGATATTTCATTTTGCCCCAGGACCGCATTCAAGGGCCAGGCTGTGGCAGACTTCATCGCCGAATTTACATACTCCTCTCCCGACGATAATCCCGCGACCAGCGACCAGCCATCCTGGTCACTCTTCGTGGATGGGTCCTCACGGGCCACCGGTAGCGGAGCGGGCCTAATTCTAGTTGCTCCAGATGGGTCGCGTTTCCAATACGCTTTACGGTTTGATTCTCGCATCTCAAATAAGGAAGCAGAATATGAGGCTCTGATCGTTGGCCTCGAATTAGCAAATGTCCTCTCAATCCAGAATCTACTCATTCATAGTGACTCTCAGCTCATAGTCAATCAAGTACTCGGCGAATTTGAAGCAAAAGAAGAAAGGATGGCGTTATACAAATCCCGAGTGCTCATCCTGCTTGCGAAGCTGAAGAATTATGAAATGATCCACATTCCTCGCGAGAAGAACAAACTCGCAGATTCTTTGGCAAAACTTGCCTCCGCACCAGAATCTGAGTTATCACATTCAATTTCCATCGAGCACCTTCGGACCCCGAGTATCGATCAAGCAACTCCTGAGCAAGTGATTGCGACCCATCCCTCTTCATGTTGGATGGACCCCATTATCCTCTATATCAGGGATGGACATCTTCCAGACAACAAGAAATCCGCGCGACAAATTCGTCATCGAGCTGCCAGGTATACTTTACAAAATGGAACGTTATTACGTAAGAGTTTCTCTTTGCCCTATTTAAGGTGTCTTCACCCAGAAGAAGCACATCGTGTTCTAGATGAAATACACCTGGGGGCATGTGGTAACCACCCAAATGGACGATCTCTAGCATATAAGGCGCCCACTATGAAGGCAGATGCGATCGAATTCTCTAAAAAATGTGACAAGTGCCAGTGATATTCTCCTATACCTCATATACCGTCTGAGCAAATGACGCCAATGGATAGCCCTTGGCCCTTCGCCCAATGGGGAGTCGATATCATCGGGCCCCTGCCTATCGGGAAAGGTCAAAATAGGTTCGCGATCGTGGCGGTCGATTACTTCACCAAATGGGCCGAGGCAGAGCCATTAGCCAGAATTACCGAGAAACAGACCACTAAGTTCGTATGGAGAAATATCATATGCCATTATGGACTCCCCCACACTATAATCACCGACAATGGAAAGCAATTCGACAATGCCGCTTTCGATGAATTTTGCAGAAAATGGAAGATATGCAATATCCGTACCTCTCCATATCATCCTCAGGCAAATGGGCAAGTAGAAGCAGTGAATAAAATCATCAAGCATCATCTAAAAACCAAGCTCGGTGAGTGTAAGGGCATGTGGCCAGAACTCCTGCCAGAAATCTTATGGGCATATAGGACTACGACTCGCACATCAATAGGCGAAACTCCTTTTTCCTTCGCATTCGGTATCGACGCAGTAGTACCAGTTGAAATTCAAGTGCCTTCGTATCGAATCGAGCAGTATGATCCCACTTGTAATCAGGAAGGTCTTCGACTTCATCTCGATCTCTTGGAAGAGCGGAGAGATGCCTCCCAGCTGCGAGCAGCGGCGTATCAATAGCGCATTGCTCACTATCGTAATGCTAAAGTTCGACCTAGAGCTTTCCAGCTTGGCGATTTAGTCCTTAGACAGAACCTCGGAGCTCCTGCTTGTTCGTTGGAGCCGTATCGAGTCGTCAAAATTGTGCGACCCGATACTTATTATCTTGAAGATATGCAGGGAAGACCCGTACGTCGCCCTTGGCATGTGGAACACTTGCTACGATATTTCCCTCAATTCGATGTAATTCTGAATGACATTCGAATGAATAAGAATTAAAGTCAATCTTTTGGTCGGTACTCCATTTAATTGGACCAGAATAGCCCCGAAGAGAATACATACATTCTCTTGACCAATTGTTTACCCTTGGTAGAATTAAAGTCAATCTTTTGGTCGCTACTCTATTTAATTGGACCCGAATAGCCCCGAAGAGAATACACACATTCTCTTGGCCAATTATCTACCCTTGGTAGAATCGAAGCCTCAATTGGTAGATCAGTATATCTCCACGCGGACATGGTCATCACGACCCGCGGATTGAGCCTAACTCATTACTACGTGAGTTAAGTATAAAGGCATTCATTATATAATAAAGGAAGAACGAAAGAAAGGAAATAAGATGCCAACGACATTATCAAAAGGCTTTTTTTCATTCATCTCAGTTAATTACAAAGGTTGATTACAAACGCAAAATTGATACATGAGTAAGCAAAAGAAAAGAAAGACAATCATTCTCGTGCATCGGTTGGAGGAGGAGCGGCACTCTCGACTTCAGGACCCACTTTGGGGACCCCTCCAGCTTGAGTGACCTCGGTCACTTCGTTCTTAGCAGCTGCTCTTTCCTCCGCAGCTATGATGGCCACGACTTTCTCGAATTTGCTCATATCAAAAGATAGGGACATCCGCTACACTACTCGAAGTGCGAAGTCATGACTAGCATCGTACGACCCATATCTCTCTTCGTCGTACAGCTGTGAAGTTCGAAACTCTGTGATGGCTCGGCTCCTTCTTCAGAGAGCATATTGACAAGGGCTACTCTCTCCTCGTCCCAGTGGATCGAGTCATCCTTGAGCTGCGTGAGAGTGGAGCGCTCTCTATCCAAATTCTCGCTAACTTCCTTGAGCTGCGACTTGGTCTCTGCGAGCCGCTCTTCCAACGAGATCTTTTCTTGGCGGAAGATCTCTCTTTCTCTCTCTGCCTTCTCCTTCAACTCCTCTAGCTTGGCGAAGTTGGAGTCCAAAGCCTGGTATCTGTCAGTCAGGACTTGGACTTTCTCAATGAGGATCTTTTTCTCCTCAGTCATCTTCGCGATCAAGGTCTCGCGAGACTTGATGACTTGGTCCCTTCCGTGGACCGCTTTCTCCAGGGCAACCCTCTTCCCGTCAGCCTCATCTATCACACGACGAGCAGCGAGGATGTCACGCTTCGTTCGTAGAATGAGGTCCAAGCCCTACAAAACATAAGGAAGGTTATGATATGAATACTCGGGAGCAAACAAAGAGAGTAAAACAATAGGGTCAAATTGAAAAACATGTTACCTATACCATCCTCACTCCTGCCTCGAGGAAGAGGTTTTCAGGACTTGGCTCGGGAAGGGTGCCAAATGTTTGGAGGGAGATGTTGTCGAACAAGAATTTACAAATGGGGTGGAGATGACAGGGGACGGTGAATGATCCACTTCCAGAGGGTTGGGCTACGACCAGTCCAGCTGGGCCCACGGCTTGAGCAGTAGCCGGCTTGCGAGCAGGATCCAACTCACGAGCAGGAGCTAACTCGCGAGCACCTTCAAGCTCCCGAGATTCTTCAACTGGGGGGTAGCCTGACCCCGCCCCGTTGTCCCTCGGGGAGTTATCGATAATATTAATAACTGGTGGTTCAGGAGAAACCACTAGTGAAGCAGCAACAGGTGCAGGTGCCGCTGGCACGGCCACCGCAGCCTCGAGAAGGGAAGTTTGTGCGACACCCGTCTGATTAGACGGATGAGAAGGACCGGCAGACGTTTTCTTCTGCCTCTTCGAGTTTGTGCCCTTGAGGCGAGGCAACAACCCTCTTTTCTCCCCAGCATTGGTCATCGTGACCTCCTCGCGAGATATTAGTCCTACCGCTGGAGTCGAGGGGCCGATAGACAAGCCTCGATATGCCTGTCGTGAGCAGGCAACTTGTATACCTTCACATTTTCTCGTGAATCCCTCCCTTCAAGTTTGGCTTCGTCAAAGTCGGAACACCTGCAAATACGAGCATAAGTCAGAGAAGCAGAAATCAGAAAACCCTAAATTGGGTCGCAAAAATTTGCAAAGTGTGAAACTAAGCCCACCTTCACAGAAAAAGCAGTTCACGCCAGGGCCCCCAGACGTAGATCTTGCCTCAGACTCTGTTGAGCTCTTAATTGTGCATATTCTAACCCCAATTCATCACTCATTATGCACGGTTTACATGTTTAAAGGACTATTCTAATGTATGATTTGGGATTGTAGGAACAGGAGGGAGATTTCATAAATTGAAGACTAAATGGGGCTCTTTAAGAGCATTGAGGTTCATTAGATGAAGTATTAAAGGAAGATCAAAGAGAAGAAAGCAAGGAGAGAAGAGAAAAGAAGAAAGAAAGAAAGAAAAGAAGAAAGAAAGAAAGAAATAAAGGAGAAAAAGGTCCAGACCGGTCAGCTGACCGGTCGGCCAAAGAAGCCGACATCTACATGCCAAGAAGAATGCTTGGACAGTTGAACTGCCAGCCCGACCGGTCATGACCAGTTCGGCATAGCTGCTGGCTTAAAGAAGATTCACCGTCCGACCGGTCATGACCGGTCGGGCATAGCTGCTGGAATGTTTGCAAGTGAGGTCCGACTGGTCATGACCGGTCGGCCATGCGTCAAAGGCTATTTCTAATCGGGATTCCGGATTTCTCTGCGCAATTGCGTAACTTTGCGCGAAATATGGAGTTCTCTTGCGTAAAGGACACCTCCAAGCTATAAAAGGATGTCTTTCCTTCATACCAAAGGAGGCTACGACGTGGGGATTGCTCAGGAGACGGATTCTACTTCGGATTTCTAGTTTTCTTCCTGTTTTAGTACTTTTCTTATGTTTTTAGAGGCTTCTAGTTCAAGGATGTTAGAGATGAACTAAAACCTCTTAGCTAGGGCTAAGAGGTGAGGCTTTTGATTCGTTTTTTATGGATTAATGCAACCTAGGTTTCCTTTTATGTTTTAATTGAAGAGTTTTAGTTCAATGTGAGTTTGAATCAAGTACTAGTGTTGGTTTTACTTTGATCTCTTGATGACTCCGGGCTCATGTGATTCTTAGTAATTCTAAGCTTGGTAGCTTATCTTTTATGCATTGTTTATGCTTGTGTCCTTCATTGATCTACCATCGACTCCGGGCATGGTAGACGCTTTGATTGCCTTGTATGCAATGGCCTGATTTTCATGTGGGAACTCATGCAACTAAAATTCTTATCTTTTGTAGTAATCTAAAATAGTTGTTTATTGATTGATTTTGATTTAATTAGAGTTCTAATCATGAGTTGTAATCAGGTCTAGTGACAGGATTTGGTGAAAACTATGGTTGTGAATCTCAACTAGGTTGGAAAGAGGCTTGGCCTATACAATTGAGTGTGCCCAAGGCCTGAGCATGGTTGTGGGAATAAAATCAGTTAATAAGCACTTGTTTTGGATAATTGTTGATTGAACCGCTCTATATTCCAATCGGATAGAGATAGGAATTCGATTCCGATTGAGTTATGAGAGACCTAGTTGTGTTGATGCATTGAAACCTATCAAAAGTGGATCCTTGGCGCTCTAGTGCCTTTTTAGATTGAAATTACCTTAACCATTCACTGTTTAACCCAAATCGCTATTTTTCAATTTTAGTTCTTAATAGGATCTTAATTACTAGTTGTTTTAGACAAAATCTGAAGATACCCATTCATAAATCTCTGTGGGAACGATACTCGGTCTTTCCGAATTATTACTACTTCGCAACCCTACACTTGGGGAGTGAACAAGTTTTTGGCGCCGTTGTCGGGGATTTCTATGCAGTATTTTTAGAATTGTCTGAAATAACTTTTAATTCGGGGCATAAAACCACCGTACGTAGATCTTGCCTTAGACTCCCAGCTCCCGGAAGCATAAAACCACCGTTTCCTCCACCCGGGGTAATTTGAAGTGGGCTTCCCCAGGACAAAGTTATCCCGGTGCCAGTAATAGAGATAGTACCAGCCTTCGCTGGAGGGCGCCTTCTTAAGTTGGTACATCCGGAGAAATTCTTCGGTGGTTAACTCTCCATTACCGGCTTGCGCCCAGAGAGCGAAGGAACTTAGGACTACCCTCCACCCATTTACTATAAGTTGCCCGGGGGCAATCCTATAGCTCCGAAGTATGCCGCGAATGAAGGGGTGGAGGGGAAGACGTACCCCAAGAATGAAGAGATATTCATAAAGGGCAACGCAACCGGGGGGAGGAGAATCCGGGGTTTCTCCCTCTCTAGGTAACCGGAGAACGATTGAGTCAGGGACCTGGTATCTCTCCTGTAACTCACTCAGCCGTTCCTCCGATAGGATGGATGGATACCCAGACGCGCAGTACCTACCCGCCGGAACCCTCGCATTGTTGGAGGAAGAAGATTCCGGGGTGGCATCCCCCAGAGGGATGGTCTCCTCATTAGAATCTCCAGCCATGGAAGTTTATAAAAAAGAAGAAGAAAAGAAGAATGAAGAAACAGAGTTATACCAGGAATACCGGAGGAAGATGGACACACCAGGAGAGAAGGAAGAAAGAGGAAGGGTTTTTTCAGAAGCTTCGGTGAAATTTCGAAGATTTGGCGAACTCCGTATATTTATAAGCAATCATTCCTCAGGATTCTGCGACACGTGGCGATCGCCCGTTTGGCGCAGCAGTCGAACAGGCATAACAATTAATTCTTTAATACGTGGCGAGCTTCTCTTCATTTCCTCTCTGCCGAAAAGCTGCGGAAGGCTGGCCCTCATTAATGCTAGCCCAATCATGTACGGTTTCGTCTCCAATAAAGGTGTTAGGCGGTTATGCATGCTAGTAAGTAAGTCCTTCCCTTAGATTTCTTGACGGCAAGGACTTGGGGGCATCTCCGTTATAGTCAAATTATGGTGATCGAAGATCCTCGCGAGGACTTTAGACGTGCGAGCACCTTAATACAGTATCCGACGTGCGAGAACCTTTATGATAGTATTCGACTCGCGAGTCCACCTGGTCGAGGCTCGCATACTGGACAAGTACGGCTCACAATTACCAAGTCATCGAGCCCTTATGGTCGATGATCGAATATTAGGAGAGTACGGAACATCTTTCTCGACCTGTGAGCTCTACTCGTGGTCATTGAAAGGCGTCGCATCTCAACATGCGAGCATCCTAGCTCGCGAGCATCTCCCGTCATGCGAGCATGCCTGGCTCGCTAGCAGCTCCTAACATATGAGCAGCCCCGTCATGTGAGTAGCCTTGGTCTTTGGTCTCTGGTAATGACGTACCTCAGCTTATAGTACCAACAGCCCATATAGGCTGATTTTGGCTTTATCTGTAACTCCAAACCATAGGGGATCTCCATTAAGACACGTAATCAGCTAGACGTCTGGAGTGTTTAGGCCACCCCCTTTACCAAAGGATTAACATGAAAAGTATCTTATCCCCTAAAACCAGCTGTGATCTTAACGGTTTGCGTAACAGATTGGATCACCTAGATCTATATAAATAGATGGTTCCATAGAGGAGAGAGGTACACAATACACAATCTCTAAACTCCTAAACTGCTGGTTTCCTTTATAACCATATCCTATCTGACTTAAGCTTCAGGAGGGCTAACAGCTGGACGCCGGCCACCCGTAGTTTTCCTTTATCTCTTTTCAAGTCCTGGAGGAAGCATCTTGGAAGGAAGGTGAATATCTGGATGATCCTGTCACAAAATCCGACGTAAACATAAACAAAAACCCAAAACCTCTAGATGACCTTTACCCATTTAGGCATACTTGTAGTCATCTTATATTGACCTTAGGTGTCCCGAAAGACCACCCAAAAGTTGGCCAAAGAGGTCACTTCTACTGCTGAAAAAACTGAATGTAAAATAGCATGTAGAACAGGCTGCCGATCGGTCGGGGCCCTGGCCGACTGGTCGTCAGACCATAGAATGGGACATCATCGTTGTTGGAGTCCCTGGCCTTTGTCCGACCGGTTGTGATCGGTCGTGCGCAGCCATATGTAGACAACAAGAAAAATGGACTGTCTGGCCATTAACCGATCGGTCGGGGACCCTGTCCAACCGATCAGGGACCTTGAGACCGATCGGACTACTAGCAGTTTTATGGCCATTTTTCATTCAGTTGGTCTTTTTCTATAAAATGGTTGTGGGTCATTTTATGGGGTAACAAGAGAAATTTGAGGAGATTGAAGCCACCATTAGAGGCTCAAATCCTAACCCTAGCAAGGCATCTTCCTTGTGATTTAACACAAGAATGGAGCATTCCAAGCTCATGAAGAAGATGTCATTCCCCCTTGCTTGATCTCTAGAGTATGGATTGATCTTGATAGTTATATATCCATCCAAAATTCTATGATGAGATCCTTGTAGGTGAGATACCCTAACAACCCATTCTCATTAGTTGTAGAGATCTCAAACCTACCCTCCTATCACCTTGGGCATCTTAAAAGCATCGCATATAAGGTGATTGATCAAGTGGAGTTGAGGCATTGGCGACGCAACGGCAACACGATCGGGGGAGCAAATGGCAGCTGATTGAAGCACGGAAGAGCGGAGATCAAGCAATCAAAAGCGGCGCTGAACAAGGGGCTCATCTGTCAAGTAAGGTTGTCATTTATAGAGAGTCCAACTACTCTTTTCCTGGTGGAAATTGAGTGTAGAGTTTGTTTGTCAAACTCGAATATTGGGTCGTTTGTCGATCCTTGACTTGTTTGTTGAGCCTAAAGTTTAGGAGCGTTTGGCACTCCTTAGCACGTTTGTCGAGCCTAAACAAGTCTCCAAGGGGAGCCATCAACATGGGTGCAAACGTGTGAGGTTGAGAGTTAGCCAATGTCCAAAACTCCGTTCAGGTTGAGAGGTGAACTTATGTGAAAACCTCCATGTAAAGGTTGAGAAGTGAACCTAATTTAAAACCTCTGTATAGTGAATGCGGGTGTGCTTAAAGGAGTTGAGTACTTGAACTGGAAGTGGAGTAGACCCAAAGTCAAACCACTCTACATGCTTGTATTTGTAATTGTATTTGAGCACATTTCTTATTATACATTATGTTTAATTGTTTAATTATGAATGCTTAATTAGAATGTATGTTAGGCACATCCACACACAAAAGATGTACTTCACCTCTTGAGTAGACTCGAGCTTATCTGATCTACTCTTACATAGTTTACTTAGGTTCATAGATTAAGAGCTTGATTAGTATAATCATTTGATAATTTATGCTTGCTTAGACTAGGTAGCTTATTTCTTAAACCATATGCTAGTCTTGTGATTGGACCCACTTAGGCTTGAAAGCCGAAGTGTTCTTGCTTAATTAATTTATATTATTAAATTGTTTAAGTAGGAGAAACGAATTTCAAAAGGTCCTAATCACCCCCCTCTAGGTCTTAGCCATAATTCTAGTTGCTCCTCTAAAGCTTTCACACGCATACGCGTCCACAAGTGTAATCCAAGTGACTCAATTTCATAGATGACCTTAAACCAATAGACATACCTTTAGTTATCTTAGATATGCCCTAGGTGTCCCAAGTAGTGGCCTAAGAGGTTACTTGAGCTGGCCAGACAAACAGCACAACTCATGTGTTTGCCGACTGGACGTAGTCTCTGGCCGACCGGTAGTCAGTGGCCAAAATGGGATAGCAAGTTCCCTAGGAGTCCCTGGCCTAAATTCGATCGGTTCATGACCAGTCGTCGATCTGTCCAAGACCGACAGCTCATAACCCAGTTAGGATAGCAACATATCATCTTGTACATGCCTAATTCAACCAGTCCGTCCGATCGGTCGGAGACCTTACTTGACCAGTCGTTGTTGAGGGCCGACCAGTCGACAACTTACCGTTTCTAGTCATTTTCTATCCGTTAGAAGTTTCTTTATAAAATGGTTGGGCTCGACTGTGGGTCTTAAGAGAGAGATTTTAGTATATTAGAAGTCACCCTTATTGTCCATACCATTAAGCTCTAATCCTAAGCATTTCAAGTCATCTTCTTTGTGTTTGATCACAAAATGGAGCATTCAAAGCTCATATGAAGATGGACTTACTCTCTCTTGATCTTTAGATGTTTTAGGCACCTTGACCATAGGTAGATACTTTGTTTAAACCTCTGTAAAGATCTAATTAGGTGAAATTCCTCTAGGCAACCAAATCCTACTAGCTGTAGAGAATTCATACCATCTCCTATCACCTTGGGCATCTCAAGAGCATCACATGCGAGGTGATTGATTGGTGGAGCTAAGGCATTGGCAACGTAGCGGCAACATAATCAGGGGAACTTCAGGGAGCCGATTGAAGCACAACATAGCGAAGATCAAACAACCCAATAAGGCGTTGTACAAGGGGCTCAATCGGACAAGTAAGTTATCACTTTAGGAGTCCTAACACTCATTCCTTTTGGTAGGATTGAGTGTAAATTTAAGGTTGATGTTATCCTACTTAAAACCACGTAGGGTCATTTGACGATCCTTGGCACGTTTTTCGAGCCTAAAACAAGTCTCCAAGGGGAGCCACCAACATGGGTGCATACGTGTAGGTTGGGAGGAACTTGAAAACTCATAGGTTGGGTGGAACTTGTTAAACACCTAGGTTGAGAGATGAACCTTGAAAATCTTCATTCAAGTTGAGAGGTGAACCTGTGTAAGAACCTCCGTGTAAAGGTTAAGAGGTAAACCTGATTTAAAACTTCCATTATAGTGAAATTCAGTGTGCTCAAGGGATGAGTAGGTGAGCCGGGAGTAGAGTAGATAAGTAGTCAAACCACTATACATGCTTGTGTTTGAGATTTTCATTTAAGCCATTTCTATTCTCGCATTGTCTTTAATTGTTAATTATATGAATGTTGGAATAGAATGTATGATATGCATTGATAGGTAGATTCTCATACACAACTTATAGTTTCACTTTTAGACTAGTTGCTTAGATAATCATATCTTTTATAGTCTAGATCTTGCACATAGATTATGAGCTCAACATGTTGCATGATTATAATCTATGTGCTTAGGCTAGTTTGCTTAATTGTATTATCTTTTGTAGCCTTTGTGATTGGACCCACTTAAGCTTGGAAGGTAAGTGTTCTTGCTTTAATTAGCTTATGAATTGCTAATTAGTTTAATTAGGCAAGAAGTTTTTGAAAGGATTTTAAAACGGTCCTAATCACTCCCTCCTCTAGGACTTAGCCATAGTTCTACAAGCTTCGTAAGCTTTCGCATGCTTAGCGTCTACAAGTGTGAGCAAGAGACGCAATTTCAATTGGTATCAAAGCTGGGTTTCTCTTCAAGCACTTAACCATCTAGAGTAAGATCTGATACCAGAACTATAACACGATGTTACCCAAGAGGGGAGTAGTTTTATCATTTGACCACTATATTTTGACAGGTCAATTTATGCGTACTGGAAGCCTAGATGCGAGTATTCTTAATGTCCGTTGATCTAATAGTATGGGACATTGTAGAATATGGCTGGACCGCACCGGTAGAAATGGTGGATCGCGATGGAGTTCTGGTCACCCAACTCAAACCGATGAGAAATTGGAGTGATCGTGAGAGGTATCTTTATGGCTACAATGCCAAAGGTCTTAACTCAATCTTTCTGTTGTTTCATCCAATGAATTTAATCGTATATGTAATTGTGAGATTAGCAAATCAGCTTGGGAGATCTTAGAGACCACAGCATGAGGGAACGTCGACCGTCAAACATTCCAAATTGCAACTCCTTACTACACAATTTGAAAATATTAAAATGGGTGAGGATGAATCTTTCATTGAGTTTTATACTAAATTGAATTTAATTTATAACTCCATGAGTGGCTTAGGAGAACTGGGTTCCTGATGGAAAGATTTGTAGAAAAATTCTTAGGTCCCTCCTGGAGAGATTTAGCTCTAAAGTCATTGTCTTAGAAGAATATAGAGACATAGATAACATGAAAGTAAAAGAACTCTTAGGTTCCCTACAAACCCATGACCTGCACTTTAAGGCCCCCTTTAAGAAGAAAAACATCGCCTTGAAGACTTCACATAGGCACTCAAGGCAAAAAGAGATTAATAGTGAGTCTTTCGAAGTTAGTGAAATAAGGAAGCAAAATTGAACAAGAAATTCAAGAGATTTCTCATATTTGAGAGAGGGAGAAATTGTGACAAAAAATGACAAGAAGGATGAAAAATTTTAAGAAAAATAATCCAAATCCAAAACCGTCTAATGTTACAACTGTGGTGAACGTGGTCACATGACACGGAAGAGTCTAAATTTGAATCCAGTGACTCTACTAATGATGGGACCAAAAAACCAGTGAGAATACTCATGGCCTCCATCACTACCTCTCTTCCCCCTAATCTAAGAGAGGATTCTGACCACTATCCCTTCTAGGAGGAATTCCCAACCCCTCACCTCATGTTGAATTTTATGAGGGTGTTGTAGAAATTAGTTATCCTTAGGATGATCAAACTAGAAATAATTAGTGAGGGTAGCCAGAATCTAGATACTATAGGTAAATCTGAGGATTTCAGCCTCATTTGTGAGCTTAGGGGCATATCGGAGGATTCAAGCCTCATTAGCCCACCATCGATAGTTTACCATCGATAGTTTAGCCTATGTTTGATTGGTAATTTTTAATGCTAGACTATCACCTTGCTTAGATTAGCTAATCTTGTTGATTTTTGTGCTTAATATATGCTAATTTATGCCTTAATCATTTGCTTTAATGTTTATCTTAGAATGACCAATTATGCATGATCAATTATACATGCTTGTGTTTGAGATTGTCATTTGAGCCATTTTTATTCTTGCATTGTCTTTAATTATCAATTATATGAATATTGGAATGAAATGTATGCTATTCATTGATAGGTAGATTCTCACACAACTTGTAATTTCACTTCTAGACTAGTTGCTTAGATAATCATATCTTCTATAGTCTAGATCTTGCACATAGATTAGGAGCTCAACATGTTGCATGATTATAATCTATGTGCTTAGGCTAGTTTGCTTAATTACATTATCTTGTGTAGCCTTTGTGATTAGACCCACTTAAGCTTAGAAGCTAAGTGTTCTTTCTTTAATTAGTTTATGAATTGCTAATTATTTAATTTGGCAAGCAGTTTTTGAAAAGATTTTAAAACGATCCTAATCTCTCCCTTAGGACTTACCCATAGTTTTACAAGCTCCGTAAGCTTCCGCACGCTTAGTGTCTACAAGTGTAAACAAGAGACGCAATTTCACTTGGTACCTTCTGTAGAGCTCTCGGGGTTTTTTGAAGAGTCAATGTTACGAATGAAGAGTCTGATGGGGTATTTATAGCATCTCACACGTGTGAACTGGGATTTTCTCATGAGAATTCTTTTAGCAGAATCTCCATGTGGTTACATGAACCTGGGTAGTTCTGAATCCTACAGGATTTCTCATGCGAATGTTTGAACAGAGTTTTCTCATGCGACCGCATGAGGGTGATTCTCATGCGATCACATGAATCTTCGCACTTCTTCAAATCTTTAGAATCTTATCTTTTCTTTCCTTCGTTTTTCTGAGTTTCTGACTATGGTTCTTTTCATGTGACCGCATGAACGTGTTGTCTCATGTAGTCGCATGAAACTTCCTTTCTTAGTAAATCTTCTTTTCTTTCATGAAATTTTCATTTTCATCATCAATTTTCTTTGCCTCAACATGGAGGAACATAGTGTGCCTCATTCTCGTCGCGTACCATCCTAGGTAGTGGTGTATTTTGCTCAACATTCTCATCAACATCCGGCGCATCTCATTCATAGTTCTAGATGTTTCAAGAGTACTTTAGTATTTTATAACTCATCAATGGATAGAAAGCCCGTCGACTAAACCTCCTTCACTTAGAAGTCGCAGTGTGTGATCATAAACCCACTTCGGCATGAACCACACACACAGAAACTACATTTAACTTTAACCTAAATCCTACATCGAATCAATTAACTAAAAAGCAACTAAAGGAGCGAGGAATAAAGTTACCAGTTTAGAAGAAATAAGATTAGGAAATCCTACATGTTATAGGCAAAATGGTGGAGATACGATTTCACGTGAAAATGTCCATTCGACTCTCGAGATCATCTGATCGAGAGTCGAATATTGGACAAGTGCGGGACGCCCATTCGACTCTCGAGATCATCTGATCGAGAGTCGAATATTGGATAAGTACGGAACGCCCATTCGACTCTCGAGATCATATGATCGAGAGTCGAATATTGGACAAGTGCGGGACGCCCATTCGACTCTCGAGATCATCTGGTCAGGAGTCATGGATGGTCAAATACGGAAAACTAGATTCGCGAGCAGACCTTCTCACAAGTCGTTGAAAGATATTACACCCAAAATATGTACTTGGACTCGCGACCACATTTTAACCTGCGAGCAGCTTTACTACGGGCGTCTCCTTCCTTTTCGGAGGCCATGACTCCCAGCTACGGGCGTCTCCTTCCTTTTCGGAGGCCATGACTCCCAGCTACGGGCGTCTCCTTCCTTTTCGGAGGCCATGACTCCAACTATGGCTTCCGGCCGGATCCAGCCGGATTTCAAGGGATTACCATCTAGGGGCGTGATTGTTGGAATAAATCATTGGGTTGGATCTGACTAAAAAGATAGGATCTTATCCCATGAAATCAGCGGATTCTCAGTATCGTATGCGACATCAACGGGATTTCGACATCTCACGTAACAGATTGGATTGTTTCAGATCTATATAAGGGGATGGCTCCCTTGAAGAGGAGGTACGTACTCATCATTCAATCTTGGTCCCGTTTTGCTTGGCTTCTCTTCTGTGGCCTAACTTAAGCGTCGGAGGGCTAACGGCTGGTCCCCAGCCACCCTTATTTGCTGTCTTGCTTCAGGTCTGGTGGTGGAAATCCCTGTTGGAGCGGAGGAGAAAAGCCGGAGGATCTCATTACAAAATTTGACATTAACAGTTTGGCGCCGTCTGTGGGAACGACTTGATCATTAAAATCAATCGTGTTAACCACCGATCAAAATCCTTCGGTGATGCCTCCTAAAAAGACTGTTCATCCTTCAACTTCGAGGCAGGCACCACCTCCACCCGGTGAGACGGAATCCGCACCTGCCCTCCCACCTGTTCCGACGGATATCCCTCAAGGAGCCCCAAATATGCCATCAACAAATCCATTATTGGAGGCCTCTGGAAATCAGGATGATGTCCTACGATTCCTCGGGAACACTCTCCTAACTCTAAACGCCGGAGTTCAGGCACTGTCAAATCGGCTTGATCAGCACTTCCCTGAACCGCAAAGACAACCCTCCGAAGGATTACCACCGCCACCCATACCAGTTGCTTCCAGACATTCTATGGATGAACCACAGGTCCCACCACTTGGAGGCCATCCCCCTGTGCCGTCTCCGCATTCTATACATTCCAGTTCATCTCGACAACCTCAACCGCAAGGCTCCACCGCCGAAACGTCTAGCTATACCTTGCCATGGGAAGGAGATCTCAAAAGAATCCAAGACCGTTTTGATGTCATGGAGCAGAGATACCAGGCAAATCGGCCATCTGCTATCATGGCGGCAATACATCAATCTGAATCTCCCTTCACAAGCGAGGTCATGGAAGCCCCGTTGCCCAGAAAGTATCGAACGCCTGTTATCGCTCCGTACACAGGCATTGGCGATCCTCTGGAACATCTGGAAACTTATAGGTCCCTCATGGAGTTGGAGGGACATGGTTCAGAAATCATGTGTAGGGCTTTTCCCCTTACATTGAAGGAAGCGGCTCGTACGTGGTTTCGGGGGTTAAAGCCTCTTTCCATCAGTTCCTTTTCCCAATTATCGGAGATATTTCTTTCTCAATTCATGGGAAGTATTCGCATTAAAAAGCCAGCCTCCCATCTGATGAATCTGAAACAGCAACATGGAGAGACAATAAAAGAGTTCACAGTACGGTTCACTGCCGAAGCCGTTCAAACTGAGGGTTACACTGAAGAAAAGGGTCTCACAGCCCTCATTGCTGGAATAACGAGCGAGAAATTTAGGTTTGCCTTAGATAAGAGCCCGCCGAAAACTATGGCGGAATTCCAAGCCAAAGCTCAGAAATATATCAATGCAGAAGAAGTCGCATTGGCACGCCATGGAGTACAAAGTAAGAAACGCAAGCCAGAAGGAACTTCTACAGATAAAAAATACCATCGCGATCAGCGCGATCGTTCTCCCAGGAAGCCTTACTCTGGTAAATATCATAATTACACTCCTCTTAATCGGTCTCCTGAAAAGGTTCTAATGGAGATAAAACACAAGCCATATGTGAAGTGGCCTGCAAAGATTAAATCCGATCCCGAGAAGAGAGATAAGAGTAAGTTCTGTTACTTCCACAAAGATCACGGGCATAGGACCCAGGACTGTATCTCTCTACGAGACCATATCGAAGCCCTCATTCGAAAAGGCCATCTCCAGGATTATGTTGCTCGTAAAAATAGGTCACCAGAAAGGGCGAAGACCTCATCTCGCCAAAAGGAACCGTCTCATCATCAAACCGACCAAGAGGATGCTGAGCCCACAGGAGAAATTCGCACTATCGTCGGGGGTCCAGCTTGCGGGGGTGACTCTCAAGCTTCAAGAAAGGCATACGCCCGAAAGGCGTCCAAAGAACCCCAGCAGATCTATTGGCTGGAACAAACGTCCAACTCTTCGAAAGCTAACCATCCCCCAATTTCTTTCACCCTCGAAGATGCAGCGGGAATTCATTTCCCTCATGAAGATTCCATCGTAGTCACACTGAAGGTATCAAATTATCTGACTCATCGAATTATGGTGGATACAGGTAGCTCGGCCGATATTCTGTATTTGGAGGCTTTCGACAAGATGGCACTTGCCAGAAACCTCCTCAAGCCAGTATCGACCCCTCTTGTCGGCTTTGGAGGAGAAGTGGTGACACCTGAAGGAAGTATCGATCTCCCAGTCACCTTTGGGGAGAGTCCAGCGAAGACCACTGTCTTCGTAAACTTCCTCGTCGTAGATCGAAAATCAGCATATAACGCCATCTTGGGGAGACCGTCACTAACTAAGGTTGGAGCGGCCTTGCACCCTTCATATTTATGCGTTAAATTTCCGACCCCAAATGGCATAGGGGTCGTGCGAGGAAGTCAGCAGGAGGCACGATCCTGTTACCAGATAGCCCTCCAAGATCGAAAGAAGGCTCAAGCGACGCCTGTCATGGAAATAGTTCAAGGTTCATCCGACGTGCTCGCCACCGCGTTGGATCCAAGAGAAAGTGCTCTGAAATCAGGAACTCCAGGGGAGGAAACAGTGGCGATCCGCTTGACCGAAGACGACCAGTCTAAGATCGTGTACATCGGTTCCTCCTTAAACAGTATCCACCGCGAAGATTTGATCCGTTTCCTCACTGAATACCAGGACGTGTTTGCTTGGTCTCATAAAGATATGCCGGGCATCGATCCTAATGTCATCGTACATCGTCTCAACATTGACCCAAAGCATAAACCCGTACATCAGCGTCGACGTGCCTTCACTGCAGAAAGACAAATGGCGATCAAAACTGAAGTTGAGAAGCTGCTCGCGGCAAATTTCATAAAAGAAGTTGACTACCCACAGTGGGTCGCCAACGTAGTTCTCGTCCGGAAAGCTAATGGCAAATGGAGGATGTGCGTCGATTATTCAGACTTAAACAAAGCATGTCCCAAAGATAGCTTCCCGACACCACGAATCGACCAGTTGGTCGACTCGACAGCTGGACACGCCCTCCTCAGTTTTATGGATGCTTACTCTGGTTACAACCAGATTATGATGCATCCACCTGATGGCCAACATACTGCCTTCATCACAGATCGAGGACTATATTGCTACCAGGTAATGCCGTTTGGTCTCAAAAATGCAGGGGCCACTTATCAGCGTCTTGTCAACAAAATATTCGCTGCTCAAATCGGTAGGAACATGGAAGTTTATGTTGACGATATGCTTGTGAAAAGCATCGATGAAGATGACCACATTCCTGATCTTCGAGAAGCCTTTGATCTGATGAGGAAGTATCAGATGAAATTAAATCCAGAGAAATGTGCGTTTGGAGTATCTGCAGGGAAATTTCTTGGGTTCATGGTTGGCCAACGTGGAATTGAGGCGAATCCCGAAAAGATTAAAGCATTGATAGAGATGAAATCCCCAGTGACTCTGAAGGACGTTCAGCGTCTAGCTGGTCGCATCGCATCATTGAACAGGTTCATCTCGCGAGCATCCAACAAGTGCCTGCCCTTTTTCAAACTCCTTCGTGCAACGGCCAAGTCTGATTGGAAGTGGACACCTCAATGTGAAGAAGCTTTCCAACAACTGAAGCAATATATGAGCGCTCCCCCCATTTTATCTAAGCCTGTGGCACATGAGCAACTCATTCTTTATTTATCTGTGTCTTCCACGGCCGTTAGTGCCGCTTTAATAAGAGAAGATTCCGGGGTACAAAGGCCCGTTTATTATATCAGTCGAGCAATGGTTGATGCAGAAACTAGGTATTCTGATTTGGAGAAACTGGCCCTAGCCTTAATCACGGCAGCTCGAAAACTGCGACCATACTTTCAAGCCCATGCTATTTTAGTACCAACCAATCATCCACTACGTCAAGTCCTTCAAAAGCCTGAGGCTTCCGGGCGCTTAACTAAATGGGCGGTCGAGATCAGCGAGCATGATATTTCCTTCTGCCCTAGGACCGCAGTCAAGGGCCAGGCCGTGGCTGACTTCATCGCCGAATTTACATATTCTTCTGAAGATAGCGTCATGACCAGCGACCAGCCTCCTTGGTCGCTCTTCGTGGACGGGTCGTCACGGGCCAGTGGCAGTGGAGCGGGCCTGATTTTAGTGGCTCCAGACGGGTCGCATTTTTAATACGCTCTGCGTTTCGAATCACGCGTCTCCAATAATGAAGCAGAATATGAGGCCCTTATTGTTGGACTCGAGCTAGCCGTTGTCCTCGCAGTCCAGAATTTGATAATTCATAGCGACTCCCAGCTCATTGTCAACCAAGTTCTTGGCTAATTCGAAACCAAAGAAGAAAGAATGGCCTTATACAAGTCTCGTGTCCTCATCCTGCTCGCGAAACTGAAGACTTACAACATAATCCATATCCCTCGCAAGCAGAACCAACTTGCCGATTCCTTGGCGAAACTCGCTTCTGCACCAGAATCAGAACTATCACATTCAATCCCCATCGAGCACCGTCAACACTTGAGTATCGACCAAGTGACTCCCGAGCAAGTTATATCGGTACAATCGTCTCCATGCTGGATGGATCCTATCATCCTTTATCTCAGAGATGGATACCTACCAGAAAACAAGAAAGCTGCAAGACAAATTCAGCTTCGAGCTGCCAGGTACACCTTACAAGATGGAATCTTGTTGCGAAAAAGCTTCTCCTTGCCTTATTTGAGGTGTCTTCATCCAGAAGAAGCACATCGTGTTCTAGATGAAGTACACCAGGGGGCATGTGGTAATCATCCCAGGGGGCGATCTCTAGCATATAAAGCGATGATGCAAGGATATTATTGGCCTACTATGAAAGCAGACGCCATAGAATTTTCTAAAAAATGCGACAAATGTCAACGATATCAACCTATACCTCGTGTACCGTCTGAGCGGATGACCCCAGTCGACAGCCCTTGGCCTTTTGCTCAGTGGGGGATCGATATCATCGGTCCCTTACCTATGGGAAAGGGACAGAATAGGTTCGCGATCGTGGCGGTTGATTATTTCACCAAATGGGCCGAGGCAGAACCATTAGCCAAAATTACTGAAAAACAAACTACTAAGTTTATGTGGAGAAATATTATATGTCGCTTCGGACTTCCTCATACTATAATTACCGATAACGGAACGCAGTTCGACAACGCAGCCTTTGATGAATTTTGCGACAAATGGAAAATACGTAATCTCCGCACTTCTCCATATCATCCACAGGCGAATGGGCAGGTCGAGGCAGTGAATAAAATTATAAAGCATCATTTAAAGACCAAGCTAAGTGAATGTAAAGGGGTGTGGCCAGAACTTCTGCCAGAAGTGTTATGGGCCTATAGAACCACAGCTTGTACATCGACAGGTGAAACTCCTTTCTCCTTAGCATTTGGTGTTGACGCAGTGGTACCAGTGGAAATTCAAGTGCCCTCATATCGGATCGAACAGTATGATCCCGCGAGCAATCAGGAAAATATCCGACTTCATCTCGATCTCTTGGAAGAGCGAAGAAATGCTTCCCAAGTACGAGTGGCAGCATATCAACAACGTATTGCTCGTTATCGGAATGCAAAGGTTCGACCTAGATCCTTCCAGTTCGGAGATTTGGTTCTAAGGCGAAATCTTGGAGTTCCTGTTCGTTCATTGGATCCGAATTGGGAAGGCCCGTATCGGGTTATTAGGGTTGTACGACCCGGTACTTATTATCTTGAAGACATGCACGGGAAGCCTGTACGTCGCCCTTGGCACGTGGAGCATTTGCTACGATACTACCCTTAGATTCGATGTAGTTTATTATAGCATTTTATGAATAAAGTAAAAGATAATCTTTTGGCCGCTACTCCATTTATATGGACCTGAATAGCCCTGAAGAGAGTGCTTACACATCCTCTTGGCCAATTACCTACCTTTGGTAGGACTGAAATCATTACTAGTTGGTTGCTTTTCCATTTACATGGACCTGAACAGCCTCGAAGAGAATGAATACCATCTCTTGACCAACCTTCTGCCCTTGGTAGAACTAAAATCTCAATCGATAGATCAGTCTATCTCAACGCGGACATGGTCGTACGACCCCCGGATTGAGTCTAATTCATTTTCATGAGTTAGTTGCTCACGACTGGTGTAAGGAAGGATCACACTCCGGAATGCGAGCACCGTAGCTCGAGCCCGAATCAGCCATACACCTTAATCGCGAGCACCACAGTTCGTCATACACCCTAAATTGCGAGCAGCGTAACTCGTGCTCGGATTGAGGGTTCGCATTCACTGATGACTCGATATGAAGCCAACTTGGGGGTCTCAATCGTTTGGCCGCAACGAACCCCCAGATTGGGCACATTCTCGTTGCAACAAGGCATTCAGTACAAGGAAAAGAAAGTAAGCAAAAACGAGAAGGCATTCATTGCGTGAAAAGGAAAAGGCAACGAGGACAATACTTCCAAAAATATTTTTTCTTTTCTTTCATTAATGATAAATGTTTACAAATCCATTCACGAATACAAGAGAGGAAAACAAAGAAAATCAATCCCTTGGAGGAGCTGCACTCTCAATTTCAGGGCCCATTTCTGGAGCTCCGTCAACCTGAGTGGCTTCAGTCACCTCGTTCTCAGCAGCAGCCTGCTCTTCGGCAGCAATGGTGGTCGCGACTCGACCGAACTCCCCCATATCAAAGGATGGGATCATTCGTTGCACTACTCTTAGCGCAAAGTCGCGACCAGCATCATACGACTCGTACCTTTCGTCGTCATATTGCTGCGAAGAACGGAACTCGGAAATTGCCCGAGGCCCTTCTTCCGAGAGCATTTTCGCAAGGGCGACTCTCTCCTCGTCCCAGTGGATCGAGTCGTCCTTAAGCTGCGCGAGAGCGTTGCGCTCCTTGGTTAGGTTGTCGTAGGCCTCCTTGAGCTGCGACCTAGCCTCCGCAAGTCGCTCCTCCAGGGAGATCTTGTCTTGGCGAAAGATCTCCTTCTCTCTCTCCGCCTTCTCCTTCAAGTCGGCGAGTTTCGCGAACTTATTATCCAGAGTTTGGTACCTTTCGGTCAACACCTGGACTTTCTCTATGAGGATTTTTATCTCCTCATCTTTCTTGGAAATCACAGCCTCACGGGATTTGAGGAGTTGATCTCGCCCCAGGACCGCCTTCTCCAAAGCAATCCTTTTTTCATCTGCCTCGTCTATTACGCGGCGAGCGGCGACGATGTCTCGCTTCGTCCGCAAGATGAGGTCTAGTCCCTGCAAACAAGAAGATGGATGAGAAGAAATACTTAAAACCCCAAAATAATAAAGTTTTTGGGTTAGGAGGTTCTACCTGAGCCATCCTCATCCCTGCCTCAAGGAAGAGGCTCTCGGGGCCTGGCTCGGGAAGAGAGCCGAAGGATTGAGGTGGGACATTCTCGAATAAGAATTTACAGATGGGGTGGAGATGGCGAGGAACAGAATACGTTCCACCACCGGAAGGTTGGGCAACGATCAGCCCAGACGGCTCGCGAGGAGGAGCCGTCGCCTCGCGAGCAGGTCCCTGCTCGGTAGCAGGAACCAGCTCGCGGGCAGGAGCCATCTCTCGAGGCTCCGTGCGCTCACGAGCCTCCTCAGCTGGGGGACAGCTGGACCCTACCCCATCCGGGGAGTTGTCAGCGATATTGATTACTGGCGGCCCGGGCGCGACCGCCAGTGAAGGATTAGCGGGCCCTGCTGGAGCCCCCCCCACCTTGCTCGCGAGAGGAGCAGGCTGATCGCTACCCTTCTCGGTGGATGGGTGAGATGGACCAGCAGATGTTTTCTTCTGCCTCTTAGAGCTCGTGCCCTTCAGCCGGGGCAGCAAACCTCTTTTTTCTCCAACTTGCGTCATCTCGACTTCTCTTACAGGTATTAAGCCCGCTGCTGCAAGGCGAGGTGGAGACAAGCAAGTCTCGACGTGCCTATCACCAATAGGCACCTTGTACACCTTTACGATTTTTTCGTTGATCCCCCCTTTCAAGTTCGGTTTTCTCAAGGCCGGGATACCTGCGAACACAAACAGGGGTCAGATGGAGAAACCCTAAAAACCTTTTATTGAAGAAACGGATCACAATGCGGGACTGCCTACCTTCACAGAAAAAACGATTTACTCTTGGGCCCCTGGAAAAAGCAAATTCCCAATTTCCAGATGCGTAAAACCAACGCTTCCTCCAGCCGGGATAATTCGATGTGGGCTTCCCCAGCACAAAGTTATCCCGGTGCCAATAACATAGATAGTACCAGCCTTCGCTGGAGGGTGCCTTCTTCAAGCGGAACATGCGGAGGAACTCATCAGCTGTAAGCTCCCCGTTCCCGGCCTGAGCCCAAAGGACGAATGAGCTTAGGACCACCCTCCATCCATTCACAATAAGTTGCCCGGGGGCAATTTTATAACACCGAAGTACATCCCGGATGAAGGGATGGAGGGGAAGGCGAACCCCCAGAATGAGTTGATACTCATAGAAGGCCACACACCCTGGGGGAGGGGAGTCTGGCGTCTCTCCGTCTCTGGGTAACCGGAGATCGACTGAGTCAGGGATCGAAAATCTCTCCCGTAACTCCAGCAGCCGGTTCTCCGATAGAATGGAGGGATATCCGGCCGCTGTATACTGACCTGCCGGAACCCTTGCGTTACTAGAAGCAGAGGATTCCGGGGTAGCATCTCCTAAAGGAACGGTACTCTCCTCAGAAGCCATGGGATATTCAAAAAAAAAAAAGGAAGAAGAAATAGAATAATGGAAAAGGAAAGAAAGAGCACCAAAGGGGATCGAGGAAGACACCAAGGAGCTCCGGAGGAAGATGATGGAAAAAGCAAGGGAGGATTCTGAAATTTCTGTGAAAATCAGAAGATATGGTGGACTCCGTATATTTATAGGCAATCATTCCGCCGTATATGGTAGCACGTGGCGATCTTTCGTTCGGCACAGCACTCAAGCAGGAACGCCCATTAAATACTCGGACACGTGGCGAGCGCCTCTTCATTTCCTGACTGCGGAAAGGCTGGCGCTCATTAATTCCAGCCTAATCATGTACGGTGTCTCGGTGAAAGCAAGAGGCAGCCGCGCATGACATCAAGTAAGTCCTTTCCTTAAGGATTCTTGGCGGCAAGGACTTCGGGGGCATCTGTTATAGGCAAAATGGTGGAGATAAGATTTCACGTGAAAATGTCCATTCGACTCTCGAGATCATCTGATCGAGAGTCGAATATTGGACAAGTGCGGGATGCCCATTCGACTCTCGAGATCATCTGATCGAGAGTCGAATATTGGATAAGTACGGAACGCCCATTCGACTCTCGAGATCATATGATCGAGAGTCGAATATTGGACAAGTGCGGGACGCCCATTCGACTCTCGAGATCATCTGGTCAGGAGTCATGGATGGTCAAATACGGAAAACTAGATTCGCGAGCAGACCTTCTCACAAGTCGTTGAAAGATATTACACCCAAAATACGTACTTGGACTCGCGACCACATTTTAACCTGCGAGTAGCTTTACTACGGGCGTCTCCTTCCTTTTCGGAGGCCATGACTCCCAGCTACGGGCGTCTCCTTCCTTTTCGGAGGCCATGACTCCCAGCTACGGGCGTCTCCTTCCTTTTCGGAGGCCATGACTCCAACTATGGCTTCCGGCCGGATCCAGCCGGATTTCAAGGGATTACCATCTAGGGGCGTGATTGTTGGAATAAATCATTGGGTTGGATCTGACTAAAAAGATAGGATCTTATCCCATGAAATCAGCGGATTCTCAGTATCGTATGCGACATCAACGGGATTTCGACATCTCACGTAACAGATTGGATTGTTTCAGATCTATATAAGGGGATGGCTCCCTTGAAGAGGAGGTACGTACTCATCATTCAATCTTGGTCCCGTTTTGCTTGGCTTCTCTTCTGTGGCCTAACTTAAGCGTCGGAGGGCTAACGGCTGGTCCCCAGCCACCCTTATTTGCTGTCTTGCTTCAGGTCTGGTGGTGGAAATCCCTGTTGGAGCGGAGGAGAAAAGCCGGAGGATCTCATTACAAAATTTGACATTAACACTACAAAATAGAGACACAAATAATGTTAGCAACTTAGAAAAATCTGGAAAAACCTAAAACTAAAAATTTTGAAATTAAAATCTTAGAACAAAAACAAACCCTAGGTTTGAGGAAATTCAGAAAACCCTAACTAAACCTAATGTATTCTCAGGGTAACAAAATCCCAAAAAATGGTGCCAAAAACTTGATCGAACCCAAGGGTTGACAACCCCAAGTGCAAGGCTGCGATACAGTAATAACTTGGTGAATCCAAGATCGATCCACATGGATTTGTAGTTAAGAACACAATTAGAATAACTAGAGTAATCAGATCAATGAGTTTGGATTACTCCAACGCTTTAAAAGACTGTAAAAACAATAATATTAAAGCATTAAGGATCCAGGAATCCCCACTTAGCAAATCATCAATCTAATTCGTCTTCTTCAAGTCGATAACTCAACTAGAACTGGATTTCAATCCATTCTAATTGGAAGATAATTTAATGAATCTAATCATAAACATCCAATAATATATATGAATCGAGATAGGTCGATCTCTCATGAAGATCTCGACAATTAATCATAGAGAATTAAAAGCATATATATATTGTACTTGAAGTTAATAATAGATCAATCAATTTTACAAATTAATTCCTTCTCCAATCTAGGAATTCAATCAACAACATCACAATTCAACATTAAAAACTATTAAACTTGAATTAAAAATGAATTAAATATAAGAATTCATCAAGATGTTCATCCCTTAGCCTTAGCTAAGAGATTAGCCTAGCATAGGCTAGCTATCTAAAAAAAAATAAAATAAAAACTAGAACGAAGGTTGAGGAAGAAGAACGATGCCGAAAAAGCTTTGTCCTCTCTCTCTCTCTCTCTCTCTCTCTCTCTCTCTCTCTCTCTTCCAAACCCCAATTCATGCTTAAACATGTTCTAAACACCTCCTTAAATAGGAAAACTAACACCGACTTTCCACTGACTTTGAAATTTCATGCACTTTCCACATTTATGCATGTCGATCTATCAATCAACCGAAGTTTCCTAAACAATCCAGCAAATAGATTCAAAACTCCGTTGGAGTTTTGATCGATCGATCCTTGTACTTCAATCGATCAAACATAGAAAAATATGTCCAACGAGCTCCAACAACAATCCTTCAAAGTTTGATCACTAAGGTTGAACTATTAACATCATTCGAGGATTTGTCGGTCAATCAATCCTTCGGTTGATCGATCAAAATCTGTTGTCTTCTTTCAATCATAATGCACTTGATCAATTCCGATACTTGATTTCCTTAGTTCTTTAGGTCTTTAGGTCTTCACTTGAACACTCCAATTCTTCAATTCTTCAACTTCATTCATCCGAACTTTAATTCATCAATTTAAGTTCGTATTTGACTTAGACTTCCAAATCACCTTGGATGTGGAAAACATATCTAATTAGATTGATTAAGCACTCAAATACACGAGAAAATGATGCAATATAAGAGATAAATATGTAATATATACGACTTATCAATAACATTATCTTCTGACAACCATCACTTGTGTGCTAAATGGTGGCGATGAGAGTAATGGCTCTGTACAGGTCACCGGGTGATGTATGATGAATCAATGATTCTGGGATAGCTTCCACGTTTACTTTCATATATGTGTGTTGTATGGTACGACATGTCTTGTCTCGTCAAGTTGTGAGCACTATGTGATTAGATGTTTATTACTTTCATCGGAATGTTGATTACTTGTGTTCTTACCAATTGATTGGATTTAAGGTGCTGCTTAAATAATACCAATCAAAGGTAAACTTAAGGGACGTAGACCATTAGGTCCTTCTAACCTGCTAAAGGGATTCCCTTGGTTAGCATGTGCACAAACAGTAAGACTTTAGACAAATGTCTTAGTCAGTGGGAGGACATGGGCATAGTAAAAATCCAAAATGGTGATTAGTTTCAGCCCTATGGATAGATATGCTTCTCTTCTATATACTTCAAAAATCGTGTTTTCTTTACGTCACTTGTTTGGTAACACTATCAATTTAACATATGATGTGCACCCTAATCCATTGGCCATGTATATGTGATAGGTTCGATCTCAATCATTGATATTGATGACCTAATCCATTGGCCATGTGGATGTGATAGGTTCGATCTCAGTCGTTGATATTGATGACCATGGGTTCTTCTTGGACATGTAAAACATACCTTGGACATATTTAGTGTTACATTCATCATATATTCATTCGATTGCGCGAGGAGTACACGGTATATAGGGAATTTGAGATTGGACTTGACCGGGGAGAGTTGTCTTCCATGGATCTCAGAATAAAATGAGCCATGATCGTAATAGATGCTTAAGGTAATATTTTTTATACTGATCTTAAAGATGTATGGTTATCCTGTGTGAGGGGACTGACTTGTAGGGCTTACAATGGAGAGGGTCAGATACGAGATCCGATTCACTCCGAATTCGTATAATGTGGATTTGGATCTTAAAATAGGTCTGATTAGTTAAATGGACCGGATTTGGATCTTAAAATAGGTCTGACTAGTTAAATGGACCGGATTTGGATCTTAAAATAGGTCCGATTACTTAAATGGACCGGAAATTAAGACATGTCACTCTTAGGTTGACCATACCACAGTAAATAGTGGGTTTTGCATCATTTTTCTACCAAATTAAATATATTACATTATATATTTTATGTTATATATTTTTTTAGATTTGTAATGGGGTGGATTTGGACTTAGATTCAACCAAAATCCGATGGTTATATAGATTTTGGATTGGAAATGGATCAAACAATTTATAAATGGATCGGATATGGATATCACCTTTTGGATCTGAATCCGATCTGAATCCGTCTATAGATATACAGACTTGGAGCCGGATCCAACTGGATCCGATCCAGATCCGACCCATTGAGAGCCCTACCGACTTGGGTCGGAATGGAAGGTCTTCACGATTTATGTAACGCCCCGAAATTTTGACTCTCGTGGACAACACGATGGGCTGAGTTTTCGAGTGTTAACTAAAATGTGCTAGGGATATATTTCCACACATTCATTTTTATTTCCCACATTCATGGCATTCATGGCACAATGATGGAATTCAAGGTTCTTGTTCCATATTTTTCTCTCTACGTTACCTACATAATGTTCTTAAATCATACAAAATATATAATATTTCACTTTCCATCTCCTTGGGAGACTCAATTCGATTTACGTGAAAATAAATCTATTCTACGGAAATAAAAACAATTAACATTATTCGTCTTCAAACTGATACAACTTCATCGTCCATCATTGACCGCCATGAAACTTTATACCATTCAACCTGCGAGTCCGATTCATCTAGTGGATCGTTACCTGCAACAATCTGCTGGTGTTTTATAACACCCTCCTAGGAGGGAGTGAGTTGCTTGCAATCAACTCAGTGGGGATTATGCCCTAAGATTAGCACAATAATATCCAGACATAATCATACCCAACCAAAACATAAATGAGAAAATCTTACTTATTGAGATGCATGATATGCATGTTCTAGCTAAGGCACGCTGACTAAATTAGACGGGAATACACCCACTCCCACTAGCCACTAGTCACCTAGAGGTTCTGAGCATGGGAAGGACATTAGTCACTCTTCCACTGGCCCCTAAAAACCCAACTAGTGAAACGGGCCTCATGCACACTTCCATTAGATAATGAGAGAGAAACGGGCCTCATGCACGCTTTCTCTAACGCCCGAGGGGCTGACTTACCAAGTCGGGTCCAGTGAATGTATGATTAGTTTCACCTTTAATTAAGTAAGTTTAACATCCATCCAATTAAACGATGTTCACAACTAATGACCACTCCTTACCCCAATTAGTTCAAAGAAGTTCAAGGTCACTATGGGGGGCTTGTCACCTAGTATAGACCAACAGCTCATGCTTAGTGTCCCATACCACCAACCCTAGCTCATGAAACTTCTCGTATTCGTCAATCTCATTCTTCAAAGAGTCCACCACAGGTAACATATTAAATAAGGATCTCTTGGCACGTATCGAACAATGCACACAGTAGTGCCAAACTCAACATCATGGCATATACAACCAACAACACATCCACGGTAAATGCCAACACTTAATCTTCAACGTCAAGGCATATCATTCAATAATACACATGGTGATACCAATTCTTACTACAACCAATAAGGCATATTTATATAAAAAAAAAAATATATCCACATGGTAATGCCAACATAACAAGGCCTCATATGGGCTTCATCTCTTAACATCAAACGGTTATATCAGTACGGGGTTAAGGGGCGTTCATTAACGTAACATCCATATACATAATCCCATAGCAAACAACACATTAATCATCTTGATCATGTAACAACGTAAATCAAGCATACTCTCCACATAAGCATGTACATCATCATAGCTCATTTTCCAACTACTTAAGCATAATTCATACATCAAAATTCAGCGTACACAACAAGGAGTATCATACAAACTACATGACTACATAGAGAGATTCCAACAAGCATGTTCTCAAGCAATCACACTATCAAAACTTAAACTCTAAACATGGAACCATCAAACAAAAAGATATTAGTGTAACTAGGCTTAAAGGAAATCCTCATCTCTAAGTTTGAACGATTTACGTGTTGGAAGAAGAGCCTTCAAACTGCCCTGGACTGTGCATCGACTGGTCTTAACCGATCGGACAGAGGGGGGCGACCGGTCTTGACCGGTCGGCTAGTGTAGAGGCTTGTGTATTTTACTCCCTAGACTGTTTTTTGGGCCAGTCCGACCGGTCAGCCATGGGGTTCGACCGGTCAAGACTAGTCGACCAGTCACGAGTGAATTGCGCAGCAAGTTATCTCTTGCACTATTGCTCGGATTTGCACAAGACATTTCTAATTCGGGGTTGCTTGTTATAAATATGGCATAAATCTGGGATTATGAGGTATCCTAAGGTGTCCAAGGTTTCCTAATCGCGTTAGGAAGAGGAGAGAGTGTTTTGAGAGGGAGAGAGCTTCGGTTTTCTTTGTTTATTCCTTGCTTATGGGCTGTCAATCTCTGTAATCTTCTGTTTATTCATAGTAGATCGCTTTGTGCCGTGGTTTTTTACCTGTTGAGGGGTTTTTCCATGTAAATTCAGATTCTCTTGTGGTGAATGCTTGTGTGTGGCTTGATTGCATAGTGTTTCTCATTTGATCTCGTATTGCTCTATGCGTTTCAAGTTCTGCTGCCGGTTTTCCCAACAAGTGGTATCAAAGCTATCGTTGGGGTGAAGTTGAATTCGAATTTGAGACGAGAAGATGGGATTGGGCGCAAGGTTCGAGGTAGAGAAGTTCTCCGAAAAAAATAACTTTGAGCTATGGAAGGTAAAGGTTGAATCCTTCTTGGTTCAGCAAGGGCTTGATGAAGCTCTTGGAAAGTGACTCGAGGCTATGAAAGATGATGAGTGGACGAGGCTCGACAAGAAGGATAGAATCTCAATCCTGTTAAACCTTACGGATGATGTTCTTTATTATCTCATGAAGGAGAAGATTGCGGCTGAAATGATGGCGAAGCTAGAGAAGGTTTATGCTAAGAAATCTCTAGAGAATCGCATGTATGTGTTGATGCAGTTGTTCACCTTGAGGATAACTGAGGGAACTGAGGTGGAGGACCACCTGAGCACGTTCAATAGGTTGGTTTGCAAGTTGGTGGAGATCGATGAACTGATGAAGGATGAATATCAAGCATGCATCCTGTTGAATTCTCTTCCAGATTCATATGAATCGTTCAGGGACTTTGTGTGCGCAGGGAGGAAAACCATAAGCGTCGAGACTGTTATCTCAGCCCTCCAGTTGAAGGCGATGAGAAAGAAAAGCGGTGACGTGGCTTCCCATTATTCCTTAGAGGCAATGGTTATGAGGGGAAGAAGTTCTGAGTATGGAGGATATTCGAAGTCGGGATCTAAGGTCAAGGGAAAAGGGAAGGCTAGGGTGAAGTGCTGGAATTGTGGTCAGGAGGGCCACATGAGAGGAGATTGTCAGAATCCCAGGATGAAGCAAGAGAGGTATGAAAATTCTTCTAGAGAGGGAGTCAATACCGCAGAGGAAGGTGACGATCTATGTGAAGTTCTGACTGTATCTGGCAAGGGATCTCACGGTAATGAGTGAATCCTAGATTCAGCGGCTTCATGTCACATATGTCCTGATCGGAGTCATTCACGACATACAGGGAGTATGGTAGTAAATCGGTGTTTGTGGGCGATGGGTACACTCATAAGGTTGTGGGTATTGGTACTGTGTGCATCAGGATGTTCGATGAAGTCGAACGAGTCCTGGAAGATGTGAAGCACGTTCCCAAGATGAAGATGAATGTGATTTCTCTAGGTGCACTCAAGGCGAAAGGGTGCGTGTTTATCGACCGCGATCATTGTTGTGAATTGATGAAGGGGGCACTCGTGTATATGAAGGCACAGAGGTGTGGCCATCTTTACATGTTGATCGGGAGCACAATTCACGGTGGAGCTGCGGAAAAGGCAACGAGATCTACAGTTGCTTGTATGTGGCAAGTGCTTAAGGGCCACATGAGAAGAGCGGTAAATGGCGTGAATTTGCAAGGTTAGGGTCGATGGTGGCACGAGAAGTAGTGGAGCTATGATTGAAGATGGGATGACGTTGCAAGGATGGCGGTTGATTCATCATTTGAAGCCTTGGTGGAGTTTGTTGGAAGAAGAGCCTTCAAACTGCCCTGGACAGTGCACCGACCGGTCTTGACCGGTCGGCCAATGTAGATGCTTGTGTATTTTACTCCCTGGACTGTTTTTTGGGTCAGTCCGACTGGTCAAGACCGGTCAGCCAGTCATGCGTGAATTGTGCAGCAAGTTATCTCTTGCGCTATTGTGCGGATTTGTGCAAGACGTTTCTAATTCGGGGTTGCTTGTTATAAATATGGCATAAATATGAGATTATGAGGTATCCTAAGGTGTCCAAGATTTCCTAATCGTGTTAGGAAGAGGAGAGAGTGTTTTGAGAGGGAGAGAGCTTCGGTTTTCTCTGTTTATTCCTTGCTTATGGGCTGTCAATCTCTGTAATCTTCTGTTTATTCATAGTAGCTCGCTTTGTGCTGTGGATTTTTACCCGTTGAGGGGTTTTTCCAGGTAAATTTGGATTCTCTTGTGGTGAATGCTTGTGTGTGGCTTGATTGCATAGTGTTTCTCGTTTGATCTCGTATTGCTCCGCACGTTTCGGCTTCGGCTTCCGTTGCTGGTTTTTCCAACATTGAGGACCAATTAGAGCCTCAATATCTTCTTTAGATTCCATCCTCTCTCAACGGCGGCGCAACTCGATCTTCTCCCTCTCTTTCTTTCTTCTTCTTTTTCTCCTTTTCTTTTCTTCTTCCTCTTCCTTTCCTGGCCTGGGATGAAGCTTCGGCGGTAGAAGGGGCAGGCACGCACTCTCTCTTTCTAACCTCTCTCTCTAACGTCTCTCTCTCTCTCTCTCTCTAACGTCCTCTCTCTCTCCACCCGTCTCTCTCTCTTTCTCTCTCTCTCTCTCTGGTGTTTCTGGGAGAACAAGGAGCGGCCAGGGTCTTATAACGTGAGACACTGGGTGGTTGGCTGGTCGCGTGGTGCGGAAGAAGGTTTCGGTTTCCTAGTTTGAGAGGGAGATGGAGAACGTCTTGGTTCCTGGGGTCTCTTACGTGTGGGAGCCGTTGGAATATTAGGTGAGGTCCACAAGATCAGCTAAGTGAAGTTTAGAGAGGCCATGCGCGAGTTGGAAGATCTTGAGCTTCTTGGTTTTGAACGACGGAATGGAGTGGGCCATGCAGCCAACATATGATCGAAATATTTCAAAGGATCATAGATGGATGAGATATGGTCAAGATGGACGGGTTGGATTGACGATATGGGGCCCACCTAGAGGATGGTGATCTTCGGTTGGGTCGGCAACGGTATACGCTGTAGCATGCAGAGAATGAAGAAGACGTAGAGAAGAACTTTTTTTATTTTATTTTATTGTTTTGTTTACGTGTACGGAACCGAGTTTCCGTTGAGTTCAATAGGTGGGGTCCACTATGGTGGATCAAGGCCGTTTGCTTCGATCGTCTGGTGGGCAGAGTAAAAATAACCGTTGACAAGAAAAATGAGGCAGATCTGAGTTCCGAGGGGCCTACCTATGGCCCGATTTCTGATTAATGTATTTGTAGGATGATCGGTTGGTTGAAATTCTCTGTGTACAGCTAAAATGTCTCCAAAAGCTCATATATAGAGTTTTGCATGAAACTGATTGTCAAAAATTATAATACTTAAAAATGATGCTTTAAGTTAAGCATTAAAATGCGAGATTTTCAAATTATTTCAAATGATGAGATTATTCTAACTTTTGTAAAGGGTCCTCTATCGGATCTCCCATGGATGGTCAGTTGTTTTCAAAACAAAGTAAACACTGAATATTTTAGTTAAAATAAAATTGATAAAATTTCAAAAAATTCTCGTATAAACCTTAAAAATTCAGAGCCTTACAATTTAGAACAAATTTGGTGTTGGCCATACCTTTTGCCCTTGCCCTACATAGGAATGTAAGTGTGCCATGGATATGAGATCATAATATGACCCTTGGGACACCCATCTAGATGATGAACGGGTCTTCTTATGCCTTGGGGTACGATGGACCCTGTCATGTCTCCAGGGGAGACGTGGTAGCACCAACCACCAAAATCCACTGGGACAACAGGTCTCCCTGGTACTGATGGATTGAACAGAGCTACCATCTTTAGATGGAGCAGTGCTGGCACACCTGACACACCTTTAGCCTTGGGAGTAAGGTTGATGCACTAGTGCATGTGCCCCCGATGTCTCCAGGAGCAGAGACTACTACATGCTGACACATTTGACCAACAAAGCGGAAGAAGGCCAATGCACTAGAGTAGGGATCTCCAGCTGCACTAGATAATGAATGAGCTTGAGCATGTGGAAAAAATGTAGTAGAGGGTAGACGCCCACCCAAGCATCTCCATTTGTGGCTCCAGGACAGAAATAGCAGCATGGAGCGTTGGATGAAACAAGCAAAGATGAGCATAACCTCGGATGAGAGCACAGTGGCGATATCCAGCAGCATGCGCGGGTCTGTGCATGAAGGCAAGACAGACAGGCTTTAGCTTGAGATGGAGTGCATAAAACAAACTTCTCGGTCTGTGGGCACCAGGCAAAGTGCAGTAGCACTCCATCCCTCCCGCAGGTACCAGCAACAACAATAGGAGGCCAGGCTAAGGCAGAGAGCTCACCCCAAGGCTGTCAGTCACCTATCTAAGTGCCTTGGGGCTCCAGAGAATAACATCTTGTCCCTAACATGGACTACTATGCTTTGGGAACTACGGTTAGGGCATTTGTTTTCCAACTAGAGGTTTCCAACTTTTCCTCCAGCATTGCACACCGTTCTAAATAAAACTGTTGACAGGCTGAGCTAGGTTTCTTGTGACTGGAACATTTTCATGGCACATCCCAAAGCAGTCCAACCACCAGATCCTATCCGAATTTTAAAACACTAGTCCAAACATCAGCTTACCCTCAAAATGGGTTTCTTGGGCAGGAGGGGTCAGCTTAAGTGTCAATCCAAGCCTGACCCGACCTCTAGAGGACCCAATTGGCAACCCAACCTGACCCAACTCCCAACCCAAACCTGACCTGATTTCTGCTACACAACCCAAAACCGACCTGATCTGACTTTTTTTTTTTGATGAAGTCAGGGTGTCCCCTCCCCCATTTTAAGGCGAGACTAGTCCCTGCGGATGCACACAATCACCAGCAAAGCAAATAACGTGAATTAGGTAATCCTAGAGAGAGGAATCGAATTCGCATCTGTGGGGAGCAAACCCACAACGCTAGCCATTCGCATAAACCTCATGCGGGTGACCTGATCTGACTTAACCCAACCCAAATACATACGATTATTCCCAATCCAACCTAACCCGGCCTGAATTCACTCAAACCCAACCTGATTTCAAATTTGGTTAAGAGTTTTCCAAGCCTAACCTGATCCGAGCAACCTGAAGACCCGACCCGACCCAACCTGAACATGGGTTGGGTCAGTCAGGTTCCATTTGACCCGAACCCTAATTGCATCCGCAGAAAAAAAGCCACCCTTAAATAACAGCAACTAAATGATCTCAACTGTTAGACCAATTGGCTGTGTCCAGATCATTGTCCCAAATGTTTTATAACTGTCCAACTAAAGGTTATCTCAACTGGGTTTCAGCCTTCAGGAATGTCATAATGGTTCTTAAACAGTATTGTGGCTAATTAAGTAGCTCATCATGTCGAGAGTATAATTGAAATACAATAACATGTATCATTACACAAGTGCGTTATTTTCTAGGGTATACTTTTTCAATAATTGTTGATGTGGAAATTCATGAGCCCCACTTCAAAGAAAAGCATGTATAGAAGCCAACTGTTAATGATTCAGCAGTCACTGGTGAGACAAAATTTCAACATAAACCATTCCATACATAACTGATTTTGATTTAAAAGATTGATACAATTGCAATTGCTGATACAATTGTTTTTCGAGACTAGGCACAAAAACAATTAAGGGATAGGGTAAAAAAAGAATCGAACCAAGAAAGCAATGTTTCCAACTGAATCGAAGACGGTTATTTTACTAAGAGCAGAACTTCAGTAATGGAAGTGAAACAAGCACACAGTGGAGGTGGGTCCATTCATTACGGTGTATGGAGGTTTAACATGACAATCATACATAGGTCACAAGAATCCTGTTAAGCTCTTAATGCACCGCACCACTTGCAAGTGAAATCAGGTGGCTCATTCCCCATCCGACAAGGGAGCAAAATCATCACCTGCAACCAGTTTTCAACATAAGTATAAGCTCAATAATTAATGACATGACATGCCTGTCGCTTAAGTGCTTCCATGGCCAACACTTGTTATTATATTTCTACTAAGACACTGAAAACATTTGCAACACTATGTAACTGATACTTTTCTCTCTTCCAGAACTCAACAGAAACAAGTTGGGGCAATCAATGTTCAGGATAAAAAATAAAACAGTGCTAAATGCAAACACTTTTGAGTTGGTCAGCAAGCACTCAATTTCTGGACCTTCAATCTGCTGGTGCCTACAATGGATGGGGTCCTAGGCGAAAATTCCCAACTATCAGAAGATCCTGCCCACTTGTTGGGTTTTTGTCTATTGAATGACACCATCTGTTGATCTCTCTGAACACCCAGTTGTAATCCTCAAAAGGATTGGATCAGTCGCTAGGATCACAGTACTAGTACACCCTGTCCACAGCAGGTAACAAGCTTAAAGGACCAGAGACTGTACATGTGGCAGGACTCGGATGTTTGCATTCAGCACTGAATAAATTATTTAATGTCTGTCAAAAGAAACACGAGGTATTTACGATGAAAGAGAACTGTTTCCAAATTCTCGAAAGAGAAAAGAACCATGTTATACATGAACCACATTAATTTCCATCTCCAATGAAGATCCATAATGCCTTCATTGCCAATGATTCTATTTCTTTCAATTTCTGGATAGGATTTTATTTTATTTATTTATTTTTGTATAGGGATGCATACATGTGTAACCTACAAGTTTCTATAGACAAGAACAGTACACATTTTACGGACATACATATAGCCATATCCCATATCATGGTTTACAGGTAATGCCAAACTATAATGGTTGAACCCTGCACGAAACTTTCAGGTCCTGGAATAGTACTACCTTGTATTATAACTGAGGAAGCCAGAAGATAAAATTGCATTGATATCAGTTTTGAGAAAAAAGAACAGGGAGCTGAAGTTTACCATAATTTCAGTGTTGAATCTAATCCTAAAATTCTTCCTACGTGCTAGATTTGCTCAGACACACATAAGATGGGATGATGGGTCGGGGTCGTAGAATGAGTGGGTTAGCATACTGGGGGATGCATTCATGTAGGAGGAAGTTGGGACCATCAAAATACTGGGGTGTAGCCAATGTTTTTTTTTGCTTTTTCTTTTTTGGTTGGTCCTTTCGGACCTCCTTTTTTTCATTTTTGTTGTTCTTCTTTTTTGGGGGCCCTGCTAGCCCCCCTTTAATAATATTTCTTATCTTTCAATATATATATATATATATATATATATATATATATATATATATGAGCAAGAACTGGAGATAAGCACACTCGAACTGCCACAATGGTCCTCCACCAAGTTGAAGGACACAGTTGGGTACATACTTTAAGGTCAATAAATTCACTGTACATGGAAATACATTGGCAACAATATAATTTCAATTAATGTTACAGGGAGTTTCGTTAGCTTCTAGTGGATGGGTTCTCTACCATGTCACAAAGGTCTCCATTATTGCAATCCACCAAGTTAAAATTTGTGTCCACAGGCTTCACTATGTAGCAGATGGGAGCATTCTTGCCCCCCTATATATATATATATATATATATATATATATATATATATATATATATATATGGCCTCCACCTCCAAGTTCTAGCTGTGATCCATGACAGAGGTCCTGGTGTACCGTACAGTTATCACTTCTCTGATATCCAACATAAATAGGACCACCGGACTTGAGAGGGGCCAGGGGATTTTTCCATCTTTTTTTCATTTTATTTTTTCAACTAAACACATGGCCATCACATTATTCAGGTGTGGTACAACCGACCACGACAGCAACAGAAGAAAAATTACCTCCCAAGTCCTCATCCCCAGTTAATGTTTTATCAAGACACAAAGGTCTGTAAAATATTAGTTCAATGAATTGAATGCTGTTATTCAAATCTGCAATAGGAATCAGTGCACGCCCATCAAAACAATTGGGAGTCAAGATCTCATAAGAATGAAAGCATTTTGGAGGCAATTTAAATTCTTAAACAATCATGGAAATGGCATTTCAAAAAACAAAGCGATGCCAAGAGATGGATTCACAACGACCTTTTTTTCACAAAGTGATCGAGGATTGATTTAACGTGGAAGAAAGCAGGTTGGCTATTTTGACATCCAGAAGGTATTGTGTGCATAGGCCTAATAGATTCACATTAAACTTTTATTAAGCATGCTAGGAATTTATTCAGGAAAATTACTTTGGTCGTGTTCATGGAATTTTATGACAGAAGTGTACTTAGCAGGGGGATGTACGCATCTTTTTTTTTTTGAAACAATGAGAAATTTTATTAAAGAAAAGCCGAAGCCAGAAAATCACCTGCAACACTATTCAATAGGCTTAGACAAAACTTTACAACTCAGCTCAACTCTCTGGGAATCGAACTACAGCCTTTGAGGCCACAGCACATCCATAACATGCCATTTTGCTGTATGAAAGACGTCCTCAACTCGCCCCGCACGATTCCTGAAACATCTATGATTCCTTTCCTTCCATAGGAACCATAATCCGGTCAGCATCACCAGACACCACACTTTCCTACCGGCCATTGAATGCATCCCATCATGCCACAAGAGGAAGAATTAGCTAATGGATTCAGGCAAAACCCAAGCAATACCGAAAATATCGAAGTAATTTTGCCACAGCTGCCTAGCAAAAGCGCAATTGATAAAAAGATGGTCTACCGTCTCTTCATCTTGGTAGCACAGCACAAACATTTGGGAGAATCAACTTCCTTTTCCTGAAATTATCAACTGTGAGAACTTTGCTTCTACCTACAAGCCAAGCAACACCTTTGAGGGCGCTCCATAGCGCCACACAAACACCATAGGACTTGTGTCACTTGACAAATCTCTTGACCCGCCTCCCTCCAAGAGCTTATAAAAGGATCTAACCGAAAATCTACCGGATCTCTCTTTCAACCACACCAATGAGTCCGTATCTGAAACTACCGGCCTTATAGGAGCAAGAAGAGAACAATTTAACAAATTCCTTGACCTCTTCATTGGTTAAATTCCTCCTACATGGCGGAGCTCATATCACCTGATCCCCTAGAAGAGAGAAACAACTTGCTGCCATTACCCTCTCCCTAGAGGCCACCCTCCCCTAGAAGAGAGTACATTTGTGGTTGGAAGAATATCATGGACCTTTCAATGTGCATGAAATAGTTGATAGCTATCCCAAGAAAAGCACTAAAGATTTCCAAATTAAAGTAGACATGAAGAAAGCCATCAACTATGCAAAGTGAACTTGTCTCCATTTCCTCCTTGATAGGATGAGATTCTAAGAAAAGATGGAGATGGACCAGGGCCTAGATATCCTCAAAGTGGTTCTTGGTTCTGATGAATGATATTCTTAATGTTGGCTTTCAGAAGCAGTTGTGGGATTCGCCAAGGTCACCCAGCCTCCACATTGTTTGTTTACAACCAGTGATTGCAATATCGATAGTATCAGCCAATACTATTGATATTGATGGTCAGCGACACGAAACCGTAAAAGAATAACAAATTTTTTTTGTTGTTCCAGCGTATCGATGATATTATCGGCAGACATCGATTATATCGCATGATATATCAATATCGTGCGATATATCGTCAAAATATCATCTACTTCTCCTTAAGTGAATATAAATATCAATACCTAGACAATATCGTCCAGGTATCGTCCAGCCATACAAGACTTCCGTTTTTTTAGGAAAAAACTTGTTTTTTCTTCAATTTTCTTGCAATTTCCCCTCCCCAACCTAATCTTAGGTAGATTTTGGTCTTTCCCTTGCAACCATCTAAGAGGAAATCAGTAATTTCAAAGGAAATCTGAAGTTGGCCCTCTTTTGAACTCGGTGAGTACTTTTTCTTTAAAATTCATTTTTTTCCGTTTAAATTGAATAAAAGCTGTTGCAAATTAGGTGAAATGCTTGATTCTTCATGTTTTGCATGGAGAATCAAGCATTACAACTTTGATTTCGAAATTTGAGAGTTTGGGGCAGAATTGGGGGAAATTCGAAATTTGTCAATTTCACCCTAATTACTTGTAAGTAACATTACTTAATTATTTATTTATTTTTCTAAATTTTATTTTTTTAACCGTTGTTAATCCACTCCTAATTGTGAATATATATTATTATAGAACTAATCGAACATCACATACACTCCAATTTGATGATTTGAGTGTATATAGCTCGATTTGGGAAAAATTAGGAAAAAATCGAAATTTGCCAATTCCTCCCAAATTGAGAGTATTGATAGATTGGAAACATGAAATTATAGATGTGGAGGTGTTGATTAATTGATTTGGAAGATTAATTTATTAATCTTAGATTAATTATTTTATCCCAATTTTTTTTATTTAGTTTATTTCCTAATAATATGTTCTTTTGCAGGTAAAACATGTCGGAAGGAGGTAGAGGAGGGAGACAGCTAGGTATTGGATGGAGACATGGCCACCCTATCCCCGATAACCAACATGGGGTTATATGTAATCTATGTGGCCATGTTTCATAGAGTGGTGGGGTAACCCGCTTGAAGGAGCATTTAGCAGGAGGTTATAAAAATGTTAAGGATTGCCCTAAATGTCTAAGAGATGTGAGGCAAGAGATTAGGGTAGCCCTAAAGAAGTATGTGAAGATAAAGGATGACAGGGCTGCAAGAGAGGGGGATTAGGGAGGATCTGTGGCGGCCACCATATGGTGGAGAAGATGTAGTTGATCTAGATGAGGACGAGGATCCAGATTATAGACGTGCAATTGAGGAATCGATCCAAGAACGTTGGGAGACTGATCAAATGAGGAGGATGGAGGCGAGCAGGTCTAGATTTGAGGGGTCTACTCATGAGCGTGGAAGAGGAGGAAGCCCTCATGGAAGAGAAGGATGTTCTAAGATCTGTAGATCCGACTGAGATGGTTCTAGATGAGGACCCGAGCATCATGCCCCTTTTTTAGATGGATGAGATAGTGTCTAGAATCATCGAGGCCGATCTTAAAGAGTTGAGAGAAACATATCAAATACCCGAGTCAGTGACCCTTAGGGTTCCCAACCCTGGGGAATTTTCGAGTCAGCTCCCTAAGGGGGAAGTCACACTTTGTCCAGTCTTTTTTAATGCAGGTCTGTCTACCTTTCCACCCTTTCGTGCGAGAGTTATTAGGTCGTCTAAGTCTGTCTCTGGGTCAATTGCATCCCAACGCCTGTAAGTGTATCTTCGGATGCTACGTCTTGTGGTAGCAAGTCGGAAATAAGGAGCTTTTGGTAGACGAACTCCTTTTCCTTTACAAGTTCAAATAGGGGCCTGGTCGGGGCATATATTACTTTTCGGCTTGGCGAGGCCAAGGCAGTTCCATAATTACCGGCCTCCCGACCTCCACCAAGATGTGGAAAGAAAAATGGTTTTTTGCCTCTCGAGGATGGGAGGCAGCACCAAGTGAACAGTGGCCTCTAGAGTACCGAGTCCGATCTGAGTTTGCCCTACCAGGTCGAGAATGCTTTCCGACCTTCCTGACTTTGATGATTGACTTCCTTTTTAGCTCTGTGCTGACGTAACCATGTTGTTTGCAGCTGTCTCAGGGAAGAAACAGTCGGGCTTGGTTTTCGAGCTTGTACACCAAATCAGCACAGCTAGGGCACGTCCCGTGGAGGAAAGGGATTGTGATCGACTTATCACGCTTGAAACCATATACTGCGTAGGGCTCACTTCTGGAAGTAAGATAGGATTGATTGCGTGTAACCAAAAGTTTTTTGAAGTACCAGCCCTCTGATTTGCTGATTTACATGTGTGCAGGAATGGCTCCCAAAGCTCCGAAGGTCAGGAAGCTTCCTACCGATATTGTGGAGCGAAGTCGATCTTCTCAGCCTCCGAAGAAGAAAGCGGCTACCACGCCTTAAGCCGAGGAGCCTCCTCGGCAACCTCAACCACAGCTCTGGGCGGCACCCACGCCGATCCGAGCTGTCGCACCATTCTCGGCTATTGCTCCTCTGTCTGCAACCTTGGTGGTGCCTGTTGCAGCTCGTCCTGCTCCTGAGCAGGTAATCAATGTTGATGATCGGCCATTTGTTCAAGTCGGTCCTTCTAGGCCATCTATAGGACCTCAGCAAGAGACTGACCCCGGGAGAATTAACCCGATGTCTATGCCTCTGCTGACAGAAAGGTTTCCCACTTGGGTAGACGGGCTCAGCGCGTATGCATGTGCGAGCACCTGCATCGGTGCTGATCTGGATTATATGTCGATGCAGGATCTCAAGCAGATGATTGGGACATTCATCAAGAGAAGCATCAGCGTAAGTGTCCTGCCTTCGAGTTCTTGTCCTTAATTTTTCAATTTTTTTGTGAACTCTCTCAACGAGGTCGGTCCTTCTTCTGTAGGATGCTTCTCTTGGAATAATGGTCCGCCAACGATCAAGGAAGGCCAAGGATGCCATCTGAGCGTGGCTTCTTGGAAGAAGAAAGCCAAAGTTCTTGAGAAGGCTCTTGAATCAGTCAAGTCTAAGGCTGAGAAGGCAAAGGCTGAGGCTAAAGTTGCGCAATCTGATCTGGAGGTTGCACAGTCGCAATTAACGTCTGCGGAAGAGGCCTTAGCCCAATTTGAGACAGGTCGGCAGGATGCGGTGAGCAAGCTGGAATCGTTAGAAGCCGCACTGAAGACTGCCAATGATGAGAAGGTGACACTGGCAGGTTTGCTAGAGGGAGCCCAATGAACTATTACCAAGATTAGGGACATTCAACAGAATGCTTACAACATCGGTTTCCAAGATTGCCGGGCTGAAGTCGAAAAGCATTTCCCCAACCTCGACCTCAGTTGCCTTGATGATGACAGCGAGGACGATGCTGCTACCGGGGGAGAGATGTTGGGGAGCTAGGCGCGACCGAGGAGGGAGGTGCGACTCCTTGATCCTTCTTCTCCTGCTCTTCTCTTTTTGGTTTTTTGTAATACAACTTGAAGATGTGTAGGAGAACATATAAAATTCATAAAAGAGAATTTTTTGAAAATTTCTGTCCTCTCCTTGTGTTCTTCTTTTTTCTTTGACGCATGTGTATGTTAGTTGCCCCCCTTGCTCTTTCGACCAAGCTAGGTCAGTCGGGGAGTAAGTTCTTTGGGTTGTCTTGTACCCTAATATTCCTTGGGCGGGTTAAAAGATTCTGCACTAGAATAAGGGTTGGACACTTTAGACCACCTAGGTCAGCAGATGGCCGTATGGCCTGTCCTCTATAGCATTTATTGAATCTGCCTAAGGACTTGATCGGGTTGTTCCGAGCTAATGCACTTGCGCCTTGGCAGGCTTTTGTGCTGTCGGATTTGTTCTCAGCCATTCAATAGGCGTCGTAGAGAAGGGTAGTCTTTATTGATGTAAAGAAAAACTTTTACACATAGATTGAGTGGGCTAGGGTAGTAGATTTTTAGGTGTTCAGCATTCCAAGGGTGAGGAAGTGGCCGACCTTCCATATCTTCTAACCAATACGTGCATGGCCTAGGTGAATTGATAACTCTATAGGGGCCCTCGCAGTTCGGGCTGAGCGCACCCAAAATCTTTTCCTTTGTTTCCTTAGAAATCTTTCATATGAAGAGGTCCCCTACTCTGAATCTCCACTGCTTGACTCTAGAGTTGTAATACCTCGCAACCCTTTGATGATAGGCCGCTATTTTTAATTGAGAGGATTCCCTAACCTCCTCTAGCAAATCAAGGCTGAGGCGTAGCTAACCCTTGTTTTCTTCTGGTTCGAAATTTTCAGTTTGATGGGATGGCATTCCGATCTCCATCGAGACCACGACTACGGCTCCGTAAGAGAGATTGAAGGGTGTTTCGCCCGTGGTCGACCATGCCGTGGTCCAATAAGCCTAGAGCACATTATGGAGCTCCTCGACCCATGCTCCTTTGCATTGGCCGAGCTTCGTCTTCAAGTGCCCTTTAATGATCTTGTTCACGGCCTCCACCTGGTCGTTGGCTTGCGGGTGGCAAGGTGAAGAATAAGCGTTCTAAATGCCAAGCTCTTGACAAAACTTTCGAAACTTGGCGTTGTCGAACTGATGCCCATTATCCTTGACAATGGTATTAGGGATCCCGAATCGACATATTATCGATCTCCAAATGAAATTCATTGTCTTCTTCTCGGTGATTGTGGCTAGCGGCTCGACCTCTGTGCACTTGGTGAAGTAGTCGACCACAACTTTCACGTATTTTGCCTAACCTTTGCCCATCGGGAGCGGGCCAATGATGTCAACCCCCCACTGCGCGAACAGCTAAGGGCCAGTCATGGGAGTGAGCTCTTCCGGCAAGAGATGAGGCACTGGAGCAAACTGCTGACACTTGTCGCAACTTTTGACGAGCTCCTGGGCGTCCTTCTTTATGGTTGGCCAATAGTACCCCTGACGAATTACTTTATAGGCAAGTGCTCAGCTTTCAGAGTGATTGCCGCAACAATCACTGTGAATTTCCTTGAGTACATATTCGGCCTCGTCTGGTTGCAGGCACCACAAGCACGGCATTAAGAACCCTTTCTTGTAAAGCGTATCACCGGTCATGGTATACCGAGCTGACCTGTATTTGATCCTTTGGGCTTCTTTCTTATCTTCAGGCAGCACTCCATGTTGTAAGTAACGGATGATTGGGTCCATCCAGGTCAACTCGACACTGACGGGGAGTACTGCCTTTGATTCCTTGGGGGCTATGCTGCGCTGAGGAAGAAATTCGATGGGGATGGTCTTTGCAAGGTTGTTGTCGACGCTGACGGGGACTACTGCATTTGTATTGTCTGTTCTCGGGACTTGTACGACCTCTTACGTTCGAAACGTCTTAGGAGTTCCTGGGCCTTTGCTTAGTAGGCGATCATCTTTTTTCCTCTTGCATGGTATTCAGTGGTCACTTACCCGACCACCAGCTGTGAATCATTGTGCACCCTTAACCTCCAGACACCTATTGCTGAGGCGAGATGGAGTCCAGCCAGGAGGGCTTTGTATTCAGCTTCATTATTCGAGGCTCGAAAACCGAACCTTAGGGCATATTGAACTTTTACCCCATCCAGAGAGGTCAGGATGTTTGCAGCCTTGAGAGTTGGAGGAACCATCGACAAGCAGAGACCACATCGGTCTTGGTGAGCTTTGTTTGGATGAATCTCCGGTTTGCTCTGTTTCCATCGGCTGAATCTCTGTCGCAACGTGGCCATCGGGCGAGCTCTGGGCGTCAGGCGGGCTAGTGAACTCGACAATGAAGTCAGCCATAGCCTGCACCTTGATGGCAGTGCATGGTCGATATTGAATGTCAAATTCCCATATCTCAATCGCTCATTTTGCGAGCCGGTCAAAAGTCTCAGGCTTCTGGAGAACTTGTTGTAGCAGTTGATCTGTCGATACCGCTATTGGGTGTGCTTGAAACTAAGGCTTTAGTCTCTTGGCCGAAGTGACCAGGGCTAAAGCCAATTTCTCAATGCATGGATACCTAGTCTCTGCTTCGAGCAGGGCCTTGCTAACGTAGTATATTGTCCGCTGAGTACCCTCGTCGTCTCATATCAGTGCTGAGTTGACTGCCTAGGGTGAGACTGCCAGATACAACAAAAGATGCTCACCTTGCACGAGTTTGGACAACAGCGGTGGTGACCCAAGGTACTTCTTCAATTCTTGGAAGGCATGCTCGCATTCTTCTGTCCATGTAGTTGTTTGACTCCCTCTTAATTGCTTAATGAAAGGGAGGCATTTGTCCGTCGCCCTGGAGACAAACCTGTTGAGAGCCACAACCTGGCCTGTGAGGCTCAGGATCTCCTTTGTAGTCGTGGGAGAGCTCATCTCGATCAAGGCACGAATTTTTTTTTGGGTTTACTTCAATTCCTCGCTGGCGTACCATGAATCAGAGGAACTTCCCCGAGTTGACACCGAATGCACACTTGCTCGGGTTGAGCTTCATCTGGTACTTTTTCAGGATACTGAACATTTCTCGAAGGTCGTTAATGTGGTCTTTCGACCTGACGCTCTTGACGAGCATGTCGTCCACATAAACCTCCATCGTATTGACGATCTGGTTTGCTAACATGCGGTTGACCAGTCGTTGATAAGTAACCCCCGCATTCTTTAATCCAAAGGACATGACTTTGTAGCAGTAGAGACTATGATGAAGGTCGTCTTCTGCTTGTCTGGGGTGTGCATCCGGATCTAATTGTACCTGGAATACGCATCCATGAAATTGAGGAGCGCATAGCCCGAAGCGGCGTCGACGAGTTGATCTATGTAGGGGAGAGGAAAGCTATCATTCGAGTAGGCCTTGTTAAGATCTGTGTAATCCACACAGACTCACAATTTCCCATTGGCTTTTTTACGAGTACGACGTTGGCGACCCAGTCTGGGTACTTGACCTCCTCAATGAAGCCTGCTTGAAGTAGCTTGTCAACCTCTTTGTTAATAGTGGCGTATCTCTCGGCGTTGAAAGGGCGTCGCTTCTGTTGAATGGGCTTGTAGGCTGGGTCGATGTTCAAGCGGTGGACCATGACCTTTGGGCTGATCCCTGGCATGTCCTGATGTGACTATGCAAACACGTCGACGTGTTCCTTCAATAAATCACCGAGCTGATCAGAGAACTCGGGGTTGAGTTGCGATCCGATCTGGACCACTTTTGCTGGGTCGTCATCTACGACCAAACCTCTTTCTACAGACTCCTCTCTGGGATCTAAAGAGGTGGTACATGTGACAGTGGAGACCTGGCTCTTGCCTTGGAGGTACAACTCGTAGCATCGTCGAGCTTCTTGTTGATCGTCTCTGACCACCCCAATGCTCTTGTCGGTCGGGAACTTCATTGCCAAATGGTAGATGGAGATCACAACATTGAGTGCTCTGAGGGAGGGTCGGCCGATGATGGCGATGTAGACCGACGGTCTATTGACCACAAGGAAATCCACCATTAGCAACACTTGATTCAACTCTTCCCCTGCGGTAACCGGAAGAGTGATTATCCCCTCCGACATTATGTTATCCACTGTGAATTCGGTCAGGGGAGTTTTCACAAGCTGAATTCACGACCTATCAATTTTCATCTTTGCAAATGCTGAAGCGTACAAGATGTCGACTGAGCTTCCTGTGTCAACCAGCATCCTGAACAATTTTTTACTTGCGACCACCATATCCACCATAAGTGAGTTGTCATGGGGATGGATAATCCCTCACGCATCCTCCTCGATGAAGGTGATCGGGTGTGACTTGACATTAGGCATTTTAGAAGGTTGGCTCATGATGTTGACGGATTGCCCGGCTCTCGACGTCCGAGCTTGGTGGGTATAGGCTTTCCGGGCATTGTTTGAATCTCCTCTAGTGGGTCCGCCAACGATTGTGCGGATTTCCCTTACTTGGTCGTTGTTGACCTGCTCCTCCTGCTGCTTTGTCCGATCTCTCGCCCTCTGGTCGTCTTAACGCTGGGCTATGAACTCTCGTAGGAAACCCTGTTGAATGAGGGTTTCAATATGTTGCTTCAGGTCAAAGCAGTCGGCTATGTTGTGGCCGTGATCTTCGTAGAAGAGGCAATACTTCGACCTATTCCTTCAGTTGGGATCGGTCTTGATCTTCCCTGGTGACTTGAACATTTGCTTATCTTTGACGGCCATGAACACCTGCTCAACAAGCGTGTTCACAGGGGTATACCGCTCGACGCGATTGGCCAAGGCTTTAGCTCCTCGGGGAGCGCTGCCTCGGCTGGATGAGCCTCGATCGTCCTTCTGTCGCTTCGTCTCGGTATCATCTTTGGCTTCCTTTCTCTTCTTAGAAGACTTGTGGGCATTGACCAACTCCTCGGCATTAATGTGCTTCTGAGCCCTGTCCAGGAATTCGGCCATCGAATGGGGTGGATCTTCTCCAACCGACCAAAGGAACTTTCTATCTCTCACTCCTCCAATCATCGTATGTAACATCACCTCCTATGATAAATTCTCGACTTGAACGGCCTCAACATTAAACTAGGTGAGGTAATCTTTCAAGGACTCATCGTCCCTCTACTTGACCGCGGCAAAGTGCGTCGAGTGCTTTCGCGGATCGGTGCTCCCAATAAACTGTGTGCTAAGAACTCGGCTGAGTTGATGGAACGAGTTGATAAACCTCGGTTTTAGGTTCCGGAACCAAGCAAAGGCCTTGCACATCAGGTTCTCACTAGCACTGAGGAGCTCCATCCAAACACAAAATGTCTCTAGATGTTTGGATGGGTCTCCCATTCTGTTATATTGCTTCAATTGTGGGACCTTGAACCCCTTTGTCAGTTGCTCTGCGCGAATCTCGTCGATAAACGGAGATTTTGAGGAATCGACTAGGGCATCAATAGCGATGGGGGCTTTCGCCTTCTGAGCTTGTTGTAGATCGACGATGCGCTCTCTGAGTTCCTTTAACTCTGCCTCCCAAGGGGTAATGTTATCGTCAACGCGATCCTGAGCTTCGTTTTGCTGGACCTGATGCCGCTCCTCCAACCTGTGTCGTAAGTCGTTGGTGGGTAGGTTCGCCGCAGAGCGAGCCCGAGTAGTTTTAGCTTGGCTAGTGACATCATCTTCATCAGGGCCCCTACCCTGAAACCGATCTCGGCGGGACAGCTGCGGTTGGTCAGCTCGAGATGCCTCCCTTGTTCTCTAAGGATTAGGGGGCAGGTGAGTTGATGGTTGAGCTGGCATATTCAGTCCGACTAAAAGAATTTTTATCTTGTCCAACTGCTAAGCAAAGTTGCCAACTTGCTGCAAGATTCCTCTGACCCATTGTCCCCCCCCCCCCCCCCCCCCCCCCCCCCCCCCCCATTTGGTCTCCAAGGGTGGATATTCTAGCCCCGCAATTACGGGACCTCTGACGTCCACTCTCCTAACCAGAAGAGTGAGACGACCCCATTCAAAGGAACAATGTTTCAGGGACTTGCTCATCTTCGTGATGGGGAGGCTGAGACGGTTCAGCCTCCATAGGCACTTTCCCTTTGTTCTTTCTTCCTCCAGCCATGGATGCGAAGGATCTCAGAAATTAGCTAGGAAGGCGATAGAGGGTTTGAATCTTGGTGAGAACACGACTTAGCTGTCGCTTCCCACAAACGGCACCAATCTGTTGTTGCTAAAATCTGGACAACATATGAGGTGGCGGAAAGACCACTTAGGGAGGTTAGATATCACTGATCTCCTCATAGTGGGCTCGTTGGATCTCGAAGGCAAATCCTGCACAACACAAAGAAGAGTGGCCGGAGACCGGCCGTTAGTCCTCCGATGCCTAAGTCAAATGGGTCTGATAGGGGAGATAGGCAATGAGCTTTTAGGTAGATAAATTATGCCTACCTTGAGATGGAGGCGAATGTCTCTATTTATAAGCCATCGGAGAGTAGTAATAGGCCATGATTATGGCTACAGTCGTGGGCGTTACGTCCGCTAAGGGTGGCACGATTTCCGGGAGCGTGGATCACGCTAGACCCATTAGGAGACGTGCTCCGTATTGTGCGGACCTCTTCCCGAATGTCCACGCACTTTTATGGGCTGACAACAGAGCTCTCTGGCCGAGCTTTATAATAGCAAAGCTCTCTGGCCGAGCATCTAGCCTTGGCAAAATATTTTAGCACACGAACTTGTCCAACATGTATACGAGATCTGAGCTGATGCTCATCGATATGTGACTTTTAAAACAGGTCGGCCTGGTGCTTTGATCCTTAGCTCTTACCTTGACATCGATGTCTGAGCCTGAACTCCTGCACTTGGGCCTGTGGTGTTATGGGCTTTTCTCTTTACAGACTGAGCTCGGCCCACACGGGAAATACCCATAACATTGTCAATATTTGGAACATTGATGCCTTCATGCAGGAAGTAGGAAATTCTATATGTCATAGAGGTAAACAAAGGAGCAACGGTTCAAAATTTCTTTTACTATAATGCAAGAGAATAGTAAGGGGTCCAATTTTCAAAAGAAATCAAATAAATTTTATCGAAGAAAGACTCCCATAAAAGTATCTCACTACTTCATGGCCACTATGCATGGGAAGTCGCAGACTTCCGTTATTGCCTCAGTGATGTAACAGCCAATTGACGATTGCTTTGAAGGCTTGTGAAATAAGTCAGTTGGCTCGATTCGACTATTGCTATTGAAGCTATCGATTCATACTTCCCTATGTTGCTTATAGATTGAGAGGATTTTCATGGGAAAATCAAGAAGGGTTGCTAGCATATGAAAAATCATTAATGTTAGCTGAATGGTATGTCACGCTAAAAAAAAATACTTGGCTAAGGAGCACTACAAGGAGGAGGTCAATACACACGTTCCAACAGTCTGCGCATAATTCCATGTGAGAGTGCGAGACTTTCTCCACATGCATAACAGCGAAGCAAGTCCAGTCCATGCACACTGCATAATTCCATGTGAGAGTGCGAGACTTTCCCCACATGCATAACAATGAAGCAAGTCCGGTCCACACACATTACTAAGTGTTGGAGCGAGACCTACCCTCCATGAGTGAGAGGCCAACTTGCTATTACTGCGAGTTGACAAGTTGTCTCGTGCATCACGCCATGTTGTCTATCCAACAGCAGCCTGCTAATTATTTCTGCTTCCAATCAGGAGGCAACATGTGACCATAACTGCTCTCTTTGTTTTCGCGGGGGGGGGGGGGGGGGGGGGGGGGGGGGGGATAATTGTCATTTTAGTAGGAATCCTACTCCACGACTATAAATACTCCTATGGGTCCTCATTTCAAACATTTATGACTCTTCTCCCTTTTGTACACAAAGCCCAAGTACAAATCCAGCTTCCAACTCCTCTTGACTATGCACGTTGAGTGAAGGTGAATATGGAAGGAGTCCAAGGAGTCAAGTGCCCAAGGGCATCCCTCTACGCACCCTCTTTCAAGAGAGAGGGGTTCTAGGTGGCTCCGCTCCTCACCTTTGCACGATGCTAAAGTGGCTTTGCGCCAACCAAACAATCGAAGATTCTGGCCCCCGGCGACCAGCACACCATGGTCTCATGCTAGACAATCATAATTAAACCCGATGGATCAGCGCAAAGGTCCAAGGCACATCATGCTGTCAATATTATAGACAAAGGGATATTGCCCCACACCACTCCTCTAGATGACATAATGCAATTTGCACAACAATGATTTCTATAAGTCTTTACTCCTTAGCATGTTAGACACATCACAATATCAATATATGAAGTCCCAACTGCGACATTTTTGTAAGAAACTGCTAGAAGGGTTAATGGAAGGTTGGCGGCTGGTCAGCTATACAGGACATGCACACAACAGGGAAACATGGCTTAGCTTATGCCTCTCCAGATACCTAACACATGGCCTACATTAGTATCCTGATGCCTCAAGGTGCCTAAATGCTTAAGGCTATCAAGTTCCTTGAAGCTTCTTGACACTATCCTAATCGATGCTCCAGACACGCCGTGAATGGACTTTGGATTAGGACATCATGCATCATTTACATTTGCTTTCTATTCTATGTCATGTATAGGCATGTTCCTTGGTTTCCTCACTTTAGTAAGGTTTTTCCCCAAGTGTTATAATTAAGGGCTTATGGTATCTCACGACGTGAAATGTATTTTGTTCTCAGATTAATGAAACTATTAGAAAGGGATTTTTGTGTGCAAATCTTGTCTTACAATGCAATAATAATCAAAACATAACAAAAGTTAGACAAATTTTGTAAACAAGGGTGAATGCAATCATTGAAGAAAGAGGAGGGACGATTACTGCTTGAAGCAAGGCTGATAAAAAGCTTGAAGGTATTTAAGGAATATGACCAAGCCTAATTGGGCAGAAGTAATAAAGTGTGGCTAGAAGCCAAAGGCAGAAAGAAAAATGGCAGTGCCCTGTTAAGGATATTAGGGGAATAGTCACAAAACATTCGAGCCTTTCTATGCTGTAATTTTCTGGGCTGTTGGGTTCTATAATTCTAGTTTCCCTAAAGCATTGCACTTATCTAAGGTGTAAATTAATAACCAAGTATCATTGTAGTCCAATCATTATTGAATGCAATTAGGGTAGTGCTATTTGGTAGGAAAAATCTAGGCAGTCCCATGGTGAATCGCATACTTAATCAAGTAAGCACTGATCTGGCACCTTCATTGATGTGGCTTTTGCTCATGTCCACTGTCAAGCAAATGCCTAAGCACATTTGCTACTAGCTAAGGACGGTCCATCCTCTTTTCTAATCACTCCGTTTTAATGAAAGGAGAAAGTGATCACATGATGATTATTGTTGTTTGTATGGATGATATAATCCTTACTAGTTATTAGCAACAAATCGTCTGCAATAAATAAAGTGAAAATATTTCTGACACAAATTTTGAGATGAAAGACTAGGAATTCTAAAATACTTCCATGGAATAGAAGTTGCAAGGTCAAAACAGAGGGTTTTTACATCTCAAAGGAAGTATGTTTGAGATTTGCTTACTGAATTAGGATTGGCTGCAACTCGTCCTGTGGAAACTCCCATTGAGATTAATCATCGATACGACACTCAGTCGAAGGAGATTGATAATCCTAGTATGTATCATGTAATCGTCAACTAGTCTATCTGACAATCACTCACCGTGGTAAGTCAATTCATGCATGCTCCCTCTCTCAACATTTTAATGCAATATGTCAGATTCTATGTATCTCAAATCTGCTCATGGTAAAGGAATTTTATATTCCAATCATGGCCATTTTGTATCCATGTGTGCATTCTTACACTGATTGGGCGGGCTCTTCAATAGATTGTCAATCAACTTAAAGATATTGCACATCTGTTGCGGGTAATTTGGTTTTATGGAAGAGTAAAAAGCAATTCGTTATTGCTGGTTCCTCAGCACGACCAGAGAATCATGCTATGGGTCATATAGCTTGTGATTTTATTTGGATCAAGCAGTGTTTTAAATAGCTACGCTATGTAGCGTGTAGCTTACGCTATTTAGCGTAGCTTAGCCTAAACGCTACGTAGCTCATGAAAATAGCTTAAGTTGCGTGTAGCCTATGCTACATGATTAATTTGGATACGCTAAACACTTCATAAACTACGCTACATGCTACATAGCTCACATTACAAGTCATTTTTCACTATAACATTAAAATGTTTTTAATGATTTGTTACATTTTTCTATTTCAATGAAAATTCGTTAGTCTTTTCAATGCCTTTAGTAAAATAATATAAAAAACAGTTTTAAATAAGTTTTGTTGCTCTTTATCACTTTTATATTTAATCATTCCCCTTGCTATTACTTTAAGTTGCATTTGGTTGCACTAAATATCATGAAATTTTGTTAAATTTTATTATTAATCATCTAATTTGGTGCAACCAAGTGCAACCTTGATTAAAAATCTAAGCAGTGTGTAGCTTACGCTACACGCTATGTAGCTTACGCCTCACACTTCGGAGGGGTGAAGGCTACGCTACACGCTATACGCTATTTAAAACACTGGGATCAAGTAAATTCTTCAACAGATGGGCATCAGTGTGCCACTATTGATTCCCATAAACTGAAATCAAGCTCCAAGATCATCTCTAATCCAATTTTCCATGAAAGGACAAAGCACATTGAAGTGGGCTTCTACTTTTTGCAAGAAAAAGTTACATCCTGAGCTATTATACACTCCCTTTGTTCGCTCTGGCACTAGACTATAAAGATCTCATTGTATGTATTTTCTTCTTATATAAAAAAAGGACATAGTACTTACCTTTTGTATTCCTAAAAGGGCTATAAACAAACGAACATGCAGAGAGGGAAATATACAACTCTCTCCCATTGTTTCTCCAATTCGCTCTACTCTTTTTCTTCTGTGTGATGCACGAGAACATTAACCGTAAACCATCACAATCCTAAATTTTCACAAACCTTGCACCCTATTCAACCTCAGCACCTTTTCATCTTCTCTTACCTTTGCTTGCCACAATCCAATTGTCCCTCTTAACCGCCCTTGATAAACACTCAAAAACAGACAGAACATACATGGGAAGATGTCACACTCAAAACATTGGACCAAAGATACCAACACTAAATGTCATTTAAGTGCCTTCCATCCCTGATAATGGCAATTGAAAGATAGAAGATAGCCACTTGACATTCCTATTGAACTATCACGATTAATCACGTCGAGAGATCTCCCTACTTGACGAAAAAGAGGGGAAATCTCATCTAAAAAATTTTCAAAATGATCCTGAGAGGATCAACTATTGGAGACTCCAAAACAAAAAAGAAGAAGCTCCAGATTGAGAACTCAAGCACACAAAGCCCCAAAAAAGCCTGCATGTTTCTTCCCATTTCATCAAAATAGTCTAAAAATTTTGCAAAAAAATTAAAAGGGGCTCCAAAAAATGAAAAAGAAAAGAAATGTCTCAAATTGGCCAAGCTTGTTTTATCTCATTACCATTCATAACAGAACTACATAAACAGAAGGTCTAAAAACAATACAAACTTACCACCTTTAGATTTGCTTGATAAATCAAGAAACTCGCCTTTGGAAACATTCCAAAGGCTAAATCAGGTTTTGAAAACATTCAAGTAACAAAAATTCTAAAACTAAATCAAGTTCCCACAGACCTTCTACCACAAGTCTGACTCTTTATAGGTTTTGTAGGGATCAGCCATGAGTGTCCACCCCAAGATTGATCTTATCATGATGTCTCAATGATGTCAAGAAGATGAAGATCTCACAACTTTAAAGCCAATTTGGGCAGAGGGTGAATAATGCAATATTCTCCACCTACCTTAAACTGCAGTGCAAAATTAATCATCTTAAGGATGACTAGCTTTTTCATTGAAGTTTTTAGATAGTCTCTTGGTGAGGAGAATAATCACCTTTTTGATGTTTTTTTTTTCCTTTACTAAAATAAATGCCAGGAAAGAACTATAATATAGCCAGGCAGTACTTATAAAAAACAGCCCACAAGGTTTGTTCAACTTCCTTTTTGAGAGGCTGTATTGGCCTTTCTTTCCTCAAAGTTTGGGCACGTGATCCCACTTCACAAGTCAATGCCATAGCCAGTGAGCAGAGGATCGGTGCTTCCAAGTTGATACATAGATGTATCTTTTAAATAAACTGGAAAGTTATTTATTACAGAAAGAGAAAGAGAAAGAGACTTGAGCTGAAGCTTAACTTTTGGGATTTAGTGTTGCAGGAAAGGGAGGGTTTTGGAGGGATGCTTTGCAGGCCAGTGAATTCCATCTGAAGCCTCCCACCCAATTATGGAACAGGTACCCTTGAAACACTCACTAGAGCAGTACAGGATTTGTGTGTACATGTGCATGTTAGAGGTGGTTAGAGTCAAATTTTTCTGCATAAAACCGGAAGTAGGGATTATTTTCAATTTTTGGCACAGATGGTTTAAAAATAAATATCCCATCGGGGAAAGTAGAGTTATATGGTTTAGTCATTTGCAACGGAAACCAAGAATTGCACCGACTGGAAGGAATGAGTTGGTACAAGTTGAAGGCTCTAGAAGGGCAAGGGGAAGGCCCAAAAGGACGTGGGTAGAGGTAGTAAGAAAAGACTTGATGACCTATAGTCTAACTGATGTTATGTAGCCCGCTCTAATTAGTTCGGATAAGGCTTAAATGATGATGATGGTTTAAAAATAAATACATGTAGATCTCTAGATAGAATATGCCTACAAATGACGTTAAGAGAAATAGAAGTTAAAAAAGAATCCAGGCATTTACCTCTTCAAGGTTTCATTGAAGGATTTAGGGTTTTAATGGGGAAAGGAGATGGAAGTAAAATAAACTACAGAAAAGCAGAGAGAGGTATTCTACCAACAGCGTAACTCAGATCACTCACCCAATTTATATAGGCATCATAACTGAATATATTTTAGGATAATACTAAAATAACTATCATGAGTGAAAGCATAAATAGAAGACAAAAGAAAAACAAATAAGAAACATTAAGATCATGGCAGAAGCCATTCAGAATGCAAAAGCTATTGCTTATTGGATAACCCAATTTTTTTCAAGAAAACAGAACAACAAAAGGAATAATACCGTAATTAAAATCCAAAAGCTATTCAGATACCAAGATTCACGTAGATGCAGATACTTCTATGAAACTATTATCTGAGAGCAAGTTTTGAAAGAAAATGCAAAGTATGAGCAAGATATTTATACTACGGGACTCATGCACTCAAACGCACTGCGCGCGCGCGCGCGCACACACACACACACACACACACACACACTGTTTGATCAATTGCACAGCTGATATTTTATTACCTTTAACTCAATTGTACAAAGTACGTGCGGAGGTTGGAAATTTTGTCCCTTTGATGTTCTCATGAACTTTCCCTGGGATTTGGTAATTCCTAATACAGCTACATCTTCTACTTTACATTGGCATCCCTCGACTAACTTCGGCACCAAATCTTTGCGCCAAGAATTCATCAAGTGGGCCTGAGTTCGGGACAGTGTCTTTACTCAAATTATCAGAAGGTAATGTGTGAATACATCCAAGAATGTGTTGAATATCCCGATACAGTCTGTACATAGAAAAGAAACTTGCATTTCAGTTAAAACAAAGAAGAGAAAGAAACAAGAAACAAAAGCATAGATGATAACCAATGAACAAAATCCTGGTTGCCCAAGAACATTACCTATTCTTTGCTTGGGGAGAGTTTACTTCTAAGTTTGAAAATGCTTCCGAAATTTGTGAATGGAGTAATTGAACAACTTGCCTGCATGTAGCATTCTATAATAGTTATCTCACAGTAATAACAAATAAGAAGTCCATAAAGTGCTTTATTTAGTGAAACAGAGAGAAACTAAGTATCAGATGCACTTTCTATAGAAAGAAAATGTGTTGTATTTATATAGTGTTAGTGTGTGGGTGTGTGTACACAGTTCTTTGTGCTCTTCAGGAGCATATAAGGGTGTTCTCTACTAATATAAGAAAAGGTAACGGGTTTGTTGCCCTAACAAATAAAAAGTGCTTCTCTCTCAAAACTCTCCTCCCTTCTTTCCTTCTCCTCTCTTCTTCCTTCCCCTTCCAAACCTCTCAAATCAACTCTTTCAATTTCAACAATGGGAACCCTTTTAGGCACAAGGAGATGCTTAAGGAATAAGGAATATGGATGGAAATTATAGTGGAAGGCCATGGAATTGCAGAGTGAGCTTGGTAAGAACCTCAAGTGTGTAAGCAGCCAATGGGCAAGTGCGCACCCATGTGTGATGCTTTATTTTGAACTGCTTGACCCGAACAGTTCAAATGTGGCCTGAAGCCTGGCCCATTCATAGCCCTACCAACCAGTGTTTGAAATATCGGTATCATGTTACGTATCACACCCTTGGGATACGGATACGTATCGGTTATCGCATGGGATATATCGGTTGTATCGCGTAATGTATCGCTGTTGCTGGAAACATGGAGAACATTGGGAAATTGGTCGGATTTTTCAATGAAACTTCAATGATTGTTAAAAAAGACATCAATACACACTTAGAATTCAAAACATTACAAAAAACAAGTGCACATAATAGGTTTTCTTTATATGGGGTCCTAATCTCTGTGCAGTCTAACTAAATTGATGCAAGTATATTCAAAGTCTATTTATATAATTTATAAATGTAAGAAGACGTGTGGAAACACAAGCATTCAAAAGCAAAAGAAGAATCACTAGACTAGGTTACATACATGTTTGATTTTATGTTTGGACATAAAGATTGCAACTGATTTGCGAGAAATTGAAATTTTTTAATTTTTTCAATTTTCCGCAACTTGGCCCATCTCCTCCAAATCTCGAAATCGAAGCTCTCAATTCATAATTTTTCATGCAAAACAAGAAAAGTCATATATTTGTAACAATTTGACATTGATTTAACATGATTTACAGAAAAAGAAAAGGATCGAAAATGCTCATTGGATCGAACCTATGGGATATATCGCACTACTTGTGTGTTTCGTATCACAGAGGTGGGATACAAGATATATCGTGGGATATATCGGCCGATATCGTCGATATTTAAAATACTGCTACCAACCATCAGATGTGTCGGCCCACATTAGGCCCAAGGCCTAAGATAAAGTGATTTTGCAATTCTGGTGGGCCCCAATGAAATCATGTAACGCCCCGGATTTTCAGGATTTATTTGAAAATTTGAAATTTTTTATTTTGATTTTCTTTTATTTAAATATAGAGCATTTACGTTATTTTTTAAAACAACAGACCATCCGAAGGAAATCTGATAGGGGATCCTTTACAAAAGTTGCTTAGAATAATTCTATGAACGTCGTAGAAAGATCAGATTTTCAAAATCATGTAGTTTTCAGATAATTACGAAAATGCCATTAGTTAAACTTAAGTTAAACCGACGTTTTAAAGTATTATACTTTCTGAAGAAAACTTCATATATTATCTTTTGGGCACATTTTAGCCGTACTCGTCGAATTTCAGCCGTTCGATCATCTTACAAATGCCCTAATCAGAAATCGGGCCATAAGTGGCCCACCTTAACTCGAATCTGCTCCATTTTTCTCGTCAACGACTATTTTTATGTTGCCCACTAATTGGATGGAGGAAATGGTCCAGATCAACCATAGTGGACCCCGCCTGTTTTGGCCCTTTCGTTTCACGTAAAACAATAATTTCTTCACGCAAACTCCTCCTTCACGTCTTCTTCTCCAACGCGCGACAACGCCGCCCGCTGCCTTCCCACCGTTCCACTTCGTCCATCACTTGGGCCTCACTTCATTGATCCAAGCCATTCATCAGGTGGGTACCTAGCTTAAACCTAGTCCTTCCAAAGCTGGCAGCTACACGTTGTCTGTGTGGCCCTCTCCCAACTTCTCTTTCAAATCCAAGAAGAATTAAGGACGCGAGATCTCCGCTTTTGCTTCGCATGGATGGTCCAAACTTCATCTAAACCCTCCTGTGGACCCCACAAGCCATCGTAACGGTTTCCAAAGCGTCCAAACTCTTTCCAAAGCCAAACCCAAGTCTTCCACTCGAATCGAGAAACTAGGCTTCCGCACCAACCGATTTAGCAAGCTTCTAAAAACCCGTCCGTTCGTCCGCTCTTACCCTCCAAGGAACACACGCACGCGCGCGCGCACACACACACACACACACACACACACACACACACACACACACACAGAGCGTACTCCTTATTTCTGTTGTTGCTGTTGCTGCTGGGACAGCATCCCAAACCAAGAGAAGAAGAAGAAGGAAGAAGGAAGAGTGGAAGAAGGAAGAGAGAGAGAGAGAGAGAGAGAGAGAGAGAGAGAGAAGAAGGTTGAGTCGACTTAGCTGACTTTCGACGTTGCCCCACTATGTGAAAGGTATGATCAATTAAATCTGGCCCCAATCATAACCCCAGGTGTAGTTCTAACCTTAGAAGATCTTAGTGAAGAAAATATATTGATCTACACCTTAGACTCATGATTTTCCACTAAACATCATAGGTTGGAATCTAAAGAAGATTATGCAGCTCTAATCGCTTCTCAAACCATCCAAACTCAAAGGTAAGGATTTTCTTTAAGCCTAGTTACAATAATATCTTTATGTTTGTTGATTCCATGTTTAGAGTTTATGTTTTGATTGTGTGATTGCTTGAGAAAATGCTTGTTGGAATCTCTCTTTGTAGTCATGTAGTTTGTATGATACTCTTTGTTGTGTACGTTGAATTTTGGTATATGGATTATGCTTACGTGGTTGGAAAAGGAACTATGATGATATACATGCTTATGTGGAGACTATGCTTGATTTATGTTGTTACATGCTTATGATGGTTAATGTGTTGTTTGTTATTGGATTATGTATATGGATGTTACGTTAATGAACGGCCCTTAACCCCGTACTGATATAACCCTTTGATGTTAAGAGATGAAGCCCGTATGAGGCCTTGTTATGTTGGCATTACCATGTGGATATTTTTTTTTTATGAATATGCCTTATTGGTTGTAGTAAGAATTGGCATCATCATGTGTATGATTGAATGATATGCCTTGACGTTGATGATTAAGTGTTGGCATTATTATGGATGTGTTGTTGGTTGTATATGCCATGATGTTGAGTTTGGCACTACCGTGTGCATCATTGGATACATGCCAAGGGATCCTTGTTTGATATGTTACCTGTGATGGACCCTTTGAGGAATGGGATTGATGTATATGAGAAGCTTCATGAGCCAGGGTTGGTGGTATGGGACACTAAGCCTGAGCTGTCGGCCTATACTGGGTGACGAGCCCCCCATAGTGACCTTGAGCTGATTGGGGTAAGGAGTGATCATTAGTCGTTAACATCATTAAATTGGCAGAATGTTAAACTACTTAACTAAAGATGAAACTAATCATGCATTCACTGGACCCGACTTGGTGGGTCAGCCCTACGGGTGCTACGGCGCTAGCTTGTGGTAGGGGGATGGGTGGCCATCATCTCCATTGGCTGGGTTTGTTGACATGAAGTTGTAGAATTACCTGCTTCATCGTGGACTCTGGTGACTAGTGGCTGGTTAGAAGAGTTGGAATAAGTCCCGTCTCATTTAGTCAAGGTGCCTTAGCCAAAGCATGCATATCAGTAACCCTCACTGAGTTGATTGCGAGCAACTCACTCCCTTCTGGGACGGTGTTATAAAACACCACCAGCTTATTGCAGGTGATGATCCATTAGACGAACCCGATTTACAGGTTGAAGAGTACACAGTTTCATGGCAGTTAATGGTGGATGATGAAGCCGAAGCGGCTTGAAGATGGATTATGTTTATTGTTTTTGTAAAGTAGATTTATTTTCATGCAAATATTATGTAAATTGTATGATTTAAGAACATTATGTTGATAACGTAGAGTAGAAAAACTTCGAATAAGAACCTGAAATTCCGTCATTTTGCTATGAATACCATGAATGTGGGAAATAAAGATAATGTGTGGAAATATATCCTTAGAACATTTCAGTTAACACCCGGAAACTCGGTCCATCGCGTTGTTCACGAGAGCCGAAATTTCAGGGCGTTACAAATCAAGGGTAGCGTTCCTTCCCAACTATTTATGTCGGAGTGGATTTTAACAACACATCATAGTGAAGTCCACCAGTTTGCCCTAATCAGTGCACACACGAGGTCCCCTGTAGCACTTTGCCCAAGTACAATCATCATCTAAGCCTTATCCCAATTATTAGAGGTCGGCTACATGAATCATGTTCCGCCATTCCACTATACCACACGCACACACACAGACAGACAGTGACAACCACTTGAAAGTCTACAAATGCAATGTTGGGCTCACCATGGTGTGTGTATAGCATCCAACCTATCAAATAGGACCACCCCACCATGAAAATGGAACATCCCAGAGATTATGCCAATCCAATTATTAGTTGTGCCCCCCAGTGTTGTTAAAATCGTACGATTTACGATTCTAATCGTATCGTACACTCGAACTATTCAACTCGTAGTGAATCGCAAATCCCATATAATCGTACAATTCAATATCGAATCGTACGATTAATATTGAATCGTACGATTCGGTGGTGTTGATAAAAATCTTGTTTTTTTTTTGTTTTTTTTTTGTTTTTGTTTTCTTGCAATTTTTTTTAGGGATTTCTCTTTAAAGTGTATTTAGGCCCACCCTCATTAGAAAAACACATCTTTTGGAGCTTGTGGGGCCAAGAAATCTTGGAGAAAGAAGTTCTCATATCTTTTTCAACGTTCAACAGAATCAATTGCGATTTTACCGGATTGCCCCCCCCCAATTTGAGTGCACTTAGAGATCCAAGGAAACATAATATAAGACACAATCAACACCACCTACATTAGAATATCTCATCTTTTCTTTGTTTAATCTTTTCTTTTTCCTTTAATTTTTTAAATAAAATATCCTTTGGTTCATGTCTTTTAACTTGATTATGATATGATACAACACAATGATACATTTATACAAGGATACAGACATACAATTAATGACGAGAAATGAGAATCACGTTATGGTTAAATTGTTTTTTTAGCATATTCTTGAGAAAATGGATGAGTAATATGTTTTTAAATTTTTTTTATTTATTTATAATTTTTTTGTATTTTGTTATGATGTATTTATGAAAATCTGAAAAAATCTTACGATTTACGATACGATACGATTTAAATCCGATTACGATTCATGATACGATTCAAACCCGATTACGATTCACGATACGATTTACAATTTGACAACATTGGTGCCCCCCTGCACACAAACATACACACACAAAATTTCCAAAGGTTGGGTTATTCTCAATCGTTTACTATGATTGGCGCACACCTGAAGCTTGGATCACCTTTGTTTTGGACATCTCATTTTCATGCTAGGACAACCCTGTTGGATGGGTTGGACAAACCACATGTGGTGTATGTTTGTGTGTGCACATGCAAACGTTGGTGTGCAGGCATCTGCATATGGGTGCTTGTGCATTCATATGTTTGAGGGTATGTGCAAGCATGTGTTCATGTGTGAGCACATGGGTGTGCTTCTCTGCGCACGTGTGCATGTGCTTATCTGTAAGGAACTGATATTTACACCCACCCTCTTTGATATATACATTAATGGAATTCTACTTTTGGCAACACAACATTTTTATTATTAGAAGTATAAAGTCAAGGTTGTATTCATCAAAAAGTGTGGGTGAGAATAACAGCTCATTCTATGTATGTGAGTAAAGATCATATGTAACTAGTTGTACAATGGGCTATGGTGCAACCAGTTGAATTTGGACACACCGGCAGTACATACGTCAATCTGGATCAATGTTTTAAATATCGACGATATTGGCCAATATATCCCACGATATATCTTGTATCCCACCTATGTGATACGACACGCACATGTAGTGCCGAATCCCACATGTTTGATCCGGTGAGCATTTTCAATTTTCAATGCTTTTCTTTTTGTTGAAATGATGTTAAATCAATGTCAAATGGACACAAAGCCATTGGTTCTTCATGTTTTGCATGAAAAATCATGGAGTTCATGTTCTCCAATTTTTTTTCGAAATTTTCCTTCAACCAGCTGTCGATTGAGACTAATTTCAAAATTTGAGTGTAGGTGGTCTCATTTGGGGAAAATTAGGGAGATTTTGAAATTTCTCCAATTTCTCCCAAATTGCTTGCAATGTTGCAATCCAAACATGAAATCAAGCATGTATGAGGGGTGATCTACTGATTTTTAAAGTCCTTACCAATTTTTGGAAAATAAAAGTCATTTTTTAATTAAAATTATTAAATATATATTTTTTTTTCAAAATTTCCCTTCAACCAACTATCAATTGAGACCGATTTCAAACTATTTAGGAGTGTTTGATAAAATAATCAAGACATACACTCTAAATATTATACATTCAATTTTAATATAGTTGCATTAATTCAGTCAGACAACGCATAGCTTAGGACCCTATACAAAGCAAACTTATTATGTGCACTTCTTTGTTGAGATGTTATGATTTGAAAGTGTGTATTAAGGTCTTTTTTAATAATCCCTGAAGTTTCATTGAAAAATTCAACCATTTTCTCAATATTTCCCAAAAAGTACGATAAATTACTCGATACAAGCGATATATCCCGTGCGATAACCGATACGTATCTATATCCCAAGGGTGTGATACATAACGTGAAACTGATATTTCGAACACTGATCGGGATCATACATTCAATGCAACTCATTACTCATAGCCACAAAAGTCACAAGAATAGAGGTTACCAACACATCTGAACATTGTTTATTTTTTGTCACAACCATTAATTTTTTAATTTGTGAGTTTTCCCCCTCTTACAAGTTCATCATCATCATAAAGAAGATGCCTTGTAAATGGAAGGAAAAATAGACTGGACAAAATGGAGTTGGCTCTTCATCGGGTGAATGGCAGCGACAAAATGGAAAGGGTCAAGCTTTTCAATCAAATTACCCGGAGAAGGAAGATGCAGATGGATGGGTTGAAGTGAAGAGTCATCAACATGAAGTTGGCGGAGTACCCAACGCTCTTTCACTAGATACCCTGAAGGTTGGCTGCAGATCAACTTCACCAAGGTTTTCGGCAAAGCGGGCATTGTTATGGAAGTGGTGATTCCACGCAATAGGAGCACCGGAGAGTTCAGGGGCTTCGCTTTTGTCCGCATGCATGCCCAGGAAGAGATTGAAGCAACTATTGAGCTTCTAGATGGCAAGAGGTTCGAGGGAAAAAGAATGTTGGTGCAGGTTGCTCGCTTTGGGCTGGAAGTAAAAAATAGAGAGGGGGATAAGGATTCAAAGCGAAATGGAAGAATCCAAGGCGGCTCTGGAAGAGTTAGGAGTTTAGGTGGAATTGTATCTGATAAAGGGGTGACCCTTAATAAGGAGTTGGCTAGAGAGAAGAGGAAAATCTCATTCAAGGAAGCGGTGGTAGGGATAAATAGGGTCGATGATACGCCTCAGGAGGTGAGTGCAGGGGCGGACAATCCAAAGCCAATAGAGAATGATGGGAGATGGATCTGGACTGAAGATGACGGATCAAGCCAGGTGGTCAAGGTAAAGCCGCAGTTCGTGCACGAAGTGAGGAAGTCTCTATCATCGTAGACACACAGGAAGATGCCACGACTCCTCAAGTCAAGAGCTGGTTGTTGGAATCCTGTAACCCAGAGCCGTGTAACTACACGATCGAAGCAATAGCAGAATCAAAAGTTTGGATCAATGTTCGACTAGAGGTGAATGTAGATCAAATTCCCTTCGCTAGGGCATTATGGAGAGGCGGTCCAATCATATCGATGTCTAAATGGACAGATGCATCTTTTTCTAGGGTTGAGGACATTTGGTTCTTATTCTGGGATATCCCTCTTAAATTGTGGTTCAAAGAGGTATTCGTTGCTTTAGGCTCTTGTGTCAGAGAAGTTGTCCAGATCGAAGAAGCAACGGAAAATGGGGATGAGATGGGGATCTTTCGGCTCTGCAGCAGAAAGAAAAGACCTGTAGAAGCTCCAAGGTTGGTGAAAATCCTTGTTGGGTCGGACATGCTGGAGGTCAAGATCGAAAGAGAGGACAAGGAGTTCATCTTCCTCGATGGGGGGAGAAATGGAGAAGTCGCGAATCCTAGAGGCCGACCGGGGCTTTTCTTCGCCGAAAGAGGAAAGATGATGGAACTCTGGATGTTTGCTCCGTTGGAGCACCAGAAGTCCAGCCTCAGACGTGTCAAGACCCTCATGGCTCGTAGGAGGTTGGTAGCGACTCCTCCAATCAGAAGGAAGCATGCGGGTTTTTGTGCTCCGCGGGAACCTACAAGGATGGATGTGCTGCCCCGAGCCTAAATTTCAATTTAGGCTCAGGATGTCGAACCTCTCCCTTACCTTACGCATGGGCACCAGCTGGAGGCTCAGACTGAGGTTCGGGGTACGCGTGTGCATCATCCCGAGATTCAGAATGAGGCTCGGGCTATGTGACGATCCGAGAAGCAGATTGCTTCTCCTTTACTCTGGGTATGACGTGGCTAGTGACGACGTAGACACGGGGCTGATCAATGTCAGCCGAGATGAACGCGTGCCTCTTCTCAAATCTCCACACGTGCTTGGGCTTAGACATGTGTCTGGTGAATTAGTGATCTCTGAGGCATGTGCAAAAACTTATCTATCTCCAACTCGTGTGATCTGTAATCACACATGGGACACTAACCCTTTTATACATCAAAATTCGGGGCTAAGTTTCTCATTTCAAGGACTTGAAGCAGTGAACTTTGCAGGAGATGGCGGGCCAATCCACAATCCTTTTCCGGAAGCACCTTGTCTACAACTTTTACCAGCAGAACATGATGTGAGTGTCACGGAGACAGCTAGGAAAGGGAGTTTTGACTCCGACGATTGGGAGGGCACAAAGGCTTTAGCAAATACAACAGTCTCACCACATATTGGCAGCAAATATAGCAGAGACTGCAACTGTGGCAAAAGATCAGACTCAGAAGGCTCAACAGCTAATGGCAGTGGAGAATCAATCCCAGGGACTTGATCCTAGGATATTGCTAGAAGAGGTTGTCATTATTACACCTCTCAGGGCAGCAAAGCCGCTACAGGATTCAAAAGTGAATGCTTTGGTTGAAAAGGATGCGTCGTCTATTAGGCAAGAAGCTCTTTCCGAAGGTGAAACGATAACAAAGGAGCAATTACAGTGGTCAAAAGATGCACTTGAAAGACTCGGGGGACTGCTAGGTATGTCATTTGGAGTGCGCGATGAAGATGTTGCTGATTTCTTCCACTTTGTCAAAGATAAGGCATCCTAGAGACAAAGCGAGACTCAGATGTTGAGAAATACGAAATCACCTAAGGGATGGAGGTAACTCCTTATTCTAGAATGTTCAATCAATTACGATTCTGCATGGAAATTAAATGGAAACAAGTGGGGGAGAATGGGTAAGGCCAGTTCTCAATGTTATTCATTTCTTGGAATGTTAGGGGATTGGGATGTAAATTCAAAAGGGCTCAGATTAGGAAGATCTGCAGAAACCTGAAGGTAAAAATTATCTCTATTCAGGAGACTAAGCTTCAGAGCATCGACGGAAGTATGCTAGATTTAGTTTGGGCGGTCCAAAATAAGGAGTGGGAAACTATAGATTTCTGGTTCTTTTTCTCTCCTGGTTCTTTTTCAAGGAGTCCCGTCTGGTTATCAGTGGCTTTTCACTGCAGTTTACGGTCTGTCCTATACTGGACTGAAAGATCAATTCTGGGATGAACTTGATCGTATTCGTCTGAAGTGGTCTTCGTCGTGGTGCATCGGGGGAGATTTTAATGTCGTTAGATTTATTCATGAGAAGTCCAATGGTGGCCGTATCACCAGCCATATGATCAAGTTTGCGGATTGGGTCACCAGACATGATCTGGTGGATTTACCAACGTCAGGTGCCAAATTTACATGGACGAATGGTCGGCAGGATGCCATTTTGTCCTGTTTGGATAGATTCCTCGTCTTCTCCTAACTGGCTGGATAAGTATCCCTTGGTTATTCAGTGAGGGCTTCCCTGCCCTCTTTCTGACCACAGGTCGATCGCGCTAGAGGTTCCAACTGATGATTAGGGCCCCAGACCTTTTCGTTTTGAGCTTGCTTGGCTACAAGTCGAGGGTTACTAGGAATTATTAGCAGATTGGTGGAAATCCTTGGAAGTTCAAGGCTATGTGGGATTCAGAATTTGCAAGAAACTCTCCTAAAAGAAAAAAATTAAATTTTGGAAGGTCTAGGGTGCTAGACAGACCGCTTTTCAAAATATGGCCACTAAAATTCATGATCTGGAATTTCAAGAGGCAGGCACATTGTCAGAAGAAGATAAAGATAAAAGGGAGATTCTTATGCGGCAGTACGCTACCCAGACCAAAGAAGAAGAAATTAAATGGCGACAACGATCCAGAGCAATTTGGTTGAAGGAAGACTCCCGCTACTTTCATAGCATCGCAAGCACCCGTGCCAGATACAATAGGATTAGTAATTTGCTTATTGAAGGTGAGAGGACTTTGGATAAAAATAAGATTTGTGATTCGATTATCAGGTACTTCAACAACTTGCTTACTGGTGAAGCTTGGAATAGGCCACAGCTGAATCATTTGCCGTTCAATAAGTTTTCTGATGAAGATGCTTCTGCTCTTCAACTTCCTTTCTCCGCTGAGGGAAGTCAACGTTGCGATTGATTCCATGTGTGGATAGAAATCTCCAGGCCCAGATGGGTTCCCCATAACCTTCTTTCAGATCTTTTGGCGAACTCTTCAAAAAGACATTATGGAGTTCATCTGCTAGTTCTATGAGAGAAGTAGGTTATCTGCGAGTATGGGTGCTGCATTTATTGCTCTTATTCCTAAGATCGAAGGTGCGAAACAGTTAAAAGATTTTCGGCCTATGAGCTTTGATAAGCAGCTCGTATAAGATTCTTGCTAAAGTGTTGGCTTTGCGGTTCAATGGAGTGTTCTCCAAGGTTATATCTGATAATCAAGGGGCATTCATTTTGGGAAGACAGATTCTTGATGGCACGTTATTGCCCACAGTGTTTTAAATAGCGAATAACATGTAGCGTAGCCTTCACCCCTCTAAAGCATGAGGAGTAAGCTACATAGCGTGCAGCGTAAGCTACACGCTACTTAGATTTTTAATCAAGGTTGTACTTGGTTGCACAAAATTAGATGATTAATAATAAAATTTAACAAAATTTCGTGATATTTGATGCAACCAAATGCAACCTAAAGTAATAGCAAGGGGTAATGATTAAATACAAAAGTGAAAAAAGAGCAACAAAAGTTATTTAAAGCTGTTTCTTATATTATTTTACTAAAAGCATTGAAAAGACTAACGAATTTTCATTAAAATAAAAAAATATAACAAATCATTAAAAACATTATTGATTTTAATATTATAGTGAAAAATGACTTGTAATGTGATCTATGTAGTGTGTAGTGTGGTCTATGAAGCTTGTAGCGTATCCAAATTAATCAGTGTAGCATAGGCTACACACAACTTAAGCTATTTTCATGAACTACATAGCATTTAGGCTAAGGTACGCTACATAGCGTAAGCTACACGCTACATAGCATAGCTATTGAAAACACTGATTGCCCATGAATGCATCAATTCGAGATTCAAGGAGAAGAAAAGAGGCATAGTGTGCAGGTTGGATATTGAAAAGGCCTATGATCATGTCGACTGAGACTTCTTAGATTACATGTTGGATAGGGTGGGTTGCGGCCCTAGATGGAGGGGATGGATGAGGTCTTGTCTTTAGGTGTCAACCTTCTTAGTCCTAGTTAATGGTTCTCCTAAGGCATACTTCAAGGCTTCCAGGGGTCTCAGACAAGGGGATCTGCTCTCTCCCTCTCTTTTTGTAGTTGTTGGCCATGCCTTTAGCAAAATGCTCCTAAAGGTTGAAGAGTGCGGCATGGGTTCAAAGTCTCGGAGGGTGGAATTTAGATTAGTCATCTTCAATATGCTAATGAAACTATTTTATTCCGCGACGCGGATTCAGTGGTGGTAGATAATATCAAAAAGCTTCTTTGTTTTGAGGCGGTGTCAAGACTCAAGATCAATGTTGCCAAGAGTTAGATGCTTGGAGTGCATGTGCCTAGTGAGAAGCTTTCGTATTTGGCCATGATTTTTGGGAGTAAGACTGTTAAGTTCCCCTCTACATACTTGGGTCTTCCTTTGTGCATCGAGAAGCCAACAAAGCATTTATGGGACAATCATTGAAAGGATAGAGATGAAATTAGCAAGGTGGCAATGTCGATATCTTTCGTATGGAGGGAGGTTAACCCTCATCAAAACATCTTTTTCAAGCATGCCTTTGTAATTCTTGTCTTTATTCAAGTGCCCTAGTTGGAAAGGATGGAAAAATTGAGAAGGAACTTCTTTTGGAAAGGAAATATGGAAGGTAAAAAAAATCCATCTTCTCGATTGGAGGGAGGTTTGCAAACCTATCTCTAAAGGGGGTGCTAGAATAAAAAAATCAGGGGCTCATGAATGCTACTCTTTTGGAGAAGTGGATTTGGAAGTTTGGATCGGAAGAAGGCAAACTTTGGAGGGAAGTCATTGCTAGCAAATATGGATCTCATGGGGGAGATTGGTTTGTAAAAAGATCATCTCTTTACCGTACGTCTGCTCTCTGGAAATTTATAGCGTCAACAAAATGTGGTTCGCAAAAACATAGCTTTTGCTTTGGGAAACAGTAGTAGGATCAGATTTTGGACTAATATGTGGTGTGGAGAGATATCTCTTCAAGAGGAATTTCCTAGGTTGGCCGCCCATGCTTTGGATTGTGACATTACTGTTTCTTGATGCTGCTTTATTTGTGGTGGGCAGATTGTGTGGTGTCCTCCTTGTCGCAGAAATCTCAATGATGAGGAGGCCGCAGAGTTCATTGGTCTGCTAGATCATCTCAAGCTCCTTATTCTCTCCCAAGATGAAGATTCGATTATTTGGAAAGGACATCGATCAGGGAAATTTTCTATTCGCTCCTTATTCAAAAGTTTGGCATCTTCAGATAAGAGGCTCCGCTCACCCTCATCTGTTTCATTATTGGTTTTATGGTGCTCCCCCTCGAGTGGCAGTTTTTGTTTGGTTGGTGGGTTGTAAAAGAGTTTTGATTCTTGACAAAATCCTACAAAGATCTATGGTTCTTCCCAACATTTGCTTGCATTGCATAGTGGACGCGGAGTCCATCGATCATAGATTCATCCATTACTCTTTTACACATTCAATTTGGGAGTCATTCCCAGCTACTGCTCAAATCACTTGGGTCATGCCTCAGCCTGTGGATGTCCTCCCTTGGGAGTGGCATGGGGGAGGTGGTGGAAAGATGGGAAAGTAGTTTGGAGGCTCCTCATTATGGCTTTTATTTGGGTAGTGTGGAAGGAAAGGAATTGGTGTTTCTTTCGAAATGGCGGGACCTCCGTGGATAGAGTTATATGCTCTATCAAAGATATCGTCAAGAGTTGGGCTCCTTATGCTAATGTAATAAAAATCGAGTATGTCTCTTCCTTTTTGGGGTTTTAGTTTTTTTTTTTTTTTTTTGTTCTTTGTATTCTTTTCCTGTCTTCGAGCAGGCTTCTTAATAAATTTGTTGTTGCCTTTCAAAAAAAAAAAAAAAATCAAGCCATTGATTCGTTAGCATCACCTCATAAAAGTGATTCTTGAGGAACATATGCAACCTATAATTGCACAAAGTGCGAAAGAAAGCGGTAACAAATTCTGGTAGTGGAGCAGGGGAGTGTGCCTCAAAACCTTACAAGTGTAAATAGCTAGGGAGTAAGTGATACCAAGTCTGAAGCCTGACACAGCAGGAGAAGCACTTTGAGACAGTGTTCATACAACTAAGAAGTAAACCAAGGTAACACCAACTGAACAGATGGTTTAAATGGATTACTGGACCTATTTTATATAAAACATGATTTTCTTTGTCACTTTGCAGGCTATTGATTGGATGGTGTATTTTGGCACTGCGACCAAAGAGTGGGCTGGATTCAAATAGACTATCAAGATTGATTATGGATTTCTCTCATATCGAACACAACTATTTTTGTGTGCACAACTGTTATTCACACAATGAATATACAATTCAAAAAAGAAAATTCCCATACATGAATAACATTGTCGAAAGGCCTTCAAACCATAGGGCATTTAGCAACGAGCTAAGCATATGGGATATTCTCCTACCCTTGTAGCTTGGTCTCAGTTACTTCTAGCACTTTTCCAACATGATATATCTCTGAGAATTGTATGTTTTTCTAGCCATAACTTATCATTCTCCTTATCAGAGAAAGAAGAATCAGTAGCTTGATCAAAAGTGCAGAATGTTCAGCATATGTCACCCAGCAATGAATCTTGAGTTCATAAATATTGACTACAAATGTTCAGTATGTTGAGCCTTACCTGAAAATCGCTTTAACATCCGCCTCAAGTAGAGTTCGAGATAAGACACGATGAAGATACCCAACTTCCTGAGGACAAGGGACCGAAAAGCCAGTGAGGTCCACTTAATTGAAACAAGATGAGTCAGAGAGAATTATTATATTTGCTATCAATATTGAACAGTAATAGTTTTTGTAGGAAAAGAAAATTATTGATATACTATGAAAAAGTTACGAGGATTATTTTCCATCGACTATCCAATTTTTCTGGATAGGAATCATGCCTTTTTTTAAATGATTACTTACCTAACATACAATCCGAAAGTTTATTCTTTACTTCCACAAGTAGGATTCTTCCACTTGAATTTAAACATTCTTAAAGTTTATGTATTGCGGGCCTTAGAGCTGTATGGACCAGAATTGTGAGCCATACAGTTGTATGGCCCATCAGATTGTGCGTGTGTGGCCCCAGTTAGCTATCAACTATCGTACACAATGTGGAATGTACAGCCGAATAGTATGTACCTGTGCTTTTTTTTTTTTTTTTTTGAAAGATAAAAAATAACAAAAGGCTAAGAGATGTATGCCCCGTGGCCTGTCGAAGGACATAATGGCAGCAAAGCTGCTCCTCAAGGTGATGGAATATGAGACCTGCACCTTGATGGAGGAGCTCCACCAAGGAAGGACCCTAAACATCAATGGGCATTTTTCTTATTATTGTATCACTCAGGCAATTTTGTGTAGAATTTTTATTAACAATAATATGAGAGTGGGAGGCATATGATTTCATAACACACGTTCCCTCTTCCCCATCTCTTCCTTTCTACATCTATGCCATTGATTTCTACATGGTATTAGAGCACAAGTTGATCTAGATTGGACTCCCTGCCTCCAACCTAATTATTTACCAATATGTACAGTGTGGGATGTATGGTCCACATAGTATGTAAATGTGCTTGCATTTTATTATTGTATCACTTAGAGCGTTTTTGTCATTAAAATTTTTATTAACAATAATACAATAATGAGGCGTATTTATATAGTATGTACATGTGCTTGCATTTTATTATTGTATCATTTGGGGCATTTTGTCTTTTTTTTTTTTTTTTTTGAGAAGTAACAACAATTTATTAGAAAGCCCACAAAAGTGGGAAAAGAATACAAAGGAAAGCAGAAAAAAGATAAAGAAGGCGAAAAATAGAGCCTAAACATGAGAGGCCCAATCCAAGAGAAAGTAATTGACCCTAGAAACGACCTCTTTAACAGAGCAAGACTTGTTGGAGAAGCATCTATCATTCCGCTCCTTCCAAAAGGCCCACAGGATGGCCATGATGAGGAGCCTCCAAACGACTTTACCATCTTTACCCGGAGAACACCCGTGCCACATCCAAAGGAGATCCTCTACTAACTTCGGCATAACCCAAGACATTCTCATATCCTCAAAGAAAGAGACCCACAGTCCTCGAGCGAAGGGGCAATGAATAAATAAGTGGTCAATAGATTCCGCATCGCTCATACACATCAAGCAAATGTTAGGGAGGATGAGGGATCTCCGTTGAAGATTATCAATCATTAGAACTCTTTTTCTTCCCACTAACCAAACAAAGACTGCCACTCTAGGAGAAGCGCCATAGGATCAATGCTTGAATGGGTGAGAAAGACCAGACCCTGATGTTGTGTTCTGAAGAGCGAAGAAAAAAGAGCGCACAGAAAAAGTCCCGAAAGAGTGTTCTTTCCAAAAGATGGAGTCAACTTGAGAAGGAGAGGGGGTCAGAAGCTTCAAGCAATTCAATAGATCTAGCAAGTCACCCAATTCTATATTGTACAAATTCCTACGGCAGGGAATATTCCAAACCACCTCTCCGTTAATCATAAAATACCATTTGTCAACCGCGATAGAACAGTCGGGAGCAACGAGGGCTAATCTAGGAAATGCCTCCTAGAGCGTCACCTCATCACGAGAGTGGGGGCATTTGACTTTATAACACACATTTCCCTCTTCGTCTCTTCCTTTCTACTTCCATGACATGATTCCTACACGGTATTAAAGCACAGGCTGATCTAGATTGGCCTCCATCCCTCAGCTTTTTTTCTTCTTCAAGTGAATCCCTAAAACTCTAGTATTGATTCCTTTCAATCAATCTAGTATTGTCTTCCTTTCTTATCAGGAACCAAGCCGGTTGTCCGTTAAACATGGGTGATCTGGGCTGGATATGGAGGCTGGACGTGGGATCTAGGCATGTGTAGATCTGGCAGCTTGATTGCATAGAATGTGTAGGCCTGGGCTGGACACGTGATATGGACCAAACGTGTGCAGATCTAGGTTCATGTGTGACCTATATTTGAAGTGTGTATCCCAAATGCTCGTTACTATGTTGGATCAGGAAGCCTCGTCACACAGTGGGTGGAAGAAGGCTATGGATTAGGTGATGACTGCTTTCCACAAGAATGAGAGCTAGAAGTTGATTGATCTACCAGCACGAAGGCGTATTGTTGGGTATCATTAAAAATCTTGTCAACAATAATATGTGGGGCACATTTGTATAGTATGTACATGTGCTTACATTTTATTATTGTATCACTAGGGGCATTTTGTCAAAAAAAATTTTGGTAATAATAATATGAGAGTGGGGGGTGTTTGACTTCATAACCAAGGTATTCCATAATGGAATGGTAATGGTGGGCGTAACGGCCACCTTCGTCACCTTTATGATACGGGCTGTAATGGCCATTACGGCCCCCATAACAGCTATAATGGTCTCTTTTTTTATTGGAAAAAAAAACGATAAGTTCTGTATCAACCCCATAATGGACTGTTACAGGGCCATTACGGCCTTTACGGGGGGTGTAAATGGCTGTTATGGGGGTTATAATGGCCTTTACGGGTCATTTTTTTTCTGTAACGGCCATTACGGCGTTTATCACCCCATAACATGTAACGATTGCCACCGTTACCTTTACGTAATGCCCTTTACGGCCTTGTAACGGCCGTTATGGCACACCATGTTCATAACACACATTTCCCTCTTTTCTGTCTCTTCCTTTCGACTTCCATGCCCTGTGATTCCTACACAGTATTAGAGCACAGGTATTAGAAGAGCACAGGTTGATCCAGATTGGCCTCCCTCCCTCAAATCTTTTCTTCTTCAAGTGATACCCTAAAACTCTAGTATTGATTTCCTTTCAATCAATCTAGTATGGTATTCCTTTTGTTTTTATCAAAAACCCAACTGATTCTTCTCAGTGTTTGAAGTATCGGTATTGCTACAAGTTTCAATGGTCGGGGATACTAAAACAATATCGATATCGCCGATAATATTGCCACTGACCAGAAATGTGGGGAAACATGGAGAAAGTGGTCGAATTTTTTCAGTGAAACTTCAGGATATGATAAAATACACATTTGCATATTTAGGAATAAAAAGAATTGCAAAAAGAATGCCTGCATAATAAATTTCCATTTAATAGGGGCCTAAAAGCATGTATTGTTATAAGAAATTAGTCCAACCATCCCATCCTTACCATCTATCCATCCAGCCATCACATCCTTCCCATCTATCCATCCAACCTTCCATCCAAACATCCATCGATATTTCAAGATAACGACAACACAGGATATTTTGCCGAGAAATCATCAACAACTGGAAAGGAAATGAAAGATTGTGGTCTTGATATCGCCCATGTTGCGATAACGATAATATTGCGATATTATCGTCGACAAATTGAACACTGCACGCAACCATGCGCCGATAAAAAAAATCTGAAATGGAATTTTTTTTAATAAATAGATTTTCAGCAATATCAATACATTAGCGATATTATCGAAAATATCACCAATACAATGGCGATACAAGCGACACCCGAAATTTACACAGTAAAAAATATTAGTAATATATTGGCAATACAGGCAACACGTGGAATTTACACAATTGAAAATATTGTTGATACATTGGCAATACTTAGAGATATATTGCTGATACCTGGAATTTCTGATACAACCACTGTTATCAGTATCGCTACCATGGTTATCAGTATTGCCGAGCTGGAGATATGGATAATATCATGGATATTTTGATAATATCGTGGATACTTGGACCAATTCTTCATTAAACATGTGTGATCTGGGCTGGATATGGAGGTTGGACATGGGATCTACGCATGTGTAGATCTAGCATCTTGATTGGATGGAAATAATGGAATGCATAGGCTTGAGCTGGACATGTGATATCAACCACACGTATGCAGATATGGGTTGATGTGTGACCTATATTTGAAGTGTGTAGCCCAAATCCTTATTATTAAGTCGTATCAAGAACCCTTGTTACACGATAGGTGGAAGAAGGCTATAGATGAGGTGATGACTAATTTCAACAAGAATGAGATTTGTAAGTTGATTGATTTACTAACACAAAAGCATATATTGTTGGGTGTCATTAATTTTTTATTAACAATAATATGAGAGTAGGGCGCATTTGTATAGTATGTACATGTGCTTGCATTTTATTATTGTATCACTAGGGGCATTTTTGTCAATAAATTTTCTTCTAATAATAATATGAGAGTGAGGGGCGTTTGACTTCATAACACGGATTTCCCTCTTCTCCGTCTCTTCCTTTCTACTTACATGCCATGATTCCTACATGGTATTAGAAGAGCACATGTTGATCCAGATTGGCCTCGCTCCCTTGGCTCTTTTTTTCTTCAAGTAAATCCATAAAACTCTAGTATTGATTTCCTTTCCATAAAACGCTAGATATGAAGGCTAAACGTGGGATATAGGCATGTGTAGATTTTGCAACTTGATTGGACGGAATGTGTAGGCCTGGGCTGGACATGTAATATGGACCAAACGTGTGCAAATCCGAGTTGATGTGTGGCCTATATTTGAAATGTATGGCCCAAATCCTCATTACTAAGTCGTATTAAGAAGTCTTGCTACACGGTGGGTGGAAGAAGGCTATGGATGAGGTGATGACTGCTTTCCACAGGAATGAGAGATGGAATTTGTATTGATTTACTGGCACGAAAGCGTATTGTTGGATGCATATGGATCTACACCATCAAATTTAAATTAGATGTCACAATTGAACAACTAAAAGCATGTATAGTCACTAAAGGATACACACAACATGGGTGTTAATTTGCAACATTTTCTCCGGTTGCCAAACTCAACTCCGTGAGTGCCCCCCCCCCCCCCCCCCCCCCCCCCCCCCCCCGAAAGGTAGTAAGACTTTTATTAAAAGAAAGAAAATAAAAGCAAATTATAACAAAGACGCCCAATACAAAGGGGGAAGATTACAACTTTCAAAGGATTGAGAAGCCCATTCTATGACATCTCCTTAGCCCAACTAACCACCTCCAAAACCAACCCATTATGGTTTCGAAAGCACCTATTATTCCTTTTTCCCTCAAATAGACCAAAGAGATGCCAATAAAGCAAGATCCCAAAGCACCTTTCCTTTTTCCCAACCCCTCCCCCATTCTACCCTATAAAGAACTCCTCAATAAATCCTAGCAACACCCGCGCCACTTTAGAGATGACGAACAATCTTTCCACATCTCTTTAACGACGGGGCAATGGATGAAGAGATGGTCAACCATCTCCACATTTTGCAAGAACATCACACAGATGTTGGGAAGGACCATATTTCTCTTTTGTAAGTTGTAAGACCCAAGAGTCAAGACTTTTTTCCTCCCCACCAAGCAAGTCGGGGGGGGGTCGAAACCCTCTGTGGTACCCACCACGATCTGAACCAAACAGCATCTTGACGAACGACTTAACGGAGAACAGACCTAAACTCTCCTCTTTCGAAACCAATTGATCTTTCACTCCCAATGAGAAGCGAAAAGCTTGAAGCCGATTCAAAAGCCATAAGAAGTTATCCACTTCCTCATGAGACAAATTCTTACAAAGAGGGGCCCAAACCACGATATCACAAATGAGAAATAACATGCTAAAGGGATATTCATATCCAGGGAGAGTCTGGCTGACCTTGAGAAGTCATCTATGAGCGCCCTCTCACCATACCAAGCATCCACCCAGCATCTTGAAGAATGACTTAATGGAGAATTGATCTAAAACTCTCCTCTTTCCAAACCAATTGATCTTTCACTCCCACTTAGAAGCGGAAATCTTGAAGTCAATTTAAAAGCCATAAGAAGTCATCTGTTTCTTCATGAGACAGATTCCTACAATGAGGGGCCCAAGCCACAATATTGCGAATGAGAAATAGCACGCTAAAGGGATGTTCACATCGAGGGAGAACATAGCTGACCTCGAGACATCATCTAGGAGTGCCCTCTCACCAAACCAAGTATCCACCCAAAATCTAGTTCTCACCCCATCCCCTATATAGAACCCAATCCCCTCCTTAAATTTTAACCCCATTCTTTCAACTACCTTCAAAACAATCGATGCCCTATTTAGAGATGAATTGTTAATCCACCATCCCCCATCCCTAACAACATAATTTATGGCAATTCCAACCCTCCAAAGACCGTCATCCTTTATAGCGAGCCGCCACCGCCACTTGCTTAGCAACACCGAATTCATATCTCCCAATTTCCTTATTCCTACTCCTTCCCTATATGGATGACCTACCTCACCCCACCTCAGCAAATAAAACTTTTATCTTTTGCACCCTACCATAATAAATCACGACTCACCCCCTCTAATCCATCCAGCACCGTCTTCACGCACCAAAATAGGGGCATAAAATAGAAAGGTAGATTCGACATCACAACTTCAATTAACATAACTTTCCCCCAAAGAAAGATGCTTGCTTTTCCAACTCGAAAGCTTTCTTTCCATTTTTTTAAAATAATCCTTCCCAAGAGATGCTTGGTCAGGTTAGCTTACCTAAACAAAGGGGGAGACCAAGGTACAAGGAAGGAAAAGACCTGGCTTAGCATCCGAAAACTTCCGCAAACCTCACAACCTTCTCCTTAGAGATGCAGAGCCTTGTTTCTACCCAATGAATCAACTTCCCTTTTGACCTCCTCCTCAAAAACAAGCTTCTCTAAAAACTCAACATCTTACTCTAACAATTAATTGAAGACAAATTGTCCAGCTTTGGCCCGACCCTAACTTCTTTAGACAACAAATCCTTATAGAACTCTACAATCACGTCAATTGAGATTTGTCCTCAACTCTTCTTTCATCCATGAATTGCTAGAAATTCTACTGACCCTTGCCAAAGCACTAGCCATACTATGCAAGAACTTCGAATCCTTGTCGCCCTCCTTAAGCCATGTCGATTGGGATTATTATTTCCACTTGATCTCTTCTTCTTTCAACCTCCTCTAATAATCGAACGATAGCTTAACCCTCAAATCCATTTCCTCCTTTGATAACCCTTACGTCAAGAACTTGAATGTCCCGAAGAATAGATACTAGCTCTTGTTAAGCACTTATTTTCTCTAGCTATTAATCATCCCTTTCAGAAATCTAAGCTTCTAGAGTAGCCTAACCCCTGCTCGACCTTCAACCTCTTCCAAAGCAATTGGATAATGGTCAGACAACGACCTTGGGAGCCCTCTGACAGACGAGGGAATTTGTCCAACACATCCTTCGACAACAAAAACTTGTCCAACTTAGACTTTGCTACTCTCCTACCCGTTAGTCCTAGTGAGAACTTAACAACCCCATCGGAAGATCAACTAACTCATTCTTGCTCACAGAATCTGAAAAATTCCTTAGGCTACACGTAACAAGATTTCCCATTTAGCTTCTTGTAAAAGAATCTAACCACATTAAAATCACCCCTAGACACCAAGGTTCCCGCCACCTGCTCCGAACTAAATCTAGCTCGGTCCAAAAAAAGAGCAAGCTAACATGATTTGTTTGGGCCCTAAATAGCAATGAAGACCCACTTATAATTCAAAACTAGGTCTCTAAAAAGCATTGAAACAAAGAATCCACCTCCCCACCTCTCCTCTTTTGCACTTACTTTTGAATCCCAGATGATAACAACACCACCCAAAGCCCCCTCAGCATCAATAGCAACACAATCCTTAGGGCTCATTTGTCATCTCCACCCTAATCCAATAAGAGCTTTTCAAATAAGAGCTACTCTAACAAGCTCCTTTTGCTCTAGCACTTATTTTAAATAAGTTCGTTTCGTAAAATCATATTTTCAAAACTGACAAAGGCTCTTATTTGAAATAAGCACATTTTGTAAAACATTCAAATAAGAGCTTTTTTTTAGGGGTAGTTGATGACATTTTTAAAAATTACAACAACTCCATTGTAAGAGCAATCTAGACAGTTGTTTTGGTGGATCTCACCATAAATGGACCATGCCCAAAATGGCAAAAGAGTGGGATGGCTACAATCTCATGTTTTAAGACATTTGGACAGTCCATTATGTTGAACATTGTGTGGATCATCCATCATATGGAGCACACCTTTGATGTGGACCGTCCATCCTGTGGGCCAAACCTTTAAAGTAGGTCATCCATCATGCAAGGCCCATCTTGGATGTTGACCATTCGTTATTACTAGTTGACCTTTGACGTGGACCATCCATTGCGGGGCCCACCTTTATGTAAATCATCCATCATGTGGGGCCCACCATCAATACTAATTGTCCTTTATGTGGGGCCCTTAATGTCCGTTACCCATCATGTGGAGTCCACATTTGATGAGTCCATCGTGTGGGCCTCACCTTATCCATAACGTGGAGCCCACTTTTGATGTCCATCCATCGTGCGGGGCGCACCTTCTATGTGGACCATCCATCAATACTAATTGTCCTTTATGTGGGGCCCTTAATGTCCATTACGCATCATGTGGAGTCCACATTTGATGAGTCCATCGTGTGGAACCCACCTTATCCATCATGTGGAGCCCACTTTTGATGTCCATCCATCGTGTGGGGTGCACCTTCTATGTGGATTGTCCATCGTGTTGGGCCACTTTGGATTTGAGCCGTCCATCATGTGAGACCTTGGATGTGGACCGTCCATTGGGTGGGAGCCACTTGATGTGGACTGTCCATCACGAGGGGCCACACTCTGATGTGGGAAATCCATCATGTGAGCACCACTCCGTCCATTATGTGGGCCCACCTTGATGTGGACAATTCATCATGTGGGCCCCACCCTCAATATGGATTGTTCATCATGCAAGCCCACCATTGATGTCCACCAACCATCATGTGGGTCCCACCTTTGCTATGGAACGCCCATCATGTGGGGCCCACTTGATATGGATAGTCCATCATACGAGTCCACATTTTGATGTGGCCATCCATCATGTGGGACACACCTTTAATATGAACCATGCACTATGTGTTCCCACTTCGATGTAGACCATTCGTCGTGTGGGGACCAACCTTCAATATGGGTCGTTCATCATGCGGGCCTACGTTTGATGTCAACCTTCCATCATGTGGTCCCACCTTCAATGTCCACCATCCATCATGCGGGTCCCACCTTTCATGTGGACCATCCATCAAGTGGGGTCCGCTTGATGTGGATCATCCATCATGTGGAGCCACACTTTGATGTGGGCGATCCATCATGTGTGGCCCACCTTTGATGTGACCGTGCATTATGTGGGCCCACCTTGATGTGGACCATTCATCATGTTAGACCCACCTTAGAGAGATTGTAAAGAGAAGAGAAGAGGGCAAGATGGGATTAAATAGAAAGTTTGAAGGACACTTGTCCTAAAATTAGCCAAAATTATCTACCTGCTTAAGCCAAACAAGCTCTTAAAAAAAGTGACCTCTCTATTACTTATTTTTTAAAAGCTTTTTTAGAGCTTTACCAAACAACCTATTTTCAAAATAAGAGTTTTTTTTAGAATAAGCAAACAAGATCTTATTAGTAAAGAGATGTCAAACGGCCCTTATACACTTACCTCCCCATAGGAGTCAACAATAGCCCCGCCGATCGATTAAAGCAGGGTTTCCTGAAAGGTGACTGAGGCTTGTAACTTCTACAATACTCCTTGATTTGGAATCACTTCTGCTTACACCCCCAAATTTCGCAAGTTTCAGCTAAAAGCTCTCTCATTTTTGCACCACTCTTGCTCCTTTCCCCCCTTTCTCGTTTTTGTTGTCTACTCCTTAACCATAGTTAATGGAGTGCTCTAGTCCTATTATCTCCCTCCGACCCTTAGGATACTTTGGATAGCTCTCTGAGTAGCTGATGTAGGTTTCTAGGCCCCTCTCTCTTTGACAAATTGAAACAGAGCTCTAAAGTGCTTTTCGCAATTGGCAAAGGATACATCTACCATTCTCCCAACACGCCGCATAGCCTCCTTGATCCACTTCATGCTATGAAACCTCGACACACGCTCACTTAACTTCCTATCTAACAAGGACTCCCTTACTAAAAAACTCTCTCCCTCTTTCCCATTCTCTGCACTAGTGTTGTAGTCTGCTTAAATCGACATGATATGTAGGGCCTCAGATGAAAAAGCAGTGATGGCTGAAGAATCCTACAAGGGCAAAGAAACACACCACGAGCTAATAGAGGCCCCCACCTTGGACCACCGAGATCATGACCAAATCAACTACATCATCAATGGACCAACCAGCAAGGTCTTCTGGTCTACCTAATGCCTTCCTCACAGACTGAGAGTCTTTAGAGGGGGGATGACGAGAGGAAAATCGGACCCGGCAGCTTCACTCTCCCCTCGATCACTTTATTGCTCCTAGCATCCTTCGATATCACTAGAAAAGGTTCCACGAGGACCCTAGAGCTCAATAACACTCTTGTTGCCATGAGTCGGGAAGAGGCATGGCAGAATCAGGGATTCCGTAACGGTAATGGTGGCCATAACGAACACCAATGTCACCTTTACGATATCAGTCGTAAGGGTTGTTACGGCCCCCATAACCCCCCCCCCCCCCCCCCCCCCCCCCCGCGAAAAACCAATACTTACCCCTGTAATGTTGAAAAAAAAAATCCGAATATCTGCCCCAATAACAGACCACCATGGGATAGTTACGGTCTTTACAGGAGGCATAATGGGCCATTAACAGCGGTTATAGGACATTTTTTCCATAACAGTTGTTATGGCCCCGTAACATGTAATAGCTGCCACTCTTACCTTTACAGCACACCATGTGGTAGATGGCCACCGGAGAAAAGGGGAATTCTCACACAGATTGTGCTTCAAGATCAAGAATTTAAGATCAAGGATTGTGCTTGTGGCTTGTGCACTCAAGCCTTCTCTAATTCTCTACCATTCTCATAATCTCTGTTCTCTCATTCTCTACCCTTCTCATAATCTTTGTTCTCTAATTCTCTACCATTCTCATAACTCTCATCTCTTTCTCATTCTCTCGTTAGTCATTAATATCTTACTACTTACTAGTAAGTAGTTTCGTTCTATTCTCTCTCATTCTCTCTCATTCAAAAATCAAGATTCATGACTCAAGACAACTTCAAGGATTCAAGAATCAAGATTCATGTAAGACTACTATTTTTATTTTGTTTTATCTTTTTCTCATCTAGTCTCTCAATTCTCATCTCTCTCTCCCCTTACAAGTGTAGTGAAACTCTTTGAAGTTTCTTATTTCTACATTTAGTAATTAGTAGTACTAATAATTTAGTACTTACTACCTCATTACTTATTTCTCATAACTATAGTACCTACTACTTGGTTAGAAATAGAACCATGGTTACTAGTTACTACTTGATATTGTTTCTCATAACTATAGAGCTTACTACTCAGAAGTAGTCAAGTAGAACTTGTTGAGCTCTGAATTGTGCATATTCTGACCCCAATTCATCACATATTATGCATGGTTTGCAAGACTACTCTAATGCATGATTTGTGATTGTAGGAACGAGATAGAGATTTCACTGATTCAAGGCTAAAAAGAGCACTTTACATACATTGAAGATCAAGGAACCAAGTGCAAAAGAATCAAAGAAAGAAGCAAGGGAGAAAAGGAAGAAATGCAACAAAGTACACTGTAGACTGGTCAGTTGACCAGTCGGCCAAGGCACACGACCGGTCGTCCGACTGGTCGGTGATTCAACAGAGACCCCTCTCACGCTGCAAAACTCACTGGACCAAAAATGAACGGTCGTCAGACCGATCGACTATTACTCAGACCAGTCGTCAGACCGGTCGAGCACTCAACAGAGAAGGGGTGAAAATTCCAAAGCTTGTTGGACATAATTTGACGTTTTACGACCGGTCGTCCGTGGGTTCAAACCGGTTGTCCGACCGGTCGACAGTGTAACTGAGCTTATTCTACAAGCTCTGAAATTTGCTGCGCAAAGCGTTATTTTTGCAGGATTTCTCGAAGGTTCTTCGCAATTGGAGTCTGAAACCTATAAAAGGACCTTTCCTCTTCATACCCAAGCAGGCAAGGACGTGGGGAAGATCGAGGAAGCTTCGGAGAAGATTTCTTTCGCTTTTTCTTCTATTACTTAATTTTCTTTTATGTTTTTGAGGCTTTTAGTTCAAGGATGTTGGAGATGAACTAAAACCTCTTAGCTAGGGTTAAGAGGTGAACCTTTTGATTCGTTTTTGATGGATTGATGCAACCTAGGTTTCCTTTTTATGTTTTGATTGAAGAATTTAGTTTAATATGAGTTTAAATAAAGCACTAGTTGAGTTTTTACTTTGATCTCTTAATGACTCCAGGCTCATGTGATTCTTAGTGAATCTAAATCTAGTAGCTTACCTTTTTGGCATTGTTTATACTTGTGTAGTTCATTGATCTATCATCGACTCCGGGCATGATGGACACTTTGATTGCCTTGTGTACAATGGCACAATCTTCATGTGGGAACTCATTCAAACTAAAGTTCTAATCTTTTGTTATAATCTAATATAGATATTTGTTTATTGATTTTGATTTGATTAGAGTTTGAATCATTGGTCGTAATCAAGTCTAGTGACAAGATTTGATGAAAGCCATGGTTATGAATCTCAACTAGATTAGAAAGAGGCTTGGCCTATACAATTGAGTGTGCCCAAGGCCTGAGCATTGTTGTGGGAATCGAATAAATGAACAAGCAGCTGTTCTAGATAAGTGTTGATTGAACCGCTCTATATTCCGATCGGATAGAGATATGAATTCGATTCCAATTGAGTTGTAAGAGACCTAGTTGTGTTGATGCATTGAAAACTGTCAAAAGTGGATCCTTGGCGATCTAGTGCCTTTTTAGATTATTATTACCTCACACATTCACTGTTTAAACCCAATTCTCTATTGTTTAGATTTAATTCTTAATACGATCTTAATTATAAGTTGTTTTAGATAAATTCTGAGAATACCCATACATAAATCTCTGTGGGAACGATACTCGGTCTTTCCGAATTATTACTACTTTGCAACCCTATACTTGGGGAGTGAACAGAACTATATTACATATAGTACTTATTATTTAGTTCTTCGATAACTAATAGTATATAGTCTGTACTTAGTCAGCTCAACATCAAGTCCCATTCATGTCTTCTTCCCAATCTTCTTTTTTGAGACCCAAGTGAAATGACCCGGGTTAAAAGTACGAGTGTTATCATAATGCTACCAAAAAGTCTTTGATAGTATGTGATCCATGTGGGTTTGTGAGTTCCAGTAAAATTGATCAACCGAACTAAAACCTTGCGCACATACCCAGGATCAAATGTAAGAGCATGTCCTGATGTTACTACAGAGATCCGAAAGGAAATCATAGAGTACAAGGACAAACATGCTCGAAAAAGGCATGACATTACGATTATCCAAGAAGAGTTTATGGAAACAGAAGTATATGAGGACATTAATGTTGTTAATTGGGATGCTTCTACACCACCTTCGTCCACAAGGCGATCTAGACCACCGGCACCCAAAAGAGCACGTGGGCATGGACCAATGGAGAAGTGGTGTAGACCACATCCCAAGGATGTGGTTAACCAAAGGGGTAAGAACCCACACAAACCACATTGGAAAACTGCTATAAAAAAAAAGATAGGAAAACTTAAACTGTTATTTGCATAGCTGACTAGTAGTCAATGTATGGAGTAGACCCAAACAAGAAGGATTTAGCACTGCAAAAGTTGGCCATGAAAATTCTTGGCTTTACAAGTTAAGCTAGCGGTTATGAGCACTACTAGAGTAAGTTCAAGTCGGTAAGTTTTGCAATCTTTCAATTCACTAATTGTAAAAGTAAACGACCATCATCACTTATTCACTTTCAATATAAAATTTGGAATGTTAAGTAGATTCACATAAAAAAAGAAACCGTCTTAAACAAAAGAAGCTCAATGAGTTGGTCTTCGTCTAATACAACCAAAAGTTACGAGAACAATTCTAGGTCAAGCGAAAAAAGCATGGTTTCTATGATCCTATTTTCCTAGATGATTTGGAGGCAAATAGTGAGTGGCTTGTGGAGAAGAGGATCCAGTCTTTGTAGGAGATGAACTAACATGATGATGATGCAATGGGAGAGGGATCAACATATATAGTATGATGTGCTACAATGGGAGAGGGATCAACATATATAGTAGTAAAGTTGTTAATTATGTAAATTGTAACTTGGAGTTTTTTTTATACTTAGTTTATTGTTTGTACTTTGTATCATTTATTATATCAAGTGAAGCAATTATTATCATATGATATATCATGCTAAGTATACTCATCAGTTATCATTTATCAATAAAAAATTTGTATTTATAATAAGTTGTTATTTGTTACTTGTTAATGAAATAGAACTTAGAAGATGACTTAGTGCAAGTCTGTAACTTGTTAATTATTATGTTTATGGAACTTAGGTACTAATTACACAAATTATAATGAAATAGACCAAAAATAAATAAATTGGATAACTTCTAGTAATTACATAAAGTTTTACTCTTGTAAAAAAAAAATTACAATTTTTCCTATTTTTCTTTTTTAATTTTTCAAAAAAAGAAAAAATTGTGTGATGCATATGCCATTGGCCAAGTCAATCACTCCATTTTTCAATTAGCAGGGTGCCACTAATCTGATCATGCTAGTCATTTATGTTTGCAAGTTGATTAGTGATCAAGTCTAAATTGTTAATGATCGAGGAAGATATCATAGAACGGTTGGTGAAATTATTTACTTGACCATCACACAGCCAAATATAACTCATGAGTTCATGCATGCTTGGGGGGGGGGGGGGGGGGTTAGATATGAATGCTAAAGTACACATTTTGCGATTTCTCAAGGAGCCCTAGGGAGAGGAGTCTTTTACAAGCCCAATGGTCATCTTCGAAATTAAGGCTACTCTTATGCAAAGTAGGCTAGATGTGCATTTGATTGACAACCAACAACTATATATTGAATGTTTGTAGGCAGAAATATAATCATGTGGAAGAGTAAAAAAGCAATGTCATAGAGGGGGAGTTTGTGAGCTAGTGTGATTTGAGGACTTTGTTGCAAGCAATGGGATTCGCAATGGAATAGCCAACGGCCCAACGCAATTTATTGTGACAATCAATCAGCTTCAATGTGTTGCCAGTGACCTAGAGTTTCAGGAAAGAACCAACTCCATTTGTTAAATCTCAAGATCAACTTGGAGATATATTCATTTGTATTAAAAGAAGAAGAAGAAGATATGTTCACTGAAGCTCTTGGTTGTAGTCAACTGAGCAAATCTATTCCAAGATGGGCACGAATGATATCGACTAGCCAGCTTGAGGGGAAGAGAGTTTTATGCATACTAGGTCGTAGAGCCGTATGGCCCAGTATTGTGAGCTTTACAGTCGCATGGCACATAATATTAGTGTGTGAGAGTGTGACCCCAATTTTGTATCGGTTCTGGTACGCATAGTGTCAGTCATATTGATATGATCCATACCATATCTGCACGTCAGTGCATGTTATTATTGTATCAGTAGGGGCTCGTTGAAAATTTTGGTAACAAGAATATGACTGTGGGTTGGATGACTGGATAACACACATTTTCACTTCTCCTTTCTCAACCTTTTCCCCCTTCCTTTGTCACCATGATTTCTACAAGCATAAATGCTGAAAAGAAAACTTCAATACCCATGTGAGCTCTCTCTTTGTCATAGAGTAAATAAAAATTACCGAGCACATCAATAAAGTAGCCCAAGAATTTCAAAGCTGCACACATTGGAATAAGCATTTGAGGCTAAATAAAACACCATAATATCTCATTTATCATTTCCATCCAGTAGAAGTTTATAGCATGCCCAACAATTCATCAAATTTCCGCATGCATTTATTTTGGAGCTATGCCAACCCCAATGAGTTCGGATAAGGCTTAGATGATGATGATTATTTTGGAGATATGCTGTAGATCAATTGTATTCATATTTGTAAATTTAAATAAACCACCCATGGAAAGGAATATGGAGTGCATGGGCCATATCCAATTATCCATATTACAATGAAAGAAGTAGTAGTATAAGCCGGTATGGAGTTGGGTATATGCAGCAGCAGCAATATTGATTGGGGGCCTCTCAAGGTGAACGGAGACATGGAAGACAATATTGTATAGATGAAGATGGAGAAAATGATGGATTTGAGCCAGCAAGCAATTGCATCTGGGCATTGACTATCCACCAGTCTTGTCATGATGGTGGATGTAAATAAAACCCAACTCGATCTATGGACTAGGAATGATTTTATAATCTATTTAGACTTTGTGCGGATTTTTTTATGAGTTCTCCTTTTTTCTATTTTATTTTTTCGAATATTAAATTCCTGATATTTGCATGTGTCATGGGTGGTCCACCTTCCTAGTGTCTTTCGGAGTCGGGTGGGTGATGCCTCAATAATTGTGGATCTGTTTCAGGCTTGGCATGGTAGCACCATTCCTAAAGGTCGGCAAGTTCTGTGGCGCCTCGTCATTCTAACCATATTATGGAACATTTGGCAGGAACGTAATCGAAGATGCTTCCTCAACAAGCAGGGACCGTGGGAAGAAGTGTTGTGGCAATCCAAAAGGGATGTATTAGAGTGGGTCTCTGGGCTAAGGATGTAAATATTGATGAAACCTCTCTCCTGTTTGGAATGTAAGGGTTGTATTCTTAGCTGTTTAGACGTTTGTCTTAACAGTTTCATTAATAAAGTTCACTTGTTAACCTTCAAAAAAAAATCCTGATATTTTTATCCAAAAAAATGTATTTTTTTATTGTTTTCAGGTATTGCTTCAGCACAGTTTTAGACAAGTCGTCTGAGTCGATGATAAAACTCGGTTTCAGACCCAAGCAAGGCGGGAAAGGAAACTGAGATTTTAAACCATGGTTAGCAGGTCATTTCTTTGACTGGGAACTCATTTTAATTCCTTTCTATAATTTTACTAATTACAAAGAGAAATCTAATAGCTGATTCTCCATCCAAGAACCACAAACATAGAAGCTGGCGAGCACAGGGAAGCACAGATAGACATATTAAAGTTGGAATATAATATGCTCTTCAAAAAAAAGTTGGAATATAATCATCTACAATTACAAAATCCTTTATCATAAATTAAACATCCTTACTCAATGCTTGATGTTCATATTCAGACTAAGAGAAAGGTTGACTGAGAAGGAGCCACCTAGAGATGAATGTTTACCTTTGTAAGGGATCGAGCAAACTGACTAGGCTGCTGATCATTATCCTCTGGTTTATTCCAACTCTCAACAATTTGGGGCAAACCACGCAGATGTACCAACAATCTTTCCCTCATTATCTGAACTAGCTTTGTATGTATCTCATCTTGGTGGACCTTATAATCCTGAAACGTGAAAGATAAAAAGCACTAAAGTGTAAAAAACAATGAAATGCAGTTAAAAACACATGAATTTGGAAACACAACTTACATCGAACTTAGAACTCACTATAAAATGGAACCAAACTTGGAACTCAATGTAAAATGGGACTGCATGAATTTTTTGTAACTTTCATATAGAAATAATGGGAACACATTGATCAAAGAGGCATTTGGGGAATGACGGATGAAGTGGATTAGAAATAAACCCTTTCGGAAAATGAGAATTTTATATGACTAGTATCTTACAGATTTATCATCTTTGTTATTTTGTTGTATTAATTTCCAACATTTTATGCTCTATTTGAAGTCTTTTTGCCACTTTCTTCATTCAACATAGTGCGACATAAATTCCATACATATGTGTGTCTCAAGTTTCTTTTATTGCAATTATCCAATACAATTTATCATAGCTCTTGCTCAAGCTTCATGGTATAAATTGATCCTTGTGATTTTCTACATCAAATCACAGTTGTCCACATAAAAACTCATTAATACCTATAGGTATTCTCCATTACTTGATTCCGTATCTCATTCATGTTCCAATCTTCTCTATTCCTAGTTGTAAACCCTCACTCTCTCACCTAAGATTATCAAAAAATCTTCTTAGTTCAAGGACTTCAAAAAAAAATATTGATTTCCTCCAAACAATCGATCAGATATCCTGAATTTTACACAATACTATTGCAAATTCCTCTTAAATTCAAAAGATTGCAAATTCCTCTTAAAGCTTACCCCATTGTTTCCCACTAAACCAGATAATATTAATACCATATCCCTCAGTTGGAGTTTTGCTCTCTCATTGCAAGTCCAGAGTCCATAAGGAGGATTGCACCAGGTTGCAAGCTAGAGTGAAACTTTGGCCACAGCATTATCTCTGATGATGATATAATTATCTCTGTTGCATTATTGTATTTACTTACCATATTTGCATCCTCCTTTGGGTATTATTTGTAATTGATTCACTACAGCTACCAATAACTCTACTAACTAATTTGAAACCCCTTCACCCAGAATGGTTAGTGGTTACCATCAGGCTTCATGAAACCAGTCTTAGTGTATTGAATTTACTGGATGTAATAAGCTGCAACATATTTTCGGCCATCAGGATTCAGGATGGTTTTTCACCATCTCTTCTTCCATGAGTTGGGAAAGATGATGCCAAGCTTGCTGATGCTACTTTATTTACTTCCTAAGAAACTAAGCCAGTTTTATCTGGACCAGTGTTTTAAATAGCTACGCTATGTAGCGTGTAGCTTACGCTACGTAGCGTAGCTTAGCCTAAACGCTATGTAGCTCATGAAAATAGCTTAAGTTGCTTGTAGCGTACGCTACATGATTAATTTGGATACGCTACACGCTTCATAGACTACGCTACATGCTACATAGCTCACATTACAAGTCATTTTTCACGATAACATTAAAATCAATCATTAAAAATGATTTGTTACATAATTCTATTTCAATGAAAATTCGTTAGTCTTTTCGATGCTTATAGTAAAATAATATAAGAAATAGTTTTAAATCGGTTTTGTTGCTCTTTCTTCACTTTATACTTAATCATTACCCTTGCTGGTACTTTAGGTTGCATACTTGCATTTGTTGCACCAAATATCATGAAATTTTGTTAAATTTTATTATTAATCATCTAATTTGGTGCAACCAAGTGCAACCTTGATTAAAAATCTAAGTGTTGTGTAGCTTACGCTACACGCTATGTAGCTTACGCCTCACGCTTCAGAGAGGTGAAGGCTACGCTACACGCTATTTGCTATTTAAAACACTGATCTGGACCTACGGTTTTTCACCATCTCTTCTTCCATGAGTTGGAAAAGATGATGCTGAGCATGCTAATGCTACTTTATCTACTTCCTTGGAAATTAAGCCAGCATAACTGGACTGTGATTCTCACAGTCAACATCTTAGTTGGTTGTGGAAACTCCTACACCAAGTGTTATGGAGCAAATTCTTGAGCTTCATGCCAGATGCCACCAAGCATGTTCAGGACTTCATCCATGAATAACATTCTCAAATATTAGAAGTAAAGCTCATGAAACTTTGCCTTGAGGTTCAAAGTTCGAAGAGAACAGACTAACTGGTGACAGAATCCCTCAATCATTCCAAAAGGTGGTTCGGTTAACCTGTTGTGATCCCACATCCAATTTTGTTATGCTGAAAAGTACTTTATGTACATCTTGGGATTAGGATGATCACGAGATGTGTACTACATCCCTTACAACTTGCAACCCATTTGCCATGTTGCTCATTTATGGTCCCTCTACAACAATGTTAGCTCCCTTGTCATCACCAACTTGATCAGAACTTGTTACAAAGCTATCCAGAGAGCTATCGGAACTTAATGAGATTCTCCAAGTACTTATGATTTACAGTGAAAACATATTGAAAAGCTTGATTGTATGAAACATAGTATATTAAGTTGCTAAGTCGCTTAGATACATTTTAAGCAAATGCTGTAAAATATGATTTAGTGGAAGATGTCGATATTTTTAAGGGAATTTCATTTCTTTCAAAAAGGAATTAAGCTACATGTAGAAAGGGATGTAAAAGGATATTTTCGCAAGAAGCTAAAAAGAAACAGTTTTTATCACTAATATGAAGAGAGAGGTGAAGCAAATAAGACATAAATCATGGTCTAAGAAAAGGTTAAAGTGACCCAAACAGTTGAGCAGCTAAATGTCCAAGGGCTTCATACGAACCTTCAATTGGGAGAAAAGACAGCAAATAAGAAAATGACAGGCAGCATATATTGGGAGATATTCTTTTTTCCATCTCAATAAAAGATGTATGGCTGATTAACCATCATATCAGCAACTTCAGCTGAACAGTATAAGACCTGCTGGTCCAAACCCACAGTTTTATCGCTTGGGTCAAGCTGCCTAAGCAGCCAATTCTGATTTAAGAGGGGGAGGAAAATGATAACTCAGGTCCAGCAATATACGTCAGAAACAACTTAATCAGTTTTTATTTTAGTTAAACTGTCATTTGTCCTACAAGGAACGAATCATGATGAGAAGAAAAATAATGAAATTGGAGAATGAAGCATTGAAAAGAACTGTACCTGAGCTACTCTTTCAATCTCAGAGAGCAGCAATGCCTTGCGAGATTCAGGTATTTTCAGGAAGAGAACTCGCCTGATTTCTTTATTTTCCAAATGTAAAAGAATGAAGTCAGAATCTGGAATTCGGAAACTTCAAGGGAAAAAAATTATTAGGAAGTACTCAACACAATGTTTTAGCTGTTTCTTGCACTATATTTGAGTAAGAAACTATTACTAGGCACTAACAAGAAAATTTATTTCAACTATTCTGAGAAACAACTTTCCTCATGTAATGCAAGAGTAGAATGTGCACAAGAGGATAGAAAGAACAAAAGATAGATGGATAGGGGCTAGGTGGGGTTGCGAAGAACTTCCCTCTCTCCCCGATCTCATTACAGTTTTAAAAATTATGAAAATTTCCTTGGGACCCATCACAACCATAAAAGCATTCCATTCTTGTCGGAATTCATGATGCTAGAGTTCTGAGAGCTAACTCAATAGGGTTTCAAGCATGACCAATTCTGGGCCATGGACACGTGATTTTGCACTTGAAAAGTGGCCCACAAAGTAAAGAAAATACAGAAGGGGAACAACCCAGTAAGTCACAGAGTAACTCTTAACTCGTATAACTAGTTAAATAATGAACCTGCTAAAATGACTCAACAGGCAAGGGGATCCACTCTCCTCATTCCTGTTCATAGTGGTCGCGGAAGCCCCGAGTGGTATGCTCATAAAAGGTCAAGAAGTGGATCTCAGGTTTTTCAGGGTCAAGCAATAAGGCTAGAATTACCCACCTTCAATTTGCGGATGACAAATTATTGTTCTTAGAAGCGGATGAAGCCATGGTAGATAACTTAAGGAAGATTTTAGGTTGTTTTGAAGAAATCTCTAGGCTGAAGAATAATATACAGAAAAGCGAGAAACTGGGCATCGACCTTTCTAAGGAAGAGGCATCTCGTTTCGCAGGAATTTTTGCATGTGGTGTTGGTGTCTTTCCGACCACCTATTTGGGCCTTCCTCCATGCATGGGCACTCCCCTTAAGCATTTATGGAATAAGGTGATAGAAAAATTTGAAGGGAAACTATAGAAATGGAAAATGAGGCATTTACCTATGGCAGGATGTATCCTTCTTATCAAGGCAGCCCTCTCCAATCTCCCTATTTACTTCATGTCATTATACAGATGTCCATATCTATGCTGGAAAGATTGGATAAATTGCGGAGGGGCTTTCTATGGCAAGGAGCCAAAGAAAAGCACAAATTCCATCTTCTCATGTGGGAGCAAGTCTATAAGCTGCTATCAGAGGGAGGTGTGGGTATTAGAGACATGAATTCCATGCACAAGGCATTGCTTGGCAAATGGCATTGGAGGTTCGCATCCAAAGAGGGGAGCTTATGGAGGCAAGTAATCACATCCAAGTGCGGACTAGAAGAGGGCGGTTGGGAAACTAGAAGATATTCATTGTATCGAGTATCCAGAATTTGGAAAGTTGTTACATCAGTGGTCCCATTGGTTAAATCAAGCTTATCCTTTGCCCTTGGGAGCGGAAGCCGGATTCGGTTTTGGGTCGATCATTGGTGTGGCAATGGACCCTTGGAGCTGGATTTTCCAGCTTTAGCAAGCTTGTCCAAGAAATATATCAGTAGCCAAATTTTTTCTCTGCCTCGGAGGGAGGCGGGATATGGTGTCCTCCACGTCGTAGATCTCTATATGATGAAGAGGTGGAATTCACAAGGTTATTGGAGTGTCCTCATAACTTATCCCCTTCTCCAAGCTTCCCAGACCGTTTATTTTCACCTCCCCCTCGGGATCGTTCTCCAACAAGTTCCTCTACTAGAAGATTCGGCCCACATCCAATCCGATGGGGGATGAGTACTTCCATGCTTTTGGGTTTTATGGGGCCTCCCCTAAAGTAGCTTCTTTTGCGTGGGTAGTGGGTCAGAAGCATATCCTCACAGTCAACAACCTTCAGAAGAGGGCAATGATTCCCCCAAACATATGCCTTTTGTGCATGAAAAATGTCGAGTCAGTCGATCATTTATTCATTCATTGCAATTATGCTCGTCATGTATGGTCTTAATTGCTCAAGTCTTTTGGCTTAGATTGAGTGATGCCCTCCTCAGTAGATTTACTACTCAATATGTGGCTTGAAGTTCAATTTCCAAAGACCAATCGGATTCTTTGGCATTTAACCTTGCTAGTGTTTCTTTGGAACATTTGGGGGGAGAGGAATTCAAGATGCTAAAAGATTAATCTAGTAGGTATTCAATCAAATCGTTCTAGATGACCCTAAGCGAGGATGATTACAGTGAGGGGGCTTTTGTGACATCATTCAAATGGAGTTATGGCGCTCCTCAGAAGGTAGTGGCGCTTGCGTTGCTAGTGGGGAGGAAGGTGCTTGTGATCGGTAACTTTTGAAACCGAAACTTCATTGAGGAATCGATGGATCACCTTTTTCTTCATTGCCCTTTCGCACAAAGGCTATGTGATCAATTCTTCGCCTATTTTGGCGTTGATTGAGTGGCGCCAGCTTTATTCAATAGTTTTTTCCTTGTGTGTGTGTGTGTGCGTGCGTTGGGGGGGGGGGGGGGGGGGGGGGGGGGGGGGGAGGACATGACGAGGACGATCACCGTTTTCCTCGAAAGACAAACACCTTGAATCCACAAGAGAAATCTCAAATCCATGAGAGAAATAAAGAGTTTTTTTATTGATAAAATGATGAATGAATTATAAAACGAGTTTAGCATGCTTAAATAACCCTAAACAAACCCTAAAAACGCAATTAAAAGAGTCCTAAACAAATAAGGAAACAAACAGCGCAATTCTGGAAATTTCCACAATTTCCCACAGATATGTCGATTGGTCAAAATGGCTCAAAAACATCGAGAGACTAAAACTAAAAATTAGGTGAATTTTCGACCTGTCTAAATGGATTTCAACCTGTCTAAAATGGAAGAATTTGTCCAACAACCAATCTGGAATTTTTGGCGGAATTTCAATCGGTCAACATCGGTCGAACTATGCTAAGTTTTGCCGATTTTTCTTTGGGCTTCTTCCTGTCCATCTCTGATAGGAACGTGCTAGATCCACATCCTACATAAGTCCCCTCCACTTGAAAAAAAAAAAAAAAAAAAAAAAAAAAAATTATCCTCGTGTTCTTCAACGGACATGATTTACGATAAGCATTCAACCACAGAAGCCGACATTTATTAGCCTCCTCCAGGTACTCTGCAGTAGGCTTCTCTGACTTCTACTGGACATCAGCATGAATAATTGCTACCCGATCTTCCATATTCTCAGCCACAACACTCATTCCAGGTAGTTCAGACAATGGACACAAGTCGAGTGCAGGTTTAGGAACTCGGTCATATACATCCTCAGATTGGGACTGATCAGTAGATTGACTCTTCGTGGTGTTGAAGACAAACTCAACCTGAGAAAGACCAATCTCTAACATAGGGGACGATTCGTCGGAAAGTTCGGCGAGCACAATCGCCTTGAACTCCTCCAACACTAGCTTTACATCTTCTGAGATATTCATGGACTCCACATCCGCTTCCTTTTCTACTAACGACACTATTACTCTTGTCTCCTCAGAGTGTTTAACGAAGTCTCATTCGTTTACAAGTGGCTGCTCGTCCACTTTAAAAGTAGTGGGTTGGATCTCCGTTTCCACAGAGGCCACACGTACGCCGCTGATGAATCCAAGTTGGTTCTCCGTTTCCACAAGGGCCACACGTACACCGCTAATGAATTCGGCGACCTGTCGCGACTCCGTCTCAACCAAATCATCCCTCACCGACAAACAATAGGATTTCTCTACATAACCGCTCACTGATCAGCTATCCTACCAACAATTTTGGGACTGTTGGAATAAGTACCTGATCGTAATCACTGGGGAGGAATCATGCCTACATCAATCGTTTCATCCTTTGCCACGTGCAGATTGACGTCTTCATATGTCTCATTCGTGCGAGTTGAAGTTGTTCCCACCAAGCCAAAGCTCCAACCTTCAACTTGTAAGCCACAAGTTTAACTTTCTTCTCTTCACTGATCTCTATGTAGTCGAAGAAGCGCTCGACTGGATGTGGATTTGGTCGTTAAAACCATTGTTGTCAAAATCCTACGATTTACGATATGCGATTTTAGTCGAATCTTAAACAAAACGATTTGAATCCCAATCTTGAATCCCTTTTTGTATGAATCCTACGATTATATTATTTGAATCCTACGATTTATGATTCAAATTATACTTGTTCTCTTTTACATAAGCTTCACTTGGCTTTCATTTTATGTTTTTAAATTGGTGGGAGCTTTAAGAATTGTTTAGAAAAGGCTAAATTATTTTATTTGTTCTTTGTAAGAGATTAAATGATATATTTTCTCTTCAACGTTAAATCATGTAGCTTTGTGAGCTCATACTTTACTGATCGAAACACCAAATTGATGTATGACTTGCTTGCAATATTATTATGGATGGTTACAATCATGCTGACTTATATATATTATGGAAAGATATTTTGAAATCAAAATATCTTTTTCCATTGGTCTACCTGTATCGAAGGCTGCTTTTTCCACAGTGATTCTGCATTCTAGGAAGGTAACAAGAACATAAATCATTAAATGACCCTTGTATATTTTTTTTTAAGGAAAATTTCTTGAAGACAAAATAGAGTTTTTAACACTATCATGACATGGTATTACTTGTTGCACATTGATGGCAAAAGGAAGATTGATGAGTTTTAAAAAAAAAATCTAATTTATTTATATTTTTCAAATTTTTAAAAAAATAATAAAAAATCGTACGATTTACGGTACAATTTGCGATTCGATATGATTCAACTGCTAATATGATTTGCGATACGATAACGATTTTGACAACATTGGTTAAAACTAGGAAGATCAACTTTCATCCTGAAATCCTGATGTCCGATCCACCCGACCGCCACCCCGTCCGTGATGTTGAAGGATCATGTCGTCAACTCCTCATCGTTGGATCCACCATCATAAGGGGTGATTTTGCGATTCACCGCCGGCATAGCACCGCGATCAGCGCGATTGTGAATTCTAGTGCCTACCAGAGGCAGATCATCACCACAAACACGGAGTTGCCCTAAGGCCTCTGCCATACGGTCGAGGGCAGCCTATAGCCTTTGCATGACTTGCCGATTCTCCTATTGTGCCACCTCAAAAGTCCCTGATGTTAGAGGATAATCCCCTGGAGCACTGTCCATGGGGTCGTTGCCTAAAACATCGTTAGAAGCCATCGATCCGAGGAAAACCCTCGCTCTGATACCACTAACGCAGGCAAGGACGTGATGAGGACGAACACCGTCTTCCTCTAAGGATAAACACCTTGAATCCACAAGGCCCTCTTGAATCAACGAGAGAAAGTAAGAGTTTTTTTATTGATAGAATGATGAATGAATCATAAAACGAGTTTAACATGCTTAAATAACCCTAAACAAACCCTACAAACGCAATTAAAACAGTCCTAAACAAATAAGGAAACAAACTGCACAATTCTAGAAATTTCTGCAATTTCCCGCATATCTGCCGATCGGTGCATCAACACGTCGACCTGATCGGTCGAAATGGCTCAAAAATGTCCAAAGACGAACTAAAAATTACATGAATTTTCGACTTGTCGAAATGGACTTTCGACCTGTCGAACTGGATTTTGACCTCTCTAAAATGGCAAAATTTGTCCAATAACCAGTCCGGAATTTCTAGTGGAATTTCGATCAGTCGACCCTGTCTGGTCGATTGGTCAAACTATGCTGAGTTTTGCCAATTTTTCTTTGGGCTTCTTCCGGTCCATCTCTGATAGGAACGTGCTTGATCCACATCCTACATCACATATAGACCATATGGCAGGAAAGGAACAATCGATGCTTCGAAAATGGAGGCGGGCAATTTCCTATGGTGTTTAGCAGAACAAAATTTCTTGTAATAGAATGGGCTTTATCCTAAATCCTTTCCAGCTTTTGGCAGGGAGTTATAATCTATGACTTTTTTGTACATTTGTAAATTTTGGGTTTTCGGTCCTTGAGAAATAATATTATCATCGTTTTAAAAAAAATATCACCAAAAGCCTTTCATTTTTTGCCACCTTCACCGACATCTTAAAGAGGGACATGTCATATACAAGTAGGTTCGGAAGGGCTGTGTTGATAAGAGTTAACCTCTCACCTAATGACAACTAGGATTTTTTTTTAAACCCGACCATACTTTCCTTGATCCTCTCAATAATCAGATCCCAAAAGGAAAAAGAAAAATATTTGCCTCCCAGTGAAAGGTCAAGATACTTCACTTGAAGCATATAGCGTCCCAAGCTAGAAGTCAAAGCATGAACATCTTCCTCACAAAAAGCCACGCCCACCATGGCACTTTTCTTGGCATTCAACCTGATTCCAAAACTACTTTGAAGCTACAAAGAATTCCTTTGGAAGTCATAACCTATTCCAATGAAGCACGATAAATAATGAGAGCATCATCAACAAATTGGAGATGAAATGTCGAGAGCCCTGGGTGTCTAGCGTTACAAGTCAACTCGTCGTTGCTCTCTCTAACAATAACCCCAGACTTTAAGCACATTGGAGAAAAGGGAGAAAAGGGATCGTTTTCCTAAGATCTCTACAACTCGTAAACAAGAGACCCATTCACCAGAAATATAGAACCCTAAGGAGATGCAACTTCTAATCCACATGATCCACCTATCCCCAAACCCAGAAGGTAAAGAGTATAAAGCAAGATTTCCGAGTCTACATGATCGTAGATCTTCTCCATATCAATCTTACAAAGGTTGTTGGCTTCCGCATTCTTCCTTGAATCAATTCACTAATTGGTATAAAAAAAATACAGCATTTGCCCATCTTTCTTAACAAGGAGCTGGAAGGGGAGAGAGAGAGAGAGAGAGAGAGAGAGAGAGAGAGAGAGAGAGAGAGAGAGAGAGAGAGAGTGCAAGGACCCTCCAACCAAGCTAAAGGGACAAACAAATTTAATACAAAGAGCATCTCACTGTACCAAATATCAGCAATATTATTGAGAGGAAATAGACAGATTCTTCTTTTCTTATCTTCATGTGCATCTCGACAAGGTGTGCAAAGTATACGTACACCACTCCCATATTTCTAATCATCTTAGGCATAAGGCTGACTTGCTTTACACCTTGAGGCGTATGTCCAAAGGCGTTTTGGCAAGCACGTTTAGGGAGAGCCTAACTTGTAAATCTCCAATTCTTCGAACATTAGTTGTGGAAGCTGCAACCCAGGTTCCACTCCTATTCCTCAGCCCTTAATTTCTTAGTTGTAGTATTGTACAATAGCATGATGTCAATTTCTCAACACTCTTACTAGTTCATATAAGTGGAGTGCATGTTAATCCAAATTGCTGGGTTTACTTCATCTTCAATTCTCTAATTTCTGGCACTGAGTCATCAAGTTAGTGAATGAAATATGTTCAATTGGTGAATATGATAGGTTTAATTCACAAAGGCACTTGCGACCATAATTTGTACCTTAGATTTAGTCTTCTCACAACAAACATTCAACCATACGTATTTAAGTCATGTTGTCTCATAATAAGCAAGCATCAAGATTAGATGTCCAAGGTAGCAATAAAATTTTAGTAATTCCAGGGCAGTAAATTCGCTAACTCAATGTGCCCAAGTCCTAGCAAATGTGAATTGATAGTTATTTTGTTTACAGCAAACCAAAAATCAATTTGATTAACCCAAATCTGGAGCACTAGTCAAGGTATTCCAAAACGGTAATGGTGGCTGTAATGGCCACCTGCCATTACCATTACAATACGTGTCATAACTGGCCAGTTACGGCCTCCCTAACAGCCATTACAGCTTTTTAAAAAATAAAAAAATAAAAATAAAATCTGTTTCTGCCCCATTACAGACCATTGTGAGGCCATTATGGTCCTTTATTTCATAACAGCTGCTTCGACCCCATAAGGCCATAACGTGTAACGGCTGTTACATAACCGTTTTGGCGTACCTTGGCACTAGTAGTCTAGTATATGCTGCAATGACATTGAATTCCTTCATCACCCAATTAGAGGCCAACTGCAATAATCACTATCACATGAACATAAGCCTAGAAAAGAATAGCCTCGAGTAATTCAATTTCACACAAATAATAGCAACTGGGTGTCTACTTCCAAAGAGAAAACCATTTTGAAATTACTTATTGTATACCTGGCATGATAGCATAGATAAAACTAATTACCTGACCAATCAAAGTCAAGTGGCAATCAAATTTTAGTAAATTGAAGGGCAGTGAATTTGCTAATTCGATGTCCACGAGTAGGAACAAATGTTTAAGTAATTGATGGTATTTGGTTGGAAAAAACCACAATCAATTTGATTAACCCAATTTGGAGCATAGGACACGATTTGATAACAGTCAACTAGTATAAGCTGCAATAACATTGAATTCTTTCGTCACATAATTGGAGGCCAACCGAAATCATCACTGTCATATGAATATATGCCTAAGAATGAAAAATGCCCATGAGGATGCTAAGATGGATAACTGGCAAGACAAGGACAGAACTAGAAATGACTACAAGGGAATTTAGGAGTAAAACCAATACATAACAAGATGAGGTAAAGTAGACTTAGATGATTTGGTCATGTGCAATGGAGACCGAGAACTGCGCCAGTTAGGAGTGAATCCATGCAAGTTTTAGGCTCTAAAAGGGAAAGGGGAAGGCCCAAAAGGATGTGTGTGGAGGAAGTAAGACTTGATGACCCATGGTCTAGCTGAAGTTATGGCCCTTGTTAGAGTGGAATGGCGGAAAAGGATTCATGACACTGACCCCAATTAGTTGGGATAGGGCTTAGATGATGATGATGATGATGATGATGATAATGAAACAAGGAATACCCATGAGTAACTTCCAAACAAATAACAGCAAGTGGGTGTCTACTTTCAAGGAGAAGCCATATTGGAATTATTTATAATATACCTGGCATGAGAGCATAGATAAAACTAATGACCTGACTAGCCAAAGCCAAGTGCTTCGATGTTATGGACTTCAAACCTGATACCTGCAGCACAGACCAAATGGAACTTCTCAAGTGATAAGGAAATCATAAAAATGCTTGTAACAAAAACTGGCACAAAAAAAAGCAGAGGAAAACTGCATGCATTGGTAGTGTAAATATTATTCGAGCCCCAGTGGCTGTTTGTTTGGATATGTACAAGTCTGGGGACGTGTGGCTGTAGCTGAGCAACTGGAAAAGGAGCCTATCAGCTTTTATTAGTCATTGGCTCATTGCTATTAAGTTCAGTTATCCATATCCATGCTTTTCCCTCTAATTTATTGTCTGTCTGTCTGCCCTTAAGAAACAACTGAATTGTTATGTCACATTTTTTGTCTCCATACGTTATCCATGATCTGACAACCAAGAAGAGGATTGGTGGTGCTGACAAGACTCATGGGCTGTATCAGTTCAACAACAACGACATATCCACTGCTCTAGTTTCTGAGTCTGTAATGAGTATTAAAGAGCATGTTCATCTATAGCACACATGCTTGGGTCATTTTTCCTTTTAGTCTCTTAAAGTATTATTTCCAAATAAATTCGCCAATCATATAATTTCCAATGTCATGTTCGTAAATTGTCGAAAACATTGCAAAACATCCTCTGCTCCTAGTTATTAAATAAAAAAAAAGTTAAAACTATTTCTGAGTTTGTTCATTCTGATGTCTAGGATCCTATCCCAATTACCTCAGTTTTTTACCACAAATAGTTTAAATTCTTTTATTGATGATTACTCAAGACCTATATGTTATTGAATGAAAAGTAGGGATGAGGTTTCTTCCATTGTCAAAATATTTCATAAGATAGTTCTTACTCAATTAGACACCAAAATGGAAATTTCCCATTCAGACAATGCTAAGGATTAGCTCTGCCATGACTCATAGAACTACTTTCTTGAAAATGGAATGAAATTTCCAAAATTTATATCCATGTACCCCTCAACAGAATGTCGTACACTTGAAAGAGAGATGAGGACCATCCCTTAGAGATACTTCATGACTGTCACTCAACCATCCTCCAATTTGGCACCCTTTACTACTTCTAAGTTACCAATTGCTCTTCAAAATGCACAGCGATCATGCAATTCACATCCAATCGGTAACTGTGTTCTATTGATCTATTTCTCCCTCCTTTCAAGTCTTATCTTCTAGAGCTGTAGATCCCTTGGCTGATCCTCGTTGAAAACCAATTATGATGGAGTAGATGACAGCTCTTGAAATGCAAGGAACATGGGATTGGGTAGAGTTGCCAGCAAGGAAGCATATTGTTGGATGTTAATGGGTGGTGGACACTGTAGCATCACCCAGACAGATTGATTGCAAGATTCATAGCTCATCTTATGGGTACAAGGTTCAACCAATACCTGGGGTAGACGACAAGGAAACATTTTTCTCTTGTCGTTGTCGTCGTCGTCGTCGTCGTCATCATCTAACCCTTATCCCAATAAATATTCTCCGATAACAAAGTTAAATTTTAGGGATTTTACCGTATAACAACCTACCTTTTAGGCTATTCCCAAATAAATGCAACCTTTCAAAGTATTTATAGCAAAACGCCCGAGTTTTGTAAATACGGAGAAAAAAACACCTCTTACATCTTAACTAACACTGAAAGATGGATTTGTGCCGTTAATGTGTCTAAGTGACGAATTTGCCTCTACACTCTTTCTTTTTTATGGTTATACCCCATTGCTAGGGGGCAGGCGTGCGGAAGATTCTACAGGGCCCACCTTTATGTATGTGTGTTATCGAGACCGTCCATCCATTTTGCGATATCATTTTACGTCGTGAGCCCAAAAATGAGCAAGATTTGAAGCGCAGGTGAACCCCACCATAGGAAACACTGGTGATGGAACGCCTACCATTAAAAGCAGGTCGGGGCCATAGAGGCTCGGATCAAGCTGATTTCGTCTTCCCTTCATCCATGTCTGTGTGGCCTTATCAACAGGTTGGATGGCCCTGAAAAACATCAGGGTGGTCCTTAGGAAGTTTCCAACACTGTGTAAAACATGCCGGGGCCGTAGAAGTTCGGTTTAAGATGATATTGGAGCGCAGCTTGCCTGGAACCGGCGATGTGGATGGGATCCTGACAGCAAGGCCGATGTATGAAATATATATCCACGCTGTCCATCTGTTTTCCTAGCTTATTTTTGGGTGTCTTCAAAAAAAACAAAGCAGATACAAATTTCAGGTGGACCACACCACATGAAGCAGTGGTTATTGACCACTAAAAACCATTTGTGAGCCACAAAAGTTTGGATCAAGCTGATAGTTTGATTGTCCTTTCATCCAAATCTATGCGACATTATCAAGAGGTTGGATGGTCAAAATGAATTACGGTCGACCCTAGGAAGTTTATAATGGTGGGCGATCAACAACCATTGCTTCCTGTGGAGTGGTCCACCTGAAATTTGTATATTCTTCATTTTGGCGGATTACATCCTAAAATAAGCTGGAAAAACAGATGGACGGCGTGGATATAGATTGCATACATCAAGGCAAGAACTACCCTCAGGATTGCACCCACATCGTTGGTTCCGAGGTCGCAGTCAAAGCATGCTCACAGAGAGCGCCAATTGTCAGCGTTAAAGGTGCACAGGGGTTTCCCTGCGCTGTCGCTTCTCAGGTCCATGTCATTGCCGATGACACCAGCTCACAAAGCATGCCAATTTTCTCTCTTCCGAATAGATTGCGTGCTACAAAACACAACTTTTAACGTGTGGATCTTCGTTGGGGCCCACCATGATTTATGTGTTAGATCCACACAATCCATCAATTTTTCCAGATCATTATAGAGCATGAGCCCAAAAATGAGGCACATCCAAATGTCAAGTGGACCACACCACAAAAAGCAATGGGTATTGAACGAACTACTGTTGAAACTTTCCTAGGGCCAACCGTAAGGTTTATTTTCCATCGAACCTATTCATAAGGTCACCTAGACGGCTAGACCTGAATGAAGGGAAAACACAAATATCAGCTTGATCAAAGCTTTTTGTGGCCCCAAGAAGTTTTCAACAGCAGGCGCTAATTCCTAATGTTTCCTATGATGTGGTCCTCTTCAACTTTGGATCTACCTTGTTTTTAGGCTCATATCCTAAAATGAATTGAAAAAAAAAAAAAAAAAAAATGGACGGATGATGTGGATCTAAGAAATGCATCATCATGGGGCCCACGCAAATTTCACACGTCATGAAATTCTATTGTTTGCTGTGTGATGGAGCGCATTCTGGGGAGATAAGAAAATCGGAAATGTTGACTTGTGGAACTTTTGTGGGTCCCATCATGATGTGTGTTAGATCCACACGGTCCATCCATTTTCCCATTTCATTTTATGATTTGAGACTAAAAACGAAATAGATCCAAGACTCAAGTGGGCCACGATAGAGGAAACCGTGGGAATTGGACACATTCCGTTGAGAACTTCTTAGGGCCACAGAAGGCTCTGATCATGCTAATATTTGTGATTTCCCTTCATCCAGGTCTATGTGACCTTATAAAGAGGTTAGATGGCAAATAAATCTCACACTGGACCTTGGGAAGGTTTCCACGGAAGTCCTTCAATCCCTACTTCTTTCCGAGGTGCAGTCCTCTTGAGCTTTACATGTGCCTCATTTTTGGCCCATGCTCTAGGATCTGGAAAAATTGATTGTCGGTGTGGATCTAAGACATAAATCATGGTGGGGCCCAAAGAAGTTCCACACGTTAAAAGTTGTGTTATGCAGAACAGAATCCATTCCGTAGAGAGAAAATCGATGTATTTTCTAAGCTGGTGTCATCGGCGATGACATGGACCAATAAGAAGCGCCTGGCACAAAATTTTCCTGGGCCTTCAACACAGACAATTCGCACTTGCTCGTTGATATTGTCTTCCCTTTGTCCAGGCCTCAGTGGCTTTATCAACAGGTTGGATGGCCCTAATAAACATCAGGATGGGCCCTACGAAGTTTCCAACGGTGGGTGTCAATATCCCCACTTTCATTTGGTGCGGTTGGGAACAAAAAGTACAGGAGAGGGAAGAGATGCAGAACGAGAGAGGAAAGATGGTCCTGAATGAGAGGGGAATGAGGAGATGCTTGATCGAACGAGAGAGAATGAGGGCAGTTTTGTCATTTTGAAAATTATGGTTCATAAACCATATATAACCGTAACGGTATATGACGGCAAGCATCTAGATGTCTAATGGTGCAAACCTTAGGCGATTTTCTTTAAATATTTTGAAAGCGTGCGTTTATTAGGGAATAGCCTAAAGGGTAGGCAGTTATACAAGAAAATCCCTAAATTTTATGGAGGTACTTCTCTCAATTTCTTCAATTCGCAATTAGCCTCTTCACATTTCTCCATGTCAACCTTCACGAAGAAGTATATGTCTCTACCTCCTAGATTTCAGCCAACGGAAAAGAAATGGATGGCATGCAAACTAAAGAAAGCTCTTTATGATCTCAAGAAGTCACCTACAACGTGGCTCAACAAGTTCAATAAAGATATTTCTCAGATTGATTTTACAGAGTTCCTTCGATCACTCTTACGTTCCAAAACCAAAAGGTTGAGTCCATCACAATCCTGATAACATAGGTTAATGATATCATCATCATCGGTACTAATGATGCTAATATAGCTGCAATAAAATCTTTCCTGGCTAATACATTTAACATTAATGACTTGAGGCCCATTTGTATGCTCCCTCAAAGGGGCCCTTTGACACTTAAACATTGTCTTGATCCAAACCCCTGTTCATGTTGTACATTTTGATGGCACTTTCAGAAACCCGTTTGATGCAGCACTCATCAAAATAGATGCTAAAAAGCCCAGTTGCCTAAAACCAATGGGATTGATTTTAGAAAAATCACCAATGTTGATTTGCACTTCCTATTGCAGGAAAACCCTTTTTGAGGAAGTTGCGTCCAAATGGGCCATTGGGGTTATTGAAATATTTCCTTGGCATTGAAATTGCTTGGTTGAAATGGAGATCTTCATCACTCAAAGGAAATCATCTTCTTATTGATACAGGATGTCAGGTGCTTGTCAGAAGATACTTCTATCAAAGTGAATGACCATCTTCACAATTCGTTGATATCCTGACAAAAGCCAAAGTTCCTCTCCTCTTGAGGAGATCTTGAGCAAGTTGGGCACGTATGATATCTTGCCACAGCTTCAAGGAAGTGTAGGAGATTGAGGGCATGTACGGCGTAGAATATGCAGGCGCATGCACATACTGTTTTGGGTGTTCCTACGAGAAACTGTATCATATGGTGTTTAGGACTTCATTAATAATTTTTTAACAAAAGAGAGCCTCTCATCTCTCTCAAACACCTGACTTTAGAATAACAAGAGATTGCATAAAAGAGATTAAATAAATTTTGACATGGAAAAACTACACTATTTAAAGCAGTGTTTCAAAAAGCTTATGCTATCTAGTTATGTAGCATAGTTTAGCCTTCACGCTACGTAGCTCATAAAACTGACACTACAAGTTATTTTTCACTTGAACATTGAAGTCGATTAATGCTTACAACGATTTGTTACAATTTTCTATTTTTAATAAAATTAGTTAATTTACCTTTCAAAAAAAAAAATTAGTCAATTTGTTCAATGATTTTAGTAAAATAGTATAAGTAACAGTATCAAATCAGTTTTTTTTTTTTTTTTTTTTGAAGATTGATATTTCTTTATTAAGGGAGCCAAGGCAACCCAAACAAAGGAAAACAAAAGAACTATACAATCACACAACATAAACACACAAACAAGGAAAACAAAGAAAAACTAAGAAGCTATACAACTCGAAACATAAACTGAAAGAACCGACACCCAAGACTATAACATAACCCAGTGAAGGAGCAAGGAGATGATGGAGAGATCACTGGGAGAAGAACTCTCAACCCATTCCTTGAGCTCCCTGAGACGGGAGGAGAACACCCGAGAGGAAGAAGAAGAGACATTCTGAAAGCAGCGGGAGTTTCTCTCCTTCCAAAGAGACTAGAGACTAGAGAGAGGCCATCGCAGCAAGACACTAGATGATAGAATAATCCCCACCAGTTCTTCAACCGAACAAGGCAGAAAGCAAACCAGACGAAGACGAAACTTTTGCAGAACTGCCGACCAAACTTCATCGACAAACAAACAGTGCAGGAGCAAATGCTTGATCTATTCATCACTTCTATTATAGAGGAAGAAAAAATTGGGAAGAATTGGGCCTCTCCTTTGCAGATTGTCTATCGTTAATACTTTTCCTCGAGCTAGGAGCCAGACAAAGGCAGCCTACCTTAGGAGGAGCTCCAACCTTCCAAATGTGAAAGGGGAAGGATTCATCTGACAGATGGGAGGGAGCTCTAAGCAAGGGAGAGGACTTAGTTGAGAAGCAGCCTAAAGAGTAAGGGGACCAATGAATAGAGTCACCTGTTCCAACAGTCAGGCGAACCCCTAAAAGAAACCTCAGAAGTTACAGGAAGTCATCTGTTTCAGTCTCAGAAAGCCCTCTTCTACAGGGGGGACCCCAGACTCAACCAATAGTCGAAAAACAACCAGCGATGGAAATAGAGAGATTAGGAGCAAGTCTACCTAGAGACGGGAAAAATGAAGCCAAATATCTGTTGGAAATCCAACAATCAAGCCAGAAGAAAACACGAGATCCATCACCTAGACCGAAGGAAACATTTTCCAAGAATTGGGGAGGAATACCAGATATGGCTTTCCAGACTGAAGACACTCTATAAAGGGAGGAGGACAGGTTTTGGTAAATCAACCACCATCCTCAACACTGTATTTAGAGGCTATAATGTTTCTCCACCAATAACCTTCCTTTGAACCAAGGCAACATAGCCACTTCCCTAGAAGAGAAGAGTTAACATCAGAGAGGGCTCTAATGCTAGCTCTCCCTTCCGTGTAAGGTTTACAAACCTCATACAATTACCAACTAAGGAGGTGAAACTTGTGACTATCCAAATTGCCATTCCACAGAAAATCTCTCCTAAGCTTATCTATTTTAGAAATGATTGATTTCGACATCGGAATAAGGAGAGGAAATAGGTAGGGAGATTCGAGAGCGCAGATTTAATCAGAGTAAGACACCCCCCAAAGAAAGGTAACAACTCTTGGAAGGGGACAGCTTCCTCTCCATTCTTTCTAAAACAACGTCCCACAAGTGCTTGGCAGGCTTTCCAATAAATAAAGGAAGGCCCAGGCAGGTAGAAGGGAAGGATCCCACTCTGCATCCAAACACTTCAACATATTTGGAAAGAGGAGTTGAAAATATTAATTCCAAGCTATTTGCTTTTGAAAAGATTAATTTTGAGGCCCGAAATGGCTTCGAAGCAACAAAACACTTCTCGCAGATTAGACAGAGCATTGACAAAGGCCTCACAAAACAGAAGAGTGTCGTCCGTGAACTGAATGTGACAAACAAAGGAGTTGAAGGGAGCCACTTTGAACCCAGAGAACAAACCATTAGACACCCTTTTCCTCAGCATTCGACTGAGATCATCCAAGGCTATGACAAACAGGAAGGGAGATAGAGGGTATCCTTGCCTAAGGCCACTAGAGGATTTGAAAAATCCTTTCGAAGAACCATTAACAAGAACAGAGGACCAGGCCAAGGACAGACAGGAAGAAATCCATTTACACCATTTATCACTAAAGCCAATTCTACCCTAAAGGTCAAGGTATCCCCAATCCACACAGTCAAATATATTTCCAATATCCAGCTTATAGATTAAGCATCCAGAGCCCTCTCTAAACCTGGAATAGATGCATTCATGGGCTAGAAGAGCACAGTCCAGGATCTGCCTATTAGCCAAGAAGGCACCCTGAGCTTCCGAAGTTACCCTAGAAAGCACAGGACGAAGTCTGGTTGCCAAAATTTTCGTGAGGATTTTGTTAGGGGGCACCTAGAAGGCTAATAGACCGAAAATCCTTAAGATTAGCTGCACCATTGATTTTAGGGATATGAGCAATGAAGGAAGCTCCCATAGATCTAGAACTGTAAAGAGAAATCAAATCAGTTATATTACTATTTGTTTATCTTTATACTTAATGTTTGCCACATTTTTCCCAAAAGGATGCATAGCTTACACTACATGCTATGTAACTTATGACTCACACTTTAGAGGGTTGAACGGTTCACTGCACACTATTCGCTGTTTAAAACACTAATCAATAGTATAGGCCAAAGATACCCACATGAGTTCTGGAAGAATGGCCAGGAATATTTTTTTTTTTTTTTTTTTTTAGAAGAAGGCCATCAAAGGAGCATAAATATTTGAAGGTAATGAGGAATAGAGAATAGATGGTGGTTGCAAAACGCTTAACCACCTAATACATGAGAAAACAAAGGAACGACACTTTCCATCTTTGCAAAATTACCGAGATCCTTTGCCGCCATGCAATATGAAGAGCAAGTTTGATCACAGTACCACCAAATAATGTCCCTCAGTGATACTATGAAAACCCTATCTTCAATGCAAGAGATGAGACCATTGTTAGCCACCAGGCCTGCAGACATCTTAGGCTTATGCTTTGTTCTAAAGTTGTCATTTGTCAATCACATCAATATTAAAGTTTTCAAGTTAAAAAAAAAAAAAAGCAAAAAAGCAAAAAAAAAATGCCATGCATCCATGAGAGCTATGGTGCCATGTCATGGGAAAATCATCACCATATTTAACATTAAGAGCACCAATTTCCAAGATGCCTTGCCAACTATCCCTGGATCCAAAAGAAGATCCCAAATCAGTAAGATTGAAGCAATGATGCCTTGACATGGTAGCAGATTTTAGAAGAAAAAAATACTCGCCATTTGCCAAAGAAATTGTTTTATGAATCTCACATCAGATCCAATCAAAATTTAAGCTCTATAGCACCCATATAGGTAAAAGAGAATAACACGGTCAAAGGACACCACTTTATTTTCATCATCCATGCTTCCAGTCCATGAAGAAGCACTTTCCAGAAGTACACAATGCAATTAATACAGCACCAAATACCATAAAATGAGTGCATGCATATCAAAATTGTGAATGACATGTGCATAATTCCCATGTGTGCATACATATCAGAAGTATATGACGTGTGCCTTGAATAGAAAAGTGCTTTTAATAATAAATAATTTGAACTGTAAGCATAGTTCTCAACTAAATAATAGCTGTGAGTACAACCACGTCAATGAAACTTTTCTGGCATTACCTAAATTAAAATAGGCACCTACCAATCAATAAAGTACGAGAAACATTGCTTACCTGCATGGCACCTGCACCAAGAACGAGCTGACAAGTCCTTGTATTGAAAAATTTCAAAATTTCAGCAACACGGTGCACAACTTCAGAAGACAGTGCTGGCAAACATCTATTGATATCAATGTACTCTGACAACATCTTCAGTAGTATTAAGCCACTGGAAAATGAAAATGATAGTGTTATAGTTAGTTTCCAAAATAAACCAAATGATCTTTTTCTTTTTCTTTTTTTGAAAAGTAATGAATTTATTTTAGTAGAACCAGCTTGGCAAAAACCAAGACAACAAAATACAACCAGAACACGTTACATTTCCAGCATAGAGCATACTACATTAAGATCTAAAGAAAGACGAGCAGTTGCCCACTCAATAGTCTCCCTTTTGACCTTTTTTCACAATTAGATCCAAGGAGGCTCTGTTGTCGAAACACCGCGCGTTGCGTTCCTTCCATAAGTGCCACAATCCAGCCAAAAGCAGCAACCGCCAAACAGATAATCTTTCTTTCGCAAAATGGACTCCGTCCCAAGCCCAAAGGAAATGCGGAACTGCTTGCAGCATAGCCCAATCCACCTCAAAAAGCTTGAGAAAATGGGACCACAGCTGAAACGCAAAGGGGCAATGCAAGAGCAGATGGTCTACTGATTCTTCCCCACTCATACAAAGAAGACATGTTGGGAACGATCATGCCTCTTTTTTGGAGGTTGTCTAAGGTTAGAATCATATTTCTACCTGCTACCACACGAAGGTAGCTACCTTAGGGGGAGCCCCATATGGCCAAAAAGCTGAGGGAATGGGAGGGATAGGGCGCGCACCATGAGGTCTGACTACAATGTAGAAGGATTTGACCGAGAAGGACCCTGACGGCGAAGCTGACCACACTAGCGAGTCTGAAGACTTCAAAGAAGGCTGAAAATGCTGGAGACGAAGCAGAAGCCTAACATAATCTTCGCGTTCCGATTCAGATAGCCCCCTTCTACACGAGGGACACCACCCACCGGACCCGTCACGAGAAAAACATCGATCCACCATGATATTCTTCTCAGGCGTGAGGACTGCAAGAGACGGAAAATCTTCAATCAAAGGTCTTGAGGCACACCAAGAGTCCTCCCAAAATCTGATGCGATCGCCTTTGCCGAGGCAAAAGGAAGATAACGATATGATAGAAGGGGAAACAGAGTGAATGGCTTTCCAAATGGCAAAAGAGCGATATAAGGAGGAGTTCTTAATCGTCCATCCTCTTGCTTCCAACTATATTTGTTAGCTAAAATATCTCTCCAAAGTTTTCCTTCTTCGACCCCAAACCTCCATTGCCATTTACCGAGTAATGCCACGTTCATAGCGTACAAATCTCTAAGACCCATCCCTCCTTCTCTAGGAAGACATACCTCATTCCAATTGAGAAGGTGAAACTTGTGGGATTCCTCCCTGCCTTGCCATAAGAAATCTCTTCTTAGCTTCTCGAGCTTAGCAATCACCAATTTCAGGCACTTGAAGAGGGACATGAAGTATAGCGGAAGGTTGGAGACCGTTGCTTTGATAAGGTTAACGTGGCTTGCTAAGGAAAGGTGCTTCCCTTTCCATTTGGATAATTTCCATTCAAATCTTTCTATAACTTTCTTCCATAGCTGTTTTGTAGGCTTTCCCAGACAAAGTGGAAGGCTCAAATACGAAGAACGGAACAAGCCTGGACCACATCCAAAAATACCTACTAAGGTAGAAACCTCTTCTTCAGATAATCCTATCCCCAACATTTCACTCTTGTGTGAATTGATTTTATGACTCAAAACCTCTTCGAAACATCCCAAGATTTTCTGCAATTTATCAATCTTAGCCTCTTCCGCATCGCAGAAGAGAAGGGTATTGTCTGCGAACTGTAAATGCGAGATCGAGGGGCTCGTGGGGGGAGCCACTAAATCCCGAAAAGAGGCCTTGTTGCTGATCTTTGATAAGCAATGATGCGGACATCAAGCCCTTTAAGTTTATCAACGTAGGAGGCAAGTGACACCTATATCTTTATGGCTTGATGATGACGGGCCTGGATCATTCGTGATGACTTGAGGAGCATTGAAAACCTTACACATGTAGTCCGAGACATTTGAGAAGACCCTACCGTAGGAAGACATGTGTAAGTTGCTTGGAGGAGATGATTGGACCGTTGGATCACGATGATGATGTGATTGGACCGTTGGTTCGTCGTGGTCCACTTTTATCACACCATCATCAGGAGCCCATTGGACATCTTAGATTTGAGTTTATTTTATGTATTTTTACTTATTTGAGTTTTGGGTTAGTGTGCGCACATTTTTTTCATGCAAATGTCTTTTTTTTAAGTTTTGTTAGTAGGGGTATTTCGTTAATTATGCTAATTCCGAATTTTATAAGGGTGTTGCCTAAAACCTTTTTCATTAGTTGATTATTCTTGAATGAAAGCCTCTTTAGTTGCCTCTCTCCTCTCTCTCTTTCATGAAACTTCATCTTCTTCTCCAATCTTCTTCTCTTTTCTTCTTGTGCCCCTCCAATATTCCTCTAAGGTAAGATCTTCTTCCTTCTCTCTCTCTATCCTTGAAATTCTAAATTTGAGAATCGAATCAAAATCCTAAATTCTCAAGTTTTCAAATCCCTAATCCGAGAAAATCCTTGATTCCTCGGACTAGTGATTCACATTAGATATTTGGGTATGACCATGCAAGATCGAGAGGTTCCATCCCTCGCCGGATCCAACCTATATATTATTTGAATTTCTTACTTCGTGGTTGTGATGATGGCCCGCTCCATTGCATGTCTCTTTGCGGTTTTCTTAGTTTATGCTGGTTGATGTTGAATTTTTAGATTATTAGTCTTTTATTTCCGCTGGATTATATGTGTTCATGAGCATGCATCATAATTAGGGCGTCCTGCATCAAATTTGGTATCAGAGAATAGGCTTTGCATGGTTATGTTTAGATCGAGTTACCAAATTAGGGTTTTAATTTTTAGGTCTGTTTTAGGAAAGTTCCAGATTTAGAAAGTTTCCAATTTTAGAAACTTTCCAGATTTAGAAAGTTTCTAATTTTAGGAACTTTCCAAATTTTAAAAGTTTTCTTATTTGGAAAATTTCCAGATTTAGAAAGCTTCCAATTTTAGAAAGTTTCCTAATTTGGAAAATTTCCAGATTTGAATCGTCTTCTGTTTTAATTCAGTAATTGTCAGTCCACTGTAGTTAGATTCATATCATTCACATTGTAAGTCATCCAATCCATAGAATCGAGTTTAGGAAGAACCTAGGACAAGTCCTCCGTTGTGTGCCCATTCGTTTTGGTCATGGTTTTGGATTACACATCACTACCATGAATCAGGATCAGATTCTGGAGGCTTTGGCCGCCATATCCCGATGTCTGGACAACATTGAAAACTATTCTAGAAAATCCTTCCAGAATCTCAACGACAAATTAGAGGCACTCAACCAGACTAGCCCTGACTATGGAAAAGATGATCAACATTATGCCTTGATGAATGGCAAGTTGGATGGGTCCAAACATGATGTTTATGAAGTGGAAGAGTATGTGCCTAACGTCAGTAGGTGAGGAAATGGAAGAAATTGAGGCATCACTCATCATCTTTAATGATGCAGAAGTGTGTGCTAGTAATGAAAAGGTCGAAGAGTTTGAGACCGCACCACTTCCAGGTGTCATGTGTGATTTGATTGATGCAGTCTCCCAATCTACGTCTCTTACCGTGGTGAACACAAATGAAATTGAAGAGACTAGTGAGGATATGATGGTAGACACCCACATAACTTGTGATATCCCACCAGATGATTTATGGGATAAATTCTCACCCAAAAGAGACATTCAACACACAATCGATCTTGTCCCTGGATCAATCTTGTCAAGTTTTCCTCCATACCAGGTGAACCCCGCAGAAAATACAGAAATGCAGAGTCAATTTGATAAACTTCTCGGGAAAGAATTCAATAAGGAAAGTTTGAATTGGAGTTTTGTTTTGTGTACCAAGCCTGCCCTTTTCACTTTAAAAAACAATGGCATATGGCGCACACGTGGACATATCCTGGCCGTCCACAAAGCTTCAGTCAAGTATCACGCCACCTTGCGACGTATTCACTTCATGGTGGATATGATGGCCAAAATCCCTATTCGGCATCTTGATGACATTTTGGACATAATAGCTGATGCCAAGATCTGCTCAAGACTTAGTATTAATAGTGTGTATTCTCAAGCGTTGGGATACCTGAAAATCATCATTGTTTATAATACTTATAATGAGAAATTATGTGTCACCCATGAGAAGTGTCCTTTTGTTTCAGTTTTTCAAGTTCTAGGTCATAGGATTATTTACTTCCATAGGATTGTTTATTTCGAGTCCGTTGTTTTTTCAGAGAGTCCTTTAGTTTCACCCATGTCTGTCACCCAAAGGTCTTCAGAGTCAGCCAATGCATTTGCACGACACATTCATGAATTGCATACATATATTAGACAGCGGATTAATAGAAGCAATGATAGTTATATGCTTTCAGCTGACTCGCATCGTAGATCACAAGAATTTCAGGAAGGAGACTGTAATGGTGAGGATAAGGCCAGAGCGGTTCTCACAGGGTACCGCTAAGAAATTACAAGCGCGTAGTGCTGGACCATTCAAAGTATTGCAAAGCATTGGGTCCAACAAGTATAGGATAGACCTTCCACCTGAAATGGGCATTAATCCAACGTTTAATGTGGAATATCTAGTCCTCTCCCCTAATCCTACCATTGATCATTCTTCTCTTTCGTGGCCAGATTCTGAGTTTGCTTCACAACCTATTCCACCCCTTCCCTGCCCTACTACTCGAAAGGAAGAAATTAAAGGGATCGTGGATGAAGAGATAATTTCCATGAGAGATGGAGGTTTCCAGAAATATCTTATCAAATGGAAGAATAATCCACCGTCAGAATCTACATGGTTGACAGAAGCGAAATTGCAAAGACTTGGTCCAGATTTGTTAGAGATGCACAAGAGCTTTATCTCGCCGAAGTCGAGCTCTTCTCAGACGAGGAGAATGATGCGGACATCAAGCCCTTTAGGGTTTATCAGCATAGGAGGCGAGTGACACATATATCTTTATGGCTCGATGATGATGGGCCTGGATCGTTCGTGACGACTTGAGGAGCATTGAAGACCTTACACATGCAGTCCGAGACATTTGAGAAGACCCCACCTTGGGAAGACATGTGTAAGTTGCTTCGAGGAGATGATCGGACCGTTGGATCATGATGATGATGTGATCGGACCGTTGGTTCGTCGTGGTCCACTTTCATCACACCATCATCAGAGCCCATCAGACATCTTAGATTTGAGTTTATTTTTGTGCTTTTACTTATTTGAGTTTTGGGTTAGTGTGCGCACTTTTTTTATGTAAATGTCTTCTTCTTTTTTTTTGAAATTTTGCTAGTAGGGGTATTTTGGTAATTATGTTAATTCTAATTTTTATAAGGGTGCTGCCCCAAACCTTTTTCATTAGTTGATTATTCTTGAATGAAAGCCTCTTTGGTTGCCTCCCTCCTCTCTCTCTTTCATGAAACTTCATCTTCTTCTCCAATCTTCTTGTTTTGTTCTTATGCCCCTCCAATATTCCTCTAAGGTAAGATCTTCTTCCTTCTCTCTCTCTATCCCCAATCCTTGAAATTCTAAATTTGAGAATCAAATCAAAATCCTAAATTCTCAAGTTTTTAAATCCCTAATCCGAGAAAATCCTTGATTCCTCGGACTAGTGATTCACATTGGATATTTAGGTATGGCCATGCAAGATCGGGAGGTTCCATCCCTCGTCGGATCCAACCTATGTATTATTTGAATTTCTTACTCCGTGGTTGTGATGATGACCCGCTCCATTGCATGTCTCTTTGTGGTTTTCTTAGTTTATGATGGTTGATGTTGAATTTTTAAATTATTATTGTCTTTTATTTCCGCTAGATTATATCTATTCATGAGCATGCATCATAATTAGGACGTCCTGCATCATTTTGGCTTAGAGCCTGCGAGACAACTAAGAAGAGAAAGGGGGATAGAGGGTCCCCTTGCCTAAGCCCCCTTAGGGTTTGAAAGAACCATTTTGGAGCCCCGTTGATTAGAACCGAAAAGGAGGCAGAAGACACACACTCCAACATCCAACTGATCCACTTGTTACAGCAACCAATCTAATCCAACATATATTTCAGGAAATTCTAGTCGTCGTGGTCATACTCCTTTTCAATATCGAGCTTGCAAACTACCCCTTTTTTCCTAGCCTTTGTCCTTGAGTCGATGAATTCATTAACAAGAAGCACACAATCTAAAATTTGCCTATCTGCAACAAAGGCCCCCTGATTTTCTGAAATAACCTGAGGGAGAACCTTCCTGAAACTTGAGGCGAAGACTTTTGCAAGAATTTTGTAGGGACCCCTGATGAGACTAATAGGCCTGTAATCCGATAGAGACTCTGCACCTTCTTTCTTAGGAACAGGAACAATGAAAGTGGCTCCCATACCTCTCAGAAGATGTCCGTTGGACTGGAATTCTCAAATGAACTCTACCAAATCTGACTTGATCGTCCCCTAAAACGCTTGGAAGAAATGGATTGGAAAGCCATTTGGTCCCGGAGCCTTATCACTGCCCAAAGAGTTTACCATTGCCTTTATTTCTTCTTCTGAGATCGGACTCTCTAGGGTTGCTCTATGCGAATTTGAAATCCTACAAAAAGGGAGGTTATCTAAAGATGAAGGGCATAGTCTTCCTTAGAAAGCAACTTGGAGAAGAAATTAACAGTAGCTTGACAAACTGCTTCCTTGTCTTCTATTCTATCTCCCATCGATAACAAGGTTGTTGATATGATTTAGCTCTGGCCCGGGCATTGGCTATGCCGTGAAAGAAAGAAGTGAGTTGTCGCCTTCATTAAGCCACACTGCCCGCGACCTTTGTCTCCAATTAATTTCTTCCTGCTTGAGGACGTTGGAGTATTCTAAAGATAAGGAGATGTGTTTGTTGAAATCTTCTGAAGACAGAGTATCCACCTCCTCTTTCAAATCCAGATCATGAATATCCTGGGTGACACTAGCAATTCTATCTGACCTTTTGCTAAATACCTCCTGTTTCCAATTCAGCAACTTCGATTTGAGAAGTTTAAATTTCTGAAAGAGCTTATTGGCCGTTGACCCTACCACTGAAAAGGATTGCCACCAGTCTGAGATCATAGAAGCGAAATTATTTGATTCCATCCATGCCGATTCAAAAAGGAATGGCTTGGGACCCCAGCTTTCGTCTTGAACTTGAAGAACAATCGGCCGGTGGTCAGATGTGGATTTAGGAAGCCCCTGCAAACGAACCAGAGGATATAAATCTACCCATTCAGATGAGACCAGGAAATGATCCAGCCTTGCCAGAACAAGGGAAACTCTTCCATTAGAGCACATGAATTTAGCACCCGCCCATAGGGATGTCGATCATCTCATTTCAACTCACCCAATCCTCAAACCCTTTCATGCTTCTGGTAATACGACCCACAGGATTCTTCTCATGCACGAATCTGATGACATTGAAATCTCCTCCTACGCACCAAGGAAGATTGAATTTCGATCTGACTTGATCGAGTTCCTTCCAGAAGAGATTCCTACCTTTTGGGATACACGGCCCTTAAACGGATCAGAAGAGCCACCTGACTTGAGAGGCCTTTTTTAGGGGGGTTAGTACACACATCACATTGTTAGTACACCCACCCCCCCTGTTAGTCACACTGCAATGTTAACCACCCCCACTTTGGGAATCGATACCATGATCTCGGTGTTGAAACGACGCTATCTTCACTTAGTCTACCACTTAAGGTATGGATCCAGGTGTGACTTGAGAGGCCTTATCTCTGAAGCAAACTAAAATTGAGAAAGAACCAGTTTGATGGTCTTCTGCCTCCCAAAAATCTTTGTTCCACACAACTAAGATACCGCCAGCCAAGCCTATCGCATTGAGAGCTAACCAACCCACCTAATTAATTCCCCAAAGGGATCGCATGATGCTATCATTAAAGACCTCCAACTTGGTCTCTCGAGTGCTAAAATCTGAATTTTGAATCTCCGACCCACCTCTTTAACATGGGCATGCCTGGCGTGAGACCTCAGGCCCCTAATATTCCAACACAAAATCTTCATTGGCTAACTGTTTTAATTCCCCTAGCTATGAGAGCCTCGCAGGAAGTGTTAGTATTGTCGTAGTTTATCGAGCTCCCTGGACTAATCAATTCTCTCCACCCTTTAGGATGCTTGGGCTTGGACTTCTGTTTCAAGAGCAATTTCATCATGCACTTGCAATGAGCTTCCACAAAATTCCTAAACACTTGGACATCATCATCACCAGCACCAAAAGATAGCCCGATCGATCTTCCTACTCTGCCCAACATGTCCTTAACCCATTCACTTTCCAACTCTGCCATGTCAGCTGACCGTTGAGCTGGCTTTGATATGGAATCTACATTTGAAAGATACCCTCGAGCTGGGAACTCCCTAGCTACTTGTAGAGGGGTCACGTTGAGCACATCATCAAAAAATTCCACATTGGAGACTTCCTCAGACAAGTCCCTAGAGGTTGGAGATCTATCATAACACTGTAGCGCCATCGTATCGTCGAGGTGAATTTCCACTGATGTCCTCGAGGCCATGCACGAGCTGCAAGAAAGGTCGATCGAAGATGGGAGTCTCCCGCCACCCCGCAAGGAGTGGGGTTAAAGGGCTCCAGCCTTAGTTCCAAACGGATTTAATAGAGAAAAGGGCAAAACATGTGCCTGCTCAAGCACATTCGCAAGGTCATAAAGGAAAGGGCTAGCTTGTGACTTGGGTGTATTAATAAGTCACCTCACATGATTCTGGCTGAAATCGTGTGGGAGACCATCTGCATCCACATTAGCTACTGCTACTCTCTCCAAAGGACACATGTTACAAAAAGCTACATTAGCCTCGAATCCGAAGCTATGAAGAGACCTCAGGAAGGATGGAGAAGCTGCTTCCATGTTGCCAAAGCTCTGGTTCAAGACTCAAACCACCGCCCAATCCTCTGGTCTGGGGCAAATCTCTGTTTGCCTGCCCATGATCTGGTACAGCATACGATCAGGATCGTCCACTACGCAATCCTCTCTACTATCGACCATAAAAGCCTGCCACGCGTCCCCGCTACTAGTTTCTAGGCTATGTTGTACTTCGCGAGAGCATCTAACCTGTGCTCCTTCCTCTACTACCTTCGGAAGGGGAGCAAAGGGGCAGACAACCTCCTCTGCTCCTTCCTCTACTACCTTCGGAAGTGGAGCAAAGGGGCGGACAACCTCCTCTCTCGACTTCTAAACTTCTCCCCACGTGCAAGGGCCTTACCATTGGGATAATCTAATCACTCCCACAGATATCTTGATATCGCCAACCACATAGCTATGCAAGGGGGATCATTGCGAATTGTTCTTCTTCTAACTCGGACCTTGGTCACACTGATGTCTGCACCATTAATGGTGTCTTGACTTATTTCCAGAACTTCACCCATACAGGATCCGAGAATCCTGATCACCTCCTCCTCCCAAAGCTCTAATGGAATGCCCCACAAAAGGTACCAGACTTCGGTAACACCAAAGATGGAGATATCAACCCATCAATTCATCTCCAAGATCGGCCCGTCGATGAACAAATTTCCAGCTACTAACACTTGGTTGATATCTGCATTCAGGGATAACGAAACCCACAACTCGCACTCTCCGATAGGTTTAAGGTCATAGGCGTCAAGGGCGAGCTTGTAGCAGTTCTCGAACCACGATTGAATCTCCAGGAACGATGCCCCTTTTTTTGTTCCAACGAAGAGCAAATTGACGAACTAGGAATGATTCCTCACAATGAATTCTGGCTTGACTCTGACCACCTGCTGATCTTCCACTTGGTCTATCCAAGCCCAGGTTGCAGAAGCAAGCTCCAGAGAAAGCTTATAGCCTGCAGACTTGTCAATGATGTCATTCTTCCTACTAGCAATTGCCACCAGGTAGGATTTTGGGACCCAAATAGTTTTTCGTTTACCTCTGTCGATGGGATCCCCTTCTCTGGAATGTAACTCTAGTCCCTGAGCATGTCGATTGTTTGGGTTGTGAGACTTCAGACCAAACTCGAAGTCAGGATTCAGATTTGAAACCCTACAATTTCCCCTTCGATAAGGGGGTCTGCCACCCTATCCTGCCCAAAATGAACATTTTGCGCTACTATCGGTGTCCCTTCTATCGATCTTCCGTGAACTTCTCTGATCGTTCATTTGAGGGCATCTTCTGAATGCATTCTGATGAACGCAAATCCCCTGGGAGATTTAGACCATCTATCCAGAGGGATGACAACTTCCCTAACCTTTCCAAATTTCCCAAAGAGCTTCAGCAAGATGTGATTCCTTCTAGAAGATAGGATATTTGCCCATGAAGATCGTTGGCATGGCAGGAGGTTAGCCCTTTGATGATCCCCTCTTACATCTTTTACTTATGACTAGTCCATCCTTCCTGATCTTGGATGCCCAAGCCCACGTAGAACTTATCTTCTCCTTGAATTTGTTTGCCATTTTCTTCCCTGGAAGCCTTCACCACCTTTGCCTAAGGAAAGTAGATCTTCTCTCTGATAAAGATATTCTGATGGGGACATCAGAGGACCTACTCAAGTGTACCAGAGACGGAGGCAACCACCGACATGACCACAGCTTTCTCTATAGATGGGAGACGACTTCCAAGTGGGGCTCACCGGGCCAATTTGAAGACCCCACATGCATTGGACACGCATCAAGAAGACCCCACACTGGGATGATGCATGTGAGCTGCTTTTTAGGAGTTCTTAGCCACAGGATTTTAGTTTTGGGTCCATCGAACTGTTGGATCATCTTGATCGGGCCATTGGACCGTCAGATCTTCCAGATTTGGGACCCTTGGACCTTGATTTTTATTTTATTTTATTTTTAGGATTTGTTGGATTGTTTAGATTGTTTTTAGTTGTTTTGGATTATTAGTTTTGAGTTTAGCCCATTGAACTTTAAGTAAGGGCATACTTGTAATTTTTAAAAGTTTTAATATAAAAGCCAAGGGGGGGAACGTCCAACCCTATGGTGTATTTGAGCATAAAAAACAAAAAATAAAAATAAATAAAAAAGCTTGGATCTTATTCTCTCACAAAAAAGGGTTCTCTCTCATCTTCCTTGAGGGTTTTTGTGAAAACCCTCCATTTCGATCAAATTGTGGAAGGGTAGAGAAGTTGTTGGTGGTGGTGGATTCCCCCAACAACTTCTCATCTTCTTCTTCATTCAAGGTACACAAACCCCACTTATCTTCTTCTATCTTCTTTTACCCATCTTCTAAAACCTAGAATCTCTCATCCTCTCTTCCTCTTCTCCATTCAACCCAACAAAACCCTCAATCCTTGACCCATTTTTTCATTCGGCATAGGCCCACACAACCTTACAATTTGTTTTTCCCCAAAACCTCAACCTTTTTCCATCCAAATCCATCAAACCTAACCTAATCCCACGCCAATTTTCAAATCCGACTATCCACTTTCACCCAAATCCGAATTCAGCCTTCCCATGGCTTTAAATCCCTAAAACCCATCCAAATCCCTACCCAACCAAACCCTAATACACAAACCCTAACTTTTATAACCCTAATTCTCCACCCCTTGATTATTAAAACCCTACCCAACCAAACCATAATACACAAAGCCTAATTTTCAAAATCCTAATTCTCCACCCCTTGATTATCAAAACCCTAGATGTCCAATCCCCAAAATCTGAAAATCCCTTGGCCAAATCATAAATTCCTAATTCCCATAACCTAAAACCCATATTTTCAATTCTAGAAACCCTAAATCCTAAATCCCTTTAACCCAAAATCTGACCCGAAACCTCCCAAAACCTCAACCCTAATGTTCCAAACCCTAATTCCTCTAAAGCCTAGATACCCAAAACCCTTTTCCAACATTCCCTACCCTTTAAACAACCCTAACACATAAAAACACTTACAAGACACATGATTTCCATTGAATTCATATTTAACCCTATGCTAGGATGGGGGTTCTCTCCCATAAGTCCCGGTTAATTAGTAATTTATGAGATTCCCATTGCAGGGACTGTCGTAGGCTTGAATTTGGACATATCATGAATCTAAAATTTCTGAATTTATGGTAAATTAGCTTTATTTTGTCGTTTCATTGCTCTAATAAATCTGTCTTTTAATTTCACGGCATCATATTAGGTTAGATCATTCCATCTTGCATCACCTCGCCACCTCCTCCTTGGCACATCTTCTTCACTACTTCCACTTTTCCATAGCTTCTCAAACAGAAGCCTGTACAACAATCTCAATGGCACACCACAATCTGTCCCTCCAAAATATCCCCTTGTCTCCTTGCCCCACAATCAGCTTCATGTGTTCGGCAAATCTCTCATACAGTTTTGAAACTTCCCTCCTCGTTGTAAACCCTTTTCAGCCACATTCCACTTTCATGTCCAACTCCCATCCGTTATCTGCTGCCACATACTTCTCCAACAAAATGACTCTCAGCATTTGAGCTTCCCTGGACTAAACATCCACCACCATTTACTAAAATAGTCAAAATTTGTGTATCTCACAGTACCTATACCGAAAACCCCTTCCGAATTGGCTTGCACACTTTTCTACACGCCACCCTATGGAATTTATGGCTATCTTCCCAGTTATTCCAAAGGAATTTTTTTCTGCATTTCCTCTATCTTTGCTGCCACTTCAGATGGAGATTTGAATTTTGAATTATCATAATAGATGAATTGGCAAATTTGCTAGCACAGCTTTTGTTAGCATTTTCCTTCCCCCTATCAAAAGGCTATTCGCTTTCTTCTCTGTCAGCTTCAATCTGCACCTTCCCAGAATCTGGTCCCAAGACGCACTTGGTGGCTTTTCTTTGCCCAAAGGAATCCCCAAAAGATTAATGGGCATCTGCACCTCTTTTCATCCCATTATGTCCTTCATTCCGCGTCTCCACCTCATTCACATTTATTCATGGTATACTGCTTTGAGAAAGGTTGACTCCAAGGACAGACAATTTCTAAGCATGGCAGAATGTCTCTGCAATTACGATTCCTTACCAGGTCCCAGCAGCAATGTATCATCCACATATTGCACATGGGTAACTTTGACTTCATTTATTTATTATTTATTAATTTATTTATTTGAAGGATAATGAGTTTATTTTATCAATAGGCTGCTTGAAAACTAAAAAGACAGCAAAGAATACACCCAAAAAAAAAAAAAAAAGTGAACACATATTACAATCCCATTACAGAAAAAGCAGCGCGAATATTAACACAACTTTTGACTTCATTTATAGACATCCCTTCTGTTATTTTCTGTCGGCTTCATTTATACTCATCCCTTCTATTATTTTTCTGTCGACAGCCGGAGCCAAAATTCTGCTTAATGCTTCTGCAACTACAATAAATAACAACGGGGATGATGAATCTCCTTGACAAATGGAGTTCCACTAATAATAACCGAGAACTACACTAATGAAATGCACTGACTAATCCACTTTCTCCAGTGCTTTTCAAAACCCATTCTTCCTAATAGACAGTACATAAATCGTCAATTAACACAGTCCTATGCTTTCTCCAAGTCGACGTTTAAGACAAAGCCTTTCTTCCTTTCCCTGACATGTTCATAATTAGTTGGTAAGCCATGAATTAGCCATCTGCTAAAAATCTTCTGGTGAAGAACACTGATTGCATTCAAGAAATTAAGCTGCTGATCACCTTAATTAATCTATATGGTAGCATTTTTTATATGATCTTCAACAAACTGCTTACCAAATTGATAGGCCTGAACTCTCACACATCTTCAGCATCCATTTTCTTAAGAATTAGCGCTACAAATGTTGTATTGATAGCTCTGCATAGCCGATCTTCCTTGTAAAACTCATCGCAGACCTCCATGATCTCTTCCTTCAGAAGGCTCCAACACGACTGATAAAAAGATAATGAAAAACAGTCGGGGCAGGAGGCTCAATCTTCTTTCATGTTGTTTATAGCATTCTTAACTTACTCCATTGTAAATCTTTCCTCTATCAATTTCGCCACCACTATAGAAATTCTTTCAAACTGAATGCCGTCCATTAGTGGTCTAACTGGAAATTCTTCAGAATATAGCTGCTGATAGTATTGCACAATAGCTTTACTTACCTCTTCTTTTTCTTTCATTAACTTCCACCTTCATGCTGTCGAGACAATTAGATCTTCTTCTTGCACTGGCAGTCTTGTGGAAGAAGGTTGTATTTCTATCCCCTCATTGATCCACTTTGCTCAAGAACATTCTCCAGTGAGTCTCCTCTCATTTCAATGTGTTTACCAGCTCATACACTTCAACTCTTCCAACCTGATTCTGTCATCTTCTTGCAGAGGACTATCTGCAACTCTTCTCTCCACCTTTTAAAATGCCCACACCATTTTTCTCAGACTTCACTAACATCTCCAGACACTTATTGTTCCATTCACTAAACCGTCTTGTGAGAAGTCTCAACTCCACAGTGAACCTCCTGCCTGCTGAACCCCGCACCTTGAAGCCCTTCCACCAATACTCTACTGTGGCTCTCCACTGCGGATGATCCAACCACATGTTTTTAAAATGAAATGATTTCGGCTCCCACATTACCAATTTCAAATCCAAACTCACTGGCTTATGATCCGAGATAAGCCTTGGAAATGCCTTCAAATTAGCTTCTGGAAATCGACTCTCCCACATTCCATCTACCATAAATCTATCCAACCTGCTCATGCTCTGATTATTCGCCCTAGTGAATTTTGTCACTTGCAGTAGGTCTTCCAGCTCCCACCTGTTCACAAATTCATCAAAGGTACTTATACTCGCTGTTTTTCTTGAACACCATTTGTTCCTCGTGAAAAAATCTGACAACATTAAAATTGCCTCCTATCATTGTTTGGAGTAACCCCAATATCATCCATATCTCCAGCTCGGCAATACCAATAACACTGGTACTATCAGAAATTCCAGGTATCACCGATATATCACTAAGTACTGCCAATTGATCAATATCGCCAATGTATCACCAATATTTTTTACTATTAAATTGCTTTGGATATCCGTATCCGACCCGATTATCCGATTATTGATCCGAATCCGATTAAATCGGATCGGATACGGATCGGATACGGATCAAGATCGGTGCCATTGACAGCCCTAGGTGTTGCTTGCATCGCCAATGCATCAATATCGCTAATGTATTGCCAATATTTTCGACTGTGTAAATTCCAAGTGTTGCTTGTATTGCCAATGAATCAGCGATATTTCAATGATAGCGCCAATTTATCGATATCACCAAAAATCCATCTATTAAAAAAATTCCATTTCAAATTTTTTTATGGGTGCACGCAGTGTTCAAAATATCGGTATCATGTTACGTATCGCACCCTTGGGATACAGATACGTATCGGTTATCGCATGGGATATATCGTTTATATCGGGTAATTTATCACACTTTTTAGGAAACATGGGGAAACATCAGGAAAATGGTTGGATTTTTCAATGAAACTTCAGGTATTGTTAAAAAAAGAACTTAATACACACTTTTAAATCATAACATCTCAAAAAAGAAGTGCACATGATAGGTTTCCTTTGTATAGGGTCCTAAGCTATGCGTTGTTTGACTGAACTAATGCAACTATATTCAAATTGAATGCATAATATTTAGAGTGTACATGATGATTATTTCATCAAACACTCCTAAATACTTCAAATTGGTCTCAATTGACAACTGGTTGAAGGGAAATTTCCGAATAAATAATATTTTAATAATATTTTTATTAATTTTTAATTAAAAAATGATTTTTACTTTCAGAAAATTGATAAGGACTTAACAAATCAGTAGATCAGCTCTCATACATGATTGATTTCATGTTTGGAGTGCAACATTGCAAGCAATTTGGGAGAAATTGGGAAAATCTTGAATTTTCCCCAAATCGGACCACCTACACTCAAATTTCGATTTTAGAGCGCATGTGATGATCATTTCATCAAATACTCCTAAATATTTTGAAATTAGTCTCAATGAAGGAAAATTTTAAAAAAAAAAAAAAAATGACGGTGTACGATGAAATGCATGTTTGTATCTTTGTATATGTAAGCATGGATGGATGGATGTATGCAATATGTATGCATGGATGGATGGTTGGTTGGTTGGATGAATGTATATGTGTGTGTGCACGCACGCACGCATGCATGGATGGATCATGCATGTGTGTGTGTGCACACGCACGCACGCATGCATGCATGTGTATTTGTACGTATATATGTTCATGGATGGATAGATGGATGGATCCACCATTTTTCCCATGTTTCCCTGAGTCAACGATACATCCTTTTACGCCCCATTGAAGGGAAACTTATTATTTGATTCCTAAATATACAAATATGCGCCTTTTTGCTATTATTTGGTTCTTAAATATGAAAAATATATATATTTAAGCATCCCCTGAATTATTATTGAAAAATTCCACCATTTTCCCCATATTTCTCTAATGCTTCCCTAAGTCAACGTTACATGCTTTTAGACCCCCATTTAAAAAAATTACTATGCACACATCTTTTTTGCAATTATTTGATTCCAAAATATGCAAATATGTGTATTTTAGCATCTCTTGAAGTTTCATTGAGAAATTCCACCATTTCCTTATGTTTCTTTCCCCAATGGTTCCCTCAATCAGCGATCCATTTCCAGGTATCAGCGATAATATCAGCGATATCAATACATGTTTCCCTATCCCCAGCTAGTGATACATGTACGATATCGATACTACAAACACAGCCTCCTATTGACCAGGGAGCTCCCCTATCTTCAGAACAAAAAAAATTACACCAGGGAGCGCTCCATTTACCTAGAATTCGGTTCAGCTCCAGCCAAAATCCCAGTCCTTGTCTCGAATGATTAGGGCTGTAAACTGACGTGGGGCACTAATCAACTCTTTTATGCACCAATCTAAAGAGAATGGATAGTGACCGTTCTTCCATCTATGAGTGACAGCACATCTGCATCCCAGATAATGACTCCCCCCGCATTTCTTTGATCTCTGCTGTTGTGAATCCCCCCCTTTTTCCTGAATATTCACCGCATCCACCTTGTTCTTTCTAATGATTTCCGTTGCCGCTAGCCTCTTTCTCAACTGTTCCCAGCACTCCCACATTCCATGTATTGCTGGACTTGTTCACTATTTTTGGGTTATGATGGTCATGTATGCCCCTGTGAAACAGAAGCATTGCTGTCCAAATTAATGTGGGCATCGCCTATGGTAATTGTCACCTCTTTGACTGATGTTTCATATCGGAACAAGATTGGATCTGTACAGATGAATGTCCGTACATTGGCAGTTACTTTCAATAGTCGGATGTCATCGAATACATTGATTGTGGCCTGATCATCAATTTTAGACAGTTGGATTGCAACAGAAGAAGACTTGCATTCCAACCAAATTAGAAGCAAAAAAAAAAAAAATGATGTAGATAGGATAAACACCATTATTGATAGAAGAAAATTCAGAATAGCCAACTACTAAACGAGCAGTCATATTTAAATACTTGCAAAAGAAAATACTTATCAACTAAGACTGAGGAATGGAGACATGACAAAACAATCAAGAGTTTCCTAGGCTTAAAGATAACTAACCAGTTTACCATGTGATAACTGACACCTCTAAACACAAGAGTTTGAGAGGTAGATCTCCCTTGCTCATTGGTATTTCCATCAACATTTCGAACTGAAGAAGAAAAAGCTTTGGTTAGATTTTCTGAATTTTCCCCATCCTCTGACATAACTTGCCTTGGATGATCTGCAGCCACAGCAGAATCATTCAGCCTAAGAGGCTGTTGATCAGATGGTACTCCATCAATCACAAGTGAACCATCATTCCTTGAGACTAGATCAACACCGTAAGTATCTATGCCATTGCCATGCACCAAAGCTTCTGAAGAAAGAAATGAGACAGTGATGGCCTGAAATTCATCTGGGACATCTACTGCGACCCATGTTTCTTGATCAAGAACTGCCTTAATCTTGTTCATCTGCAGCAAAAATAAAAAAATAAAAAATTAATTAAATTAGAACTGGGCATAGCAACACCAAGCAGGACTCTTTAAAGATATAAACTAACTTAAGCATTATCAAACAACTAACTTACACGAGACTCATGTTGAAAATCAACAAATGCTTTGGATTGTGACTGCAGAGTTCCCCGTATGCTATAACCCAACCTTCCGCCAATCTGTTAGAATTACCATTTTTTAGCATAGAAATCATGACAATCAAAATGGTCCTCCATGAGCAACCATTACCTTCTCTGTAGCTGTTATGAAATCCTGAGTAATGTTGTAGATGCTTAAAAATTCTTGCAGTCTCAACTTAGGATGAAGAAGAGCACGAACACCAAGGAGCTTGGCCCATCTTCCATGAGCCGTATCACAAGCCGCAAAAACAGCTTCTGTGTTTTCCCGCAATACATCAGCACTGTCAATAGTTACCACAATTAGAAGGGTCAGAGTAATAGGTCCACTATAAGTAGAGAAGCACGTGACACTAAAACTGGATAACTAAGAAATATAAGACCCTTAGAACTGAGACAATGCAATGATGATGATGATGATGATGATCATGATCATGATGATGATGATCATGATGATGATGATAATGATCAACCAGTATCACAAAAAAAAAGTGAAAACAATATCATCAACATATCCATAATCCAGTGTATTGAGCCGATACGGCACAACAAGGGCTGGTGCACCTGCTATTGCACCTGAGACAGCAATACACTCCCATATCTCATCTCTGCAAAGGCCAATATGGTTCTGATATGGCTGCATCGGCCAATACCCAACCGACCTTGATGCTACTGAATTGCTTCATGCTTTTTAATACACCGAATCATTTTACAGCATCAACAACCAAAAACAGAGCTCAAAGACTTGAAAAGGTACCACCCAATCATAAGCATTTGGGAGAATCAAGTTTGAACATTAAAAGTAGGAATCTTCCATGCAAGGTGGCATTCCCATTTTGAGAACTCTTCTGCCTTCGACGGCAGGCTGATGCAGGACAGAGCTCATCAACCCCACATTCAATGCAGCTGATATTGTATTTTTGTAGTTGGGTGAAATGTGAAGTCTAATTAATAAATTATTGATTCTATTTTTATTAGCTACAAATTGATAAATTATCTCAAAAGTACACTTCAAAAAAATATATAAGTTATCAAAAAAGTTCATAGCTATTTGAGCTTCCCAACCTTCTCCAGAAAGCAGCTCCCCAAGACTAAAATCTACTTCGTTTAACACTAAACTAGATAGTGCTACATTTTATACCAAAAGTTAAACATGATTCACAAGAACCTGTCTCTAAACATCAAACCAGTTCACTAAAAGAAGGATTATAGGCAAGCAGAACACAGAAAAGAAAAGATAAGTCATTTGCAATGTATACAACTAAAGCAATACTGTATACAAATTTTCTATAACAATACTAGCTTAGGAACGTATTACAAAAGAAGGCTTGCTACAAGAATACTAGAAACATTAGAATCATAGAAACAGAAGCAAAACGAGCTCACCGGAAATTTTTGGACATATTTGACGGTGTGGAAGCCTCATTTAGCTTTCCCTGAAGCAAAAGAACCTTGTTGGTCTGAACAGAGAACAGCAGAGATGTACCAGGTTGACCATCATTTTCTTGAGCAGTTTCTGCAGCCGCAGCTGCTGCAGCACCAAGTGCAACAGCTGCTGCAACAGAATCAGCAGCATAGCAACCATCAAGGTTGCCCATGATCCACTCGATGACTTTTTTAACTTCAGCAGCCCGAACTAAATGTGCCTGTATTCAGTAAAGAATAGTACTCCCATTACTATACATTTAAAAGAGGCATATCACTGAAGCTACTCTATTTAAGACACTGAAGACAAACATAAGCCCATGGACAAAAATAGTACAGATATGTACACAAAATAAAGTTGTCTAATTCATTATAAGATTTATATTATGATTAACATGTGCCAAAAAAAAAAATTAAAAGCTTATTACAGAACTGCCACAGTAAGTATAATGAGTATAAGAAATTTTGAGATAGCTGAATTAAGATCAAATGCCTTTTCTTTTTTTTGGAGACGTCAACTGCTAATATTATAAAACCCATACTCACAAAGGCCTTCATAAACTGTCAAACCTAACAGAGATAACAGTAAACATAGACTTCCCATCATACCACCTAGATTTAGATTCTGAAGAATAGAAAAGCACAGCGCGCGACCAATTCAACCTCGTGGTTTCACAATAGACTACCAGAATATAGAAAACACACACACACACACACACACACACACACACACACACAATGTAAAATCTGGCAGCCTATGCCTCTCAAGCACAATCTGCATAAGGTCAATTCATTTCCAACAATTGGAAAAAAATAGTGGGAGTCATTTCCAACAATACACTCATAGGATCACATTTAATTCTGCCAGGGAGAGTTTTGCACTCTCATGACAGTCCCAATTGCAGATAAAGGAGGGCTGTGTCATGTTCGCAACCAATGACAGAATTTGGCCACATCTTTTTCTCATGAATCCTGACAATCTAACTCATAGAATCACATTTCCGAGATTCACAATTTATAGGTTGCAGAGGATGATAGCATAGCTCGTTAAACACAACTGAAGACTTGGATACTCAAAGACCATTAATAATGAATCAGAATGGACAGCTTCAAAATACAAGCAGACAAGCTAATCATAAGCATGAGGAAAGATGACAGTCACACCAAGTTTGAGCAGCATCAGGTGCATATTCAGGTGTGGAAGCGGGTGCAAGAATTTGCAATTCTCAAAAACAAAATTGGAAATAGGGCACCTATATAGTGCTCATCTAACCATTCAAAAGAAATTAAAAAAAAAAAAAATAACAGTGCTCATCTAAAAAAAAAAAAAAAAAAAAACCACTAGCAAACGCTAGAGGGAGGGAAACAACAAAAAATAAAAACACCCACAAACGGAAAGAACAACAAAGAACCCAAAAAAACGCTTTTACAACTCAGTCCAATCAGAAAACAAATGATTGATACCCACAACAACAGCTTGAAAATACCATGGTTGATTATGAAAATGGCACCAATCCACGACCCCCCCCCCCCCCCCCCAAATGGACCACCAAATTGCCAACAACGTCAAATGCCATCCCGACCGAGATTGCTTCCCCCCACCGCCCCCATTCTAGGCCCAAAGAAGATCCCGCACCATCTTAGGCATCACCCAGTCAACTCCAAACACAGCTAGAAAGTGACACCAAATTTCGCAAGTAAAGGGGCAAAATATGAATAAATGATCCACAGATTCAGCATCTTGGTTGCACATGCAACACACGTTCGGAATCATCAAGGACCACTTCTGAAGATTGTCGATTGTGAGTATGCTATTCCTCCCCACAAGCCACGTGAAGGCAGCAACTCTGGATGGCGCTCCGTAAAATCAAAAGTGGAAAGTGTGCCACTCCTGGACCTCATCAACCTTGGATGCAATCATTTTATGAAAGGACTTGACCGAGAAACGACCTAAGCCCTGCAACCGCCGCACCAAGGAGTCCGAACCTCCTCCTGGCCGAACAAACTACAACTAGCTAAAATAATATTAAGGTTTTGAGAATACTACCAAAAGGGGGGCCAATTTGAAAATTACTGGCCAAACACATGCCAAATATTGCCGATTTGCACAAAGTTGAAGTTTCAAGAAGTATTTACAATTTTACACAGTCCATGTCCAGTTCAGAGTAACCAACATTTTCTTGATGAAAAAAGCACCAATTTAGAAACCTATGGAAACAATAGTAGCTTTGATCAAACACAATAGCTCACTTTAGCCGCTACTATTAACAGCACTACAACAGCTCCCTTGCTGACTTTAGCCACTGCTATTAGCAGTTAGCATCAGATTACATGCCCTTCAAGCCTCCACACCCCAAATGAAGTTGCCAAAATCAGATAGCCAATCCACAGAACCAGTTTAAATCAATTGCTAGAAATAATAGAGGCTAATTTTAAAAGTGGCAATAGCGTGACAATGGGCCAGACTAGGGCCAGGCCTGGGTTGACCCTAGTCGAGCCCTGGCCTATAGAGCCAGCCATGTAAGGAAAAGAGTGACATGACATGATCACAAGTTTGAAATAGTCTAAATCTAAGAAACTTTTTTCCATGTACCCATGATTACCAAAGCCCTCTCATCCGTCAATAAGGGAATCTCAGCTTCTGAGCAACTTGAAGGGTATTTACCTCCAATTATATTTCCCTGGGAGCGAGATAATGTCTTAATGAATGGCAAGTTAGAAGGGTCTAAACATGTTGTTTGTGAAGAGTTAGAGTACTTGCCTAAAATTGATAGTGATGACAAATAAGAAATTGATGCGTCACTCACCATTGTTGAACATGAAGGAGTGGGTGTCAGTGATGAAGAGATCGAAGAAATTGAGGCCGCACATCTTCCAATTGTCATGTGTGACCTGAATGATGTGGAGTCCCAATCTAAGTCTCTTACCATAGTAAATGCGAACGGGTTTGAAAACGAGACTAGTGTGAATCCAATGGTGGGGACACCCACATGACTAGTGATGTGGACTTGGAAAGGACTTGTGATGCCACACTAGATGACTTATGGGATGAACTTCGACCCAAGCAGGACATTCAATACGCAATTGATCTTGTCCCTAGGTCGACTTTATCGAGCTTTCTCTTCTACCAAGTGAACCCCACGGAGCATGCGGAAATGAAAAGGCAATTTGACAAGCTTCTTAGGGAAGAGTTCACTCAAGAGAGTTTGAGTTTGAGTTTTATTTTGTCTGTTGTGCCCGCCCTTTTCACTTCCAAGAACGATGGCACGTGGTGCACGTGTAGGCACATTCTAGCCGTCCACAAAATCTCAATTAAGTGTCAGTTCACTTTACGACGTATTCACGACATGATGGATGTAATGGCCAGAGCCGCCCCTATCCCGCATCTTAATGACATGTTGGTCATAATCGCCAATGCCAAGATCTGCTCAAGACTTGGCATCAAAAGTGGGTGTCCTCAAGTATTGGGGTACTTGAACATTATCCTTGTTATAACATGTACGAGGAGCAATACCTCTATTAGTTAGAACGGGTTTGTGGGATACTAAAGAATGAGAAATTATGTGTCACCCGCAAGAAGTGTTCTTTTGTTATAACTTTCCAAGTTCTAGATAATAGAGCTGTCTATTTTGAATCAATTGCTTCACCAGAGCATCCTATAGTTTCATTCATGTTTGTTTCATGTAGGCCATCTGAGTCCGCAGAAACATTTGCACGACATATACATGATTTGCATAGTGAGATCAAAACGTGCATTAACGCATGCAATCAACATTATAAACTTTTTGCAGATTCAAATCGTAGCTTTAAGGAATTTCAGGTGGGCGATTATGTTATGGTCTGCATTAGGCCCGAATGATTCCCACAGGGAACCGTACGGAAATTACATGCTCGTAATGCAGGTCTATATAAAGTTTTGACAATGGTGGGCCCTAATGCGTATGTGGTGGATCTTCCATCTGACAAGGCATTAGTACCACATTCAACGTGGAGGACCTTGTGCCTTGTGCTGGACCTACATCTTTATCATCGAGCCCTCCTGCAGACCTTTCTCCTACCCTAGAAGATGATATTCCTGATCTCGACACTAGACTATGGCCTTTGCCAGACCTGACTTTTCACCAATTGCCTTCTCTTCCATCTTTACCTGGACAAAAAGAAGAGATCGAGGATATTCTGGACCACCAAGCGGTTTCCACCCACCATGGAAGATATCAGAAATACCTCATTAAGTGGAAGAACAGGCCGGCTTCAGACAGTACTTGGATCACCGATGCAGAGTTTTTGTGCATAGACCTCGGTCTCCTCAAGCGCTACCACAGTTTTATTTTGCTAGTGGTGAATTCTTCTCAACCGGGGAGAGTTAATGGGGACATCAGAGGATTCACAGGAGTTTACCAAAGACGGAGACAACCATCATCTTCCTCGCGGGTTTCCCTTTGGATGGATAGAGACTTCCAGGTGGGGCCTACCGGGCCGATTTGAAGACCCCATGCATTGGACGTGCATCAGGAAGACCTCACACTGGGATGATGCATGTGGGTTACTTATTAGGAGCTTTTAGCCGTATGTTTCAATTTTTTAGTCGATCTGACCGTCAGATCATGTTAAGCGGGCCATCAGGCCACTAAATCGTCTAGATCTGGACCCTTTGGACCCTAGTTTTTCTTTTCTTATGCTTTTAGTTATTTTTAGGTGTTATTGGACAGTTTAGATCATTTTATTTGTGTTTGGAACATTGATTTTGAGTTTGCCCCACTTTACTTAAGTGAAGGGCATAGTTGTAATTTTGAACAAAATTTAATATAAAAGTATTAGGGGGGACATCCAGCCCTAATGCCCAATGTGTTAAAAAAAAAAGAGAGAGAGAGAGAAGCAAGCTTCTTCTTAGAGAGGGTTCCTTCTCCATTTTTCCTTCAGGGTTTGTATGGAAACCCTGCCTTCCAATCAAAGCTTGGTGGTGAGTTCCTCCAGATCTTCTTCTCATTTTTCCTTCAAGGTATTCATCTTTCCTTCCTCTTCCTTCATCCACGACTCCTCTAAACCAAAGCACTCTTATCCCACATTTTGTTTCTGATTTTTTTTCGCCCCCATCAAACCACCCCCATCAACCACCTTCATCACCCACCCCAAAGTCCAAACCACCTTCATCAACCACCCCCATCAACCACCCCAAACCACCTTCATCAACCACCCCCTAATTCCCTAAATCTGAATTAATGTGGAACTTGATCTTGCCTCATTCATCCTAGGCTATGTCACACACGTCGTACATCAAGAACCCAACCCGATATCTAAACAGATCCCAGAATGTGACCCATACCCATTAAAATTGGGTTGGGTCCATCAGGAAACCGCAGGTTCAAGTACCCATTGACACTTATCCCTAGTCAACGATCAGCAACTCTACTTTCCTCGTTAACATTACTTAATTGTTATAAACAATCGTAATATAGAAGCATTTGTATTCAGCATTTCGATGATCTTACATTTAGATGGACAATTTGATGGGTGAATTAAACCACTCACCAATAGAGAAAGAAGATTTCCTTTTTTATTGTGTTTATCAGTAGCAAAATTTTAGCAAAAGAAAGAAACTGACAAAATTAATATCCACTATAAAACAAGTGGTTCCAATACGAGAGGAACGAAATTGAAGATGCCTATGTTACCATCTATGACAAGGGGATGATCAAAAGTCAGAGAACAATTTCAGGCCCTCTTTTTAGCCCTCAACTCAGCGGAGTTGGAGGCACCATGACTAGTGGACCTAGAAAAACAATGTGGATCAATCCTCTTTCATCTATAACAGCTATCCAACACCAGTATTAACTGGGTTGCCCCCTGAGCTTCCATCAACAGCTCTGGAACACTAAACCTGTAAATTCCTTTAACTTCCCCGATTAAAAATGGAGCTTTTGGTATTTTCCCTTAACCACATGAATCGTTCGCTGGGTATTATACAGAATTCTTTCCAAATACCACCACGATAGAAGAATCTCCTCTGCTAGAATTCCACTTGCAAGAAGTGGGGGAAAACTCTTCCTGTCCAATAGAAGGGACAACTAGGAATTCCATAGTCCAATAAGAGTCTCCCTTCTAAGCGACAATGCAGATAAATGCTGTCACTGGTACATCAAGAAGGGCCAAAAGTGAGCATAATCATAAAATGATATTTATATAGGATAGCCAGTGTGTCAAAGGTCCACCATCTATGTTTCCAACATTGCATTAAGGTGAATTCAACTTCTGATTTGCAACTGTACATAAAGAAGAGAAGAAGATATGGCCAAGCATTACCTTACCTGGACAACTTTGAAAATAGCAGATAGAAGTTGAACAAAGCTTTCAGATGAAAGATTTCGTAGCTTGCTCGCAAGTGATAAACCTCCACCTGAGTCATGGCAGAAGCAGCAAGAGTGAACAGAAGAAAACAATAAACCATAATCAATCATTATGTCTGCTTCAGGTGAAGCAGCAAATGCAAAGCCTAATATCAGGGTTACTAAATAGCAGGACAATATCATCCAAGTACGGACCATCTGTATCGACTGTTCTTTCTCCAGATGTGAAATCAGACTCCAAAGGCCGGGCAACCAAAAACGGAAGCAACTCTGCAACCGTGGTCTTGATTGCCATTTTCATATCAGCAATAAGTGTATCACGATATATCCGCAGCACAGAAGGAAGCTTTGCCTGAAAAAATACAAAAACAAAAGCAAAAACAAAACAAAAACAAAAAAATGATGCCATCAATGCATGATTTATAAAGCCACCTATCATCTAAAACTTAATTCAGATACTTCAGAAGGAAAGGAAAAAAGAAAATCTTTCACATTAAAGCAGACATATGAACATTAACAATATTGTGCATTAAAGCAATAATGACAATTGACCAGACTGCAAGAATATCATAACAAGAAATACAGACAATAGCACAGGAAACAACACAATGCACAAAATTTGCATTCCATGAACCTCGATTCACAATAACATTGAGAGGGACTAAAAACCTTATACAAGGGCATGCGATGACCTAACCCTAGATGCGTGTATATTCAGTTGGAAGATATTCAAGTAAGAAAATTAACAACTAACTATTTTCGCTCAAAAGGAAACTAACAAATATCAACACGGAGATGAGATCCGTCCGTCCAGATCATACCCCTCAGCATAAGAATCACGTAAATCGTAAAATAGTGAGAATCTAATGATATGAGGATATCCCAGATCTAGCATGGACTAGTCCACAATCAAGTTTGGATCCGGTTCCCAGGGCTAGGTATTCCTCTTTTCCGATCGAAACAAAAGGGGTAGATTCGGGAAAGAATGAATGTAATAGGGAAGGAACAGGTTCGAGATGAAGGATAACACAGAAGATAAAAATAGAAAAATCGTATCGTTCCTGCACCTTGAAAAAATAGAGACGAGAAAATATGAAAACCATGGTGGAATCCTCAACACCCGAGGGCCAATCCTGAAACCCTAATCTCTTGAAACAAGAGAAAGAAAAGCAGCCAAAATTTGTATTCATTCAAAAAATTTGAAATAGGGTTTCTCACAGTATATATAAGCTGCGAAAATAAAAAGTGCACTAAAGTGCCCGAAAACCAAAAAAAATAACATAAAAACGCCTAAACTAAATAACGACAATAAAACGCCTAGAAACAAGGAAATAAACTGAAAAATGACTAAAAGTAAATACGCTCCACGGTCCGACGGTCATATGCTCCTGCGCGATCCTGTAGCTCGCATACTCATAACGCGTCAGAAAATAGGTCCAATGAGCCTGGCGTCCATCCACATCAGCTCGTCTGCTCCAACACTCGATCTGCGATGTCGCCTCCTCTAGTACACTTTAAAGGGTGCACCACTAATGTCCGCATCAAAACCACAACCTAGTAAATGACTGTAAATCCAAGGTTTTGAATAACAGTATCGGTGGGTGGATTGGCCAAGCCCAAAAAACGATATGATACAGGGCGTATCACCCAGGCACAAAAACCATATGGGGCATATCGGCATGTGGGGTTTCTTGAAACGAACTGGACCCATATATTGACCCATCAGACGAATTCTTTTAGCAAAAGAAATCTTGAAAAGTTAATGGGAAAATATGGAAAAATGTAAAACACCAGAATCTATCATCTTTTGTATTCAATGGTGCATCAAACCATTCATAGATCAGAATGTTGTCCATCAGCTTGACATGTCGAAAGTCAACCAAATAGGTGCTGATCAAAACAATCAATTCCCTTTCAGTTCGTCGAATCCACTCAAATTTATGTCCTGATCCTAAAAGTAGGCATAGATATAGTTTAAAACTAGTTTCTAAGCTTTCTTCATGGTTGAAACGAAGAAAAAATGGAAACCAGGAGAATGGAAATAAAATTTTCAAAATGGGGCCTTTATGACCTTATCAACTCGTGTCAGCTGTAGCAGCCCTGTATCGGTGTCACCATGTATTGACTAATATGGCCAAAGGGCCCTTTTTTTAGGGCCTGTTTGGTTTTCCAATTTCCTATAAAATGCAAAGTAAATGAGCCATCATTATTATTTCCAGGTATTTGTTTTAACGGGAATTATGGCTTGTAAATCGAAAGTCAAATACACTAGCAAAGGAAGTAGGTAAAGTAAATTATCATTTCCAGGTCTTTGTTTTAACAGGAATCATGGCTTGTAAATCGAGAGTCAAATACACTTGTAAAGGAAGTAGGTAAAGCAAATAGTAATCATTACATTTTCACATTATAAAACTACCATTTTTATAGTGATTTCCAGGTTAAAAAAACAATATAGCAAAATCATCATTGCAGTCAAATGTAACTGATGTCACCACACAATTGCTGAGCTCTTAAATTATACATATTCTAACCCCGTTTCATCACATTTCATGCATGATTTCTATGATTAAAGGACTAATCTAATGCATGTTTGTGATTGTAGAAATGAGAGAGAAGTTATGAATTTGATGTTAAAAGGGTCCCTTGGAACTACATTGAAAACACTGAAAAGAAGCCTAAAGAATCACGCCAGAAAGACCTGGATCGGCCAAAAGAAAATAAGAAATCAGCAAACAAATCAATAGGCCACCGGGCGCCCGACCATCCCGAAATTCGAAAATTAAAGACTGAACTCGCTGGACAAATCTGGACCTAACCGGGCGCCTGACCAACATCTGGTCGGGCGCCCGATATTCAAAAGTGGATTTATCAAAAATGCACTGGACAGATTGAAGCATGGTCGGGCGCCCGACCAACACCTAACCGGGAGCCCGACGATCGGTGTATATGCGTAACTCTTTACGCAATTCCCAGGAGGCGCGTGGTTTTTCTCATAAAATGACACCTTAGCATCCTTACTAAGGTATCCTAGAAGAGTTTTAAGTTCGTGGGGAGCAAGGGAGATCATCGTGGAGCGATCGCAACTCCTCCAACTCTGGTTTTTCAAGTTTTCTATGCTTTCAATTAGTTTTTCCTTTGTTTTTTAGTTCAAGTATGACAATACTTGGCTAAAACCTCTTAGCTAAGGCTAAGAGGTGAAACTTGTAGCTAGTTTTCATGTTGAATTTGTTTAATTCAAGTACCTTTACTTAAAGTTTAGATTTTTAAGTTCTAGTTTGAATAAAGTTGGTATTTTTGGATGTTTTATGAGAGTTCATGTGCTTCGGAAATGGGTTCATTGCAATTCTCTGAGATTATCATGTTTGGATTGATTAGATTCGAATTGTAGTAACCCTAGAGCATACCATAGTCTCTTGGCATGGTTGTTACTTCGAAGGCTACATGGTTGAATTCTATGTGCTTCATTAGAACTAGAATCTAATTTTCTGACTTAAGTAGGATTGTTTGTGTTTGAATGCTTAATCTTCTAACTAGATGAGAGATAGAACTTCGAATCTAGTTGTGTTTATGCTTGGATGAATGAATTCACATGGAACTACTACAAGTGGATCCTTAAGGCCTTAGTTCCATTAATTAATAGATTTTTACAAAAGTTACTGTTTTTACTTAGTTTATGAAATCAAACTTCAAAATTGCTTAATTCGAAGTTGCTAGAATAGTTTGAATTGGTTTACCCTTGTTCCCCGTGGATCGACCTCGGTCTTACCGAGAATTATTACTACATCGCAGCCTTGCACTTGAGGTGAGCGAACAACAATTTTAAGTGTAAATAATCATTACCCATTTGCAGCCATTTACCATTGTAATTGGAAAACCAGACGGGCCCTTAAAGGACCAGTTCACCCCTATAAAGAGTAATAGGGGTGATTGATATAGACTATAGTTATGTCACAGCCCATACACAATGAACAAATAACTATGGAAATAACATCATTACGAATATTATGCTTCATTAACTATTTGCCATTAAATTATACTAAAACAGTTCAACAACATAAACAGATTAATTAGTATTAACAAATAATATAAAGTTTACCAAGGGATATGCAACATCTTATCGATTTCTGCAAAGGCACTTCTTCACCATGCTGCTGGCACCATCATCATCATGGTGCCCTTCAAATTCCCATAAGAATGTTGACATCATCACTGCCATCACCATGCATCCCATCACCAAGTAGCTAACTTCTCCAAGCTATTTGGGTTCACTTCCCCAGTTTAATTACAGGAAGCATGAAGTGAAGCAGCAAAAGATTCAAGTGTGGGATGTCAAGGATGTGGAGGTTGACACAGGGATTTAGCCATTTTTGGCTCATCTGTTACAGGGGAGGCTTGTACATAATTAATACAAATGTCTAGAGAAAGCTGGAGTATTATAGAGAAGTGCAAAAAATTCTAAAGATGGCAAGAACATGGTAGAGTTGTCAAGAGATCTCTAGAAAGGTTCAAGAGTTCACTAATAAGATTCGGTAGCTAAGCTTGAGTGGAGGGTCTAGAAAGTTTCTAGAGGATTCTTAGCCATTGGATGAATGCCACACAGCACCATCCTAACCAAGGTGTTCCATAATGGTAAGAGTCAAGAGTGGACATAAAGGCCATCACCATTACCATTACGATACAAGCCGTTACAACCCCCATAACAATCATTACTGCCTTTTTATTTTTGAAAAAAAAAAAAAAAGTGTTTTGCGACTGTTACAACGCCATTACAGGACCATTATGGGGCGTTTTTTCTATAACGGCCGTTACGACCGTTTCAGCCCTAATAACACGTAGTGGATATGGCCCTAATAACATGATCCTAACCTAAAAGCTTCTTGCACCTATGTAAGGAGTCCTGCTCATTTGGGACTTAATTTTCAGAGTTGTAAGCATTTTAGTGCAAGACAAGAAATTCCCATTCACTCTCCCATGTTCTATTGAGTTTTCTTGCATCACCACTAAGTCATTGGGTTCTAGTCCTTAGTGGTGCACGTGGGGGTTAAAGCTAGCTTGAGTAGCGTTAGGGCATTGCGCGAGTGTAGCACAGGCAAGGGATCTGAGTTCGCAAGTCCATGACAGTCAATATCAGAGCCTAGTTAGTTCAGCGGGTAGAGTGTCATCCTTACAAGTGATTGCTACTAAGCAAGAGGCAATCATCCAAACACCATAGGATGTATGGGTCCAATGACTCAATGGTGAGACTTGGTTCGTTGCAAGATCGCATTGGCAAGATGAAGCCTGCCATAGCCGAAGGAGAAGAATCGTTGGGGAACTTAGAGAGAAGTAGGGAACACAAGAAGTTCCTCATTAGGTAGACAAGAAACGGATGAGGACATCATGGGTACGCTGGAGGTACTCAAGGCTCAAATCGCTAACATTCTTAAAGTGATGGAAATTGAGATTGAAAATTTGTGTGCAAAAGTCACCATCTTGGAGAAGGCTACGGCGAAGAGTGGGCCTGCTCGGAGAACTCATCAGGCTCAGATCCCTAACCATTAGTGCTTCAATCAATCTATGGATTTTCCAAAGAGCTTTAGAATTTCTTATGGCAAATTGAGCAATATTTCGAGGCTTCCAAGTTGGAGGATGATGAGACCAAAGTGCACACAGAAATCATGTACCCTATCATCCACCTCAATCTGAATGAAATCTATGAGCGCCGGGGTATGCAAAAATGGTTTTAGCTGCCATTACAGCCGTTACAAAATGGCAACGGTGGTCACTGTTACTTCTTACACGGCCGTTATGGAGAAGTGGCCTGTAGCGGACCTTTATTCCCATGTACGGCCATTACGCTCCCCACAACAGCCCATTACAGGGGGCGTAATGACTGTTAAGGGAGCATAAAGATTTCTTACGGGCCAATATATGTTTGTTTCAAAAAAAAAAAAGGGAGGGGGGGAAGGTTGTATGGCCGTCATGGCCCATATCGTAATGGTAACGGTGGCCACCATTACCGTTATTGAATACCTTGATGAGCGCCCAACCTAGAACTTCCGTCCATTCAGCTGCTTCTAGTTCCATAGATATAACATCACCAGCCACATTGCTCCTACCTCTGCCACTTTTACCTGCATGAAAGTTTTTACCACTACTTGAAGCTCATCGCTTGAACGATGCACATGGGATGGGTCTTCAGGAAGAAATTCATGGGAGGAAGTCGCTTGTTGATAACATAGTGTTTGTCCATGAGGCTAAAGCAGGGTGAATGCTGATAAAGTGGAGGTTTGCACGAAGGCTCAAGAATCTAGAGGTTTAAAAATCAGCATAGCCAACGACAAGTATCTGGAGTGCAAAGGAATAGCTACTGAGGCAAGGCTTTAGTAATCAATAGCTTCAGCACTACAATTGAAAAGAATGCAGTCATCAATAAGGATGTTCTCATAGAGTCAGTGCTAGGTGGATGAACTGGAGGTGTGCCTTGAAACTGTGGTGTGCTCACCACATGCCAATGAAACTCAAGAGAATTGTATAGGATGGTCATTCAATCTCTGGAGTCCTTGTTACATAGCTGGTAGCAGTTTACCAAGACAAGGGGGACACATTAAATGTAGACTATGAAAGGAACCAGCCTTTCTCCTCACACCAACATGGTATCCAAGCTTCAGAATGTTTCAACTTATCCCTTTAATTGTTATGGGTCAAAAGTTCAAAGTAGAGCAATTCAAATCTACAAAATACAACAGCAATGACTTTCACCTAAAATTTGTGACTAATTTATGAAGATAATAAGTACATAATATTAGACAAGAAAACCATATATACAGAAAAAGGACTCACTGTTCTAAGCAATCCAATGATGATGGGGAGAAGACGATCTCGAAAGCTAGAACTTTCTTCATCATCTAACTTAACCTGTGAACAAATGAGAAATGTCACTAATTCAATAATTACATAGCTTGAAGTTTCTAAGTCTTTACATAGCTTAAAGTTTCCAAGTCCCTACTGAGACATGCAAAGAATAATAACCACTCCACAGAATTAAATATGATTTAAGATAATGATTACCATTCAAAATTATTCTTCCAATCATTAGTACTTGGAGCATAAAAACAAAGATAAAGAACAACCAAGCATATATGCATAGAAGAACCTGAGCACGAACCTATATCATCCTCTTTTATGGAAACATTTACATCATCTATCCACTTCTTTAGGCCATAGTGCACCTCTATTAGGCCAAACTATCTTCAGACTTTCCTAGTAAATGGAAAAGGTCATTCCATTTGGTTTAGCCGTAGGATTTCTTTTGTAGATTCAAGAAAGAAACAAGGCTTCATTTCTACTTTGACCAACAAATTAGTTTTTCAGGTAACTCTTCAAAAAGAAGCTAGGAAAGTTATTTTAATTTTACAAAACGCGCTTTGGGTAATTTCATGAAGGAAAGCAGTTTCCACTTTAGATTGGTCTATCGTTGTCCCAACTCCCAAGAAGGAAATAATGTTCTATTTCCATCTGCCAAAGACTTGTTCTGCTGATAACTACAAGAAAGACACAAAGGATCTCACTTTATTTTTCACAATAAACTTCAACTCTTTCAAAGTTTCAAGAAGGAAACAAGGTTACCACCTTAATATGACTGAAAAACTAACTTTTTGTTAATTTCAAGAAAGAAACCAGGTTTCCACTGTAGTTTGGCAAAAAGCTTATTTCTTTTGGGAATTTAAAGAAGGAAACAAGGTTTCCCTTCTATTTTCACCGACGACTTGATTCTCATTTAAATTTCAAGAAGGAAAGCAGAGTTCCAATTTAGTTTGACCAATATCTTAGTTCTTTAAGAAATAGAAGAAAAGATATACAATTTAGTTTGACCAAGGACATTGTTCTTTTGGTAATTTCAATATGGAGACAAGGCCTTCACTCTAATTTGAAAAAAGATTTCGTTCATTTAGTAATCTGAAGATGGAAACAGGTCTCCAATGTAGTTTTACTAAAGAACACAGTTCATTTGGTATTTCAAGATAAATTGAGTGTTTTACTTCAGTTAGAGAAAAAATAAAAAGACAGATTTTTGTTAATTTCAGTATGGCAAAACAGTCTTTCTTTGGATTGACCATAAACTGAGTTCTTATGTAGTTTCAAGAAGGGTAAAAAAACTCTTTTCATTTACCGAATACTTCATATCGTAATTTCATGATGGAAACAAGGTTTCCATTTAAATTTCACCCAAACAGGGTTTTCACTTAACACAATTGAAAAAACAAGGTTTCCACTTAAATTTCTAACACACTTCAAATGCACCACTAGAAACACTTAGGGAATGTTCGGCAACAGTTCTGGATGCAAGTACACCAGTACCAAACCCAAGCCTAATCCTGTGACAATTCTACAGACCACAATAAAATAAAAAATACAAAAAAAAAAAAAAAAAAAAAAAACTGCTAGTTTAATTCTTGATCTCACAACAAGCCATTCTCACCATTGTAGTAGCAACAACCTCACCCAGGCCCTTTTAACAATACCTCAAACAGGCCTTTAACAATTTCAATACAACCTCTGACATATCTATTGCAAACAATCAGCAAGAGTTGCAGTTGCATGAGTTGGATGTAGGATTGTGATTTGATGTAGGACGCCCTAATCATGATGCATGTTCATGAACACAATTAAATCAGCGGAATTAAAAGACAATAACAATATAAAATCTAGCAGTAATCATCATGGACTAAGGAGATCACAAGGAACATGCAATGGAACGGGCCACTCATCACAACCATGAAGTATGAGATTCAAGTATCACTATGGTTGGATCCGGCAAGGGATGGAACCTCCCGATCTTGCATGGCTATAACCCAATCAATTAAGAGGAATCTCTAATCCAGGAAATCAGGAGATTTTGGATTAGGGATTTTAAATTCTGAAAACTTAGGGTTTTAGGATCAAAATCAGAATTTGGGGATTGAGGTTATCGAAACAAATAAATTAGGAAAGAAAGAATTACCTGGAAGAAGGGTTAGAGGTGCAAAAGAAGCAAACAGAAGAAAGAGGGATCAAGGAAGAAGAAACATCACCATGGGAGAGAGAGAGGGGAAGGAAGAAGCTCAAAGAGGCTTTTCATTAATCAATATCAAAAGTTAAATTCGAGTTTAGGGCTTAGCCCTCTTAAATAAACACTAAAAACAAGTAAAAAGACTAAACTACCCTCAAAGTTTAAGTAAAAACGCGCAAATAAGTGCGGGAAAGTTCGGGCGCTCAATCGGGCGCCCGAGCTCCTGCCCGAAGTCATCCGAAAACCTCCAGAGAGGTTCGGGTGACCAGTAGGCAAAATTCAAGCGCTCGATAGGGCGCCCGAAGGCAATGGTCGGGCGCCCAATAGGGCGCCCGAAGGCAATGGTCGGGCGCCCTATGGGCGCCCAAAATCTTCAGTTCTTCGGTCTTCTTTCTCCCTTCTTCCTTCACATGTGCCTTCCCTGAATGGGGTCTTTTATGTGTCTGATCACATGTGGAGGGTCTTCAGCTCCTCAATAGTCGCCTATCCACAAGGATGGTGCTTGTGGTTGGCGCATTCTTCGTAGGTACACCTTGAATGCTTTTGTGTCCGCATCAATTCCCCTCGGGTGAGAAAAACTCGACTCCGACGAGTTGTGACTTTTGTAGCACTCGAGTAGATCCGGATCAATACTCTGCAACGCTTCGCTCGACAGCCATGTAGACTCAGACGATGGCTTATTCTTCCATTTGACAAGGTACCTCTGGAAACCCCCATCTCTCTTAGATACTATCTCATCATCCAAGATTTCCTCAATTTCTTCTTTATGGGTAATGGGTGGAGGAAGGGGTGGAAGGGGTTGGGTAACAAAATCAGAAAAAGGCCATGAAAGCAACGATGGATCGACAATGGGAGCATGGGAACGGACTAGATCTTCCACATTAAAAGTTGGATTAATGCTCATTTCAGGTGGAAGATCAATCCGATACGCGTTGGACCCAACCTTTTGTAATATCTTGAATGGTCCAGTACTGCGCGCTTGTAACTTCTTAGCGACTCCTTGAGAGAATCGCTCTGGCCTTATTCGCACCATTACGTAGTCTCCTTCCTGAAATTCTTGCGCTCTACGATGAGAATCAGCTGAAATTTTATAGTCATCATTGCTCTTATTTATCCGCTGTCTAACATGTGTATGCAAATCATGAATGCGGCGTGCAAATGCATCGGCTGATTCAGAAGACCTTTGGGTAACAGACATAGGTAAGAGATCTATGGGCATTCTAGGTTTGTAACCACTTACAATTTCAAAAGGACTCAACCCTGTAGATCTATTAACTGACCCATTATAAGCAAGTTCAGCAGTTGGTAAAATTAGGTCCCAAGTCTTGACATGTTCACCCACTAGACAACGTAAAAGATTTCCAAAACTACGGTTTACCACTTTAGTTTGACCATCTGTTTGTGGGTGGTAAGCAGTAGAGAATTGCAAACGAGTTCCCATAATGTGCCATAGTGTCTTCCAAAAATAACTAGTAAATCGAACATCACGATCAGACACTATGATTTTAGGTAACCCATGGAGACGCACCACACCATCAAAAAAGATACGAGCGACATGAGACGTATCCGACGTTTTCGAACATGGGAGGAAATGTGCCATTTTAGAAAAACGGTCCACCACGACAAAAATGGAATCGTGCTTTTTTATTGTCTTGGGAAGCCCAAGCACGAAGTCCATACTAATGTCCTGCCACAGAGCATGTGGCACTGGCAATGGTGTATACAGCCCGGTATTTGCTTTTTCTGCTTTGCCGGTTGACATGTACGACACTGCCCTAAAACTTTGGCTACGTCTCGCTTGAGACTTGGCCAATAGAAACGATCTTCCACAAGGACAATGGTCTTGTCACGACCAAAATGGCCAGCTATCCCTCCTGAATGAAGCTCCCAGATGAGGAATTCACGAAGGGACATACGGGGAATACAAAGTCTGTCTCCATTGAAAAGGAAGTCATTTTTAAGAACATATTCACCCATAATACACTGGTCACTAGAGAGCGACGCGTAAGTACCCCCAAAATCAGGACATGTGGGGTATTCATCTTTCAGTTGCTCAAACCCGACTACCTCTACACTCAAGGAGTTGAGCAACGCCACTCTTCTACTAAGGGCATCCGCTGGTTTGTTTTCAATCCCGGCCTTGTGTTTCAAAACAAATGAATATTCTTGAAGAAACGCTACCCATTTAGCATGCCTTGGGTTGAGTTTCTTCTGAGAATGCAAATATCTTAAAGCCTCATGGTCAGAAAACAAAACGAATTCTTGCGGTAGGAGATAGTGTCGCCAATGTCTCAGGGATTGCACTACCGCATAAAATTCCTTGTCGTAAGTGGAGTATTTTTGTTTGGCCTCATTCAGTTTCTCACTGAAATAGGCAACTGGGTGTCCTTCTTGACTCAACACTCCACCTATACCGACACCAGATGCATCACACGCTACTTCAAAGACTTTAGAAAAATCAGGTAGACGCATGACAGGAGCTTCCACCATCTTGCCCTTAATTTCTTTGAAAGCCTTGACTGCGGCTTTAGACCACACGAATTCTCCCTTTTTCATGCATTCTGTAATGGGAGCCATGATCGTCCTAAAACCCCTAATGAACCAACGATAAAAAGTTGCAAAGCCGTGAAAGCTTCGCACCTCATGAATGTTTCTCGGTTCAGGCCACTCAACTATAACCCTGACTTTTCAGGGTCTGCGCGCATTCATTCTGATGACACGATAAATCCTAAGAACATGACTTCACTAGACATGAACGCACATTTCTTAAGATTAGCGTACAACTTTTCATTCCTAAGGACGCTACAGACCTGCTTCAGATGTCCAAGGTGTGATTCCTTAGTGGTACTGTAAATAAGAATGTCATCGAAGTACACCACTAGGAATTTTCCCATGAACGGCCTCAAGACTTGTGTCATCACCCGCATAAAAGTACTGGGCGCATTAGTCAAGCCGAAGGGCATGACCATCCATTCGTACAACCCATCTTTGGTTTTGAAAGCCGTTTTACACTCATCTCCTAGGCATATGCGAATTTGGTGATATCCACTCTTGAGATCAATTTTGGAGAATATAGTGGACCTCGCCATCATGTCAAGCATATCATCAAGTCTAGGTATGGGAAACCTATACTTGACAGTAATTTTGTTTATGGCACGGCTGTCCACACACATGCGCCACGTGCCGTCTTTCTTAGGTGTAACAAATTAACAATGCTTGCACGGCACACGAGGTCATACTCTCTTGGATAAAACCCTTTTGCAGAAGCTCATCAATTTGCCTCTTCAACTCTGCATGTTCTGCAGGGTTCATCCTGTAGTGAGGAAGGTTCGGTAGAGTAGACCCTGGGACAAGATCAATGGCATGCTGGATGTCCCTCATAGGTGGCAACTCATTCGGTAAGTCTTCAGGAAATACATCACTGTATTCCTACAGGACCGAAGTTACCTCACGGGGCAACTCTGATGGAACCTCAGGTGTAATCTCTCTAGCCACAAGGGCATACACCATAGAATCTTCCTTAGCCTCTTTTTCAAACTCTCTTGCGCTGATTATATGTAGAGACTTAGGCTTGGATTTCCCCACTCCTCTAGGCTCACTTGCCTTCTCATCATTCTTTTTCCCTAGTGTGTTCTCAGGTGGCATAGGGTTAAGTTTGATCTTTTTACCGTTATGCATGAAGGTACATGCATTCGAACGGCCAAAGATCGTGACATCATTATCGAATAGCCACGGTCTACCTAGGATAACATGTCCCACATCCATAGGTAAAACATCGCACCATAGAGACTCTTTGTATGACCCAAACTCGATGGGGACTAGACATTGATGGGTGACGGGTAGGGAAGTCTTGTCAACCCAAGAAACTTTATATGGGTCTGGATGAGGTGTGGGTTTCAGTTTCAAGCGCTCTAAGGTGTTAGTGGAAATCACATTCTGACAACTTCCACTGTTCACTATCACCTTACAATTCTTTTCACCACACTTGGCAATAGTGTAGAAGATAGTGCTTCGACGCCAGTCAGCACTACTTCTAGACTGAGCTAGCACACGCCTGACTACTGCAAGCGTTGCTTCTCCATCTAACTCTTCATCATCAGTAAGTCCTCCTTCAGGGTGATACTCTTCAACTTCATAATCACCCTGGTCATCCCCACTCTCGTGGGACTCGCCTATAACTAAGGCTTTCCCACGGCTCTTCATAGGACACTGATTAGACATGTGGCCCAGATTGCCACATTCATAACACCTCACTTGGCTCAGGTTGCCAGGACTGGCACCAAGAACCCCCTTGCCCTTGTCCTCTCTAGGTCTAGGCGGAATGGTCGCCTGTGCCCTAGGTTGACTACCAACATTAGGTCTAGTCCCCTGGGAACTAGATCTAGCACTGGAGTCTCGGGACTCGAAACAACGGACTACAGGAGTCTTTAGATATTGCTCTAACTCCTGCACTACTTGATATGCTTCATCCAAGTCCGTTAAGGGCCGAATCATAAGCTCGCGCTGAAGATCCGCACGAAGGCCCGTCTTAAAACGCGAGAGCGTTACTAGAGGGTCTTCTTGGATATCACATCGCATCACATATTCTTCAAATTTAGCGATGTAGTCAGCGGCAGACATTGACCCTTGGCGTAAAGATTGCCATTGGTCAAGGAGCTTCTGACGGTATGAGAGAGGAAGGTACTTCTCCTTCAACTTCTCTTTCATCTCATACCAATGTGTGATAGGGGCTCTACCAACTCTTTCTATCCTACGCTCGGTGTTGGTCCAAAAGAGCTTGGCTTGACCCACGAGCTTCATCTTAGCAAACCGCATTTGACGGTTTTCTGACATGCTATACCACTCAAAGTAGTGGTCCATGTCAGCAACCCAGTCAAGGAATGCCTTGGGGTCCAAGCGCCCATCAAAACTTGAGGCCTCAACTCTAACACTCTTCCTCGCACGCTCATCTGGATCATAGCGGTCTTGATGATCATATGTGGCTCGTGCCTCTCGCACAACACCACGACCGTTACTACGATCTCTATATTCACTACCTCCACGTGTGGCAGCGCGCTCTTCAATGATTCTTCCCACTTGGGAGTACGCATCATCCCTTACAGCAGGGTTTTCCCTTTGGGACGCCTCTAGTTGCTCGACCTTAGTCATGATAGTGGTGATTTGGTTCTCAAGGCGGGCAAACTCACGCTTTTGACCTGCTTCTAGGGCGGTTATCTTTTGTATCAATTGAGCAAGTTGCTCAGATAACTGCTCGTTATTCATGGTAGGCTGAAGTCCGAAACCTCTACCTCTTCTCGTGGGCAGACACTTAACACTTGAACCAAAACTCTACCCAACTAGACCACTAGGTGTTTTGACTCACAAGATGAATGCGATGAATGCAAAACTAATATGAACTGACACAATTAAATTAAAATAGGAAACAACTCAAATCTGGAAATTTTCCAAATTAGGAAACTTTCTAAATTTGGAAAGTTTCTAAAATTGAAAACTTCCTAAATCTGGAACTTTCCTAAATTAGGCCTAAAAATCAAAACCCTAATTTAATAACTCGATCTAAACACAAACCATGCAAGCCTAATCTCTGATACCAAATTTGATGTAGGACGCCCTAATCGTGATGCATGCTCATGAACACAATTAAATCAGCGGAATTAAAAGACAATAACAATATAAAATCTAGCAGTAATCATCATGGACTAAGGAGATCACAAGGAACATGCAATGGAACGGGCCACTCATCACAACCATGAAGTATGAGATTCAAGTATCACTATGGTTGGATCCGGCGAGGGATAGAACCTCCCGATCTTGCATGGCTATAACCCAATCAATTAAGAGGAATCTCTAATCCAGGAAATCAGGAGATTTTGGATTAGGGATTTGAAATTCTGAAAACTTAGGGTTTAGGATCAAAATCAAAATTTGGGGATTGAGGTTATCGAAACAAATAAATTAGGAAAGAAAGAATTACCTGGAAGAAGGGTTGGAGGGGCACAAGAAGCAAACAGAAGAAAGAGGGATCAAGGAAGAAGAAACATCAACATGGGAGAGAGAGAGGAAGGAAGAAGCTCAAAGAGGCTTTTCATTAATCAATATCAAAAGTTAAATTCGAGTTTAGGGCTTAACCCTCTTAAATAAACACTAAAAACAAGTAAAAAGACTAAACTACCCTCAAAGTTTAAATAAAAACGCGCAAATAACATAAGCGCGGGAAAGTTCGGGCGCTCGGTCGGGCGCCCTGAGCTCCCACTCGAAGTCGTCCGAAAACCTCCAGAGAGGTTCGGGCGACTGGTAGGCAAAGTTCGGGCGCTCGATAGGGCGCCCGAAGGCTATGGTCGGGCGCCCGATAGGACGCCCTATGAGCGCCCGAAATCTTCAATTCTTCGGTCTTCTTTCTCCTTTCTTCCTTCACATGTGCCTTCCCTGAGTGGGGTCTTCTATGTGTCTGATCACATGTGGAGGGTCTTCAGCTCCTCAATAGTCGCCTATCCACAAGGATGGTGCTTGTGGTTGGCGCATTCTTCGTTGGTACACCTTGAATGCTTTTGTGTCCGCATCATAATTGCCCTTTTCTGTGGGTGAAACTATTTGCTTTATTTGTTGTTGATATATACTTAGAAATTTGTCTTAATAAAATCTTGTGATGCGGACATCTAGCCCTTCAAAGTCTATCAGGAAAGAAAGCGCACACCACAAGCATCTTCCTTGTGGCTAGGCAATCATTGAAGAGCATTGAAGACCCTACACATGTGGTTTGGTACATAGAAGACCCCACATTGGGAAGACACGTGTGTGGGATGAAGAAGACCCGACTGGAAAACAGGAATGGCTTGCTGAACGGTTTTCACTGTCTTCGGGTGCCCTACCACTATTCATCGGGTGCCCAACCGAGCGCTCGAAATTCAGCCGGTTATGTGTCTTAGTTGCTGGACGTTTTTAGACGTCTTCAGGCGCTCGAAGTCGCGCCCGACCACCGCGCGATCTTTTTTTTTTAAGTTTTGTTTTTACTTAAGTCTAGGGGTATTTTAGTCTTTTTCTTTCTTTCTTAGTGCTTATTTAAGAGGCTTAAGCCCTAAAAACGAGATTAGTTGATTATTATTGAATGAAAGTCTCTTTGGTTGCCTCCTTCCTCTCTCTCTCTGTGGATCTTCCTCTTCTTCTCTAATTTTCTTCTTATTCCTTCTTCTTTTGTCCTTCCAACATTCTTCTAAGGTAAGTTTATTCTTCCCTCTTTCTCTACTTCCATTATCTCACAATCTTCGAACCCAAAATCTGAGAATTGATCCAAATCCTAGTTTCTCAGACTTCCAAATCCCCAATCCGAAAAAATCATTTGATCTCTCGGACTAGTGATTCCCATTAGGGCGATTGGGTTATGACCATGCAAGATCAGGAGGTTTCATCCCTCGCCGGATCCATTCTACGTGTTAATTGAATCCCACACCGTGTGATTGTGATGATGGCCCACATTATTGCATGTTTCTTTTTTGATTTTCTTGGTTTATGATGATAGATGCTGAAGTTTTACTATTATTCTTTTATTATTCCGCTGAATTAATTGTGTTCATGAGCATGCATCATAATTAGGGCATCCTGCATCATCTTGCCACTCATCAAGCAAATAATATGTAACCTCTAACTTCATAGTTACTTGTTTCCTCTTAAGCACCCACCATATAACCACCCTTGGTAGGGGTGGCAAAGGCCTGGCAGCCAACTCAACCCAGCTTTGGACGGGGCTTGGGCCTGGCATGTATGGCCTGATCAATTTTCTGCTCAGGCTTGGGTTTAGGTCATTTTAGCCTGAACGAACCCACACGGACTCAACTTCATGTGGATATATGTTCTATTCTATGAATATGTCGTTTCAATCATCTATTAGGCAACACATGTATGTTACAAGTAGACCTTGGTTTCAATTTTCTAAAGGTTTATTTCTTTGTGCATTGTCAAGTCCACCTGATCAAGGGATGGATTAGAAACATTAACCATGGGAAATAGGGAATTGATCACTTTCGGGTTGGCATAGTCGTGCCAGGCCAGGCTCAGAACGAACTTACTTCAAGCTCAAACTTGGACCTGCTATGCTAGGCCCATGTGAACTCAAGCCATGCCTAGCCTAGCCCAGCCGAAACCAGGCTCTTTGCCAACCTATTCCTAGGTACTCTCTCCCACTCCCTATCGCCATCTTTCCATCTTCATCTATCCAACCAATCATGGACAACAAGGTGTTCTTAAGGAGATGCGTGAAGGAACCAACCAAGCTGACATATTCAGAGATCTAAAAGTAGAAATGAGATGAAATAAACCACGAAAAATTGTCCTGTTTTGGAATCAGAATCTGTTAATTGATGATAAATGCCAAGGCAATTGGCAGTTGGCACCAAGGAAAATTGAAGAGGCAAAATTGAGAGGTAAGTTTGAGGAACATGATGTCAATTGGCGCATGTGTGGAAATCTGAGCCATTCAGCAGATGTGCCACACCATGAAAATGGCCAGGCAACAAATAAGGCTAGTCCACTCATCACATGGGTCACATGTATGAGGGAAAAAAGGATCATTAGAAAGAGAAATTGACCAACAATCTAAAATCAAAGTGTAGATCTTCCCAAACCTAATAGGTGAACATAAAATATTTTGGCCAAGGCATGTCCACAGTGAGTTTCACAAATTGAATGGCTCAGATCATGCACAGGTTTGACACTTGACACCTTTACTGCAAACCACCAACTCAATCTCTCCTTGAGCAGATCCTCGGCATTTCTTGATATCGGGTAGATGCTCCACCATAACTAACAGTACTTTGAAATATAGATGACCAAAATTTTCAATTTTCAAAAGCAGAAAATGCACTCCCACAAAATTATACACAATGAAATAGAGAGGCCCAAAAGCTCAAGTTTCAAAAGTTGAAAATTGACTCCTAAGAAATCCTACACCATAATAATCATACTTACTTCATCATCTTTCCCGTTAATGACATTAGAAGCCCTAGCTTTCAACTTTGACAAAATTATAGAATCCACATCTTTGGCATCATGTATAGAAGCACGCATGAACTCTGCTGAAAGAATGCTACAAGAATGAATTTAACTAGTTAAGCTACAAGCTAGACATCATACAGCTCATACATTTCACAAAACAAAAAACAAAAATGGAAGACCAATATGCATTTATTTACCAATCAATTAACAACAATCTGTTGGACATGTTTATTGGTGATTAGTCAAATAGAATTTAGCATAAAATTAATGATCCAGGGTTGCAAAAAGTGCTCAAAGCGGATGATAAACATAATCGGTTGGAGAACTTCAAAATAGGGATGGCAACAAAGCCAATTAAATGCCCTAGATCAAATTATAACCAAAAACTAGATGTTTAAATAACGCTCGCATTCAACTAAATGAAGCATATTAAAAATCACGTCACCAAAGTGTAGTTGGGTATTTGATGCAACCAAATCGAAAGGAACAAGTTTCAATTTGGATATATATACCTGTTCTTGATGATCATGTCACCAAAAAATACCACAAACTGATAATTAAGCAGACATAAGAGGAGAAATACATGCTATGATAAAATACAGCAGCTAGTGCGGTGGATAGAAGCAAAACATGCTAACAGGAAGACATGTGCTAAACCCTATTAAAAAAATCACCGTATTAACAATCGAAATATAATAATAGTAATGGTAATAGTAATAATCTCTATTTGATGGGGCTTCTTCCTATACCTATGAATTCCATTGAACCCAGAAATGATACATTGGAAGAATCTTTTTTAGCTTTCAATATCAATAGGTTGATTCTTTCACTCTTGTACTTTCCAAAAGGGAAAAAGATCTCTGAGAGTTGTTCCATGGATCCGAAAGTGATTACTTTGGTTTCCCAATAACTAAAAATTCAAATTACATCTTTGATTCAAAGGTATGGCTATAAATGTACAGACATGTATAACAATTGCAAATTGCAATTTAGTTCCACAAACGAACAAAGTAGCCCATTAGTTGTTTACTTAATGAAAAAATAAAAAATAAAACCCTATTGGCCAAACACATCATCACGAGCAATCCTAAGTTCATTCCTGTCATCATCATCATCATCATCATTTAAACCTCAACCAATTACTTGGGGTTGGCTGCATGAATCATGTTCCGGGGTACCACTCTATCAAGGGTCATACCTTCAGTTAGACCATAGGTCATTGAGTCTTTTCTTGCTACTCCCATCCACATCCTTTTGAGCCTTCCCATTGCCCTTTTAGAGCCTTCAACTTGTACCAACTCCTAACCGGCCTCCATTGCATTTGACCAAACCATCCAATTCTATTTCCCCTCATCATATTACCTACTGGTGCTACTCCTATGTTCCGATGCATTCATTTCTAATTCTATCCTTCTCATCTTACCACTCATCCATCTCAACATCCTCATTCCGTCTACACTAGTCCAATGAAGATATTGTTCCTTAACTGCCCAAATTGTGTCCCATAAGCATGGCTGGTCTTATAGCTATCTATAAATATCGTCCCTTGCTGAAATCATTATCACTTAGCATCTGATAGAAGGACCAAAAATTTACAGGATTTTTCTTTAAGCCACCTAAACGAGTCCACGTTTGTTAATACCGAAGATTCCTTGACTAGCAACTCTAGAAGAGCACAAAGATCTACAATTTTTGCATCGTCTAGGTTCCTTCTGCACGAAGGAGCCCAAAAAACTTCCTCTCCCCTCTCAGAGAAAAACCAGCCACCCTTAGGTCTCCCTCACTATTCTTGCTAACTTGGAAATGACTCACTCAATTTACTATCTCCTACCCATATATCCTCCCAAAACCTAATATTTTTTCCCATCCCCCAGATAAAAGCACTATTCCTTCCCATACCCTATGTTTTAGTGATGTTACTGACCTCCAAAGGTAAGAAGCACGATACATATAAGACGATTTGACCCACCATCCCCTTTCTTCCACTCTATATTTTCTACCTATCATTTCCCTCCATCTAGATCCCACTCATACCCCAAATCTCCAAACCCATTTTCCTAGCAGTGCTAGATTCATCTCCTCTAACTTTCTAAGCCCTGCACCTCCAAGATTTACACACCTCCCAGGCTCCAAGATTTACACACCTCCCATTTCATAAGATGAAACTTACGATCATCTTTCGACCCTTTCCACAAAAAGTCTCGCCTTAACTTTTCCATCTTCGTCAAAACCGATTTCGGGCATTTAAATAGCAACGTAAAATAGATTGGGAGATTTGACAATGATGTTTTTATAAGGGTCATTCTCCCACCCAAAGATAAGTACCTCATTTATCATTTGGATAACTTGCTTTAAAATGTTTGATTACTAGGGGGTCCAAAAGGAATAACTAGGGGTTCTGGCGCTGCGCTAGGGAGACATTTGGAGAGCTCGTGAAAAGGAATTGGATGGAAGAGGCCATGATTCCCGACAGTGCGAGATGGCAGGTACTCAATTTCGGTTGTCCGCAGGAGCACCAGTAGCTATGGGAGACACGGGGTAGGTGCTGATGAAGGATGCGGGGGCAGATGAGACATGAACGGTGGATGGGTTGACAGAAGCGCATCAAGACTCCTCGGGAGCATCAGATAGACTGAACTCCTCCCCGAACCTAATTCAATTTCTAGGTTCGGAATCCAACCCTACAACCTTATATGCTTTGGATATCGATCCAGAGCAGGGGAAGGACTCGTGTCCCCAATCCAAAAGGCGGGAGTCGACAAATGTCACTGTTGTGCTCGTGCCGGGAGACGCATGTATTAGATTGGAGGAGTTGATAGCGGTGGAGGATTCAGGGCCGTCTATTCATAACGAGGAAGTAGAGTCCTACATGTGGCAAGATGACTTGAACATTATTGCTCCTGAAGTTTCCCGCACACACGTGCCTCTTTCATCCAACACACGTGGAGAGACTCGTGCCCTTTGGTTTAACATAGGAGACCCTAATACATGCGAGCAAGGGGTTTCGTATCCCGATCAGCAAGGCCTACAAGTCATAACACCTTCGTTTCCTCGAACGGAAAGCAGACACGAGAGATGTTTGGATACGGAGATGGAGACAACGGAAGGAGAGAAAGCCAGAGAGAATTTTGTTTTGGTAAGGGAGATTATCACGGCAGAAGATGAGAGATTTCAAGGGTCCGATTACAACGGCGTTCATTCGACAAGGGAGCTGCAGTTGGAGTTGGCAACGGAAGAAGATGAAGGTGAGATGCTACACAAAGCCCTGGTTCTTCCTCCCCTCCGCTCGAAAACTAGCTCAGAGGAAAAGTCGATGCCAGTGCTGGCTAGTTATATGGAACAAGACAGTTTGTTTGGACGGGACAAATGGTAGGGAGCACTATCAGGTGAGCAGTTTGAGTGGGCCAAAGATGTGTTGCTAAGAATGGGCAGCTTGGAGGGGTTGTCCTTCGGTAACAGGGACGAAGATGTTCTCGACTTTTTACAATTCGCAGAAGTCAGAGCTACTCAGAGGCAATAGGAGGAGGTAGAGACGAGACCAAGGAAGAGACCCCCAGAGGTATCAGAGAGCTGTTGAGGCTAAGTTGCTCAGTTAACTACAATCATTCAGCAACATCGAGTAAAGGCAAAAGGGCGAGATCGGGGACAGGTTAGTGCCCAATGTTGATTTTGTCGTGGAATGTTCGTGGCCTAGGAAATAGGGGAAAGAGGGCTCAAGTGAAGAAAGTGTGCAATAAATCGAAAGCTGACATTATTGCGATTCAAGAGACGAAGCTGCAAGTTGTTGATTCCAAGGTGGTCTCATCTGTGTGGGGGGTAAAAAAAAATTGATCGGATAGCTGTCGATGCATTTGGGTCTGCGGGAGGAATTCTCGTGGCTTGGAAATCTGACAATTGGAAGAAAGTGGATAGCATCAGTGGGTCTTTCTCCGCTTCTGTTCTGCTACAAGATCAATCTACAAATTTTCAATGGGCCTTCTCAGTAGTGTATGATCCGTGCAAGGCCAATTTGCGTGAGGCGTTTTGGGACAAGATGAATTCTGTTAGAGATGAGTGGCAGGTTTGCAGTTGGAGGCGACTCCAACGTGGTTCATTTTTCCTTTGAAAAATCGAAGGGTGGGAAAGTTTCCAAGAGTATGTCGCTTTTTCTGATTGGGTTAATGGCCACAAGTTGGTAGATCTGCCTCTGAGTGGGGCGAAATATACCTGGTCGAATGGGCAGGCTGAAGCAGTTATGTCTTGGCTTGATCGTTTTTTGGTTTCCAATGAGTGGCTTCGGCGATTCCCTCTGGTGCTCCAGACCGGGCTGCCTAGGTTGGTTTCTGATCATAGGCCAATCACACTAGAAGTGTCTACTGATGATTGGGGTCCCAAGCCTTTTAAATTCGAAGCGGCTTGGCTCTAGGTGGAGGGCTTTGTGCAGAAAGTGGAGGAATGGTGGTCCTCATTTCAAGTGGAAGGATGAAGCATCACCCATGCCCTAAGAAGATCATCAACCGACCTCGGCATCACCCACGCCATATGCATCATGGAAAAGTAGAAGTCCCACACTCTCCTAGCAAATAAGCAATGAATGAAAAGATGATCAATAGATTCCGCATCAATCATACACATCGAACATATATTAGGGAGAATGAGGGATCATTGTTGGATTATCAATAATCAAAACTCGCTTTCTTCCCACCAACCAAACGAAAACCACCACTCTAGGAAGCGCCCCATAAAACCAATAATGAAAGGGGGAAAACATAGGCTAGTTTAAAACGACCGAACCGAAAATATCCCAGACGGGTGACCTTTCCATATGAGAGAGCCCTCCTCCATAGGAGATGGGACAACATGCTTCAAGCACTCCATCAGTCAGGTTCATACGGCAAGGTGGGCTCCAAACAACGGTTCCAGCAACAAAAGAGAAACAACTAGCTACCAATATGGACCGATCTGGAGCAAGCAAGGCTAATTTTGGAATCAGTGTTTGCATTGTCGACGAATTGTCGATATTATCGCCGATAATATCAGTGTCGCTGCACTGGCGACACCGAAACCACAAGTATGTGTTTCTCTACCAGAAATCGACGATATTTTCGATATCATCGATATTTTGGGTTGTAGCCACAAAAATCGGAAAAAGAGAGGATAAAAACTTCCATTTCGATATTGTTGTAAATATCTAAGAGAGATTTTCATACCTATTGATTGATCGAAACTCGGAACATCACAATCTCGTGGACATCGGGCGCCAGAAACCTCAAAAATTCCCTTTTTTCAATAAGAAGATGAACGTCGCGAGATTCATGGATTTCGGTGACCAATATGGAATTTTAGGGGGATTTCTACTCGATTTAGGTGCGATTTAAGGTTTTGAAACCCTCCATCAAAAACCCCCTTTTGGCGAAAAACCCTCCAGAAGATGAACTTGCTTTTTCTAAGGGTTGTTTGATTTCGGTGACGAAGATGTTGAACGAAAGTGGATTGTGTACTGCATAACTCCGTGGGGCCCACCTTGATTTATGTATTTTATCGACTCCGTCCATCCACTTTACTAAATAATTTTAGGGCTTGATGCCAAATACAAGCATATACAAAACTCGAGTGGACCACACCACAGAAAATAGTTTGAATTGGACGTCTACCGTTGAAAAAATCTTAGGGGCCACAAAGTTTTGGATAGATGTGATATTTGTATTTTGCCTTCATCCATTTCTTTGTGATCTTATGAACAGGTCGGATGACAAATATAGGAAGGTTTCAACAATGGAAATTATTATTCTCACTGTTTCTTGTAGTGTGGTCCACTTGACCTTTAGATATGCTTACATTTAATGCTTAACACCAAAAATGAGCTGTAAAAACAGATGGATAGTGTGAATAAACCACATACATTCACAGTGGGCCCAAGAGAGTTTACTTGGTTCCATAAAGCGTACTTACTCAATATGCAATCCACTTCCTTACGAAGTGGCGGGCGTGCAATTTGTTATCGTTGGTGACTCGGTGTTGTGGGCCCCATCATGATGTACTGTGTTTTATCAACACCTTCCATTTATTTTGCCTGATGACTTTAGGGCATAAGCCCAAAAATGAGACAGATCTGCATCCCTGGTGGACCACACCAAAGGAAATAGTGGTGATTAAACGCCCACCATTAAAAACTTCCTACGGCCCATTGTAATGTTTTTTTCCATCCAACCTCTTGATGAAGTCACACAACTGGATGAAGCAAAAAAACAATTGTCAGCTTGATTGAAAACTTCTGTGGCCTCTTAGAAGTTTTTAATGGTGGGATTCAATCACTACCATTTCCTTTGATGTGGTTCACTTGAGATTTGGATATATCTCATTTTTAAGCGCATGTACTAAAATGATATGGTGTAACAGATGAACGGGATGGATTTCTCATAAGGATCACAGTGGGCCCCACAAAGCTCCTGACAGGATCGTCCGTCTCTAGCTAGGTCGGATGCGGATTGGCTAGTGGTCGGTGTTCTGTGGGCCCCACCATGATGTATGTGTTTCATCTGCACCGTCCTTTCATTTTTTCATATCTTTTAATGTATGAACCCAAAAATGAGATAAATCTCCAAATCTCAAGTGGACCACATCACAAGAAACAGTGTTGATTGAACACTCTCCATTAAAAACTTCTTGGGGGCCACAAAAGTTTTGGATCAAGATAATATTTGTCTTTTCCCTTCATCCAGGTCTGAATGACCTAATCAACAGGTTGGATGTCAAACAGACATTATAGTGGGCCTTAGGAGGTTTTTAATGGTGGAAGTTCAATCACTATTGTTTTCCCGTGGTGTTTTCCACTTGAGATTTAGATCTACCTCATTTTTTGTATTAAGCCCTAAAGTGATCTGAAAAAACAGATGGACCGCGTGGATAAAAAACATACATCATGGTGGGGCCGACAGAGAACCGACCACTAGCCACCTAGCTAGTGGCAGCGTCACTAGCCAAACCGCGTCTAGCTAGGTTCTAGTGATGTGAAGCGGACTGCGTGCCAACATCGATGGTGTGTTGATGACACCAAGTTTTGTGGACCCCACCATGACTTATGTTATATATCCACACCATCCATCCACTTGGCGAGATCGTTTTAGGGCTTGAGCCCAAAAATGAGATAGATCCGAAGCTCAAGTGGACCACACCACAAAATGTAAGGGGGATTGAATGTCTACCATTGAAGACTTCCTGGGGATCACAGCAGTTTTGGATTAAAATATCATATTTGTTTTTTCCTTTCATATTTGTATTCTATAAACTCATTTTGGTTACTATTGGAGTAATTTCTCATAGAAACGCATGCTTTTTTAGCCCCATTACATGAAAACTTATTATTTAAAGCACTCTTTTTGCAATTTTTTTATTCCTGAATATGCAAATGTGTATTTAGGCATTTGCTGGAGTTTCATTGAAAAATTCCACTGTTTTCCCCTTTTCCCCGCATTTCCAGTTATCGACGATATTACCAGCAATAACGATATTATATCTTTATCTCCGGCCAGTGAAACTTGTAGCGATACCAACAACTCGAACACTGGACGGAATAAATAATCCGTTGATGTTATGCCCTTGCAGATGCCCGACACATGATAAAGAGATGAACGCTTCACAAACCAGCCACCCTCTCCGATACCATAATTGCTAGCAACAACCTCCTTCCATAACCTACCTGCCCCGGACCCAAACCTCCAATGCCACTTTCCTAGATGAACGGGTGTGATTTTATATATGTGTGATCCATCCCACATGCGAGGTGAGTGCACTTTTAAAGTTCACTCGAGCAAGTGCATTTAGCATTTGTAAACTACTCTAACTACTCTGACTATCCACCATCTATCCGCCACCTACTCAACTACTCTAACTATTTAAATGCATTGCCATCTGAGAACGCGACTGGCTGCCAACGCAGAACCAATGATGTGGGTGCAACCCTGACAGCAGGGCCCACCTTGAAATATTCATTGTATATCCACATCGTCCATAGGCTTTGACATATTATTTTAGTGCTTAAACAGAAAAATGAAGGAGACAAAAGTTTTTTCTGTACCACACCATAGGAGAAAGTGGAAAAAATGGTTATTCACCAATAAAAAGCTTTTCTTGGCCATAAAAGTTTTGGACCAAGCGGTAGTTATTTTTTTTCCTTTAATCCCAGGTCGTTTTGACCTTATTAACGGGTTGGATTATCAAAAAAACATTACAGTGGACTTTAGGCAGTTTTTAATGGTGGCCATTCAACAACCACTGTTTCCTGTGGGGTGGTCCACCTTAAATTTGCTATCTTTTTTTATTTTTTGGAACACACCCTAAAATAATCTGTCAAAAACGATGGATGATGTGGATATACAATGCATTCATCAAGGTGGGTCGTATGGTCAGGATCGCACCAACATCGCTGGTTGGGGGTCACAATCAAGTCACCTGGCCTCGAGACGCAAACCTCCATCATGCGTGTACAATTAACCTTCCTCGGGACAGTAAAATCCTCTTCATAGGAGTCATACCATATTTTAGTAGTGTATCATGGATCGTACACGTGCATCCATTTACCACGGACACATGATCCATACAAATCAATTCAAGTAGTCTGAATCACCGGTCCCATAATGGACGAAGCATGACCAACAAAAAACAACAATTGAACAATCATAACCATCTAAATAGTGGCCCAAGAAACGAACAGTTTAGAAAGAAAAAAATCACCTTTCCATATTCAACAGGAAAAATCATACTGTTAGAATTGTCTGGTTAGCATTGTTCCCAAGTGTGCCAAGAGGCCCAACATTCGAACGATCTTGATCGCATGCCATGTGTACGAAGTCCGTATGCATGTGTACGGCCTTCCATACTCTTTCGAAATAGGGTAAAATTCCTCTTTTTCAAACCAAAAAATGGTAAAAATACAATAAGAAATGAAGAGGAGAAGATCGGGAATGTAGAAGACATAGGGGCTTCTTCTGACTTGAATGATTGCCGAGTGGGCCACGACCCGATCGGAGGGTTGTAGAGATTCGGAAGGCGAGTCGAGAGAGAGAGAGATAGAGAAGCAGAGCAAAGATATACGAGGTGTTTTTATATAGAGAGGGGTCTTTTGGAGAGCAGCAAAAGGCAGGTTTGGTGGTTTAGTTGTTATATAGAGAAAGGAGTGGGGTGGTCTGGTGGTGGTGGGTGGCTATCGAGCTCGGGAGAGGAGGAGAAGGGATGGAGAGACCGAGGGAGGTGAGGTCAGGTCAAGTGTTGCAGCGGGTAGGGTAAAGTGTTTTTTTTTTTTACTTACTAATACCCGATACCAAATCGGGTCGGGTTTCGGGTAGGTTCAGTTCGAATTCGGGTCAAGTTGATCGAGTTTAAGGCTAATTCGGGACCGACCCGAATAAGATTCGGATACAGAATTTTATGCTCGACCCAAGCCGCCTCAGCCAATCAGACGATTCTGAATCGAGTCTGAACGGTTCGGCCGAGTCGAGTCAACCGAGTTGACCGGACCCGTGCCCAGCTCTACTTATAATTGGCAGGAGTACGAGGTGTTTTATCTTATTATCACAAGACTTAGCACAAGATCATTTATTATCAACGTATCAGTACCTCTGAAAAGTGCAAGAATGGATATCGGTAAAGAGTTCACTTTGAGTCAGAAGATGACTAGACAAGCAATGTCCGTCCAAGGAAAATGATACATCATTGGAACTCTAATCAATTTACGATTCCAACGAGCCCAAGATCATCCCATTTCGAGTTATAACGAAGGAGATGCGAGCCATTCACCGAAGATTGCATGTTGTTGATGGCATCGAACACTTTGGGCCCACTTTTGGAGGGGCAGATGGCGTCTAAATATGATCATTATATATCCATTGCATAGAGCATCGAAATAGCTTTCCAACGAGTATAAGATCGCCTCAATTGGAGTTATAACGAAGAAGTTACAACCAGTTTTGTAAAGATAGGCATTAAAGTGCACGTGCAGATAGCATGCGCCAGCCCAGAATAGCATGCGCCAGCCACAGAATGACATGCGCCAGATGCAAAATAGCATGCGCTAGCCCAGAATAGCATGCGACAGCTCTAAAATGGCATGCACCAGCTGAAACTTACATCAAGATGGCCATAAAAGTGGTCCAAATGCATCCACGAGACCTAGTTTCACATGTGCTAGTCTCCGAATATCATCAACAACACTAAAAAAGCATGCGACGGGCTACCATTGGTCTACCTTTCGAAATTTTCAGCTATAAATAGCCTTACATCCTTATGACATGGAGAGAGAGAATCATTGCACTCCCAAGCATTCGCTAGCCCTCTCCAGAATCCTCAAGAAACCCCGCCGAAAACCCAAAAACCGTTCACCGAAGTTCTCATAAGCGCTGCGTCATTCTAACGTACAAGGTGCGGAACTCGATGAACATTCAAGGGGCCTGGCGAATGTAATCCCATATGTACAACATAACTTAAGTTGAAAGACTATTTGCCTAAGTCCAGCGGACCCCTAGCGCATGCTCCTGGACACTTAGCGCATGCCAAAATACCCATAAAGCCTAAGTTTTGCTTAGCGCATGCCAAATTGAGGGTAGTGCATGCACTTTAAACCAAAAGTTAAGATTCGCATGCGTTGTCACTGTTTTGCATGCGTTGGCACTGTTTTGCATGCGCTGGAACTGTTTAATATGCGCACGGCACTATTTTGCATGCGTCAGGGCCCGTTTAACATCCACAATGACTAGTTCCACCCCTATTTGCAATATCTAGTTTATTTGTGTATTTCCTTGCAATGATATGCACTGGAGTCCAAATGATATGCACTGGCTTCAAATGATATGCACTGGCTCCAAATGATATGCATTGGGGTCAAAATGATATGCATTGGCTCCAAATGATATGAACTAGTCCAATTCGGCCTGTGCATTGAATAATTACCCCTCTTTACAATAATTGGTTTGATTCGTGTGTTTCCACGCATGTACACGTGAATATGAACAGTTACCTGCAGATTCATTGATCACTAAGGTACCAAGCATGGAATGTCTCCGAAGATGAGTCACCAGACTTCGGTATAATTCAAAAGCAGCTATGACAACCCTGTATTCATGTCGTATTGTACAATTAAGCTTTCTGACCCAGATTAAGGCTATAACCAATCAAAATGGGCTATGGTTACTACTAAAACCAAAGATTGAAGAGTTCAAATCACTACAAAACACTTGCTATGGATCGTTATCCTAAACCAGTCAATGTACTACTCATCCAAAATGAAATTTGTTGGTTGAGTTGATCAGGTATACAGGCGTAGTGTGTCTTCTTGCGGTCACCCGTCCACAGGGACAGTCACTGGCTCTGCGTTGCACCACTCGATTAAAAGCCTAACTGTCTCTCAACTCGAATATCCGAAAGAATATGGGACATAGGCATTCGACCTTTTAAAAGATAGCTCTGTCCATACGAAAACTAAACCGGTCTCTACGACCGTGAACTCAAAGACAATAGTCCCTGATGACTTAGTCTTTTGCCTTTTAATCATGTTCCCAGTACATCCGCAGTTTTCCCGGCGCATTAGCAGCACGACCGCAAGCGCATCAGCAATGCTACAGTGAGCAAGACTTCAACACAATGGCAAGCAAGCCTATATAAATGCATCCTCTTACACGACTTGAACATGCACCCTATATACATGCTACACACTCACCATAAACACACCCTATAGACACATCATGTGCGCACATCCTTCACTTATATGGTGCATACATACATACAATGTGCACACACCCAGTATACATATACCATGTTTACGCATCCTAGACTAATATGCCATGCATACTATTCTTGCTCAGCATCTATACATGTGCACATTACTCTGTTGCACGTTAACTCTAAGGCCTCAAACAGTAACACTACATCGCCAACCTTTAAGCCTGATTGTGCTACAGATGTAATACTTGTATAATTGTGATCACAGTCTTATAATCCCCAGAAACCCTGTAGAATGACAAAAGTTTTGTCTGCTGGGTACTTTACAATACAACGACAGTAATCCCCGAATGCTAAAGACATCACCATCCAAGACTAGTCAATGTACTACCCATTAGAATCGGTATCTGCTGGCTGACCTGTCCGAGTCCATGGTCGCAGCCCGGTCTTCCCGCGGTCCCCGTCTATACGACGGGAGCGGGCCCAGTGTCGCACCACTCGACTACGCTCAACTGTCTCTCAGCTCAGACCCGAAACGTCATGGGACATAGGCATTATGGCCTTTTCCAAAGATGATGCGGTCAAACCGCTTCCCCAAAACGGTACCTAAGACCGCTAGCATGCGTGGTCCTCCCAAAAGACAGTCCCTAATAGGCAAAGTCTTTTGCCCCTTGATCGAGGGTTCTCCCGAATACTCCATCTCTTGTACAATTGTTATTCATAGTGGAGCATTATCACTTTGTGCAGTGGTTTTCTCCCACAAGGGTTTCCACATGAAATCTGTGTGTTCTTTTTGGTGTGCTTTATTTATGTTTATGCTCCCTTATTTGCTTTGTTTGATTTATCTTTGATAATGCATACGTACATTTACTTTTGCCTTTTAATCAAGGGTTATTAGCCATTTGATGTAATTAAGGGCTCGTGCCAAATCACAGCCTAAAATGTACAAAATCTCAAAATCTCTGAAATAAAATTCACCCTACGATATCTTCTCTTGTGTGTACACTTTTGTGATTGTTTGTGAATGTCTATGAATGTTCTATTACTCAGAACCCCAGAGCAACAAAACACCAGAAAATGTCTTGCCACGTTTTCTAGTTCTAACACTGGAAGAGCAAGATTCGTTATGCCCAAGTTCTTTACACCTCCCTACACTTGAGAAGATGGAACTTCCTACCCTCATTTGCCCCTTTCCAAGAAAAGGCCCATCTCATTTTTTCAAGTCTTTCTACCACCGACCTTGGGCACTTGAAAAGCGACATAAAATAAATCGGCATATTTGGAAAAGGCGGCTTTGATTAAGGTCAGCCTTCCCCCAAAAGAAACGTAACGGCACTTCCAAGTTCCAACTAGAGAGCTTCCTCTCAATTCTTTTGATTACCTCATCACATAGACGAGTTGTTGGTTTCCCAATATAGAGAGGCAGACCAAGGTATGTAGATGGAAAAGATCCTACCTTGCACCCAAAACATTCGTAAACAGATTAAGGTCGTCAATAGAAACATGAACTCCCAACATCTAGCTTTTGTTAGCATTAATCTTGAGGCCTGACACCGCTTCAAAACAAACTAGGATTTTACAAAGGTTATCAACCGAAGTGACGTCTGCATCGCAAAATAAAAGGGTGTCATCCACATACTGAAAATGACTAATATGGATCCTGCCTTCGCCCTTCATGAGACCATTAACCTCTGCTCTAAAAAGCATCCTACTAAAGGCCTCGCCCATGTTGAGCTCTGAATTGTGCATGTTTATACCCCAATTCATCACACATTATGCATGGTTTTAAGTGTTAAAAGATCCATCTTATATGCGTATTTGTGTTTGTAGGAAAGAGAGAGAGACCTCATGAATTTAATGCGTAAAGGACCATTTTAGAACACTTTGAAGATCAAGTAGAAGTCCAGAGTTCAAAAATCAAAAGAATGTAGAAACAGCAATTTCCGATAGGTGTCCGATAGGTCTCCGATGTATCGGAAATTACATTCCGATATATTGAAATTGGAGTCCGATCAATCGGAAATTCACAAATCAGGGGCTGAATATCTGAACTCTCTAGACTGATTCTCGATATATCGAGATGATTCCAATCAATCGAGATTTGAATCTCAATATATGGGGCTCACAAAACACCATTATATACAATCCATGTAACCTATGTGTTCATGCCATCCCTTGGCCATCCAAAAAAATGAGATGGCCCACCTTGATGTGTATGTCGAATCCACACCGTCCCACCATTTTACCATCTTATTTTAGGGCATGAGCCCAAAAATGAGGTAGATTCAAATCTCAAGTGGACCACGCCATATGAAAGAGTAGTAATTGAATGCCCACCATTAAAAACTACTTGGCGCCACAAAAGTTTTTGGATCAAGCTGATGTTTGTGTCTTCCCTTCATCCATGTTTGTGTGACCTACTCAACAAGTTGGATGGAAAATAACTATTACAGTGGGCTCCAGGAGGCATATTGAAGGCTTAAGTGGACCGCACTGTCGCGAAGCAATGTGGATTGAAAGCTTGCTGGAAAATCTCTGTGGGCCTCACCAGTGATGTATGTGTGTTATCCACTCTATCCATCCATTTTGGTAGCTAATATCAGGGCATGAGTCCAAGGAGGCAGATCCAAATCTCAGATGGACCATACCACAAGAAACAATGTTGATAGAACACCCACCATTAAAAACTTCTTAGGGTCCTTTGCAATGTTTATTTCCCATCCAACCTGTTGATCAGGTCACACAGACCTAGGTGAAGGGACACAAATATCAACTGGATCCAAAACTTTTTTGGCCCTCAAGAATTTTTTTAACGGTATGCTTTCAATCACCACTGTTCCTATGGTGTGGTTTGCCTAAGATTTGGATTTGCTTCATTTTTTTACGATCATGCCCTAAAATGATTTGAAAAAAACTGATGTACGTCTTGGATACACAATAAATGTATGGAGGTGGGCTCCATTGTCAGGGTGACACCTACTAACCTGTTACCCAATAACAGCTCTTCCACTCCCTTTTAATTGCTGTAATACAAGGTGCCTAGGTCGTACGGTATTGTCATAGCAAAGTTTTGTATGCCCCATCATAAAGTACATGTTATATCCACACCGCTCATCCATTTTTTCATGTCATTTTAGGGCATGAACCCAAAAATGAGGTAGATCTAAATCTTAGGTGGACCACACCATAAGAAACGTTGATGAATGAACGCCTACCATTAAAACTTCTTAGGTCCCTCTATAATGTTTAGTTGCCAACCAAACAGTTGATTAGGCCACACAGACCTAGGTGAAGGGATAGCACAAATATTAGCTTGATCCAAAACTTTTGTGGCCCTCAAGAAGTTTTTAATGGTGGGAATTTAATTACCACTGTTTCCTATGGTGTGGTCCACCTGAGATTTGGATCTTCTTCATTTTTGGAACCATGTCCTAGAATGATCTGGAAAAACTAATGGACGGCTTGGATATATATCACATACAGCAAGGTAGGTCACGGTCAACGCAACACCCACTAAAGGGTTACGTTAAACAGCTCATCTACGCCTTGGAGAACCCTGTTGAAAAGTTTGCAACATGGAATCGTCTGCACGACCCCCTTATCTATCTTGTAAACTCAACCATTACTCCTACCCAGCATACAGCTTTTAATCATAAACATTGATCATCTAAAAATACCAGAAGTGCCCTAATATTTCATAATTCATCACTACATTCATTTTGAGGTTATAATTAAAGCACAAAAGGACTAATCTTGCAAAATACATAGAACTTGTACTCAACAATCTGAAAAGAAATGTCCAAACAAGTTCTTCAGATATCGAAGAGGACGTTTGAGAAGCAAATAATGCCTCCTAGAAGTCATTGCTTATAAGCTTTGGAAAATTGCTGTTCAGGTCTCTTTTTCGGCTTCCAACCAGCAAATATCAATATCGAGAATCCTTGAAATTTTTATTTTTCTTTTTATGAAACCGCAATGTTCATTCGGAATCACAAACTATCTTGCATTTGAACTTTTCAAGACGATTGCAATCAAGTAATATATTGCAATTTCAATGAATTCCATACCTACCAGTTTCCCTTTTTTCCGACTTCCATCAAATTGGCAATCAAACATGAAGATAAAATAACAGACTTATCCTCGTTCTTGGGTGGGGTGCTAAATTTTCAAAAGGACAAAAATGAGAGATCTCTGTAGGCATACCTGTTTATGGAATCTATAGACATTGCCAATTGATCCCGAAGGTGACGAAAGCAATGGAGACCAGTAAGATCATCGCCATCCTGTTAAACAAAAAAAAAAAAAAAAAAAAAACAGATTATGAGTAGGTAACAAACTAAACAATAAAGAAAACAGGACTGGGATGATCTACTATAGTTAGCTATCTTTGAATATTTTTCAATATATGCATTAACAAAGATGTTGGGAGGAAAGTCAACTCTCTAGCAGCATGAGTTGAAGCTAGAAGGCAAGTCTTGAACCACTTTAACAGCAAACCAAGAATAAAATGCATCTCCAATATATGTCCCTGCTAGTTCTTTAAAAGAAATAAAGGCATGAGATAGTGTTATCTACTATCTAAAACGTCAGCTGTAAAAGAAAGTTTTTTCGTCGAGGCACTGGAGTGCATGTTAAAAATGCTCAATCTCAAAACTAAATAAAATTGGCAATACAGTACCTCATTTTGTGTAGAATCATTTATTTAATTCATTTACTTCTGGTAACCTTTATCACGAACATCAATTTTCATTGGCATGAATAGGTTATCCACTTTCAAGAATCGATAAATGCTTGTTTGACTTATCAATTCCAAACTTTGGTGAGACAAATTAGAAGTCTCACAGATTCATAGCTTCAATATCTTCATGTTATCATTTACATTTGGATCATATAGCAATGCAGCTCCTTTGTTTGGACATAACTAGTAAGATAGACCACTATTGGTATACCCATATCCTTTAACATCAGTTATATAAACTTTCCATACAATTCATGTTGATTACTCTCTTTTTATCAGTTAAGGTGAAGCAGTTCATACTTTTAGAGTGCTTCCAGTTTTAGTTGTACGTTGTACTTTCTTTTTTCAATATCTCTATTACTTTCTCATGTTTCAAACCTTACAATGCAGATAATCATTAAGGATACCCCTCAACATAGGCTCTTCTAGCCTAAAGACTGCCAAGCACATATGTAGGCCAAGCATAGTGTACAAGAGACAATCAAATCAAATATAAGAATAAAGAATGAGGAGATTACTAACACCTAGAGTCTCATGAATGCAACATGAGAGTGATCTCTCCTAATACTGCATATCAAAGAAGACTCTAGAGGACAATGTTCAAAATATCATTGTCATTATTGATGATATCGACAAATATTATCGCATGTATCAACGACACGATGTATTTATTTCAGAGGGCTACTGCCGATTGTTCTGCGATATTTAAGAATCACCATCAATACCTCGGTGTAGATCTAGTCAGTGTTTGAAGTTTCGGTATCGCTACAAGTTTCGGTAGCCGGGGATACAGAAACAATATCGATATCGCCGATAATATCGCTGATAACCGGAAATGCAGGGAAAATGGGAAAAACAGTGGAATTTTTCAGTGAAACCTCAGGAGATGCTAAAATACACATATTTGCTATTTAGGAATAAAAAAAAATTGCAAAAAGAATGCATATTTCTATTTAATGGGGGCCTAAAAGCATGTGCAGCTATAAGAAATCAGTCCAACCATCTCATCCATGCCATTTATCCATCCAATATCCGACCTTCTATCAAAACCTCCATTGATATTTCAGAATATCGTCAACACGTGATTTTCTCAACAAATCATCAACAACTGAAAAAGAAACTAAAGATTGTGGTCTCGTTATTGCCTTGTTGCGATAATGATACTATCGTGATATTATCAATATTATCGTGATATTATCAGTATTATTGTTGACAAATTGAACGTTGCATACAATCATGCGCCCATAAAAAATATGAAATGAGAAATTTTTAATATACAAATTTTTGTCAATATCGATACATTGGCGATATCATCGAAATATTGCAGATACATAGACGATACAAGCGACACTTGGAATTTACACAATAAAAAATATTGGCGATACACTGGCGGTATCAATGCATTGGCAATACAAACGACACTTGGAATTTACACAGTCGAAAATATTGACGATATCGATACATTGGCGATATGTAGTGATACATCGCCGATACCTAGAATTTTTGCAATATTATTACACAATTTATTTGTATCACTGTCCTAGGATACAGAGAATATCGGCAACATCAAGAACACTGCCTGAGAGCGGGAGGATATGATGAAATAGTGACTAGTGCTTTAAATATGATGTACTTTAGTCTTTTTCCAGCTTGTTATCGTTTAATCTTTATGTTCAACTATTTAACCCATGTTGGGCATGTCATTTCTCATGGTGGATGTTTAATACAAGCTCAAGAGAAGCATTATTTGAGAGCTTTGTGCCATGTGTGACATGTGTTGCCTTTTGAATCATAGCATGTAAGCCTCATCTTATCATATTCCGATTCTTTTTGGCTGTGCCAAAGTGGTATTAGAGCAAGTTCGCTAAAAGAATTGAGGGTTTCTCCTCTTCCTTCATCATCTTCTCTTTTGCTTCTACCTTCTTCTTATCTTCTTCTTTTTTCTGTTCTTTAATCATGACTAGCTAGAGGGTGCTTTAGCGATTTGTCCCGAACAGTTTGGACTTCTCTTTACACAAGCAAGATACTCAACTGGAGATGCTTGATTACTCAGCACATGAGGCTCACACGTGCACCCAGTAAAAGTCTCACTTCAATTCCGAGTATGCCTCCAACCATTTTCCCTCTATTTGAGGTCGCGGTTTCAGCCTCATATGGGCAACACAGCAGCCTCTATGGCTTCTAGGGCCTACTGGCAGATCAGTGCTCCCTCAAGCATCCAAGTGTCGACTCAGCTCTGGCAGATGGAGCAATCAGTTTAATCCTCAGTATGATCTTGGCACTCCAGTAAGTATCATAGATCTAGGAAATGTGGTTTACTTCATTGCAGACATTAATGTGATCCCACAGGGATGAAGCTGCCACGACGCCCATCAGGATGCAAATCCCCTTGCCAAATTGGATGTGGATGCTTTCAGAAATTCTTTTTTGCCAATGCTGTTGATCAAAGAATCTGAATTGCTTTGCTGTCCAACAAGGAGGAATGCAGTCAAGCTATTATCAGGATCCCAATTTCAGAAGTTGAATCTCTGTCCCGAATCTGAGACAGCTATCTCGAGTGGGGGCAATCCAATAGTGGTAGATCCTTAGCCCTGCAGAAACCAGTTTTGGATGGGGAACATAGTGAGTGCTGGGCTATTCAGGTTGGCAACGAGGAGACTCAAATAACAAACATACATATTAGAGAGCTCTCTTTGCTACTGGAAACATCAAGCATAGATAGGGCTAGTTTTGATCAGTTGGACAGCAATGCGATGCAGCATGTGGGCAGAGAACTGGGACTCTCTTTCGACAGGAATGCAGGTGATATCACAGCCCTGTTCTGTAAATTTTGGGAGAACACAATAAGATCAATAATGGTGAAGAGTCCAGTATCAGTTAAGAGAGAAAGAAGGAAGAGAGAACTTCTCAAACTATCCTCAGTGGTAAATTATGATCATCCAAAATGAGTCCATATCATCCAAATACCATAAAATACAAGTAATAAAACATCCATACTCAATTTGAGGGTAATGACGGAGGAAATTAGGATTTCTCCAATTCATCCGTTCAAATGTTGATTTTTCGCTACAAATCCATGTCAATGCATGAGAATCATGCATAGCCATTGCAATCAATGCTAACATTTAAAAAAAAAAAATTGGTGTCCGTGTGTGTGTGTGCTTTTTTTTTTTTTACCATTGAGTTCCAACACATCTCTACTTCCAATCAAAATTTCTTCCCAAGTCCAAGCTTTGATTCAACAAAAACCAAAAAAGAGTGGTCGAAATCACCTGAGCAACAAAATTTGCAAAAAAAAAAATCCACAAAAAAATGATGATTTCAGTTTTCCTTTTTGGGATTTCTAACAGAATTTCTCACGAATTTCCGGCATTTTACAGAAGCATCCTGCTATCAATGATAGTATCGCTGGTATCACCGATACCAAAGGAACTTTTTTGTACAATCCAGAGACCAAAATATCGCTAGTATCACCGGTATCTCCAAATATAGCCGATAGCATCGAAATTATCTGCGATATTTGGAATTTTCTATATTATTATGGGATTTCAATACCAACGTGTTGGCAATACCAACAATATCGGCTATATTATCAACAATATAGTTGATATTTGGAACACTGCTTATGACGATCAAGCTTGACAACCGTATTACTCATGACAAGTCGAGCTTCACTAAGAAGGTTTCTTAAAAGACAATGCACCTCTAGTTGATTGGTAAATCCTCTAATATTCCTATTAATATCCCTGCAAAGTCTTTTGTGAATGGTAAAGGGTCAATTTGTTTCCTTTTTCTTTTTTTTTCGTTTTTTTTTTTTTTTTTTTTTTTTTTTGAGAGGCAACAACAATTTATTGAAGAAATAAAAACGCAAAGCGGAAAAGAAGATATTGCAAAGGAAAAAAAGAAAATGCAGCAAAAGCTGCTACCGACAGGCTCCCAACCCCAGAATTACTAAGGAACCCAGTCAAAAATTAAAAAAGCTATCTTCCCTATAATACCGTCCACGGGAGAGCCTCTACTCCTAAAGCATCGCTCGTTCCACTCTTTCCAAATGACGTAGAAAACTACCAAAATCATCAAATGCCAAGCCTTCTTCCCACCTTTCGGCCCAGGGGCACCATGCCAAGCCCACAGAAGAGCATCTACCAACTTCGGCATCACCCAATCAACACCCGAACTAGCTAGAAAGAAATCCCAGATTGACCGAGCGACCGAGCAGTGAATAAACAAATGATCGATGGACTTCGCGTCCCTCATGCACATGAGGCAAATATTGGGCAAGATTAAGGATCTTCATTGCAGGTTATCAATCGTCAAAATTCGTTTTCTCCCCACAAACCAAACAAACATCGCCACTCTAGGCGGAGCCCCATAGAACCAGTGATGGAACGGGTGAAGCAACCCTGAGGAAGGATTTGAGATGTATATCTCAAGAAACAAAGATCGGACTGAGAATCTCCCAGAAGGATGGCCTTTCCAAATCATGCTATCAACATCCGAAGAATGGATATCGAAGAATGAGTTGATCGATCTGCCGATGGGTGTGGTGAGATTCATATGGTCCAATGGGCAGGCCGAAGCCATCCAGTCCAAGCTTGATAGGTTCCTTCCGTCCCCGGAGCTGCTAGATAAATTTCTGTTGCTTATTCAAAGGGGCCTGCTTAGACCAACGTCGGATCACTGTCCAATTATGCTAGAGGTAGATGAAGAGGATTAGGGCCCAAGGCCGTTCAGATTTGAGCTCTCATGGCTGGAAATGGAAGGCTTCCCGGATTTAATTAGACAATGGTGGACCTCTTTCGAGGATAAGGGGGGGGGGGGGGGGGGGGGGGGGGGGGGGCAGGTTTTAATCTATTCCAAAAGCTGAAACTGTTAAAAGGGAAGATTAAGGAGTGAGAAAAGGATGTCCTTAGTGTCTGAGACACAAAGTTAGTGGACATTCTCAAATCAATCCAAATCTTAGACTTGAAAGAAGAGGATGGGGAGCTCTCAGAGGAAGACAGAGCTTGGAGGGAAGTTCATCCGGCCAAGTACTCCGCCAGGCCGAGAGAGGAAGAGATAAAATGGAGACAACGATCGAGGGCTCTATGGCTTAAAGAAGGTGATAAAAATACAAAGTTTTTTCCACAATATGGCTAGTGCTAGAGCTAGAGCTCGGGTGAACAAGATAAAGGCGGTTGTGGTGGAAGGAAAAAGAATAGAAGGAAAAGCTCAGGTGAGTACAGAAGTAGTGAACTTTTACAAGAAACTCCTGCAGAGGGAAGGTTGGAACAGGCCGAAGTTAGACGATTTGCATTTTGATTCGATACCTTAGGAGGCAACGGAAAGATTAGAAAGACCTTTTTTGAAAGAGGAAATATCCAAGGCTATTTCAGAGTTGGGGGTGAAAAAGCTCCAGGGTCGAATGGGTTCCCCATTTTATTTTACCAGAAGTTCTGGGATATTGTTAAAAAGGACGTCAAGGAGCTCTTAGATGAGTTCTTTGTGACAGGTTCTTTTGCCCCGAAGCTTGGTGCGACATTTATTGCTTTGGTCCCAAAGAAGGAGGGAGCAGAAAGCTTATCGAATTTCAAACCAATCAATTTGATTAGAGGCCCGTACAAGATTCTTGCTAAGATGTTGGCCTCAAGGTTCAAAGAAAAAATTGGGGTAGTTATCTCTAAGTCTCGGGGGGCATTTGTTGCGGGTAGGCAAATAGCAGATACGGTATTGGTGGCGAATGAAAGTATTGATGCTTGTCATAGGAGAAAGGAGAAAGCGATGGTTTGCAAATTGGATGTTCGTAAGGCCTATGACCATGTGGATTGGGATTTTCTTGATTACATGCTTCGTCGCTTAGGATGCGGAGAGAGATGGAGGGAATGGGTCCAAGTGTGTGCGGCTTCGGCAAAATTCTCAATCTTGGTGAATGGATCTCCTCATGGGTATCTCTCTTCATCTAGAGATCTTAGACAAGGCGATCCGTTATCTCCCTATTTGTTTGTCGTGGTTATGGAAGCGCTGAGCAGAATGATTTCTAAAGGGGTGGAAGAAAATTTAATTAGAGGTTTTGCTCTCAATAATTCCAAATTTCAAATTTAATTGGAGGGAGGAAATTCAGTTATAGCAACTAGTCCGTCTGCGCCAGTTTGGACCTATGGAGCTCCATCAAAGGTGGAGGAGTTTGCTTGGTTGGCAGTGTGCAACAACATCTTGATGGTAGATAATAAAAAGAAAAAAAAAATGATCATCCCCAATGTTTGTGCCATGTGCTTTCATGATGAGGAAACGGTGGATCATCTTTTCATTCATTGTGTGTTGGCAAGACAGGTTTGGAATGCTTTCTTCACTTTATTTGGAATTTGGTGGGTGTCGTTAATGTACAATTGGTGACTTTTTTGCCATGTGGCATGAGGGTGTGAGTGGGAAAGTGGGCAAGAAAGTTTGGAGGCCTATGCTTTTGGTGGGGTTATGGGCCTTATGGCTGGAAAGGAATAATAGAATTTTTAGAGAACATGTAGGCCAGCCAGAGGATGTTTTTAAAATAGCGAAAGCTCTTGTTATAGAGTGGCCGATTGCTTCTAAAATTGTAGTTCATTTCCTAGCCAACTGGGCGGAGCTCTAGTAGTTCGTGGGTGTTTGTATAGTTTGTATATTCTGGCTTTACCTCTTTTTTAATAAATTTTAACCATTCAAAAAAAAAAAACATCCGAAGAAGGGATTATCAACTTCAGCAAATCTAGGAGAGCGATAAAGTTTGTAGTCTCAACATCATTCAAATTTCTACTAAATAAGGGGTTCCACACAATCGCATTACCCACAGTTGAGAAACATCTAGCCATCGAAATTTGACGATCCAAGGCAAGCAGAGCCTATCTAGGAAAAGATTCCTGAAGAGGCACATCATCACACTAAATATCCGCCCAAAATCGAATGCGAGCCCCATTGCCGAGAGAAAACATGACCCTGCTACAAACTAGGTGTTGGGTTGACGCAATCCCTTTTCAAATGTTGGAGGCACAATAAAGAAACGATCGCCTTGCAAACCAACCGCCATCATCCACCCCATATTTACAAGCATCAACCTCCCTCCACGGACTTCCCTTTTTGGGTTCCGAATCTCCTAATGCCATTTACCAAGAAGCACTTAATTCATGCCTCGTAAAGATTTGATCCTTGCACCTCCCTCACACACCGGTTTGCAGACCTCTTCCCAATTCAGAAGATGGAACTTATTCCCCTCACTAGCCCCTTTCCAATAAAAAAGTCCCTTCTAAGCTCTTCGAGCCTATCAACAACCTTAGTCGGGCATTTGAAGAGTGACATAAAGTAGATAGGTATATTCGAAAACGTTGCTTTAATCAGAGTAAGTCTTCCACCATAAGAAATGTATCTACCTTGCCAAGTGGAAAGCTTATAACCGATCCTTTCAATAACCTTATACCATAGGTGAATCGGAGTCTTCCCAATACACAAAGGAAGACCTAAGTAAGTGGAAGGAAAGGAGCCCCTTTTGCAACCAAAGATAGATGCAAGGTGAAGAATATCATCTTGAGGGACATGAATCCCAAGCATCTCATTTTTGTCGACGTTAACTCTCATACCTGACACTGCTTCATAACAAACAAAAACCTTCCAAAGGTTGTCAATCATCGACGCACCCGCATCACAGAAAAGCGATGTGTCATCGGCATATTGTAAGTGATTGAAAGAGACTAGTTTCCATCACGCTAAAATCCTTGACCATCCCAACCTCCTCCGACTTGTACATCATTTTACTAAAGTTCTCCCCAACAACCACAAAGATACAAGGGGAGAGGGGATCCCGTTGTCTAAGACCACGGGACGCCCTGAAAAGGCCCTAAAAAGGCCGTGAGGAGATCCGTTGACCATAACCGAAAACGATGCAATCTAAATGCACGCGCAGATCCATCTCCTCCAACCGTCTCCAAAACCTAGCCGATGTAACATATAATCCAGAAAACCCCAATCGACGTGATCATACGCTTTCTCCAGATCGAGCTTGTTATCCTGATGTTTCATCATCATCAGCTTTATTGTATTTCCTTCTCTTTCTTAATAAAAGTCTCTCATTGTTGCTAATAAAATCATGCCCGGGCCCTTACTGACCCTTTCCACCTTTATAAACCCTAGCTGCCACCTTGAGAAAACCTTACCACCACCTCTTGTTTCCCTATAAACCCTATTCATCCAATGTTAGATCTACACCATGGTGCATCATCAGCCCCTTTAAACCTTTTCATCTTATCCACACACATCTGAAACCCTTAGGCATACTTCTACTAACCCAAACAATAATCCCAAACCCTAAATCTATAAAATCCCAGCCTGCATTCTCCTTCAAATGACAACCATATGACCAACCTTGGGCCTTAAATCCACAATCCCACACACAAACCACCCCTTCTTTCCATCCCAAATACAAACCATGCATCCTTCCATCTTTTAGACCTATCACATTCAAGCCAAATGTTGCCCCATAATAACCCATTTAATCTTTCCATTTCAAGATTGGATGAGAAACATTATTGATAACACGTGGAAACGGCTCTATATTAGTATGGTGGTTTTTAAGTATTATCCAATGCAAAGGTATCATCTAAGTCGTATTGGGGTTGATCCGCAACAAAACGAGTAATGAGATTGAGATGACCGACATAAGGTGAATCATTCTGGTCCCAATCCCCATGCAAGTCACACTCCTAAACCAATGTTTAGATCTGTCAATTAGAGATGCGCGTCCCAAATCTACTTTGTAAGCAATTCATAACTCAGGTATGCAATCAGATCCATTGATCTGCAGAACCTATACTCCAGATCAATTGATCTATTGATCTGCACAAACTATGCTCCGGATCTATTGAACTGTGCAACCTACGCATAGATTCACAAGTGATTTATTACTATTTTGTTCAGGAATAAACCTCTCTGATCTGCACAACCTATCACTTTGAGTAGTATTTTCTACATTTTGGTGTGATGCTCAAGTTAGATGACACATTGCTATCCACATATGCATTTACAATCCAAATCAGCAATTCTGGTCTTGTTTTTTAGTCAATTGTTGTGCTTTTTAAACCATTTCCTGTGCCTTGTGTCATGGGCCGATCATGACTGCCAAATGTCATGTGTTTCATATACATGCTTGATTATGATCAAGGACTGATTATGAGTCTGACAATCCAAAGGTCATGATCTGCATAAATTAGGTTTTTGCCTTTGAAATGAAAAAGTTCAAGGAAAACCAAAACTACTGTTTCTCTAGAGCATTGATAACGATAAAGATTGCAGCCACCACATAAAAATATTGAAACAGTAACCTATCAAGAAATGGGATCTTAATAGACAAAACATGTAAATCTTGGAACAAGTTGGATATTAAATTTTACCAGCAAATGCTGCAAGTCATTGGTGACATCTAGAGCGCCAGCACAATCTCCCGCTGCAACAAGCTGTATGCAAGATAACTAGATAAATACATGTCCCCATGCATAGATGATAATCAAAAAATACGGATCTACAAATGGCAGGTACAAACATTAATTTGCTCTTCAAAAACGGTACAAACATTAATTTGAATTATCATAAAACAGTTGGCACCCCTGACAGGAAACTTTGGTAGACCCATCTCGTAGCAACCATCTACACTATAACCTATTTTCAAGATTATCCATGCTGTGGATGATAATAACATTTATGTATTATTTATCAACATAATTACAAGTAGCATTTAACTGTGATGCTATCCATCATAGTTCTTTAATGATCATTAGATTAAATGAGTATCAAGCATCTCAACAGGGGACGAAATGCAAACAAGTCACTTCATAAGCCATCAAAACCCTCATTTGAAAACCCATTAATTCACATCAGTTACACTAAAATATCAATGCAGCAGACCAATGATGTTAATGTAGTCTTTTGATAATTTTCCTTTTTAATATAACATCAAGAGAATGCTGTAGCTTACCATGAATTCTCTTTTTGGTTGACATGGATTATGAACTTAAATAGTTTTATTTGCCCTTTCCTACAAATCATAGTTCTCCATAACGCATCGGTTCTTCCCCAAATCTTCATCAACATTTGCAAAGGATCACCCAGTTGCTCTCCCACACAGTACCAACTCCCGAACTGACAATGCTCGTTGGTCTTTGCACCACCATCCAATTGATAAGATAAAACTTAAGGCCTAAGTCATTCCCTTCCTACAAAAAGTTTCTTAGGAGACTCAAGTTTTGAAGCCAGAGTCGCCCAAATCTTGAAAAGCGAGAGGAAATGAACTAGGAGATTAGAGAGAGTGGCCTTGATGAGAGTAATCTCCTTCCAATTGATAAAACAAATCTTATGGCCTGACTAATTCAACCTCAACTTTGGCCCATTCAAATTCTCATTGTAGTATGCAACTGGCCTGACTAAGTACCACTCCAATGCCAATTCACGAAGCGTCAGAAGTCACAACATACATAGAAAACTTCGTCGACATCCAGCATCACAAGGGTCGGGGCTGTGGAGGGCTTCTCTTTGATGCGTTCAAAGCTCTCTTATGCCTCCGGGGTCCCACTCGAATGCACCCTTCTTCAAGCAGTTGGTAAGCGAAGCGACTATAATGCTGAAATTCCTAATAAAGCGGCAGTAGAAGGCAGTGAGCTTATGGAAACTCCAGACGTCACTGGCGTTCCTCATAGTGGGCCAATCTCTAACTGCTTGAACCTTGAACGGATACAGACGTACTCCAGCTGTCATGACGTTCTCGAGAAACATTATATAGTACGCCAGATAGTTGCACTTGTCAGAATTAACATACAGCTTCTCTCGCTGAAGGACGACAAACACAACTCGAAGATGTCGGAGATGGTCCTCATATATGAGAATGCCATCAAAGTAGACAACCACAAACCGCCTGATGAATGGTTTCAGCACTTGGTTCATCACATGCAAAAATGTACTAGACGCATTAGATAAACCAAAGGGCACTACCAAGTGTTGCGGCTTTTGTGTCGCTTGCTGGCCGTAATTCAGTAACCTCCAAAGAAGGTCTCTCATTCTCCCTAACATATGCCTCATGTGCATGAAGGATGTGGAATCCATTAATCACTTGTTTATCTACTGTACCTTCGCTCGGAGTGTGTGGGAGTTCTTCCTAGCAGAGGCAAAAACAACCTAGGTAATGTCGGAGTCAGTTGAGAACCTCATATGGGCGTGGCATTGAGGGGTAAGTGGAAAGGCATCTAAAACTGTCTGGAGATTTGCTTCTTTTGGCTATTTTTTGGGCTCTTCGGAAAGAAAAAAACAATTGATGCTTTAAAAATCAGGACGCCTCAGTGGATAGGGTAGTCAAGAGGATTATGGGGTTTGCTCAGGAATGGGCCCCTTATGTATCTGCAGCTAGAGCTGCCTCTTCTTTTTCTTTTCTTTCTATCTAGCGGGGTTTTGTATTCTTTTCCTGCTTTATGGTGGGCTTCTTAATAAAATAGTTATCTTTCAAAACAAAAAACAAAAAACAAAAAACTTTGATACCGCTAATTAATCCAACATATCATCCATGCAGGGAATAAGGAAACGGCTCATAACCATTATTTCGTTAATGGCTTGATTGTCCACACACATGTGCCACATTCCATCTTTCTTAGGTGTGAGGAGCACAGGAACGACACATGGACTCATGCTTTCGTGGATTAGCCCTTTCTTTAAGAGCTCCCGAACCTAGGGGTTGAGTTCTTCGGACGCCTTTGGGCTCATCCAATAATGGACCTTATTCAGGAGGGTTGCACCAAGGATTATGTCAACATAGTGTTGAATGCCCTCATGGGAGGGAGCCTAGGAGGAAGCTCTTTGGGCATGATGTCTACATATTCCTTAATCAGCGGTTGAACTTTTTTGGACACTTTCACAAACACCTCGGGCACTTTAGCTACTACCGCGTATATGTGGCAAGCCGCTTGGGCCTCTTGCAGAAATATTGCACGAGATAGTAGGGTGTCACCAGATGCCTTCTTGGGCTTTATCAAAGTATCATTTTGCATTGGATACCAAAAAAAAATTGAACATTAGACAACTTTATTAAGAAGGCCGCAGCCAAAGAATACACAAGGGGAAAAAAAAACAGAGAAAAATTACAACTCTAGCCAACTAAAAGGAAATTGGGCAATAAATTTAGATACAATCGTCCATTCCATCACATGCATTTTAGCCCTATTAAAAACCTCTGAAAAACACCCCTCCCGATTCTTGAAGCAACGATTATTCATTACTAGCCAAATGAACCAAATCCCCACAACTAAGCATAGTTGCCAAACTTTTCTCCCAATCTTTCCTAGACCACCGCCATGCCACATCAAAAAGAATTAAACAATGGATCTCGGCCAAACCCATACAATTCCGAACAAGTTGAAGAAACATTCCCATAACCGTCTTGCGAAAGGACAGTTAATAAATAGATAGTCCACCGATTCCTCGTCCTAATAGCAAATTAGACAAATATTCAAGAGGATCATCTTCCTCTTTCGAAGGTTGTCGACCGTTAACACCTTGTTGCAACCTACAAGCCAAGCTAAAGTGGCAACCTTAGGAGGAGCACCATAACACCAAACGTAGGCAGACTGACTGACTCCAACACCGGATCCTCCACCACTAAGCATTTTGAAAGAAAAAAAAAAAGATTCAACTGAAAATTTACCAGATTTCTCTAATCACCAAAGCAGCAAATCGCCTTCTAATGCTACTGGGTAAACCTTGGAAAGCAGCTGTAACGAATTAACTAACTCATCGACCTCATCATCATCTAAATTCCTTCTACATAGTCGGGCCCAAAAAACTTCCCCACCTTATACATTGAAACAGCTAACAACGAAAACATTAACCTCTATCAAAAGCCTTGCAAGCCACGGGAAGACTCACTCAATTTATGCTCCCCCACCCACATGTTCTACCAAAACCTTAATCTCCAACCCATTCCCCAAAGAGAATCCTACCCCTTCGCCCTTCCCACACATTGCTTTTTAACGACGCTACTAATTTCCAAAGTTAAGAAGACTAGTGTAATGACGAGGATCGAATCCACCAACCCCTTTCTTCAACCCCATATTCCTACCCACCACCTCTCTCCATAGACTACACTCTTCCAACCCAAACCATACAAACCCATTTTCCTAACAATGCTGGATTCATAACCTCCAGATTTTTTAGACCAGCTCCCCCTTGATTCCAAGGCTTAAAAACATCCTCCCACTTCATCAAATGAAACTAATGCTTCCCTTTCGCTCCTTTCCATAGAAAATCCCACCTAATTTTAGCCAATTTGGCCAATACCAAGTTACCAACTTCAGACATTTAAATAGAGACATGAAATAAACTAGAAGACTCAACATTGCCGCATTAATAAGAGTTAGCTGGCCCCCCAAAGATAATTGCCTACTCTTCCATTGCAATAACTTACTTTCAAATCTCTATAACTTTATCCCATTAGTGCTTTGTTGGCTTTCCTAAACGTAAGGGAAGACCTATATAAGAAGATGAGAAGGATCCTTCCCTACATCCGTGAGAACTAGTAAATAAAGCCACCTCCTCCGTAGAAATGCCGACCCCAATAACTTGCTTTTACTGATATTTACTTTCAAACCCGAGACCACTTCCAAGCATACAATTATCATGAGAAGATTATCCACCATTGATTCCTCCACCTTGTACAGCAAAAGAGTATCATCCGCATACTGTAAATGACTGATCTGCAATTCTGAGTTATCAACTCTAAAGCCTCTCATAAGACCCACCGATGCACCTCTATCGATCATTCTATTAAAAGCCTCCATTACTACCACAAACAAGTAGGGAGACAAAGGGTCCCCTTCACGCAACCCTCTTGTAGATGAGAAAAAACCATTAGGAGAATCATTAACCAAATTGAGAATTTAGCCGATTCTACACGTACGTGAATCCAAGCTCGCCACTTCTCACTGCATCCCAAAAGCCCAAGCATATAGTTTAGAAAATCCCAATCCACATGATCATAACTTTCTTCGATGTCCAACTTACACACAACCCTTTTCGAACCTTTCCTTTTACACGAGTCTACATTTGTGCGCCACCAACATACTATCCACAATCTGCCTCCCCGCCACAAATGCCCCTTGAGATCTGGATATAACTTCCTCAATTACCATACGAAATTTTGAAGCCAACAACTCCTCCAAGATTTTATACGGACCCCCCAAAAGGCTAATAGGTCTACAATCCTTTAAACTTTCTACACCTTCCTTTTTTTGGAATTAGCACAATAAACATCACACCTAACTTCGGAGATAAAAGTACCTTTTTTTTTATAAAATTCATTTATATAACCCAACCACATCACCTTTTACAAGCTCCCAAAAATTTTGATCAAACAAAATTGGAATACCATCCAGCCATGAAGCCTTATCACTACCCAAATCAGAAATTGCATTCTAAATTTCCTCTTCTGAAAAAGCTTTTTTCTAGGAAATCCGCTGCCTCATTTGAAATGGAATTAAACAACACGTTATCTAACTTAGCGCATAACCAAGTTATTGAAGAACACACTCAAGCTTTGTCTTCAAATCTTTCTCCCTCCACCACAATGACTTTATTTCATTTAGTCGACCTCAAGTGCTTGCCATGACATGGAAGAATTTTGTATCATTATCGCCCTCTTTCAACCATTAAGGCCTAGACCGCTACCTCCCTTTTATCTCTTCCTCCCTTAACATGGAAATATATTTAGCATTGTGAACTTCCCTCCAGGCTCTTTCATCATCCGACAACTCGCCTACCTCTTATTTAATATCAAGAACTTGGATCTCATATGAAAGTTTCGACGACTCCTCCTCTCAACTCCCAAAACCTCTTTTTTCCATCCATTTATCTTACTTTTCAGCAGCTTTAACTTTTGGAACATACTATAACCTGCTCCCCCTTGAATAAAAAAGAAAGACCACCATTCCCACACCTCATTTGAAAATCCTCCACCTCTAACCATGCAATCTCAAATCTAAACTCCTCACCCGTCTCAAGAATAATCGGACAATGATCAGATACTGGCCTCAGAAAAACTCTTTGAAACACTAGAGAATTTTTGTCCAACCAATCTAGAGAGCGTAGAAACCAATCTAATTTTGACTTAATTGCCTTAGTTATGTAAGCTTCACCTCACCGATAGGCCATGGGCAACTCAACCATTTCATTCCTTGCAATCCATTCTAAAAAACTCCACATACTACAAGTTTTCTTACATTCATTTGACTTCTCAAAGGAAAATCTCACTGCATTGAAATCTCCTCCCACACTATGGGAGAGACCATTTGTTTCGACACATATCCAGCTCAGCCCATAGTTGGATACAAAATTACTTTTCAATCATCCTTTTTTAAGGCACATGTGTTCGTCCACCATCGTGTATGGTGTGGCGATCGTATTGCCATGGCCAGCTCAACAAGAGATGTCAAGCATCCATCACAGGGACATCGCACCACACATCATCAAAGAAATTTTTTTCCAATGGAGAAAGAAACAAGGCAATGAGTGTTGACATCGAGGTGCTCATTTAATTCCAAGGAAGAGGGTGCTCATGATAGACAATCTTTAAAGAAGGTCGATGAGGCTCCCCAACATTTGCCAGTTGTGCATGAAAAATGCAGAATCAGTTAATCATCTCTTCATTCATTGTCCTTTTAAAGTATCATCGGTTATGTCGTGGTCAATTGAAGATCTTCTCTTCATGGCATGGAGGGATTGGAAAAGAAGGGAGGGTGGTATAGGGGCTCGTGTTGATGGCAGCTTTATGGGGCCTTTGGGGGGAAAGGAACAGATGATGCTTTTCAGTTGGTGCTTTCAGAAAAAGAGTGGATCTTTGTTGCAGGTGTTCAAAAGGGCAAAGCTAGATGTAGTGGTATGGACCTCTTCTTTAAAGGTCCTTGACAATTACAGTTTGCCCGTCTTTTTGGGTTGCAGCTTTTTTGCCTCTTCTTTTTTTTGGCATTCTATTTTAATAAAATTTCATTACCTTTCAAAAAAAGAAGAAAGAAACGAGGCATTGCTTGGTTGCTTTTACCTCATCTCCCATGGCGGCAGATGCTTCTCTGTCTTGATGTTAAGCTTGTTAACGGCCTCCTATGAGATCATATTTTGGCAACTACAGCTTTCTACAAAAACTTTACACACATTCCTGCCGATGGTGCCATTACTGACTTTAAGAAGAAGAAGAAGAACTGTAAGGGGTTATAACAGCTGTTAGCATAATTTCCACCATTACCATTACATAACCGTTTTTTGATACCTTGGTTGCAGGAGGAGCGGAAGATGTTCCTCCTGGGCCACTCTTCTTTAGGCTCTTGTTTGGACAACTAGAGGCGATGACAAGGCAAGCTCCCACATCACCTGAGTGGTGGTACTCATCATCGCCAATTGGTGGCTCATCGCCAATCTATGTATATGATTAGCAGCAGCCCGCAGCACAATGATTTGGATCACTGCGCTTGGAGCATCGAAAGGAGGCAGATGTGCCGCTCGCTTAACAAGATTGCAAACCCATGTATGCGGTGCGGGACATGGGGAAGGTGGTGGTAGGTGGTCGACTAGATCAAGTAATCAGCACCACATTTGGTGCAAAGTTTGCACCATTGTTGCTCCCACTTTGCGATGCAGACTTATTAATCGTCCAAGACCCAGTAGCCCTTGTTGAGGTCCGCTTTTGCCGGTTTTCAACAATTGCTGCCTGTTGATACGCTTCTGGCACCATCCAAAGAGTGTGCAATCACATAACATCACAAACGCGAGCTCACTGGCATAATGCGCAACGAGTTGGTCCTTTGACTCAGCAAGGTCGTTACATGCCACAAGTTGTTAAATTCTTTTGTGGATTCATTGACGGTCTGATCTCCAACATAGCATGTGGAGTCGCTTGTGCATGGTGAATTCGTTTTGCCCAAGAGGTGACCTCGGCCTTCCCTTATTGCCATTGAGTGACCCACTACCGCTCCCACCACAAAGACGCATGTCCGTTAAATCGGAGCATGGCCTGCGTGACTTGTTTATCCTGGGGAATCTCCTTGTACTTAAGGATACGCTCAACGGTGTTGAGCCAATCAACAAACTCTTCAACACTTAATCCACAATCAAATTCAGGAAATTTCGTAATCTGTACGATGATCCAAGTAATGGTCGGGTGGAATAGCCCCAATTTGCAGCTCCTAGTGCATAGCACGGTCATGAAAGGCGTTTACACTCTCATTCCACTTGTAGACATTTTCTAACAATGTTGTACGTCGAGGAGTCTTATCTTCCTTGGATTCTGGACTCACATCATCGTCTGGCAGATTCAGAGGTTGCGCGTTGCAGAAGATCAATTCTTTCACTTACATTTAGAGAAAGGCATTACATAATGGTAACAGTGACCAAAACGGCCACCGCCACTACCATTATGATACGGGTTGTAACGGCAATTAAAATCTCTTTTCTTTTTCTTTTTCAAAAACCTATTTCGGTCCCATTACAAAGCCGTTATTTCCTTAACAACAGTTACATGACCGTTTTGGAATATCTTGCTTTGGAGTCTAACAATCTCCTCGGCCTATCGAGCAATCATCTCATCATTTGCTTCAATGGCCAGATCTTCATCTACGAGACCAACATCCCCTCTTCCTCTACCACCGGCCATTTTCGGAGGCATGTTGATTACAACAAAAATTCAACAACAAAGGAGAAAGAGGTACCCGAGGAAGGAAGCTTGCTCTGATACCAACTACTAATAGAGTTCCTAAGCAAACACCATTTTCTTATGACACATTATGAAAGCTCCTAAGCTTCTAATCACTTTCCCATGAATCCTTTCTCATGCATGCAATGGCATGTATTCTCAACAATTTTCCAAGTGAGAAATCACTTGAATCTTATTAGAGTCTTCAATTTTCCAACCACATGTCATTGCCAACTCACACGTAGGGCCTCACCACAAGCTACCTTGGGACCACATGAGATTACATAAAACTCAAACATAACTAGAGAAAATGATCATCTACCCATAAAATCAAAAATAAGTTTCCAAAAAACACCCACTAATAGAGTTTCAAAGCAAACACCCTTTCTCCATGATAAAGAATCAGCATTTTCCCATGAATCTTTTCTCATGCATTCTTAGGAAGTGCCACAACATTTATTCTTAACAATTTTCCAAGTGCAAAAATCACTCGACCCACATTAGAATCTTCAATTTTCCAACCGCATGCCATTGACAAGTCGCAAACATAGGGCCCCATCAAATCTTGCACATGTGACCCACTTGTAACAAAAGACACATCGCAAGTTTTTTTTTTTTTTTTTTGAAAGGCGATAAAATTTATTAGAAAACTCGCAAAAGCGAGAAAAGAATACAAAGGGGGCTACAAAACAGCAGCCCCAACAAAGAGGGACCCCACAAAGATGGCCTAAACAATCTCAACAACTGAAACCCAATCCCTTAAAAGAAATTCAACCCTAGATATCGCATCTTTCATCTCCAAACTTGGGTTTTCGAAACATCATTGGTTCCTAGCCCCCCAAATAGCCCAAAGCACCGCCATGAGAGTTAGCCTCCACTTGATCTTCCCCACTTTTCCACTTCCACTACCATGCCAGGCCCACAACAAACCCTCAATGCAATTCGGCATGACCCAGACCATGTTGAAGGTAGCAAGGAAGTGAGACCACACCTTCGTTGCAAAGGGGCGGTGTATGAAAAGATGATCAATGGACTCCCCATCCGCCATGCACATGAGGCATATGTTCGGGAGAATACAACCCCTCCTTTGCAAGTTATCAATAGTGAGAATTTTGTTTCTTCCTACTAGCCATACAAAAGCTGAGACCTGAGGGGGTGCACCCAATGTTGTCAAATGGCATAAGCGATCCTGTGCGATCACTTATGCCTTATCGCTGGTGCAAATCGCATAATCGCATAAGTGATAGCACAACTCTTTTTCTTTTTTTTTTGAAAAAATAAAAAATAAAAAAATCGAAAAAAATGAAAAGTATGCGATCGCATAATGGCATATGCGATATGCGATGGCATAATATCCATATGGCATATGCGACCATCGCATGTGCCATATGGATGGCATTATGCGATTATGCGATTATGCGATCGCTTTTGACAGCATTGGGTGCACCAAAGGACCATTGATGAAAAGTAGGTAATAGGGAGTTGTGATTGGAATTCCCGAAGAAGTTGACAAAAGACTTCACAGAGAAATCCCCATTAGCGCTTTTGGTCCAAATAATAGAGTCCTCCTCTTGATCAGCCAGAGAAATCGAAGATATAGTCCTCAAGAGCTCTAAGTATGATTCCTCCTCACTTACCAAGAGATTGTGTCGACAAGGAGGAGCCCAAATCACAACATCCCCAGCCTGAGAGAAGCAATCAGCAACCCTGATGGACCGATCGGGGGCAACCCGAGCAATGAAAGGGAACTTGTCTGCAAGAGGATGGTCACCACACCACACGTCCTCCCAAAAGTGCACTCAACAACTGTTTGCCACCACAAAAGCAACCCCTCGACGAACGAAAGATTCAATGGCCGCTACAGATTTCCATATGGCCGAACCTATATAGAGGGATGAGTGCCTCGTGAACCACCCACCCTCGCTGGACCCATATCTAGAAGCAACCATCTCCCTCCACAACCTTCCCTCCTCTCTCCCGAACCTCCACACCCACTTACCTACAGGGCCGCATTAATGGCCTCCAAAGGTTTTATGCCAACTCCTCCCTCCCTATATGGCTTGCAAACCTCTTCCCATTTAAGAAAATGATACTTCATGCCTTCGAAAGCGCCTTTCCAGAGGAACTCTCTTCTGGTTTTCTGAAGCCTATCCACCATAGCATTTGGGCACTTGAATAAAGACATGAAAGTATAGCGGCATATTTGCCAAGGCCGCCTTTATGAGCGTAAGACCCCCCCTCCCCAAAGGAAAGAAATCGACACTTCCAAGAAGCCAACTTTCTCTCGATTCTCTCAATCACCCTGGCCCATAAGTATTTAGGTGGCTTCCCAATGCATAGAGGGAGCCCCAAATAAGTTGAAGGGAACGACCCTGGCTTGCATCCGAAGATCCTAGAAAATTTGCGAAGATCCTCATCCCCAATATTTATACCAAGCAACTCCGATTTTGCCATGTTAATCTTTAAGCCTGAAACCACCTCAAAGCATACAGTCATCTTTCGGAGGTTATCAATTGCCTGTTCTGTAGCCTCACAGAAAAGCATAGCATCATCTGCATACTGAAGATGGCAAATTTAAGGCTCCTTAACAACTTTGAACCCAGTGAAAAGGCCACTAGCCTCCCCTTTGATGAGCATCCTACTAAGCGCTTCACCAATGACTACAAACAGATAGGGAGATAAGGGGTCTCCTTGTCTTAGCCCGCGTGAAGCCTTGAAAAAACCTTTAGGAGAATCGTTGACGAGCACCGAATAATAGGGCAAATGCACGCAGAATTTCATCCAACCCCTCCATTTCGACCCAGAACCCAATCTCCCGAGCATGTACTCAAGGAAGTCCCAATCCACATGATCATACGCCTTCTCAAAATCAAGCTTGCAATCTACGCCGCTCCTTTTCTCCCTATGCTTATAATCGATGCATTCATGAGCCACCAAGGCGCTATCGAAAATCTGTCAGCCTACCACAAACGCTGAATTGATTTTCAAAAATCACACCAACCAACACCTTGCTAAATCTGGTAGCTAAGACCTTAGCCAAGATCTTTTAAGGCCCCCCAATAGACTAATGGGCCTAAAATCTTTAAGACGAACAGCCCCTTCTAAATTCAGGATAAAAGCAATAAAGGAGGCACCCATCTTTTTCGGAATCTTGCTACTTTCGTTGAAGTCCTGCATGAAGTCCATCATGTCCTTCTTAATAACGTTCCAGAATCTCTAAAAGAACATGATGGGAAATCCGTCCGGCCTCGAAGCCTTGTCCCCACACATCGAAGTTAGGGCGGCCACCACTTCGACTTCCGAAATAGGCCTTTCCAACTCCTCTACTTCTGCAACAGAAAGAGAAGAGAAATGGAGGAGATCCAACCTCAGTTTCCTGCAGTCATCAGCTGTCAGAAGCCCCTTGTAGAACTCGACAATGGCCTTACAAATTCTATCCTTGTCCATAGTCTTCTTACCTTCAATCTCCAAGCACGAAATTCTATTAGCTCGAGCCCTGGCACTAGCAATGTTGTGGAAGAACCGAGTATTCTTGTCACCCTCCTTCAGCCAAACCTGTCTTGACCTCTGGCGCCATTTAATCTCTTCTTTGGCCCATTGCTGAAAGCTTTTAATCAGATCTTCTCTCTACTTAATCTCCTCTTCTTTGGTCCACTACCGAAAGCTTTTAGTCAGATCTCCTCTCTATTAAAGTTATTTTTTAATAGAGAATTTTCTTAAAGTTACCTCCTCTCTACTTAAAAAAGGCCTTTAATTGAAATTCTAACAAATAGGAAAGCTCCACAATTGTTTAAACAATCAAATAAAATCCTAAGCCTAATTAATTAATAAGAGACAAGCTTAAAACAATCTACTGCTCTAAGTAAAACCCTAAAACTAAAAGCCAATCAAAATAAAAGAAATAACTTGGAAATTGCTAATTTTGGGAATCTTTCAACTCCATGTGTGGCCCACCAACCCTCCAAATAATTTCCTTCTGACACGTGAGCATGAGGATTGCATAAGGAGACCAAAACTCATCATGAATTCTAAGGATTTGACGAGAAAACGTATTCCAACCAGCTAAGTTGAATCTCCCAAACGCAAGTAGCTGGAGGTGGAAGTCTCTTCGCCAATTTGGCATATCTGCACGGTTTGTCCAAATCTTATGATCTCATAGAGAAATTTGTTCCACTAGATAAGTCGAACTTAACACAATCTCAAGCAGCATTCGGGATAAATTTTCTTCATCATTGATTGCCAAAGGACTCATGACTAAATGCTTCAAAGACTCGTGTTTTCAATGCATTGCATGGGGGTCATCATCATTGACCTAGGAGAACTATTTGGACCGTTTGGTGTTTAGATCAAGTTGAGGACAAAGATTATTGATGGTTCACATATGGATCCACATCTTCAACCTAAGAAGACATTGAAGAACCATTCTAGGCTTCCAACAGTCTAGATTGTTTCATATTTTCTCCACACTTAGGCATCCAAGTTGTAACAGAGATAGACGAGAGGAGTCCCATGACCCAACACACCTTGAGGCTAAATCTCAACTCCAGCAATCCCCACATCAAACTTGTGGGCACCACACACCAATAGTATGTCCAAATCATGATCAACAACTTCCAACCTGCTTTTAGAGCACCAAACGAAATCAAAACGAAATGAAATTGGTCCCTGATATCGTTTGAGTCAAATATGGATGATTTAGTGAATCCTTGAGTTAGCTTTCCAGGCCCAAGACACGTAATTCCGATATTATTTGAGTCAGATACAGATGCTTTAGTGGATTCTTGTTAGCAGCCAACGGGCGGCCGACCAAGTTCCTCCACCAAATAAATTGGAACAGACGCATCATCCTAATCTACCAATTTAACTGGGAAAATTCCTCAACCAGCTACTCGCGTCCAAAATTATTTTAACACATCTCTTCATAACGTGTTTTCTCTCCAACCCCAAAAATGATTGAGCGTTTTTTTAGTCTTTATGAGGCCCATTCAACCACGCATCATGGGGAAGGCTTTGGGAGAGAATGGGCCCCAGAAGAAGTCCATAGCCTCCCATAATCATCGATTTCCTCTGTTTTTAAGCAGTTAGTTTTAGGGTTTTCTTTTTATTCATCAATTGTTCTAAGGTCTTTTCTTCTTAGGTAATTAGGCTTAAGGTTTTATTTGAGTGGCTAAAAAACTATTGTAGAGATTTCCTATTGGCTCGAATGTCAATAAAAAGCCCCTCCTACAAATAGAGAATGTAGCTTTGTTGTGCTTCAAAACTTCTCTACTGTTTGATTCATACATTCTCTAGAGTACTTGTTGATAGAGATAGTACTTGTTGATAGAGATTAGAGCCTAGATCTTCTCATTTATCATTAGGTCACACTATCTTAGGCCTGCAAATCAACCATACAGAGCGTCTTTGAGTTGGGTTCCCCTTCACCTGCATCCATTTTCTCATCTCATGTTATCTTTCCCGTTGATGATTCTAGATCAAGGTAAGTGAGACATCAATAAAGGCGTCATGTAATCGATGAATTTCATCCACAAACTGAATGTATTCAACTGCCATATCATTGTTATTATGTGAGGAAAAAAACTATTAAGGCAATTAGAAGATACCCTTTCCATCAGAAGACTCAAACCTTCAACCACAGTAAACAGGAGCGGAGACAAGGAATCAACCTAATAAAGGCCCCTCATGCTTTAGAAGAAACCAATTGGTGACCCATTCACCAAAATCAACAACAATACCTAAGAGATGCATTCATTAACCCAACCCATCCACTTATCAAAACCCATTCTCCTGAGAGCAGGAGAGAAAATCCCAAATGGAAATGGTTGCACACCTTCTCCATGTCAATCTTGCACATAAATCCCACCTCATTCTAGATCTAGAATCAATAAGCTCATTAACAACCAAGATATTATCCAACATCTGCCCAATGTTGTTGAATGGCATAAGCGATCATGTGTAACCCAAGGGGATTGTGAGCTTATGTGATGGCACAGCTCCCAAAACTTTTTTTTTAATAAAAATTTTGGAAAAATCAAGGAAAATTTTATAAGAAAATCCTGTAAAATACTAGAAGTGTAGGGAATTGTTTTTTATGGTTTTAATAACAATTTCCTTACAATTTTGTTATATTTATCACATCTATTAGACTATTAGATTATAACAGCTTAACAAGTCAGCTAACAAGTACTCAAATGAATGCATGTACTCCAAAATGTGTGTGTGTGTGTGTGTGTGTGTGTGAGAGAGAGAGAGAGAGGGAGAATTGGAGTGAAAGAGTAAATGAGTTAAGAGAGAGTGGGAGAATTAGAGAGGGGGAGAGAGAGTAAGAGACTAAGAGAGTTAAGAAGATTGAGATTTTGAAAGTATTAGAGTGAGAGTAACAGAGTAACAGAGTGAGGAAAATGGAGGGGGGAGTACCTATTTATAGACAAAAAGGGAGAGAGAAGAAAGCACAAAAAAAAGTCCAATGTACACTGAGTATGTGATGGCATAATGACATAAAGTCCATTGCACACTGAGTATGCAATGGCATAATCACATAATCATGGCTTATGAGGTCGCATACTTCTTTGTGTGACTGCATAATGCCCAACAGTACAAAAACCGCATACGCCACGATGGCATATGCACTCCATGGTCTCCAAATGGCAGATGCAATGGCATAATCAGTTATGCAATCAGATATGACAACACTGCATCTGCCTCTAATTAACGAAAGCACCTTAAAATAGGGATGGGATAGATCCCAATGACTCTTGCAACCTGACAAAAGGACAATCAACAAAAAATTTGCACATGCCTCCCACAAAATTGTTATTTCAATCGCTTCCTCGACCATTGTATACATTCATTAGATACAAGCACTCCAAAGCATGAAGCATTCAGTAGTATAATTCATGAATCCCGAAACTTATGATGGTAAATTAAAAATCCCCAACAATGGAGATTTCAAAAGCAAATGAAACATTCTAAACCCTAATAACAAATTATCTTCGCAATGTCAAGAAAGAAACATGTCAATGAACGAACGACCCCCACCCTCTGGTTAGTACATTCACAGTCATGACAAGAGAAATGAAGCTTGTGCTACATTCCTGTACTCCGCATCAGGTTTTATCAATGCTTGGGCCAAATTAGCATCATTTTGGTTCAGGTTATCAATCTGCACGGGTGTCGCCCACCTTTGTTGTTCCATACTGTTGCCCATGTCACACTTATCATCTCAATGGACAATCCCATCCATCCAATCAGTGGTAATTTTATAAATCCGAATGCCATGACACAGGCACGAAAAGCTGTGCATTATGGTCATGCATCCGGAAATGAGGAGTGGTGAATAAGATGCAGAAGTAAGCAAAGGTGGACAAAATGACAAGAGGATGAAAGAGGAAGTGGAGTAAGGGAGTACCAGCTTCAGCGCCGAAAGTGCTTGGTTGACATATAATATAAGCCTCAGTTTCTGCTGAAGGGCCAATAGATTGCTCCTCGTCGCATTCAGATCCTGAATCTGGCGGGCCGACTCCACCAGGTCCACATCCAGGAGCCTCATAGTCTCCTTCAGCTCCCGGATCCGAACGCATGTGTTGAAGATCTCAACATTCAAATCCTGGAGCTGCCCCTGCGCTTCAAAGAAAGAGTCTGACCGGAGTGAGATCTCCTTCACCAAGTGCATCTCTACGATATCCAAGTAATGGGAGAGCTTCTCCTGCAACGCCGCGTTCTCCTCGAGGGTGGACGCGAATGGACAAGCAACCCGGAACGTGGCCCCATCTTCCAAGGCGAAGTCTTCCTTGAAATAAAGAGAGGGGACTTCCCTGAGGCAAGCAACAAGGGCTTCGCCCTGCCCCTTGATCTCCATGTCACTCCTGGTCTCTTCGTTGCAATGGTGCTGAATGTCCTCGAATCGGCCGTAGGATTCCAAGATCGAAGCCAGGTACGGCTGGAAATCCAAGCGAGACACGTCGGGAGACAGAGGCTTAGTGACGTTCAAAGGGGCGAATTCTGCAGAACTGGCGGTGGCGGAGTACCACCAGCTGGACCAGGAGGCATCGGAGCCGTAGACGCCAGATTTACCAACATGGGGGTTGTTGAGGATCGAGGCTAGGCTCTGGTTGATGCCTAAAGCATGAGTGTGTCTGTAGGACGGAGAATCCATGTTGGAGGAAGTTCTCATGGAAGAAGAGGAACTGATGCGAGATGGGAAGGAATTGATCTTGGATGGGGAGATCTGCATCGTGGCGTCCATGGACGACGGCCTTCCTGGTTGGGGAGGCAAAGCATCGTCACCGTCCATTTCTTTGGTGACGATCTGAGAAGAGGAGGAATGGGGTTTTACGTCATTACTGGTGAAATGGAGAAATCGAGTTTAGGACGGAGGGAAGGGGGGAGAGAGAGAGTGGCAAGTTGAAAAAAAGAAAAGCGGAGGCGCAGATCGATTGGAGGAGGTCGGGTTGAGGTCGGACGGAAGAGGGGAGAGAGTGTAGGTTCAAAGTAGGGGGGCCGTCAGGGGCCCACCTTAATGTTTGTGTTTCATATCCAATCCATCCATCCATTTTGCGAGCTCATTTTGGGGCATGGGTTTTGCCCTCGATTTTTTTCGGCCAAACGTGTGATGTGTGTATGGGCGTGCCATGATCAAATGTAGGGCTCGATTCAAACTGAAAAATGATGGCCCAAGCATTGAGATAGGTAGATGTTATGGATAATTTTGAACCTATTCATGATCGCGGTGATATGGAAGATGCGCAGTTGACGATGCATGCCTCATTGAAATCAGCTCATCACACGTGTAAGTGAAAGATCAAAGCTTGTGAAGGTGAAGAGTCTTCATATTCAACTACAGTCAGAAATACAGTCCAAAAGCCTCAGGCTCGGCCTCGGATATTGAACAAACTCCTAAAGACTTGCTTCAATCTTAGATAGCAAGATTGAACCTGAGACCTTAGGCTCAGCCAGGGGCGGAGCCAGGATTTTCTTCCAGAGGGGGCAAGGCCCGAGCATGAAGCTATTGAAGTGACGTAACAAAGTTTTGTAGGGCCGACCATGATGTATGTGCTGTATCCACACCGTCCATCCATTTGGAGATATCATTTTATGGCATGAGCCAAAGAATGAGGCAATTCCACAGATCAAGTGGACCCCACTATAGAAAACAGTGGGGATTGAACCCTACCATTAAAAACTTATGGGGGCCATAGAACTTTTCAATCGAACTGATATTTGTGTTTTCACATTGTCCATGTCTGTGTGAACTTATATAAGGGCGGAATCTCAAATAAACATTATGGTCAGCCATATGAAGGTTTCAACAGTGCCCGTGTTTCTGTGGTGCATCCATTCGAGCTTTGAAGCTGTCGTATTTTTTGTTTCAAGCTATAAAACGGTCTATCCAAATGGTTGGAGGGTGTGGACACAACACAAGATGTTTCGACGGTGTGGACACAACACATACATCATGCATTATGGGGCCATAGAATTTAGTAGCGAGATGGCTACTGAAGGAATCCGATTGCTTACTGAGTAACTCAGATTGTGTAGTGAGTAACTCAGTATGCTCTTATCCTACTCCTACTCAGTAAACTCTATTGGGTCCACCGGGAATGTATGTGGTTTATCTAAGCCATCCATCCAGTTTTCCAGCTCATCTTAGGTGTTGACCCCAAAATTGAAGCGTATCCAAAACTCAAGTGGACCATGCTATAGGAAACCGTGGGAATAATGATCCCCAGCCATTGAAACCTTCCTAACCTCACAGTGATGTTTATTTATCATCTAACCTTTTAATAAGATCACACAGGCATGGATGAAGGGAAAACACAAATATCAGCTAGATCCAAAACTTCAGTGGGCCCCATGATTTTTTCAACGGTACACATTCGGTTCACACTTTTCCTATGGTGTGGTCCACTTGAGCTTTAGATATTCTTAATTTTTGTTCCCTAGACCTAAAATTATCTTTTAAAATGGATGGACGGACTGGATAAAATACTTAAATCATGGTGGGGCCCAGAGTTTACTCAGTACTCTAAGCCTTACTGAGTTACCACACAATCCGCTTCCGCTACTGAAACTGTCAGTAGCTACCGCAGCCGAGATTTCCTACGCACCAGGACCCAGCTAGAGGCGGACGGTCTTGTCAGGGGTTCTATGGGGCCCACATGATCTCTATGTTTTATCCACGCCGTCCATCTATTTCAACAGATCATTTTAGGCTTGAGCCCAAAAAGAAGGTAGATTGAAGGCTCAACTGGACGACACAACATCAACTAGTTCGAAAATGAACTCTTACGGTTGAAAAATCAGGGGGGGCATTTGCCCCCCCCCCCCCCCCCCCCCCCCCCCCCCCCGGGCATATGTGGCTCCGCCCCTGGGCTCGGCATCAGGTGATAGGTATAGAATTGAAGCCTTGACCTCAAGCATTAACACGTGTTGTATTGCCAACAACTCAACCGATGATGCCGAGTGCCGACCGCACCAGACGTGCTCGTATTTGAGCATGTTACGCACCGTCATACAAAGATAGCAACTGTTAACGTCAGATTCTGGTAACAGGTCCCTCCCAAATATACACCCTTCTTTAAGTGAGCTCCCCTCTAAACCTGAAAGCCAAAGAAGAAAACTAAGGGTGGCCGGCTCTTGGCCGTTGCCCTCTAAAGCTTAAGTCAAAGGTGACTTGATAGTAAGATAAAGTGTGAGATGTGGGCTTAGAGATTACGTACCTTTATCATCCGTGGGGTCATCTATTTATACAGATTCGGATGATCCAGTCTGTTACGCAAGCCATTAAGATCACTGCTGATTTCAAGGGATAAGGTGCTTATCTTGTTAATCCTTAGATAAGGGAATGAACTAACCACTTTAGACGTCTAGTCTGATTACGTCTCTTGATGGAGATCCCCCATGATTCAAAGCTACGAATAGAGACAAGACAAAACCGGCCTATATGGGCTGCTGGTACTATAAGACGAGAGACCCCCCTACTAGAAAGCAGAGACCAGGGCAGCTCGCACAATGGGAGTGTCCCCGCTCGATGACCAGAGACCAGGGCTACTCGCATAATGGGAGTGTCCCCGCTCGGTGACCAGAGACCAGGGCTACTCATATAACGGGAGCTGCTCACATCCTACAGCGACCAGCCTTACTCACATATTTAGGAATGTATAGCGACGCTGGCCTATGCGATATACGAGCTGCGACCAGATAGGCTCATTAGTCGAATGATTTGGTCGCGACTTTACGGAGTCAGAGGCGCCCGCAGGTCTTGGGTCTTCAGAGTTCTTCAATGACCAACTTTATTCTACAATAGATGCCCCCCAAGTCCTTGGCGTTGAGGAGCTAAGCGAAGGACTTGTCTGCACATGTAATCGCCTAATGCGTTGTTCGAAAGAGAAGTCGTACATGATTGAGCCTGCATTTATGAGCGCTAGCTTTCCGCAGCTTTTCAACCAGGAGGAAATGAAGTGGCGGTCGCCACGTGTCTCCGAAGTTAATGACCATGCCTGTTTGACTGTCGTGGCGAATGAATGGTCGTTGCGTGTCGCCCAAATCTTGAATGAATGATTGCTTATAAATATCTAAAGCCTGCGGAGGTTTCTTCATTTCAAAGATCCATCAAAGATTTCAGAAAAAAGTCTTTCCTTCTTCTCTCCCTGTTTCTGTCTATCTCCAGGCGTGACCTTCATTTTTTCTTTGAGGTATTCCCCTTTCCTTGCTTTCTACTTTGAATGACAATGGTGAGAGATTCCGATGATGAAGCTGTCCCTTTGGGGGATGCAACTCCGAATTCTTCTTCCTCAAACAACGCAAGGGTCCTTATAGGGAGATACTCTGCGTCCAAGTATCCTTCAATAATGACGAAGGAACGATTAAATGCTTTGCGGGAGAGATATCGGATCCCTGAGTCCGTCATTCTCCAGTTACCTAGAGAGGGAGAGACTCTAAATTCTCCACCACCAGGCTGTGTGGCTTTGTATGACTATTTTTTCATTCTTGGTGTGTGTTTTCCTCTTCACCCCTTTATCCAAAACGTACTACGTATTTACAAAATTGCCCTTGGACAACTCATCGTTAATGGCTGGAGGGTTGTTTTGAGTGCTTTTGTTCTCTGAAAACAAGCCGAAAATGAGGATTTAACAGCTGAAGAATTCCTTAAAATGTTTCAACTCAAGAAGGCTCATTCCAGTGAGGGTTGGTACTACCTGTGCTACTGGCACCTGAGATAATTATGTTTTAGGAAAATCCACTTCGAATTGCCCTGGGTGGAGGAGACGATGGTTTTATGCCTTCGAAAATTGGGAGTCTGACGTAGGGTCCAACCCTGGGGGCCATAACGTCAGTCTCTTCTTTGGTGAAGGTGGGTGGATCTTCATTTTTTCACAAATTTTGTCGTAGTTTTAATCTCTCATTTACCCAGCTCTGCTTGTGCCCGCAGGTATTCCAACCAGAGGAAAGCCCGGTTTGAAATGGGGGATTAACGAGAAGATTGTTAAAATCTACAAACTATTGGAAAGCGATAGAAATATCGAATCCACCCTCTCACTTCCACGACTTGCTGCTTCCGGACTAATATCTCAGGAGGAAGTCACCATGGTGAATGTTAGTGAGAAGAGAGGATTGATACCCCGTCTGAGAGTTATCACCTCAAATAGACAAAAGAAGACGACGACTGGTCCATCTAATCCATCTGGTCGATCGGATGAGCCTGCTCGAGGCTCGCAACTGTGCGACCCTCTTCTTGAGACTGTGACGAGTGCTCCGGTTGTTCCTCTAGAGCCGCCGGTCATTGACATCCTTGATAACTCCCTAAGAGGCGACGAGGCGGGGCCAAGTCGTCCCTCGGGTGAAGGGCATCGCGAGCCTGATGTTGCTCGTGAGTTGGTTCTTGCTCGCGAGCCATCTGCTGCTCATGATGCGAGCACTACTGGGTTGGTCGTGGCTCAGCCGTCTGGAGTTGGGACGTTCAATATCCCAAGTCACTTGCACCCTATTTGCAAGTTTATATTCGATAACATTACTCCGCAGACTTTTGGCTCTCTTCCCGAACCTAGTCCCGAGGATCTCTCTCTAGATGTGGGAGTGAGGATGATCCAGGTAAAAATACTTCAGTTTTAGCTTCTCCCCCCCCCCCCCTTTAGGGATTCTCGTTCCTTAGGTAACACCTCTTTTACTCCTTGAGTAGGGACTGGACCTCATTATACGGACGAGACGTGATATTATTGCTGCTCGCCGTATCATTGATGAGGCCGAAGAGAAGAGGCTTACTTTGGAGAGGGCGATCCAAGGAAGGGATTAGGTCATCAAGTCTCATGAGACTCTGATCGCAAAGATGAATGAGGAGAAAAAAATCCTCATTGAAAAGATCGAGGCCTTGACCGACAGATATCAATCATCGGATACGAACATCACGAGACTCATGGAGATGAAGGAGAAGATCGAGAAAGAGAGAAATCTTTCGCCAAGACAAGATTTCTTTGGAGGAGCAGCTCGCTAAGATCAAGTCACGACTTAAGGAAGTTAGCAATAGCTTGGAGAAGGAAAGGTTCACTCTCACGCAGCTCAAAGATGATTCCATTCACTAGGAGGAGGAGAGAGTGGCTTATGTTAAAATGGTGTCTAAAGAGGGACCCCGAGTGGTCATGGAGTTTCGTACTTCACAATTGTATGATGATGAGGGTACAAATCATACGACGTTGGCCACAACTTTACATTGAGAGTGGTGCAACGGATATCTTCATCGTTCAATATGGAGGAATTCGAGAGGGTTGCGGCCGTCGTCGCTGCTGAAGAGAGCAGCCGCTGAAAATGAAGCAACGGAAGCTACCCAAGCTGCGGGGGTTCCCGAGGTGGGCCCTGAGGTTGAGAGTGACTCCTTGGGGAATGAACACCCCCCCCCCCCCCCCCCCCCCCCCCCCTCTTTTTAATGTTGATCTTGGTCGCTCCCTTCTTTTCGTTATAAAAACAATCTTGATGTTTTCCTTTGAAGGACTTCAAATAGAGAAAATCATTTTGACTTCTCCTTGCAATAGATTTTTTGAATGTTAAATGCATAGATACTTAACCCATGAAAATGAGTTAGGCTCAATCGCGGGAGTCTTGGTGACCGCATTCGCATGGAGATAGACTAATCTATCGATTGAGACTTTGGCTCTGCAGTAAGCAGAAGATTTGGTTAAGAGAATGTTTGTCTTCTCTTCAGGGTTGTTCTGGTCCAAAGTGGAGTAGCAACCAAGTTATAAGATTTATAACTGATCAGCCATAATGAAAGAAATTATCTTTATTCAAACGTGATTCATGTGCTTAATACATGAATGTTTTATAAATAATATTGGAGTAAATGCTCCATGTGCCAGGGGCGACGTAGTGGTCCTCCTCTCATATCTTCTAGACAATATGTACCTAGTCGTACAATCTTGATAACCCGATAGAGGCCTTCCCATTTTGGATCCAACGAACGAGCAGGTGTTCCGAGATTTTGTCTAAGCACCAATCATCGAGCTGAAAAGCTCTAGATTTGACCTTTGCATTGTGATAGCGGGCTATACGCTGTTGGTAAGCTGCTGCTCGAAGTCGGGATACGTCCCTTCTTTCTTTAAAAAGATCGAGATGAAGCCTCAGACCCTCTTCGTTGCTCGTTGGGTCGTAGTGCTCCATTCGATGAGAGGGTACTTCAACTTCGACTAGAACAACTGCTTCGGTATCGAATGTTAGGGAGAAAGGAGTTTCTCCTGTCGACGTACAAGTTGCCGTTCTATAAGCCCACAAGATTTCAGATAGAAGTTCAGGCCACATACTTTTATGCTCATTAAGTTTAGTTTTCAGATGATGTTTAATAATCTTATTGACTACCTCAACTTGTCCATTAGCCTGAGGATGATATAGGGAGGTTCGAATACTTCGTATCTTCCATTTCTCGTAAAACTTGGAGAATGCAGCGTTATCGAACTATTTTCCATTGTCAGTGATTATAGTATGGGGGAGCCTATAACAGTATATGATATTTCTCTATATGAATTTAGTAGTTTGTTTTTCAGTGAATGTAGTTAAAGGTTCCTCCTCGACCCATTTGGTGAAGTAATCAACTGCCACAATTGCGAACCTGTTATGGCATTTCTCGGTGGGTAATGGTCTGATTATATCGATTCCCCATTGGGTGAAAGGCCAAGGGCCATCCATCGGCGTCATTTGCTCAGATGGTATGCGAGGGACAGGAGAATATCGTTGGCATTTATTGCATTTCTTGGAAAATTCGATTGCATCTGCCTTCATGGTGGGCTAATAATACCATTGCCTCATTGCTTTATATGCTAAAGACCGTCCCTTGAGATGATTACCGCATGTCCCCTGGTGTATTTCATCTAGAACATGGTGTGTTTCTTTTAGATGGAGACACCTTAAGTATAGTAAAGTAAAACTTTTGCGTAATAGTATTTCGTTTTGTGAGGTGTACCTGGCAGCACGGTAACGAATTTGTCATGCAGATTTTCTATTGTCTGGGAGTTGTCAATTTTTTAGGTAAAGGACGATAAGATCCATCCAGCATGTAGATAAATGCAATGTGAGCATTGCTTCGAAGCAACTTGATCAATACTCGGAGAATGGAGATGCTCGATAGGAACAATTCGCGTCAAATCAGGCTCTAGTGCAGAAGCTAACTTTGCTAGAGAATCTGCGAGTTGATTCTTCTTACGAGGAATGTGAATTATCTCATATTTGCTTACTTTAGCGAGCAGGATAAGTACTCGAGATTTGTACAAAGCCATTCGCTCTTCTTTCGCCTCGAATTCGCCGAGCACTTGATTGACTATGAGTTGAGAGTCACTGTGAATAAATAGGTTCTTTATTGCAAGCACATTCGCTAATTCGAGACCAATGATCAAGGCCTCATATTCTGCTTCGTTGTTAGAGACATGAATATCGAAGCCTAAAGCATATTGGAATTGTGATCCGTCAGGAGCGATTAGGATCAAACCGGCTCTGCTGCCAGTGGAGCAAATGACCCATCTACGTAAAGCGACCAGGGTGCCTGCTCGTTGGTCGTAGGGTCATTGCTGGAGATAGAATCAGTGGGGGTTGAATATGTAAATTTTGCAATGAAATCGGCTACGGCTTGGGCCTCAGTGGCGGGTGACTAAATGGGCAATGTGAATTTGGATGATTCGTAGGTACTAATATAGAAAGGGCTTGAAAATAAGGTTGTAGCTTCCGAGCTGCAGTTACTAAGGCCAGAGTTGGTTTTTCCATATCAGAGTATCGAGTCTCTACATCCACCATTGCTCGACTGACATAATAAACTGGCCTCTGGACCCCAGAGTCTTCTCTTATTAAGGCGGCGCTAACGACCGTAGAAGATACAGATAAATAAAGAAAAAGCTGCTCGTGTGGAATAGGTTTGGATAACATTGGAGGTGCGCTTATATATTGTTTTAGTTGCTGAAATGCCTCCTCAAATTATTGGGTCCATACCCAGTTGGTTTTTGTAGTAGTGCGGAGGAGCTTAAAAAAGGGGAGGCATTTATTAGAGGCACGAGAAATAAACCTATTTAACGATGCAATGCGACCAGCCAATCATTGAACATCTTTGAGAGTGGATGGAGACTTCATTTCAATCAAGGCTTTAATCTTCTTAGGGTTTACTTCACTCCCTCGTTGACCAACCATAAATCCGAGAAATTTTCCGGCAGAGTCCCTAAAAACACATTTTTCTGGATTTAACTTCATCTGATACTTCCTCATCAGATCTAAGGCTTCTCGGAGATCCGCGAGATGATCATTGGCCACAACACTTTTTACGAGCATGTTGTCGACATAAACCTCCATATTCTTGCCGATTTGTGCAGCAAACATTTTGTTGACTAAACGCTAATAGGTGGCCCCAGCATTCTTGAGGCCGAAAGGCATTACTTTATAACAATACAGGCCTCGATCAGTGATAAAGTCAGTATCTTGACGATCAAGCGGATGCATCATGATCTGGTTGTAACCAGAATAAGCGTCCATAAAGCTGAGCAGGGCATGTCCTGCTGTTGAATCGACCAATTGGTCGATTCAGGGAGTCGGGAAACTGTCCTTCGGGCACTTCTTATTCAGATCAGAGTAATCTACACACATCCTCCACTTACCGTTGGCTTTGTGGACAAGAACCACGTTCACTACCCACTCTGGGTAGTCAACCTCTTCGAAGAAATTGATGGCCAGTAATTTTTTGACCTCAGCTTTAATCACCATTTGTCTTTCAACTATGAATGCTCGTTGACGCTAATGAATGGGTTTGTACTTCGGATCAACGCTCAGACGATGGACTGTAACGTTAGGGTCGATACCTGACATATCTTCATGAGACCAGGCGAATATGTCTTGATATTCGACCAGGAAATTGGTCAGGTTTGCTCGAAAGATACAGCTTAGAGACGATCCGATGTAGGACCTTCTTGGAGGGGTCATCTTTAGATAGATGGATTTCGATTGTCTCTTCTCCGGGAGTTCTTAATTGATGTGCGTCCTCCCTCGGGTCCAATACTGTTGCTATCAGGGAATTCGCCTGGTCTCGCGTAAGCGTCATGATAGGAGCTTGTTGAACCTCTAATTTGTACATTGCATAGCCCATTACATCACATTATATGCATTGTTTTCATGATTAAAAGGCCCATCTAATGCATGTTTTGTGATTGTAGGCATGAGAGAGAACTTCATCCAATTAGAGACCAAAAGAACGTGTTTAGATGCATTGGATGAAGATTGAAGGAGGACTGAAGGAAGAAGGAATCAAGTAAAAAAGAGAGAAGAAGAAAGAAAAGAAGAAAAAGTAGAGAAAAGAAGTTCTGACCAGTCATGATCGGTCGGCCAAAGGAGTCAGACCGGTTAAGACCGGTCGGCCAAGCATCTTGTACTCCCTGGACATACAACAAAGGCAGTCCGACCGGTCAAGACCAGTCGGCCAATGGGTCAGTCACCCTGCTGCAGTCTCTAGACTCTTCACAGACATGTCCAACCGGTCAAGACCGGTCGGCCCTGCAGTAAGACAAGCCTTTCTAAATTCGGACTCCGAATTCTTCTGTGCACTGCGTAACTTTACGCATTTTCTGGATATTTCCGACGCAACTGAGTTTCCCTACTATAAAAGGACACCTAGGGGGTCTTCCTAGGGCATCGGAGAAGCTAAGAGACGTCGTGGGAGAGGAAGGAAGCCGTCGTGGAGCGTCTGCAACCCTTCAAACTCCGATTTTTCTATGTTTTCTAGTTCTTTCATGAGTTTTAGTTGTAGTATGACAATGCTCGGCTAGAATCTCTCAGCTAAGGCTGAGAGGTGAAGCTTGTAGCCGATTTCATGTTTAATTCAGTTCAGTTTAAGTAATTTTACTTCAAGTTTGGATTTTTGCATATTTTAGTTCCTAAAGTTGATAATTTTAGATGTCTTATGAGAGTCCACGTGCTCCGGACATGGATTCCTTGCAATTCTCTGAGATTATCATGTTGTGCTTATTTAGATTCGAATTATAGTAATCCTTGAGCAGGCCATAGTCCATAGGCATGGAGTAACGCATGGCTGTTACTCCGAAGGCTATGATTCCAAATTCTACATTATTGAATGGGACTAGAACTTGGAAGTTCAACTTGAGTGGGATTGAATGTGTTTAATGCTTTATTTTCCAACTAGATGAGAGATAGGACTTCACATCTAGTTGTGTACTTTGCTTGGATTGACATGGGATTGCTACAAGTGGATCCTTGAATGCCTTAGTACCTTAAATTACTGTTTTTCACTAAGTTTTTGTTTTAGCATAATTGTTCCAATTGAATCTCTTATTTATTGCAAATTGAGTTGCTGGAATAGTTTGGAACTTGTTCTCCAATTCCCAGTGGATCGACCTCGGTGTTACCGAGTTTTATTACTACATTGCAACCTTACACAAGAGGCGAGCGAACAGAGCTGTTTGGACATTTTTTCGATCTTGTACCACAATTTCATAGCACGCCCGAGCTTCCTTTTGGTTCCCTCATACTACCCCGACTCTGCTTGGAGTAGGGAATTTAATGCGTAGATAGAGGGGGTGTAGAGCTGCTCCTATTTTGGTGAGCGAGGGTCGACTCAAGATAGCATTGTATGTTGATTTTCGATCGACCACTAGAAAGTTGATGAACACAGTGATTTTAGCTGGACTTTCCCTGAAGGTGACAGGGAAGGTCGATGCTCCCTTCTGGTGTTACAACTTTGCCCCCGAAGCCAACGAGGGGGGTGGAGATATGTTTGAGTAAATTTTTGGCGAGTGTCATTTTATTGAAAGCTTCTAGATCAAGGATGTCTGTAGAGCTACCTGTATCCAACATAATGCGATGAGTTAAATAATTTGATACATTTAACGCGACCACGATGAAGTCTTCATGAGGGAAATGAATTCCTTCAACATCTTCAAGAGAGAAAGAAATTTGGTGATGGCTAGCACTTGACGTATCAGATGATTTTTCCAACCAATGTGTTGAGGCTTCTGACACGCCTTTCGAGCTTATGTGTTGGGGTCCTAAAGGGTAGGGACCCTTAAAATAAGCAAAATAGCCATGTACCTCCGAAGGAATCACGTAAAACGCCTTCCGGTGCATGCGAAACGGAGATTTACAAAATTCCCTTAGCCAATTTTGGCTGAAATCTCCAGCGAGCCCCGCCAATCACCGTGATCAGAACCGTCCGGAATCGGACCCATAACTTCTTTGTGATTTATGATGAACAGTGCATGTGATTTCACTGATCAAACGGGCCCCACAAACCCCCCAAAATTCAAAACCCAAATAGTGGAGTTCCTATTTACGTCTCCACGCACCCAGAAATTCAGGGTACCTCACGCGCCCGAAAAATCACTGAAAACAGAACTTCACTTAAAGGTATTTCGGGGTCCCACGCACCCTTAAATTCAATAGATTTCAGGATTTCCATTTAAGGGTATTTCGGTGCCCCACGCACCTCAAAAATGGGTCCACGCACCCTTAAATTCGACCCATTTGATATCCGTCATTATAAAAGCATTTCGGAGTCCCACGCACCTAGAAAAATGCTCCACGCATCCTGCAAATTCGACTAAAAATCAAGGACTTAATTTTTAGGTGTGTTGAGTCCCACGCACCCGTAAATTAAGTCCCACGCACAAAAAAAAAGATATTTTCAGAAATCATTTCTGGGTGCGTCGAACACCCGCACTCCAATTTTGGGGTGCGTGGCACGTGGCAGCTCCTCATTGGCAGAGATCCGGCGTCTTCGGCTATAAATACCCCTCCCGACGATTCATTTTCACGTTTTCAGAGAGAGAGAGAGCTGCCGTCCTCTGGGAATTTGAAATCTTCGCCGGAAACCCTCGCTGGAAAACTTTTCCGATCACCGGAAACCCTTCCCGGTCGCCGAAATTCCTTCTAATCGCCAGCATTTTCCAGCAGGTCTGAATCTTGAAAATCACCAAGTGTGGCCACGCACCTTGAAAATGGTCCCACGCACCCGAATAATGGCCCATGCATCCATAAATTCGGTCCCACACGTCCATTAATTCGGCACAAATCAGACAAGTGCATCGGACTCCCACGCACCCCAAAAATGGCCCACACGTCCATAAATTCAACTAAGTTCAGACTTGCAAATTCGGTCTCACGCACCCGAAAAATACTCCACGCACCCATAAATTCATCAAAATCCGGTATTTTAATTTTTAGGTGCGTTGGAGTCCACGCACCTGTAAAATAAGTCCCACGCACCCAAAAAATCAGCCAATTGCAAAACACGTTTATGGGTGCTCCGAACTCAATTTTAAGTGTTTTCAAGTTCTGTTTGAGCCTATTTTGGGTATTTCGAGCATTTCGGACGCAATGGAACAGTCAAACGGATGTCTCGGTGTGGACTCTTGCCGTTCCGCGCTCCCACACGACGTTCTCCCTTTCCTTTCGGAAAAAGAGGAAGAGGTGCGTGCGTGCGAATCGCCGCTTGTGCCACTGGCTTGCCTCGTTCTCGAGGGCTTTGTTTGTTTGTCGTGTTAAGTTGGATGTGTTTAGATGAGTTTATATAAGACCAGAGTCGCCACTAGCCAGTTACTTCGAATCTACAGTCGGCTAGACCCTGTAGAAATGTTAGAGAAGGGATCCGAAGATTCCTTTCTCTAAAATGACTCCTTTTGATCTGCAGGCCAGAGATTCGAGGTAAGGGATCACGGTTACAGGGTGGGAAGAGGTTAAGCACCCCACACACTGCTCGTACCGAAGTATGATCTCTACTTCACAGAATCGAACTAACACTTAAAAGTCTGTTTTAATCCTCGTATATTCTCATAGATGACATGATGCATGAATGCGGGTCTGAACAGTAAGAGTTTCTGATGGGCAGGTTTCCATTAACAGGCAAGCCCAAAGCACACGCTCGAACTGACAGGTGCTTTATGCGAGATGCATGCTGTGTGTTTGAATAATCAAAGTGCTTATAGTGACTAATGCATGAATGCCGGTCTAAACAATAAGAGTTTCTGATGGGCAGGTTTCCATTAACAGGTAAGCCCAGAGCATACGCTTGAACTGACAGGTGCTTTATGCGAGATGCATGCTGTGTGTTTGAATAATTAAAGTGCTTGCAGTGAAGCAGGGGGGTTGGAAGAAAAGTAAATGTTGCACTTATGCTAGATGCGAATGAGATGATGCTGGAAAAAGAGTAGCTAGATGGACGGAGGTATCGCAAGGGTTGGCTTCGAGTGGCTGGATCAAGACTTGGATGGCTTGGGAGACTTGGACCAGTGGTCAGGCTGGGCTGGACCAGGACTAGGCTCTCCTCACTCGGGCTCTCCTTGGTGGAAAGATGGGCTAAAGGGGGATGGAGGAAAACTCGGACGGACGGGTCGCTCTGGACTGAATGGGCTGTTGAAATGAGAAGGGGAGGGGGTTATTTATAGCAGCGGGCAGTGGCAGAACCCGTAAATAATTTTGGGCACGGACATGTCTCAGGGCTGCTGTTTGGACTCAGTGGGTTGACTCGGTGGGTTGACTCAGCGGGTCGACTCGGTGATTTGACTCAGCGAGTTGGCTCGGTGATTTGATTCAGCGAGTTGACTCGGTGATTTGACTCAGTGGGTTGACTCAGTGAGTTTGACTTTTTAAGGATTTTTTTACTGGCTTTTCTTATGGGGGGTTTTTCAGGCTGATGTTTAGGGGCGAGTTGACTGGGTTCAGGCTTGAGTTAGGCTATGGACTGGGGCTTACAAGGGTGAGTTTGGCTGAGTTTGGACATGGGATTTGGGGGTATGGTCCTCCAACCATCCAGCTATCTCTACCAGCAGTGTAGCCGAAGGTGGGGTGTCTACACCCGGGATCCCTAAATGAGCAAAATCATGCATCTTTGAGGATCGATTCGATTCGGAGCAATGAATGAAATGACTTCTCGGAAAGGAGTCACCAGCATCCAGAACTATGCGAATATGTCGTCATTTATAGCTATTTTAAAGATGTGATCCGATTTGGGTCAAAAGCTAGGCAAACGGGACTGTGGTCATCACGATAAACCATGTCAAAGAGTTTCGATTCTCTACAAAGCAATTGCTATGAACTGCCGCAACACAACAGTCGGTGCCCTACCCATTCAAATGGTATCCGTTGGTTGGGCTACGCAGGTACACACAACTGTAGAATGGACTTCCCGAGGTCACCTATCCCTACATTGACAGGCGCAGGGCCCAGAGTTGTCCATCTCAGTCATAAACCTTGATAGTCTCAGCCCGGATCTCCGGCCAAAACATGGGACATAGACATCTGACTAATACAAAGACTGGTTCAGTACATAGCAAAATAAATATAGGTATCTACGACCACAAACTCTAAGATCATAGTCCCTACTGACTAGTCTTTTTGCCTTTTAATCAAGGGTCATCGATCATTCGATGTAATTAAGGGCTCGTGCCAGATCACGGCCTGGAATGTACAAGATCTCAGGAATAAAATTCGCCTTGCGATATCTCTTTATGTATACTTTTGTGAATACTTATGATTGTCTATGAATGTTCTATTATTCAGAACCCCAGAACAACAATACATCCGGGAAATGTCCTTGTGAGCATTTTTCTAGTTCCAACAATATGCTTTCCTTGAGGCTTGGGAATCTCCTCCGCAAGATGGACCTCCAGTAATGGTCTGAATCTCACCTGCAGGTTCCACGTCTTCCTGTGGAGGATGATGTTGCGGCGACTTTTTTCTTCGTCCTTTATGTGATTAGGTATCGGTTCTTTTAGGTGACCGATCCTGTCGTGCAACGTAATTTCGGAGATGTCCCTTCTGAATGAGAGTTTCAATTTGATCTTTCAGAGATATGCAATCTTGGGTATTATGCCCATGATCTTTATAGAAGTAGCAGAACTTCCTCTTGTCTCTTTTTTAGGGTCTGATTTGATCCTTAAAGGCCATTTAACATAAGATTTATGCTTTATCTCCATTAGTACCTTTTCAGGAGACTGATTGAGAGGCGTGTAGTTGCGATATTTACTGGAGTAAGGGTTCTTAGGGGAGCGATCCCGCCTTTCACGCCGATATTTCCTATCGGAGGAAGAGATCTCCTCAGACTTACGTTTCTTCCCTTGTATACCGTGACAAACCAAAGCGACCTCTTCAGCATTAATGTATTTTTTAGCTTTGGCTAGAATTCAGTCATGGTCTTAGGAGGGTTTTTATCCAGGGCAAATCAAAATTTTTTGCTCGTGATTCCTGCTATAAGGGCAGTAAGGCCTTTGTCTTCAGTATAACCTTCAGTTTGGACGGCTTCTATTGTAAACCAAACTGTGAACTCCTTAATTGTTTATCCATGTTACTGCTTTAGATCCGATCGATGAGATGCAGACTTTCTTGTGCGGATACTTCCCATGAACTGAGAGAGGAAGAGATCCGATAATTGGGAAAAAGATTTTATAGACCGAGGTTTTAGGCTACGAAACCATGCACGTGTCGCATCTTTTAGAGTTAAGAAAAAGCCTTGCACATCATTTTCGTACTGTATCCTTCTAGCTCCTTGAGAGACCTATTCGTCTCCAAATGTTTGAGAGGATCACCGATACCAGTATATGGAACGATGCTAGGCGTTCGGTATTTTTTAGGCAAAGGGGCTTCCATTACCTTGCGAGTGAGGGGGGGTTCAGCTTGATGGATCGATGCCAAAGCATAAGGCGGGAGGTTGAATTGATATCGTTGTTCCATATCGGCGAAACGATATTCGATTCTCCTAAGATCTCCTTCCCAAGGTAAAGTATAACTCGACGTTTCGACACCAGATTCTTAAGGTCGTCGTTGTCGAGAGGCACTGGAGTGGATAGATTGTGGATGTTGGACTGAAGTTTGATTATCGAGGGGCATACGATTTGAAGGAGGATCTCGCTGAGCTCGTGGCTCATCTGCGGAATGCCTGGAAGCTGTCGGTGTAGATTGTAATGGCGGTCCTTCTGGAGATTGCTGCAATTCAAGGAAATGCTGATCAAATTGATTGGATAGGGTTTGAAGTCCAGCTTTGAGGGTGAGAGTGTATCCCTGACGAAGCGCATAACACCATCGAAGCCACCAAATATATCTTGGAATGAATTTTGCAAAGGTTGGTTGGGCTCCACCGGAGGAATCCCTATCGAAGCAACTTAAGGGAGGTTGGGAGTTGGTTCAGGGATGCCTAGAGGGGGCAACGTCTGCCTTGAGGTAGAGGGATGAGTCATCTTCTTAGGAGGCATAGTGGGAGGTGACAATCGGTGATGAGAGCGAATTGAATTTTGTTCCCATAGACGACGCCAATCTATTAACAGTCAAATTTTGGTAATAAGTCCCTCTCAAGTATACGCCCTTCTTTAAGTGAGTTCCCCTCTAAACCTGAAAGCTAAAGAAGAAAACTAAGGGTGGCCGACGCTTAGCCATTGGCCCTCTGAAGCTTAGGTCAGAGGTGACTTGATAGTAAGATGAAGTGTGAGATGTGGGCTTAGAGATTATGTACCTTTATCATAGGTGGGGTCATCTATTTATACAGATTTGGATGATCCAGTCTGTTACGCAAGCCGTTAAGATCACTGCTGATTTCAAGGGATAAGGTGCTTATCTTGTTAATCCTTAGATAAGGGGATGACCTAATCACTTTAGACGTCTACTCTGATTACAGTCTCTTGATGGAGATCCCCCATGATTTAGAGCTACGAATAGAGACAAGCCAAAACCGACCTATATGGGCTGCTGGTACTATAAGACGAGAGATGTCCCTACCAGAAACCAGAGACCAGAGACCAGGGTAGCTCGCATAATGGGAGTGTCCCCGCTCGATGACCAGAGACCAGGGCTACTCATAATGGGAGTGTCCCCACTCGATGACCAGAGACTAGGGCTACTCGCATAACGGGAGATGCTCACATCCTATGACCAGCGACCAGCCCTGCTCACATATTTAGGAATGTATAGGGACGCTGGCCTATGCGATATATGAGCTGTGACACGATAGGCTCGTTATTTGAATGATTTGGTCGCGACTTTAGGGAGTCAGAGGCGCTCGCAGGTCTTGGGTCTTCAGAGTTCTTCGACGATCAACTTTATTCTATAACAGCAACTATGACTGGGATACGCAGGATCTGGACATAATAAGAATAATCTCACCTAATTTGAAGATGTATCTTAGACAGGATTTAATATAGAAATGTATCATAGATAGGATCTAAGAGATCCACCGCCATCAGCTATGGATCACCATCCATAAAAGGTCAAAAGAGAATGATTTTGTTCCCTCTTGATCTCTAGAGTTTATAACCTAAACTAAATAGTTAAATCTTTGTCTAGGCCCTATACATCATTGTGTTTGTGATTGTTATTTGAGCACATTTTCTATTAATGCATTGTGGTTTAATTGTTTACTTATGAATGCTTAATTGGAATGTATGCTATGTACTTGATAGGTAGATTCACATGCACGATATGTGTTTTCACTTAGTGTAGACCTGAGCTTATATGATCCATTCTCATATAGTTTACATAGGTTGTATATATTAGGTGCTTGTTTAGTTAAACATTTTTTATAATCTATGCATGTTAGACTAGTTGTTTAATTGTTTACCTTTACTAGTCTTTGTGATTGGACCAACTTAGGCTCGGAAGCCAAAGTGTTCTTGTTTACTTAGTGATAATTGCTAATTAGTTTTAAATAGGCAGAAAAAATGAAAATGTCCTAATCACCCCCTTTAGGACTTAGCCATAATTCTAGTTGCTCCGTTCTATGCTTCCGCACGTCTAGTGTCTATAAGTGTAAGAGAAAAAGACACAATTTCAATTGGTATCAGAGCAGGTGGCTCTTCAAGGACTTGACCGTCCAAAGTGAAATCTAATACCGGAGCATTGGCATAATGTCTAACTAAGATGGGAGTGTCATTAATCATCCACCGTACTTCAACTTGTCCAACTACGCATGTTGGAATGCTATGATGATGATTTTCTTACAATCCTTGAACCATTCAATTTTGGTAAGCATACAACGTGGATATTCCACACCCATGGAACAAGTGGAGGTTGACGATAAAGCCGCCATCATTCCCAAAGATGATGAAAAGTGGAATGGTAATAAGAGAGCTCAATACATGTCTAATGTCAAAGCTCTCAATGCGATTTGTTATCCGCCTTCCCCAAATGAATTTCAACCCATACTCACATGCGTAACTAGAGCTATACACGAGCCGAACCTGAATCAAGCTGGGGCCCAGTTCGGCTCGGCTTGACCAACGGAATGCCTAGGCTCGAGCTCGGCTCACCTTAGTCCTAGAGCCAAGTTGTTCAGCTCGGCTTAGCTTAGTTGAGCTTTTGAGCCTAGTTTGAGCCTATTCAAGGAGAGAGGAGAAAGACTAAGGGCCTGTTTGTTTGCAAGGCAAGAACTAAAAATAAGGGTAAATGTGTTATCATGATGTGTCAGAAAACTTTGACTTTTAAAGCAATTGTTTATTTTCTCTAAAAAAGAGGGAAAAAAACTCATGATGACTTTTTTCAATCGCTTGTTAGAATGAATGTAAATGTCACATCATAGGTATCATGTAGTTTTAAAATTGAAAGCATACCTACTCTCCAACAACAATGGATCTGAATTGTTGATATGAACGTGGATTGCGTTCTACTCGATATATTTCATAAATAATATAAAAATTTATCCAATCCAAGCTTGGTTCAAGTCGAACCAAGCCTGGTTTCGAACCAAGCCGAATCAAGCTAGAGCTTGGCTTGAATTTTGAACGAGCCCCAAAAATAGGCTTGACTTAGCTTGATTGACCCTACAAATCGAGCCGAACCAAGCTTTTTCGAGTCAAGTCGAGTGAGCTTTTCGAACTGGTTCGGTTCGTGTATAGCTCTATGTGAACTACAAAAGAAGCGTGGAGCATTTTAGAGGTTACCCACGAGGGAACTAGCATAGTAAGACGCTCGAAGCTTTAACTTTTAGCCACTAAATTCGAAAATATTAAAATGAAAGAGTTTGAAACTTTTATGGAGTTCTGCACTTTATTTTCTGATATTTGTAACTCCATGCTTGCCTTAAGAGAAAGGGTTCCTAAAGGTAGGATTTGTAGAAAAATACTTAGATCCCTCCTGGAGAGATTTAGCTCCAAGGTAATAATAGCCTTAAAAGAGTGTAGAGACATAAATAACATGAAAGTAGAATAACTCATATGTTCCCTGTAAACTCATGAACTACACTTTAAGGCCCCTTATAGGAAGAAGAACGTCGCTTTGAAATCTTCCCACGAACACTCCCATAGAAAAATCAAGAATGAGTCAGAGGAAGAAGATGAAATTACATTGAGTGGTCTAACACGACACTAACGTATATGCGTGCAGAAGCTTAAGAGCGGAGCAACTAGAATTATGGCTAAGTCCTTGGGGGGGGGGGGGGGATGATTAGGACCTTTTGAATTCACCCGATTGGAAAGTTTACAGGTTCCTCCCGACTGGAAAGTTTACAGGTTCCTCCCAACCTATACATTCACACTCGTGTTGGTGGCTCCCTTTGGAGACTTGTTTAGGCTTACTTAAGCCAAGGCCCTATAACCGAACCTCAATTTAGACTCCACTCATGAGTCAAAGTCCTGCAACCGAACCTCAATGGTTTTAGGCTCTACAACTGAGCCAGGGTTCTACAACCGAACCTAACGTTTGCTCCCGCCGGAGGCTCCCCACTTGGAGACTCAATTCGACCCTACAACCGGGTTTAGGTCCTACAACTGGGTTTAGGTCCTACAACCGAACCTATTGAGTTTGAAGACAAACTATACACTCAATTCCCACGGGGAATAGAGTGGATGGACTTTACAAATTGACAACTCACTTGTCAGATTTGAACCCCGTTGATGCGCCGCTTCAGGTTGCTTCTTTTCACTCTCTCGTGCTCGAATCAGCTCCCCTTGTGTTCTCTCGATCTTTGATGTCGTTGCTTTGCCAAGGCTTTAGCTCCAAGATCAGCTCCCTTGCATGTGATGCTCTATTGGAGATGCCCAATGTGCTAGGAGATGGTGAATTCTCTACTAAAGGTAGGAAATGAGTTTCTTAGAGGTATACATCTATTTGGATTCATAGGAGGTGTTTAGACAAAAGATTTAACTATGATCAAGGTGTCTAAACTCCTAAGAATCAAGCGGGAACAAGTCTATTCTCATTTTGGCATTGAATGTCCCAAGCTTACGATGAATCACAAGGAGAATGACTTGCAATGTGTTAGGAATAGAGTCTTTAATGGTCTTCAACAATGGTGACTTTTATCTCCTCAAAATTCCTCTCTTAAGCCAAAGAACAAATACCCCTCCTTTTATAGATTTTCTTCCAACGGTAAAAAAAGGGTAGATTCGCGTATCTTCGATTGATCGAAAAAGGTCTGATTGATAAAAAAAAAGGTCTGATTGATCGGAGTGACCTCCGATTGATCGAAGACCTGTCCAATTGATTGAAAATTTGTCAAGTGAATTCTCTTAAATAAATTCTGATTGATCGGAACATGGTCCGATTGATCGGAAGGACCACATCCAATTGATCGGAAGCACTGTCTGATTGATCGAAAATCTGTCCAATGAATTTTTCAAATCCTCTGGAATAAGTTCTAATTGATCGGAACAACTGTCTGATTGATTGAAGTCTTATCAGAACCTATGTCCAATTGATCAGAGATGAATCGAAAATTGCTGTTTTAATAGATTTGTTTACAACAACTTCCACCTCTTTAATTAGCCCAACTTATCATGTTTTTCATGGTATTCTAAGACTAATGAAAATGACTAAGGGTATTCCTAGTTGGTCCAAGTCATCTAAGAGGTTTTAGGTGTTTTGGTCAAAAGGGTTAGGGTCACCAAGGCATCTCATTTACATGTTCTTCTTCCTTGATGCTTCTTGTCCACTTGAATCTTCAGTCTTCAGCCTGCTAAGGCTCAAACGATATTACAACACATGGGCTCACGTGATTGACAAATAAAGTGCACTAGTATGCCACAGACAAGTGCATTAACAGAAGATAGTGATGATGAATATGAGGAAGAAAAGTTTAATAAACAATTCAAGAAATTCCTCAAAATGAATAGAGGAAAGAGTTGTGACAAAAAGGATAAGAAGGTGGCAAATATAAAGGGAAATCTACCAAAAAGAAAGTCCAATATTACAACTTTGATAATTATAGTAATGTTGCTACAAATTGCTTAAAAAAGCCTAAAAGAAAAGGAAAAAAGGCATGACAACAACATGGGATGATATAGAGGAGTAAAAATCTTAAGCTAGTGACTTCACTAATGATGGGAGCAAAAAATCATTGAGAATTCTCATGACCCCCACCACTACCTCTCTTCCCCCTAATCTAGGAGAGGATCCAACCATTTTCCCTTCTAGGTGAAGGAGTTCCCAATCTTTCCTCATTTCCTGAATTTTATGAGTGTGTTATGAAAATTAGTTACCCTTAGGATGATCAAACTATAAATTGTTAGTAAGGGTATCTAGAAACGAATACTATAGAAAAATCTGAGGATTTTAGCCTCATTTTATGCTTAGGGACATATCAGAGGATTCAAGCCTCATTAGCCCATTATAGATAGTTTGGCCTATGTTTTGATTGGTATCTTTTAATGCTAGACCATCACCCTGCCTAGATTAGCTAATTTTGCTGAATTTTATGCTTAGTGTATGCTAATTTATGCCTTGGTCATTTGCTTTCATGTATATCTTAAAATGACCAATTATACATGATCAAATATGCTTAGATAGTTACTTTTTCTTATTGATCATGTTCCATGCATGCTCTATGTTTTAATGTTCATGCACCTTATACTCTCCTTAGTATGTGCTTATAGTTAAAACTGCGACTCTCTAATCTCTTATCCATTTCCTTAATTGATGTATTGTTAAGGAGGAGAGATTGGTTTGTTGACTGCTGACAAAAGGAGGAGAAATATTAAGTCCCACCAAAACAAGTTTTCTGTTTTGTGTTGCAGGGGTTGACGGGTTATGGGGGAGCAATCAAGAGGAGCATTGCTTAGTGTTACACATCGTAGTGTAATTGAGTTGTAATGTTTATTTCTTTGTGACATGTAATGTATTTGTTGTTTTGGTAGTGTCATTCGTATTGACCATGACACGGTCTAAGTTAGGTTTTTGTCACGTAATTGACAAAGGGGGAGATTGTTAGTGCACTTTTCTATGGAATACTAGTGCACTTTTTTGTCGATCACGTGCGTCCATGTGTTGTAATGTTGGTTCAGCCTTGGCAAGCTGAAGATTGAAGATTCAAGTGGACAAAAAGCATTAAGGAAGAAGAACAGGTAAAACAAATGCCTTAGTGATCCTAACCCTTAGAACCAAAACACCCTAAACCTTCAGATGACTTGGACCAACTAGGAAAACCCTTAGCCATCTTCATTAGCCTTAGAACACTTAGAAAATTATGACAAGGTAGGCTAATAAAAGAGGTGGAAGCTGCTGTAATCAATCTGGCCTCAACAACAGTTTTCGATTGCACTTCGATGCCATTGAAATATGTTTCAATTGGTCTTCGATGCCATCGAAACTAGTTCGAGCTATTGAACACATATCTAACAAAATGTAAACTCTTTGGACAAGTTTCGACCCCATTAAATAACCTTTCAACCCCATCAGACATCCTTTCGACCCCATCGAAGTGGCTTTTTCGATGTCATCGAAACAATATTTGATGTCATCGAACCGGATGTCCAGCAACTTCAGAAACTCTTTAGATAATTTTCAATCCCATCAAAGTTGGGTTTCGACCCTATGGAAGAATTGCGAATCTGCCCGTTTTTTTACCATTTGAGATTTTTCTATAAAAGCAGGGGAGTTCAATTTTTGGCTGGGCAAAGGGATTTTGAGGATTTAGAAGCCACTATTGTTGAAGACCATTAGGAGCTCTAATCCTAACCCATTGCAAGTCATTCTCCTTTTGATTCATCACAAGCATAGAGTATTCGAAGCTCAGAAGAGAATGATCTTATTTCCTCTAGATCTCTAGAGTTTAGAACCTAAACTAGATAGTCAAATCATTGTCTAAACTCTATAGAGAGATCCTTACAGGTGAGATTCTCTAGGTAAACACTTTTCATTAGTTGTAGAGATCTCAAACCTACCTCCTAGCATGATAAGTGCCTAATATTATATAATTAACCCTTGTTATTTAGAGTGTTATCATTAATTTTTGGTTAATTATCCCTCATTAGCCAGATTTTCAATGTTCAGGAGAGGTTGCGCGAGATTCAATCCAATCAGGGCATTTAAAGGCCCAAAAGAAAGCAAGATTAGGCATGTTGGTAATCTTGAAGCAAATCAAGCCATGGAGATCGAACCCTGGACTGTTTTAATGGTGGATATGAGGGACTGCATCACGGCCATACGTTGGGAGATCCAAGAAATGCATGCATGGGTGGTTGTGATCGAGTGTCCTCATGACACACATGTGGATCAATCCAACAACCAACCCCTATTCACACCAAATGGACCGGATAATCTCCAATCCACCTCCATCTAGCCTTATGCACGTACCACCAACTCAGCAAGTGTGGAGGAGATATCCACAGTTTAAACATGCAGCCCACCATTAGCAGCAGTAGGGCCACTGATCCAACGTCAGCCATCCATTAAGGTGGACCCCACCTGTTGAGCACGTCCAAACCTTAGCCGTCCACTCCTCACACGTGATGCAAGCACGTCCTAGCCATCTTCATTGTCCAGCAAGTGGGCCCCACTTAGGAATTCCAACTGTCCAGATCAGTGGACTCCATCATCACCGTCCAGCAGGATTGGACGTCCATCAGCGTCCATCCTTCCAGCTGCACATCTGTCAAGCTACAACAACCTTCATCACCGTCCATTGCAAGGCTCCATCATCTTCATCCCATCCACCGTCTAGTCCAGTGAACCCCACCGGCAAATCAACAGGCATCCACCCACATCAATTGCTTCAACTCCAGCAGCTGTTGGACGTCCATCTCCACAGCCAGCATCAAGTGGACCATACATTTCAGCAGATCACAAGATTCTGTAGCCATCCAGATGTGGACCCGTTCATTAACGGTCGAGCTTCATCTCAGCCGTCCGGTAAAGGTGGACGACCTCCAGTCACCACACGTGCAAAGCATCCAACTTTCAGTCGCATGTATAGCCGTCCATTTAACCAGCTCCATCAGCCGTCCATCCAAGCAATCACATGTGCAATCTCCACTCCGTCCAAGCAAGTGGCCCACCTTCATTTTTAAGAAAAAAGCTGAAGGAGATGGATTCTCCACCATCCAATGGGCAGGGGCATCTTCACTGTCCATCCAGCCGTCTATCAAGATGCGCTCCACACATGCAACATTTCCACCGTCCATCCAATGTATGCACGTCCAACAACAACGGACGGTTCAGATTCTCCATGTCCATCTTGTGGACCCAGTCAACTCCAACTCATGTGGACCGAGTTAACTCACCTAGTTACCTTCCATCCTTAGGCCAAGCAAATGCTCTCTCCATCCTCTTCCATCCATGAGCTCCAAACCAAAAGAAAAGTTTGCTTTGGGCATTCCAAGCCTAACTCCTAACCCAAACTTAAAAAGCAAAACTATTGGCTTGGAAGTGCCACCTCATCATTCAAGCCTAACTCCAAGCCCAAACTTAAAGAACTTTTGCTTGGAGTGCCACCTAAGCTTGGAGTGCCACATAAGCTTCTCAAGAGGCTATAAAAAGAGCTCTCCTCTCACCCATTTAAATCATCCCTCAAATCCCACAATCCAAATTCCTTTCTTTTCTTTCTTTATTTTATAGTGTAGAGTAGTTTTCCCTTTTGTAGAAGTTTTAGTCTTCCATTGTAGCATGGTTGACTAAACCTCTAACTAAGGCTAGGGGTGAAGCCTTTGAATAAATTTGCAAGCTTTGGTTCTTTCGGTTCAACAATTGTACTTGAATGTTGGAGTTCTCTTTGGTTGATTGGTTCGGTTATCCACCTCGGCGGACGCTATTGTCGTGTAAGCCACTTGATCCATCATTGACTCCGGGCATGTTGGATGCTTGGGATCCCTTGCACACCAATTAACTAGTTCATGATCATAAAGTCCCTTGATCCATCGTCGACTTCGGGCACGATGGATGCTTTGGATTCCCTACGGTCATCGAGCTAGTGCAGGTAGATTCATCGATCTGTAAAATCCCTTGATCCATTGTAGACTCCGGGCACATTGAATGCTTTGGATTCTCTGTGATCGATAGACGAGATCTTAACGGTTGGATCGGTCAATCAAAGCCTCATATCTTGTAAGTATGCATTTGATCGTAAGAATTGTGATCTTATCGGTTGACTTGTTGGCAAAGTTATTGATCTGTATAATTCTTTGATCCCTTGTCGACTCCGGGCACAGTGGATGCTTGGAATTCCCTGCGATCGACTAACAAGTGCTTCATGGTCAAATCAATCGGTTCAGATCACCATCTTTTATGAAATATGCAAGTAGTTTTACTGTTTTATCTTTCGATTGGAATGGATCTTTATTCGATTCCAATTGAGTTATAGTTGGACCAATGAATCAAACTTTGTGGATAAATCAAAGGTGGATCCCGAATGTCTTAGCCCCTTTTCTATTTTTATCTTTCATCACACACAACTTGCTTCACTCTCGTGGATTAAACTAGATTTCATCTCTCTCACCTAAACTAATTCCTCTAAGTGTTCTTAACCTCAATCTCTGTGGTTCAATCTCGGTATCACCAAGTATTTTACTACTTCGCTACTTGCCCTTGGGTGTGCAATCTTTGGATTGTAGCATAGCACCTTAGGCATTTCTATGGAACATCTCATGCAAGGTGTTTGATCGTTGGAGTTGGATCATTGACGACACATCAACAACAACATTAGGGGAGCAAAGGGGAGCTGATTGAAGCACGGGAGAGTGGAGATCAAGCAACCCAAGCGGTGCATCAACGAGGCTCAAATTCGAAAAGTAAGGTTATCAATTTTTATTGAGTCCACCCACTCTCTTCCTGTGGGGAATTGAGTGTAAAGTTTGATTGCAAACTTGATAGGTTCGGTAGTAGGACCTAGGCTCAGTTGTAGGGCCAAATCAAGTCTCTAAGTGGGGAGCCTCCAGTGGGAGTGTACGTTAGGTTCGGTTATACGACCTTGGCTCGATTGCAGAGCCAAGTCTCCAAATGGGAGCCACCGATACGGGTGTGTACGTAGTCCACCGACACGGGTGCATACATGTAGGTTTGATTGTAGGACCCGGTCCTTGTGTAGGATTGTAAGGTAGGGATGATCCTATTTAAAACTCCTAGGTTGTCAGGTAAACTTGATTTAAAACCCTCTAGTGAAAGCAAGTGTATTCAAGGGGCGAGTACGACAACCGGGAGTGGAGTAGATAAGTAGTAGAACCACTATATATCATTGTGTTTGTGATTGTTATTTGAGCACATTTCTTATTAATGTATCGTGGTTTAATTGTTTACTTATGAATACTTAATTGGAATGCATACTAGGTACTTGATAGGTAAATTCACATGCACAAGGTGTGTTTTCACTTAGTGTAGACTTGAGCTTATATGATCCATTCTCACATAGTCTGCATAGGTTGCATAGATTAGGTGCTTATTTAGTTAAACCTTTTTTTTTTTATAATCTATGCATGTTAGACTAGTTGTTTAATTAGTTATCTTTATTAGTCATTGTGATTGGACCCACTTAGTCTTGGAAGCCGAAGTATTCTTGCTTAATTAGTGATAATTGTTAATTAGTTTTAAGTAGGTGAAAAGAATTTCGAAAAGGTCCTAATCACCCCCCTTTAGGACTTACCATAATTTTAGTTGCCCCACTCTATGCTTCCGCACGTTTAACATCTATAAGTGTGAGAGAAAAAGACGCAATTTCACAAGGGTCCGCGAAGAACGACGATAGCAGAGCAGGGCGTGTGAATGCACCCAATTACTGCAGGTACCATCAGATTCTGGGGCACAGAATAGAAGAATGCTTTATCCTGAAAGGGAAGATCTAAAGGATGATAAATCAGGACATCATTTATTTCAAGATAGATGAGCCTGCAAGGAATGCGTCCGCCATGGTCTCAACAATTCCCATTGCCACGGACATTCGCTCGACAACCACATTTCTTGAGGCGGAAGAGCTGTGGATGCTTGTCAGCAGCCATAGGAGGTTAGAAAACAGGCGGAGACTCCTAAAGAGGAATAGAAGGAGGAGAGGAAGAAGAACATTAGAGAACAAAGGGTACGCGTGTTCGCTTCCCCCAGTGTAGGGTTGCGATGTAGTAATAATCTCGGTAAGACCGAGGTCGATCCACAGGGACTTATGTCGGATTTCACAAACACATCCAAAAGTGTCTATTGAAAGCTAATAATCAGATTTGAATAAAATTGATGTGAATAACAGTTTTAAACTAATTTGAATGTAGACAATTATAAAAAGGCACTAGGGGTTCAAGGATCCACTTGTAGCAATCCTTGATGTTCAATCCGCTGTGGTTTCTCTTTCTCTCAACTAGAATCGATATTAAGATCTATCTAGTCGGATGATAGAGCTGTTAAACCAAACAATCTATCATATGTAAGTTCTATGCATAAGATTCACTCAATGTAGGCTGAGCTGAGCATGCTCAATTGCATAGGTCATTCCCCTTTCCAAAAGGTCCAGTTCACAATCATAACCATCCTCAAGTCCTGTCACAAGACAAGGCTAGATCAGGATTTGAACTTGATTCAAATCACATGCACAGTCCATACATATTTCAGAAAATCAGAAAACTAGAACTTTGGTAGGAAGTTCCTTCATGAAGATCATAATACTAGAGCGCACTCCGATTCCTCGGATCATACAGGTCTAGACAGATACAAACCAATTAAGAAGTTAAGTAATTCTCCCAAACATCCATGAGTCATCATAAGACTAAGAAAAACTACTTAAAAACTTGTATAAACTTCAAACCATAGTTCATAATCATGAATTCCATACTTAAAACCAACTAGCTACGAATTGAAACATCTTGGATCCTCTACAAGCTTCACCTCTTAGCCCTAGCTAAGAGGTTTAGCTGCTCATGATCCAAGGAAACATGAAACAACTAAAAAGTTCATAAAAACAGCAAAAACAAACTCCAAGGAGTTGTGGAACTCCAAAATTCACTTCTGCCCCCTCCAAGCTTGCTTCAACCCTTTTTAGATACCCTAGGAACGATCCCTAGATGTCCTTTTATAGTAGGGAGGCTCCATAACTTCAGAAAGATTGAGAATCTGCGTAAGAGTTACGCAGTGCGCAGAGAAAATCGGCGCCAGGAATAGAAGCTTTCGAAATTATGCATGGCCGACCGGTCTGGACAGGTCGGACTGGGCTGGTCGACCGGTCACGACCGGTCTGGCCTCTTCAGCAGTACTCCAGCAAGCATGGCCGACCGGTCAAGACCGGTCGGGCTTGTTCAGCTACCTTCCAGCGTGCATAGCTGACCGGTCTGGCTTCCTTGGCCGACCGGTCAAGACCGGTCGGTCTGTTTTTCTTCTTGTTTTCTTCCTTTCTTTCTTCTATTTTCTTCTTTCCTTGCTTCTTTCTTCCTTCTGCCCTCCTTGGGTCTTCATCCAAGGTTTTGAATCAGATCTTTCCATCATCAATTTGGCGGAGTTCACTCTCAAACCTGCAATCACAAAACATGCATTAGATTTGTCTATATACCATGCAAACCTCGCACAATGAGTTATGAATTGGGGTTAGAATATGCACAATTAAGAGCTCAACAACGCACAACATAAGGGAGCATGTGTGTGATGCGCAATGGTGTCTATTATGGTTCAAGAATCGATCAATAGCACTTCGACCATTCCTACAGAGGGGAGGTGAATGCGATTGTGCTATCTCTAGGGAAGCAGATGGCAGAACCCCATCCTTCCACACAGTACGCCGCAAGAGAAGAAGCAATTCCAGTCAGACCCTCCAAAAAAGCACGCGAGTCACGAGAAAAGGTAGCGGCCGACAAAGTGACGACAAGCTAGTAAGATTGTGGGCCAAGAACGACGTCAGTAGCGTATGATGTACTGTCCCATTGGCAAAAAGCACCAGCCCATCTTAGCATATATGATGCCTTATGCCTCTCGAAGAAGTACTGAAAAATGTTGATCACCTGCGCTGTTGGACCATGAGGCCCAAGAAACGATGATGGCTGAAATTAAGTTAAAAATGGAAGTATTGTAGATGATGGGGGCAGAGAATCCACCGACGGGATAGGCGATGCAAGTAGATTACTCGTCCATAATTACCTTCTTAGATGAAGACAAAACAATTGACCTAATAGACTGTAACCGTCCTCTGATGGTGACGGGATTCATTCATGACGTAGAGATCAAGAGATGCATTCTAGATGATGGATCAGTCATAAACATCATTCCTCTGAAGACATTGTAACGGCTAGGATACTGAAATTTCGGTTTGCACTATTATTGAGATAAGCTTGAAGGTATGCTTATGTCCTAGAGGGAGGTGAATAGGACTTTTGAACTAGGGCTGAAAGTTGGGCGGGTTCAACCCGACCGACCTGTGACCGACTCGACATTGGGTTGGGCTTGGGCAAGTAGATCGAACCCGATCTTGAGCTTGGGCTATGAAAACATCAACCTGATGAAGTTTGGGTCGGGCTTGGGTTGAGGTCTCGGGTTGCCCGACCCAACCCGAACCCGATCTATATACAAGTTACTTATACTTTTATTATACTTTAGTGAAGTAAACTTATAATGTTTACTTGTATTTTAACTTATTTGTTTAGGAAAAGTGAAGTTCTTTACATAAATAAGTACATATATAATTAATCAAGCTATAGGTACAAAAAATAAGGCGTGTATTGAAACATAATAGACTAATGTAACAACGAAAATATTAGCATGTATCAACCCGACCAACCCGATCAACCCGACCGAGCCCGCTTGGGTTGGGCTTGGGTTGAGAATTCCCAACCCGAGGTTGGGTTGGGTTGGGTTAGGGTTGAGGTATAGGAACCTTGGGTTGGGTTAGGGTTCAGCACCAACCCAACCTAACCCGCCCGACTTTCAGCCCTATTTTGAACTTTCTTTACCAATTAAAACTTAATAACCTCAACAATACGATTTACCAATCAAGCACATGCAAGGCTAATGAATTAATCACAAAAGTTCTTCCTAGATTATCAACAATACTATGTGACCTATATGGATTATGGATATGTACTGATTCAAACAAGACTTACAGACATTTGATCAAACAATTGATATTTATGTAAGTTCTAAGATAATTAACTAAAAATGTATAAGAGAATATCATGCATGCATTTCATTAAACATGTAAAGTGCCATTCATTATGATCTTAAGCAATAAATAGAATTAGTGAGCAACACAAACTTTCAATACATTGCACAAGATGTATAGTGGTTTGACGATGAGTCTACTCCACTCTCGGTTGATCCACTCACTCCTTGAGTGGCCGGATTTCACTATCCAATGGTTTTAAATGAGGTTCACCATAAACCTTTACAACTTACGTAAGGTCTATTCTTACACAAGGACTCCACACATCCTACACAAGGACGATGCACGTATTCTCCCGTGTCGGAGGCCTATGTAAGGACATTCACGTCCTACACAAGACCACACACGTCCTACTCAAGGACAAGCTTGAGATTGGGTCACAATCTCTAAACCCCAACATCAACAAGAAGGGGGAATCAAACAATGGACATATAAGCTTAATCACTTACAATTGATGATCCCTGATTCAGCGCCATTGAGTAGCTTTAGCTTCCACGAATGCTTCAGCTCCTCTCCAAGCTTTCACGATTAGCTACCAATGCATATGATGTTCCTAAACTAATGCCGGGTGGGTGGGAGAATGTATTGGTGTTCCATTTACCTATTTCAATGCAGTGGTTAGTGTAGGAATCACCAATCTAATCATTCAATGCCTATAAATGACTTCAAGATGAAGCTTCAATGATTGGGACAACCATGAATGCTATGCTTGAGGTCATACTTCAAACCAAGCTTTGAATGCTCACTGAAATGTCATGAATCACTTGGTTTGAATGATGAACTCAAAGCAATGATTAGCAAAGGAGGTTAGGGAATGCTCTTAAATGCCTCTCTCAATGCTCTCAATGGGTGTGCCAAGGATACCATTAATGCCTTTATAGACTCCAAGAATTAGGCTCCAACGGATAGAAAATGGCTAGTTGTGGACCTGCCTAAGACCCTTGTCGACCGGTCGGATAGTGCCTCTGACCGGTCGAAAATTCAAGCTCTAGGTAAACTAGCTTACTAGACAATTTATGTTCATGGCCGACCGGTCGGAGGAGGCCGTCGACTGGTCAGCAGACCAGTCTAAAATTCAGACCTAAATGTAATTTCCTTGCTGGATAGATTTCGCACATGTCCGACTGGTCCATAATATAAGTTTTTTCGTTAAGAGTTTGCTGTCTAAAAGGGTTTATATAGCCAACCGATCGCCTGATCAGTCGGGAGGCTTGGTACTTGGCCTATTTTAGGCTGAATTTTAGCATCCCTTTATGGTGCCAAAATAAAGTGGTTTCCCTAGGTTTTTCTAAGGTTTGACACCTACGCAATGGAGGTCCAAGTCTGATCAACTTGACCTAAATCTGTGAATCAAATGACTAAGATTAAGCATGATTCGAATGCCATTATACTGGGTGTTTTGGGATCATATGGACTGTTTATATGCAACGTACCTTCTGAGCTTGGTTTGACTTGAACTTGAGTGTGGAAAGATTGCTTCGGTCTTCAAGTCTTCGAGTCTTCAATCTTTGTCGGGGCTCACAAACTTGACTGACTAATATGCTTAGGTAATTGACAATACGATGCAGGAATTAGTGCACTAACAATCTCCCCCTTTGTCAATTACGTGACAAAACACACACTAGATAGATCATGATCTTCATATCATGATAATCCCAAAACAGAAATACAATTACACCGATTTACATGTCTACATAAAGATGTACAATATAATCAAGTTCAAAATGACATGTACAGACTCAAAATTTCTTCAATTTCTCCCCCTCAACACTTGCACCTAAGAAAGCCTGCAAAAAGATATAAATCAGCTTCTTGGTGGGATATAGTTCTCCCCCTTTTTATCAGTGACTGACAAAAGGTTAGTTCGTAAAAAGATATACTTATAAGAACAACGATGCTAATCCATGAATAACAAGCATTGAAGTGCAAAAAATATGTCAATCATTCAAGCAAGGGATGAGATAAAACATGAAAATCGTGGGAGAAAGAAGTAACACATAACCACATGATATACATTAAATCATTACGCACAAAAAGGCATTTCACCCAATCAACCAACCACCCCTAAAATCATGCGTATCAAGAGAACTGAAATCATCACTTATTTATGTAAAAAAATGAGCACGAATGGGCATTTTTCCCTAACCATCCAACCACCTGTAATTAGAATTGGAATGAGAAGCACATGCTCATATGATAGGTGAAGAAGATAACAGATGATAAGCCAAACTGAATTGACTTAGCATGAGTCAAAAAGGGCATATAGCCTAACCGACCAACCTTCCTCAATCAATATTCAATAAAGCACACAACTCACGAAAGAGATATAATTGTAAATCATAAAGCACAAGTGTATAACAGAGTCAAACAAAATGGGTAAGTAGTCCAAGCATATACATGTGCTATAGACACCCAATGACCCAAAATGATGTATTAAATAGCTTAAAAATAAAATAAAGGACTCCAAACATATATGGTCATAAAATGCTATAACTGTAAGCTCAACCACACGAGAAAGCAAGCTCCAAAACCGAGCACATAGCACAAGAACGAAGGTCATACAATCATCCAAATCATAGAAAAATATGACCTGAAAAGTGCAAGTACATGAACGGTCGATCCAAAAAGATATCTATCAACCACTACCAATTGTCTCGAGATAACTAGCATAAACACGATGTCAGTCTGAAGCCTAGAAGCCATGCTATGGGTCAAACTCTGGAGGGATGCCATCTCTTAGGTCTGGTGTAGGAGGATCGCCACAAACAAGACGCTCTAACGTGCCGTAACCACTCCTGAATTCCAGTAATGCAAGAGATGATCTCCTGCTGTATAGCGAGAAGGTGCGCCTAACCCTAAAAGAGCTGCTTGTGCGCCTGCTGCATCTGAGCCCGAAGCTGTCGCAACTCTATTATATACTTTGGATGATCTGAAGCCGGTGAACCATGCCTAGTAAATGCTCGAGGTGGCGTGCTGAAGCGTCCTGGGGAAAATCGAGGATCATTACCAGGCTCCTGAGATGGATGAGATGAAGATGCTGGAGGTATAAAGGTCTGAGAGGTTGAAACTACTGGATGATCTGGAGGATGTGCATGCTGTTGCTGCTGTCGAGCTTGTCAGCGCTGAAGTTCTCCTTGAGTGAGCTCCATCTTGTCGATTAAGGACTTGTTGATGATAATAGGTTTGACTGTTTTCTCAGTCGGATCAACAAGATTGATGACACAGGCAAATATACATAGGAGGTGCTCAAAAGGAAGACTAGCTGATAGACCATCAGAACAGAGAATAACAGCATGCATTCTATGCATAATTCACGTTGGAAGGCACATATGCTGACCCTGGCTAAATCGATAGAGGGAAGTACCATATCTTCCCGTAAATCAGCCTTGTTACTCTTTCGGGGATAGATGTTCTGAAAGAATAGATTGTGAAGAATGCAATAATCCCAAGTCATCTTAGAAGACCGTAACGCATTTCCACCAATCCATTCTTGATTCTCCCCACCACATAGAGTCTCAGTCATAGTGACTCTGGGGAATGGACTTATCTTACTCATCGCAGGAATGTCTCTCTCATCAACAATGGGTACTCCAATGGCCTTAGAAATGGAGTCTAACCCAAATGTCCATACTTCGTTATTGACATGGACTTTAAAGGATAAGGGCTTATTTATGGTTTCTCGATAACATGAATAAAATTTTCGAACAATATCACGTTGCACGAGACCACCTATGTGAAGAACGGGCTCCTAATCGATGGCCTTCAAAAGCTTAACTACATTGTAAGGATCTAGGTCAGGTATAGAGGTCGATTTTTCACATATGATCTCCCGGTCAAAAAATTTTGCCCAATTGGATAGATGAGAAGTGTTGGGACCTGTAGGTCATGTTTTGGAAGGAGATTTGGAAGATGAGGTCATTTTCTTGCCCTTAGAAACCCCCTTTTTGGTTAGGGGTTGAGATGGGTCCTCATCTTGAGCTTTCTTTGATCATCATTCTCTATGAGGAGGCGATCCATCTCTTTTAGACTGGTGTTAGAACAAGAAAAATGAACTCCAAAGGGGACATTTTCCTTGAAATGTGGTATTTTGTTGCTCTGGGGTTCTGAATAACGGAAACATTCATTGACAATCACAAGCATTCATAAAATTACACAAGGAGAGATATCGCAAGGCAAATTTTATTCCAGAGATCCTGAGATCTTGTACATTCCAGGCCGTGATCTGGCATGAGCCCTTAATTACATCGAATGATCGATGACCCTTGATTAAAAGGCAAAAGACTAGTCAGTAGGGACTATGGTCTGAGAGTTTGTGGTCATAGAGACCTGTATTTGTTTTGTTATGGACCGAACCATCTTTGTATTAGTCAGATGTCTATGTCCCATGTTTTGACCGGAGATCCGGGCTGAGACTATTAGGGTTTATGACTGAAAAGGATGACTCTGGGCCTGCGCCTGTCAATGTATGGACAGGTGACCTCAGGAAGTCCATTCTGCAGTTGTGTATACCTGCGTAGCCCAACCGACAGATGCCGTTTTTAACAGGTAGGGCATCGACTGTTGTGTTGTGGCAGTTCATAACAATTGTTTTGTAGTGAATTGAAACTCTTTGGCATGGTTTATCGTGATAACCATAGTCCCGTTTGTCTAGCTTTCGACTCAAATCGGATCACATCTTTACAGTAAATATAAATGATGACATGTTTGCATAGTTCTGGATGCTGGCGGCATCTCTTTCGAGAAGTCGTTTCGTTCATCATGTCGAATCAGATTGAACTTTGAAGATGCGCATTTCTGCTCATTTAGAGACCCTGAAACATCCATTTGACCATTCCATTGCTTCCGGAACGCTCGAAATACCCAAAATAGGCTCAAGTGGCACTTGAAAACACTTAAAATTGAGTCCGGTGCACCCATAAACATGTTTTGGAATTGGCTGATTTTTTGGGTGCGTGGGACATAATTTATGGGTGCGTGGGAGTCCAACGCACCTTGAAAATACATGTCTGAATTATGTTGATTTTACGGATGCGTGGGGTAATTTTTGGGTGCGTTGGGGTCCAATGCACCCTGAAAATACAAATCCGCTTTTTGTTGAATTTTCGGGTGCGTCAAGCTATTTTCAGGTGCGTGGGAGTCCAATGCACCCTGAAAATACAAGTCTGCTTTTTGTTGAATTTTCGGATACGTTGAGCTATTTTCAGGTGCGTGGGAGTCCAATGCACCCTGAAAATACAAATCCACTTTTTGTTGAATTTTCGGGTGCATCAAGCTATTTTTGGGCGCGTGCTCACACTTATGATTTTTTATAATCCGAACCTGCGGTGGTGTTGGTCAGAGTGACCTTCCGGTGGAAGATGTCGGCGATCGGAAAAGAATTCCGGTCACCGGGAATATTTTTCGGCTATCGGAAAGGGATTCCGGCGAGGGTTTCCGGCGACAAATCCCAGATACTCAGGGGATATTAGCTCTCTCTCTCTCTCTCTTAATCTATCCCAATCTGTCTAAATGAACAGTGGGAGGGGTATTTATACCCGAAAATACCGGACAGTGACCAATGAGGGCCTGCCACGTATGGCGCATCCCATAAAGTCTTTGACGCACCCTCAAATAGGCACGTGGGAGCTCCGACGCGCCCAAAAATGATATTTTGAAAAGTGCTGATTTTTTATGGGTGCGTCGAGTTATTTTTGGGTGCGTTGGAGTTCAATGCATCCAAAAAATACCATGCTGGTTTTGGTGATTTTATGGGTGCGTTGGGCTATTTTAGGGTACGTTGCAGTCCAATGCACCCTGAAATTGCAGTTCTGTATTTTCTGAATTTATGGACGCGTCGAGGGTATTTTTAGGGTGCGTCAAGCCATTTTTTGGATGCGTCAGAGGTAAAAAACATTCTGAAATACTTCTTGAATTTTCATGAATTTAAGGGTGCGTTGGACTGAATAAATGAGTGCGCTTGACGTACCCGTGTCTTGCAAAATTGGGTTTTGCGAAACGGAGGGCTCTTGGGGCCCGTTTCTCAGCGAATCGCCATGCACTGCTTATCATAATTCATAAAGAACGTGTCTGCTTGATTCTGGGCGGTTTTGATCACGGTGATCCGTGGGGCCCACCGGAGAAAATGGCTAAGTACTGGATCCTTTGCAAAATCTGGGTGTTTGGGTGCGTCGGGTAGTATTTTGTGGGATTTTCTTGAAGCACGTGTCCAATTAATTTGTTTTAGAGGGTACTAACTTCTGGGACCCCAACAGATGCCCCTCCGGTGCGTTGCGATGGACCTACAGCCGTTCATCGCGACGCATCGGATTCCCGGGTCCACACTATAAATAGATAAGATAGCTTCATTTCATTTCATTCTTCGTTTTTTACTGTGCATTTGCTCTGCCTTCGACGCACCCAAATATTCTCCAACGCACCCATTTAATATCGCCAGCGCACCCAAAAAAGGTCCAGCGCACCTTTTTATTTCAAATACTTGGATTTTTGGGGTGCGTCAAGCGTGACGCACCCAAATAATGACTTGGTGGAATTCATGATTTTAAGGGTGCGTTGAGATCAACGCACCCAAGTATTCAAACTTGGTTAAATTTTGGAATTTTCAGGGTGCGTTGCGCTCAACGCACCCCTCGTCACAAGTTGGGAAACCCTTAGATTTTTAAGGGTGCGTTGGGCGTGACGCACCCAAATATCGTACTTGGAAAAAATCAGCGAATTTCGAGGTGCGTCGGGCGTGACGCACCCATATACTGGACTTAGCCAATTTTGGTATTTTGGGGTGCGTTGGAGGTCGACGCACCCAAATATTCAACTTTGCATCTTTTTGTAAATTTTGATTATTTTAGGGGTGTGTTAGGTCCGACGCACACAGTTTTCCGGATTTGGACTTTTTTTTGCTTCTGAGGGCTCTTTCGTGTGTAAATTTGGCCCAACACTGCCCGTTATATCCACATTTTGGGTGGGCAAAGCTATTCCCGTGGTGATAAGGATCGTTACTTTAAAGGATATGGGGCCCCGCACTTCCGTCATAAATTTTCATGTGCATTCATTGTTATCCGTAAGCTGTGTCGGGTCTCATATACTTTGAATCTTGGGCTATGCCTGACTAAAAATGACATTTTCTGGGAATTATCATGATTAATTTAGGTAGAGTTTAGACGTACCTGCGCATGCCTCCATTGACTTTGGATCTGATGTAAATAATCTTCATATGCTTCCTCTCTTTACTCCTTTTGTTGAATTGCCGCGATTCTCAAATTGGGTTGTTAGTCTTGTTTTTTTTCCAGCAGACAATGGTTGCGACTCGTGCCTCCTCACGCGTAGCTCGTGACTGCTTGCAACGACTCTTTGACTCCCTTAATCGTCTGGAAGCTTGTTCATCCCTCCATTTTCAATATGATGAGGTGTCTGAGGCTTTATCCAGGCTCGGTACGGATTCTCGTCTCATACTACAGGCTATCCGGAATGTTTCACTTATGGCCTCCACTTTTGATGAGCATAGGGAGGCCATTCTTGGTTTTATTGGCGACTCTTCGTTTCCAGAAGAACTGGAGCTTCTTGAGGCGGCGGAGCCTCCCTTGGCTGATTGTTTCCTGGCCTTATTGAGCCAGCTCAACTCTCTAAAGAGGGAGAAAAGGGCAAAAAGACGATTCCTGGCTTGGGCTGTCCCACTGGCGGAGGCCGAGTTTTCGGATCATTACGCCAGCATCTGGAGAAGGATCAGAGAGGCCTTGAGGGAATATGACGATCTGGCGATCGATGTCTCCATAGTGAGGAACTGGGCAAATGCTGAACACGTGCACTTCGACCTCGTGCAGCAGTGCACCTCCCATTTAATGGATCTGACTTCCAAGGACGCGTAGGTCCAAGCGAAGGTGGACGAATTGAAGGCTCGGCTTCTTCCTCTGCTGCAAGACTGAGATCATTTCCTGTTCGCGGGAAGGGGATCTCGCAATTTTGTGTTGTCTTATGACAAACTCTAACTTTAACATTTAAACAATCGATATGACAGTCCGAACATTTTGGGCCTGTCTCAGTTAATGGATGATGATTATGTTGTTTTCTCTTTCTTTTATCCGTCCTTGTTTGTATGTGTTGATGATGTCGTGGTTGTGAATGCTGTCGTGCTATTTCCTTCTTTGCTAGTTTGAATATATTTTTCTATGACCTTGATTCGCTGATCGGTGCTCATGTCGTCTTTTGCATACTACTTCGCATCCTCTTGAACTTTGAGAGCGTTGATTTCTTTTGTGCATTTGCTTTGAGCTATATCTAAGCTTTTCATGTGCTGTAGCAGATTGTGATGGCTAGCGACCCTTCTGAGGCTGGTCCTTCAGGTCCTCCATTGACTCCTTAAAAGCGTAAGCGGGCGGCTTCGAGGAACGTTGTTCGCCCGTCCGATCAGAATCCCCCCCCCCCGAAAACTTTTAATTTCTATGAACGTATACTAACGTTGCCCAAGGACATGCAAAAGAAGATTCTCTGTGACCAGGTTGTACCACCTCCCCCAGACAGGGGTACACAGGAACAGTGGGACCCTGGTTTGCTCCTTTGCGGGGCTTCCGAAGCGACGGGACAACAGGTTCCGAAGAGGGCGAGGCGAGTCCGTTGGCCCCCGCCCAATCTGCTAGACGCGATCACCCGAAGAGGGCTGGCAAGGGCGCGAAACAAGTATACTTGGAGAAACAGACCAGGTCCAAGTCTGACAAAATGAAGATCGTTTGGTCAACCGTAAAGTTAGTCACTTCTCCTCTTGCTATCCGGAACCCTTATACACGAGGGTATATTAGATCCACTAGAAGTTTCCAGTGGCATCGCTCTCTTCCCAGTATCGAGCCTGCAGATGTGTGCAGCGCAAACTTATTTTTTAGCGTGGAGACATGAACATCTATCCCTAGGCCTTTTCTCAACTGTTCCCTGTCTGAGAATGGCAGGCGTCAGGCTGTCTTGGACCCAAAGCTTATGATATTTTTGGAGCCGAATCAGGACCCCCATCGGCCTTTCCCAACACATTACTTCGAAACTCTCCGGCAAAGATTTCTTCACCTGGGCGATACAGAGATCTGGTTATCGGGCGCCTTCCGGACCCGCGGTCACTTGATTGCTCATCCCGGGTATGTGGCATGGGCGAACTAGATTTTGGAACGCCATAAGGAGACCTTGAAAGCGGTGGGCCTCTTTAAGGCTATTGCGGCCACCTCGAGTTACTTCTGCCGCGAACCGTGGGTTTACAAGGGGTTCTTGAACCACTGGTGCTCTATCACCAACACATTTCATCTGCCATATGGAGAAATGAGCATCTCGCTATGGGACTTGAACCGCATCGCTGGTCTCCCGATCCGCGGGAGGATATATGATGAGTGGGTTCCGAGTGATGAAGAGTTGTCTCGGAAGAAAAAGGGGGTGAGCGAAGGCTTCTTCTCCCCGGCTTGTTATGAGTTATTTGCGGAGCTATCGCAATTCTGGGCTTTCAAGGATAAACTTCCCTTCGAAGACTGGCTGGTCTATTTCAGCCATGGCTTAGAGTAAGCGCTTAATTGCAAGTTGTATGTCATTGTTTCGCCTTTCTCTCCTCCATTAACACTTTGTCTTCTTCATTGCAGTCTGGACTATGCGGCTTATGACGAAGGCCGCGGGGACAAGGCCTTTTTAGAGGATCGAATGAAGGAAAACTTCCCCCGCCCAAACAAGTTATCCCCGACCTGCGAGCTGGCCGGCTTCTTGGAGTACTGGCTAAGTTGTGTGGTCTTGCTGAGCTCGAAGCAGGCCGACAGTGTGAGGGTGTCTTGTTTCGCTGTCGTAGGGGCCTTGGCGAATGGCCATCGTTATGCAATAGCTCCCGCCGTATTATGTTCTCTCTATCGGGCTTTCGGTTATGTTATCAGCAACAAGGACCGGGCTGCCTTCTGCATGAATTCGGCTTACTGTGGATGGCATTTTCTATCCGGATGGCTCGGGGTGTATTTCCCTTGGGTGTATGGTATCGAGTCTGGAGATTATATTCAGCGAAGGGTGGTCCCGTTGTACTTTTTTCAAAAACGGAAGATGGTAGGGCAAAATTTGAACACCGTCAGGGAGAGGATTGCAAGATACGACGATATCCACTTTTTTCACTTCTCGGGCACCCGGAGCAAAGATTCCATATTGTGCACAGATGATGAGAGCATAGACCATAACGAACGCTCATTCTTGATAGCCATCCGCCTGTCCTCGCTTCCTCTTCGTGAGGGACTGGAGTTCTGGAGAGAACCGTACTACCCCAACCGCTTTGCTCGTCAATTTGGATATGATCAAGGAGTACCTGCCACATTGGAGCCGGTGACTCGTGAGCAGCGAGCATATGGCATTGGGCCTATCCATTGGAAATGGATGTGGCGGCAGCTTCTATTGACTGGGACTGGTTGCTCTTTTGCTATCCCTGGGACGGGGAGTGTCACTGGCGCATCTTTCGGGTGGATGAGATGGTGGGTTCATCAATATACGTTGATTCGGAATGGTCATCATGTGACTGATCCCGTCTTTGTTACGCCTCCGATTGTTAGCCCAGCTCCTGCCGACGGACTGGGGTACATGGTGGAGCATCTTCATCAGCCTGCTGTACCGGGTACTCTGAGACTAATGACTTCGATGAATGTGGTGATTGATCACGAGAAGCCCGAGCACACCCTGGAAGGTTGGGTTGCTTATGGGGAAAGGAGTATTGTGCAGGCGGGGCCTGAGTTCCCGTCTCTCGGGCCTATCGATGAGGTGCATCAAGGAGGTGATATTCCCAGGGGTAATGATGACCAAAATGATGGGGATGGTGATGATGATAATGGCAGTGGGGGCGGTGACGATGGTGGTGATGATGGTGGAGACGGCGGCGATGATGGTGGTAATGATGGTGGTGACGACGATGGTGATGATGGTGGTGATGATGAGATGCCACTTGAGCGAACGGGTCCTCGGGTGAAGACTGCTCATCGCACTTCGATAGTTGATGGAGGGAAGAACATTGCCAAGATGCGTAAGAGGTACGATGAAGAGAGATTACAGAAACAACTTTCTGAGGCCGTTGGTGGTACTCCGCTTGGTGACGCGGGTGTAGTCAGGGAAGAGGGTGAGCTGATTCTTCAGGAGAATTTGAGCGGCGATCATCATACTAGAGGAGGCGATGACGATGAACCGATATATGACAATCTTGTCCCTGAGGCGAATGTTGGAGCGATTTTCATGGACTTGGATGACGAGGCGCCCGATGACACTATTCTTATCTCTGATATCCCCATGGCTGAACTTGCAGAGTTCCCGGGTCTTGTTCATGAAACGACGACCACTGCTGCTGTGGAGGTTACACCTCCCCTGACCCTTTCCCGTGTTGAAGATATTGGGGTTGGGGATGTTGATTTAGCTTCTCGGGGCATTCCGGTTTCTTTCGCTGCATCGAGCGTACCTGAACTTACCTCGGAAGCATCTCCGACTGTTGAACCTTCATCAGCTGAGCCTATTGTGGAAGTTGTTCCCATCGCTGGATCGTCATTAGCTGAGCCTATTGGGGAGGCTCCCCGTGGGGTTGAAGTTTTTGGTATAGGAACAAGTGCATCGGAACGTGCTGCGAGGACTCCTCCTACTGTCGTACCGTTGTCGGTTGAACCTATTGCGGAATCCCTTCCTGTTACCATGCCAACATCTGACACCAACATTCCTGAGGTCATAGTGCTATCTTCTCCGGAATTACCTGAGCTGTCGACCAAAGGGACTGCTGAACCTGCCCCAGTATTGCCTACGCCTACTGCCTCGACTAACGTGCCTACCGTTGACATTCTTGAAGCCACTGGTATATTACTTGTTTTCAATGTCTCGATTATCTTCTTCCTTACCGATGCCTCTTTGTACTGACTTTACCATTTCTTTTACCAGCGGCCGTCCCTGTTCATGTCTTAGCCCCTGTCGCCTTGCCCGAGGCATTCATTTCTTCTCTCCGAGGGCTGTCAAAGGTGAAGGCGGACCTTTTGAAGAGTCTTCTAATGAACATCACCGCCTCTCTGAAGGATATGGAAGAATGGTCCATCTTAGATGAAGGGCTGTAGGCGCTTGAATGCAACGCTGCATGGCTCGGTATTGACGTCTCTTTGATGATCAACCATGTAGTCTTGTTCAGGGAAGGCATGGCACAACTCAGCGAGGCGAGACACTTTAGAGTCGATCCTTCTGTTGAGGAGAGGCGCTGTCATTTGCAATCCCTCCTGCCAAAACTTGAGCTATGCGAGGCAGATGTAACCGTGATGAGGCGAGATTTGGCAAGATGCCACCATTGGGCATCAGGGAGGCACAGATCGGCTGGCAGAGATAGATGATGAGATAGCACGGCTGCAAGCTGAACGCTCCGTTGTTCATCTCAATCTCTCAAAATTTGGCAATCAAAACGCTCGTATGCAATTATCTATCGAAAAGCGCGAGGCCGAACGTAATGCTATACGAAATCAGGTTGAAGAACTGAGAAAGTCCCTTCAAAGCGTCCCTGATCCTTCACAAGTCTTAGCCGCGGCGGAGGCAACACAGAGGGTAACCCAGGAGTCTGCAATTCATTTGCTAGAACAATGTTTAAGAAATTTGAACAGTTAGGCTCTGTAATTGTTTTTTTTATTCTGTAATTTTACGGAGATACGTTGTGACAGTAATGTTGTAATGATATGTATACTATTCACGCGATTGTGCTATGTGTTTTATCTTCTTGATATTTCTTTCATTTGCGTTTGGATTCGAATATAAAGTAGATTATTTTGGAAGGAATGTCCCCCTGTCAGGACTTAAACCTATATTGATGCGGAATGGGTGTGCCCGAGCCTTGACTTTAAGGTCCGTCTTTTCATTCCGATTCTTGATAACTTTGGATGGGGCGGGGCAACGATGCCTGATACGTCTCGGGTTTCAATAACTTTCCTGACGCCTGTGTAAACACACGGAATAAAGGATTAGTATCTGTAATTGTAAGCATTGATCATCGTATGGTGTCATTTCTCTTGATGTTTGTCTATTACGCTTTCCCTCTAATGGGGTGTTTACAAATCACAGCAGGATTCTATGTCAAGTATAATATCTTTTCAAGAATCGGCCATTCACCAACAAGCTGATGCCTTGCCCCTTGCAATCGATCACCCGATATGCTCCATTGGAGTATACTTCATCGACGATGCACACTGGATCCCACTTTGGGTCGAATTTACTTTTCGGGCCTCGGGCTAGCACCGGGCGTTTCATCATTAGTACCAGGTCGCCTCTTTTGAATGACCTACCGCGGACTTGTTTGTCGTATGAGGCTGAGATCTGTTTCTGATACATTTCGAGCCTTTGCTGGGCGACCAGTCTCTTTTCATCCAAATCATCCAGCTCGGTCATTCTGATCTCGACATTGCGTTCGGTTGTCAGGAAATAACGAAGCGCGACCCGTAACGACTCAACCTGTATCTCCATCGGGACCACCGCCTCCGTGCCGTACACCAACTAGTAGGGTGTAGCTCGCGTGGCTGTGCGGTGTGTGGTTCGATATGCCCACAATGCTTCGGGCAGCCGTATGTCCCAGTCCTTCTTATTTTCTGCCACTGTCTTTTTCAGAATCTTCACAATAGTCTTATTGAATGCCTCAGCCAACCCATTCACAGGGGGTAATAAGGTGATGAATAACAATGCTTGATCTTGAACTTTGCGCATAGCTTATCAATAGTAGCGTTCTTGAAGGGTGTTCCGTTCTCCGTGGTGATTTTCTCAGGAATACCATGTCTGTATAATATGGCGTGGCGGATGAAACTTTCAACATGTTTTGCCTTCACGCTCCTAAGCGCGACTGCCTCGGCCCACTTGGAAAAATAATCCGTCGCGGCTAAGATGTATTGGTGTCCCTGGGAAGAGGGCGGGCTGATCGGCCCGATCACGTCCATGCCCCAGGCTGCGAAAGGCCAAGACATGACTGACTGATGCAATTCTTCTGGTGGTGAGTGTATGATATCTGCATGGATTTGACACTGATGACATTTCTTGACAAATTTTATTGCATCTTTCGCCATTGTGGGCCAATAATATCCCATGTGTCGGACACAGTGATGTAGGTTCCTGCCTCCTTGGTGGGCACCGCATTCTCCTCCGTGGGCTTCCTTCAATGTGGCGTATGCTTCCTTCTGGTCCAAGCAGCGTAGCAACACTCCCTCATACGAGCGCTTGTAAAGAACGTCATTCTGTAGTATAAACGATCCAGCGCGTCTCCTAACCTGTGTGCGCATCTTGAGCTCTTCTGGTAAGAACTCATACTTCAAGTAATCGATGAATGGTCTTTTCCAGTCATTATCTTCTGTGATTTCGAAGCAACAGATGGGGTTTACGCTTGCTTCGCCACCACGCAGTATGGCTGTCGGTAGGATCCTCCTTTCTTCGATCGTTACCTGAAGTGGGCTGCCTCCGGGGTTAGCCAGAGCAGCGGCTAGGCTAGCCAATGCATCAGCCTGTACATTTTCCTGTCTCGGTATATGTGAAATGCTGTTATCACAAAACTGGTCGAACAGTGATTGCGCTTGGCGGTAGAAAGGCGACAACTCAGGTTTGCAGACCTCATATTCTGTCGTCAACTGTCCGATGACTAGTCTGGAGTCGCCATAGATCTGTATTGCCTTGATTCGCATCTCTAATGCGAGCTGTAGCCCAATGATGAGGGCTTGATATTCTGCTTCGTTGTTGGTGTAGGCTGGCACTATTGTAAACGAGTAGGGCAGCAAATCTCCCTGTGGGCTGATAAATATAACCCCTACTCCTGCCCCTGTCGACCTGGAGGCTCCATCAAAGTACATTTGCCATAGCCGTGGTCTTTCGATCATCATAACCTGGTCATCCGGGAGGTCACATTCCATTTCTTCGCTGCTCGGGACTGGATGCGCAGCGAGAAAATCCGCGATTGCTTGTCCTTTAATAGCCCGGGCTGGGACGTATGTGATGTCGAATTCGGAGAGGAGAAGGGCCCATTTAGCTAAACGCCCAGACAGCATAGGCCGGTTCATAAGGAACTTGATTGGATCCGCCTTGGATATCAACGTTATTTGGTGTGAGAGGCAGTAATGCCTCAGTTTCTTTACAGCAAAAATGGGAGCGAGACATATCTTTTTAATTGCTGAATAGTTGAATTCGGCCCCTACCAGCGTGCGGCTTAAGTAATATAGTGCATTCTCCTTCTCTTCTTCGTTCTTCTGTGCCAGGAGTGCCCCCAGTGAGTTATCACCTACTGCGATGTACAGAATCAGTGGCTTTCCCTTGATTGGGGCGGCAAGGACTGACGAATTCCCGAGCATCTCTTTTAAAGAGTCGAAGGCTTTCTGACAAGCGTCGTCCCATTCAAACTTAACATCTTTCTTGTTGAGGCGGGAGAACGGTTGACAACGACCAGCCAAGTTCGAGATGAATCTCCTCAAATATGCTACGCGGCCTTGAAAACTCTTCAACTGCTTCAGGTTCTTCGGAGGCGGCATTTCTATGATGGCCTTGATCTTTGCGGGATCAATTTCTATGCCCCTGTGTATGACCACGAAGCCTAGAAATTTGCCAGACGCAACTCCGAACGCGCATTTTAGTGGATTCATACGGAGACTTTTCTTGCGCAACCGTTGGAACACTTGCCTTAGGTGCTCTCTGTGCTGCTCGTGATTGGCCGACCTTACGACTAGATCATCTACATAGCATTCGACATGTTTATGCATCATATCCTGAAATATAACGTGCATTGCCCGCTGGTATGTTGCCCCTGCATTTTTTAATCCGAAGGGCATTACGCGATAACAGTAGATGTCGAGGGTTGTACGGAAGGCCGTAGCTTCTTCATCTTCCGGGGCCATGCGAATCTGATTGTATCCTGAATACCCATCCATGAAGGAAATTACTGCATATCCGGTTGTGCTGTCAATCAATAATTCTAGAATTGGCAAAGGAAAATCATCTTTCGGGCAGGCTTCATTAAGATTCCGGAAGTCAACGCAGACTCGGATCTGTCCGCTCTTCTTCTTGACTGGCACGATGTTTGAAATCCATCGGGGGTACTTCACCTCTCGAACGAATCCGGCCTGAATTAGTTTCTTGATTTCTTCTTCAATCTTAGGTACAACATCAGGATGAAACCGTCGTTGTGGTTGCTTTACTGGCTTCTTTTCCTTCATGATACTTAGCTTGTGCGTGGCGATTGCCGGACTGAGCCCGGGCATTTCTGAATATGTCCAGGCAAAGATGTCTTTGTTCTCCTTCAATAGCTGCATGTATCTCTCTTTTTCATTTTTTGGGACGTTTCTGCTCAAATATGTATTCCTGGGTTCTTCGAGGGTACCTAAGTTCACCTCTTCAAGTTCATCAATCGTCGGTTGTCCACCGTCTTCTAATTGCACGGGTGCGACACTTGGCTGGATTACGTCGATAGAATCCTGCGCTCGGACTTCTTCTGCTGGGCCAATGGTTACCATGTTTACGTTTGCCTTGGCTCCTAGACCTTCTCCGTTTCTGTATACTTGCTTATATTCTTCGAATGGAGCTAGCAGTCTTTTCTTTGTGTCTGAGCCTTGACTGCAGAATCCCATATTCCTCATAATCTTCCGGCTGGCTTTGCTATATCTCTTCTCTTCTATTGGTCGAGATTGGGCAGACCCTCTTCCTTCTTCTTTCCCTTCTTATGGTACTGGCTGGCTTGGCCCTGAGTGGAACTTGATATCTTTCTGGGTGGCATCTCTTGACGGCACGAATTGGCTTGGAGCTTTTGGAAATGGCTTGGTTCTTCCTATCTTGGGTATAGGTATATTGAAGCTGGATTTGAGTACACTCATGTGTTGATCTGAAATCAGTTTTAACATGGACTGCCCTGGCTGACGCAGATGCTGCGGTACCACATAGAATTTCTTCGTAATCGGCTGAGGTTGGTTTTTCTGCTGACATTGGGATCTTCCCTGGGTGATGAGCTGGGGTTTACCTTCCTGTACGCACTTCTCAACTTGAGGTTCTGCCCCTTGTCCTTTCTTCCTTATGTCGGACTTTTTGCTGGTTTTATCGCTTTTGGACGGGTCATAATATTTCGCATCAGCCAAAAATGACTCAGCTATCGTGTATGGCTTCGGATCTACTGCTATCTTGTGTTGGACATCGTCTCTGTTATATTTTGAAACACTGGTGATATGTCGAAGGGATTATCCGATTCTGATGGAGCCAGGGCCTTCCTAAAAGGAGGTTGTATGTTGTCACCGTGTCGATCACCTGACACGTTACTTTTGTCGTCAATTCTTCGATCTCTAACATCACCGTGATTGATCCCAGTGTGCGTTGACTGTCTTGATTGAACCCTTAAATCATCATGAGGCTCGGGCGTAGTGCCGATTGCCTATAACCCAGCTTCTGTAATGTCTTCAATGGCATAATATTCACAGCAGACCCGTCGTCCAACATGCACCTCTTGATCTCGGTGTCCCTGATTGTCCCTGTGACCATCAACGGGCGATTGTGGTCTATTAACTCGGTCGTGCAGTCTTCTTCTGAGAAGGTGATTGTCGCAGGGTGGTTGACATGCATGACTTGTGACACTGGCATGTATCCCTCCCAGAATTTGTCTGTGTTATTCATTTCTTCTTCTATTTCTATCATCATGACCTCCCTGACCTCACTGTCAAGTAAGTCATTGATTAACATTTCTCTGTACACTTTCGAGAGACATAGAGCATCGTATATACTTAGCCGGGCGGGAACCTTCCGTAAGTGCGACACAACATCATATGCTACTGGTCTCGGGCTTGGCTGACTAGTCGTGGCTTCACCAACTTTCTCTTTCAACTTTTGCACGTGAGGTCTCCCTTGCGGCCTGTCGTGGACACCATCTTCTTGCATTGGGTCGTCTGGTCTCGGAGGGGTACGGTCAGGCATTTGTCTTCCTGATCGTAAGATGACCGCGTTAACTTCTCTCTCGACTGCTTGTGGGGTTTCTTCGGCCGGTACTTGTTCGGTGAACGACACCATTTCGCAATATGCTATGCTCATCACGGGTCGCTTCTGTAATATTTCTCTCCTTCCTCTCCCCCTGTTCCCTCTTTGGTTAACGAGCCTCCGTCTGTTCTCGAGTCTTTTCTTGCTACTGACTAGAGTCCATGGTTCCTTTGGCTCGGGGAATGAAGTCGTTAGGTGACTGCTACCTTCTACTGGGATTGCTGAAATTGTCCCGGCTATCTCCCTTGCTGTCTCGGGTACCTTCATGCTGATAACCCCTTGATTGATCAACCCTTGTATCCTTCCTTTCAAGGAGAAGCAATCTTCTGTCTTGTGGCTAACACATTGGTGATATTTGCAATATTTGGGATCGTTTACCCGTCCAACTTCATGGGGACGGACGGGCTCCGGTAAACGCATTAAGCCTTCCTCGACCAATTGTTCCATGATCGGGACTAAATCGGCCATATCGAATGTATATGGGCCATTAGCCCTTTCTCTTTCGGCTATCGATACGCGTTTAGGCACATAGGGTCTTTTACCCTTGTCTTGCGTGACTGCTGTCTTCATTTCCGCCCTATGATCGACAGCGGGACGTTTTCGATCTTTCTGTTCCTTGACCTTGTCGACCTGGTGGGTTTTTACCACTCTTCCTGTCTCTCTCTTCTGTCTCTCGGGTCTGAAGTTTACCCGGGAAGCTGCTTCTTCCACCAGATGGGCTTTCGTTGCTAGTTCGCGAAAGGAGTTGAAGGTGTTACCTGACAGTCCGTACGAGATCATGGGGTCTAGAGCCCTTAGGCACATCTTCATCTGCTCGCCTTCACTGGGTAATTCACGACATTGAGCCGCCGTAGTTCCCCATCGGTCAATGAATTTCTCGATTGGTTCACCATTCCTCTGTCTGACCAATGCTAGGTCCGTTAACGAGATCTCCCTCTCGGTTGCAAAGAATTTGGAGATGAAAGCGTCCTGCATTTGCTCCCATGTCCTTATAGAGTCGGCCGGTAGTGACATGTACCATTGAAAGGCCTTCCCTGTCAGGGTAGATCTGAATAACCGCATGCAATACTGCGGGACCGTGGACCAATTTCCTAACGTAGTCAAGAAGTGGGTGATGTGCTCTTCTGGCGATCCTCTTCTGTCGAACTTTTCGAAGTCTGGGCATCTGAAATTGGCTGGGAACGGCACCTCTTCCACCTCTGGCAGGTACGGGACCCGATATTTATAGCTGTCCCTCTTTTCTTTCTCTTTTTCTTGCTGCATCATGTGGACTATCGTCTGGGATAACTCTTCTCGCGATACGTGAGATGTGGAAAGTGGTGCGCGCTCTATTGGCGTGACCCGAAGTTGGGCAGGCGGTTCATGCTCAGTTGGGCCTTCTGCTGCCCCTTGGGATTCCTCTGTCAACTGACGGGTGGGTGGCGCGATACTTCTGGTGGCATTCTGTGATATTAGGGTGGCCAAGGCTTCCTGAATAGCCCTCATCCGATCATTTGTCTCGCGGTTAGCCTCTACCAATCTATCGATCTGATCTTGGAGTGGAGGCAATTCTTCTGCTTCATATGGTCCTTCTTCTTCTCCTTCAGCTATTTGGACCATCACCACTTGCGCCAACGGGATTTCCTGAGGTGACCTCTGCTTCGATTCAAGCGTCGTCATGGGCTCGGCTTTCTTCACATGTGGGGACCTGATAGGTTTCCGAGAGGTGCGGGCGACCTTGGACAACGGCGGAAATTGCTCGGCTGTCATTTTAGGTACTGCGGGTTTGGTTAATATGACCTGGCCATCGCTAGGGATCTTCTGCCCCTGCTTCGGCTGCCACTGTTTCTTGAGCACGGGGCGAAATCTCGCAACGTTCGCCTTTCTATATGCAGCTAGGATGGCAACTTTCTTCTGTTCTTTCTTCTGTCTCCGGGTCTCAACCAACTGCCATTCTGAGCCTGGGCTAGCAGTTGCGGTTGCGGTGAAATGAGGGAAGTTGAAACCTCCGTTGGCAAGGAAGGTGCACGAACTTGTCATCAAGCATGCCATCTCTTCTGTCTGCGTTACTATCTTGCTAATTCTGCGGTGTCATAAAAATCTTTAGAACAGTTCACAAGTGCGGTCGGGAGTATGAGCCCATCGATCGCAGTGCATAAACTGACAAAAATAAGCAAGAAGGAGACAAATACGTGTAGTTGTGGAAGTTTGTGGTTTTGAAAACCCTTGATTTACCGTATATTGCCTTAAAGATGAAGGGAAGAACGTTCCCGTTGAGAGTCGCCAGTTTTGCGCCCGAGGGAGCCGAAACATTATGCCTCGCGGTAACTTTCCTATGTGTAAATTCATGTTTGTGAGTAATTGATCTTAGAGCGTCTCCATATTCAGATATAACCAGAGATTGTGGGTTCGATCCCCAGCAGAGTCGCCAGTTTGTTAGAACTAGAAAAATGAACTCCAAAGGGGACATTTTCCTTGAAATGTGGTATTTTGTTGCTCTGGGGTTCTGAATAACGGAAACAATCATTGACAATCATAAGCATTCATAAAAGTACACAAGGAGAGATATCGCAAGGCGAATTTTATTCCAGAGATCCTGAGATCTTGTACATTCCAGGCCGTGATCTGGCACGAGCCCTTAATTACATCGAATGATCGATGACCCTTGATTAAAAGGCAAAAGACTAGTCAGCAGGGACTATGGTCTGAGAGTTTGTGGTCATAGAGACCTGTATTTGTTTTGTTATGGACCGAACCATCTTTGTATTAGTCAGATGTCTATGTCCCATGTTTTGATCGGAGATCCGGGCTGAGACTATCAGGGTTTATGACTGAAAAGGACGACTCTGGGCCTGCGCCTGTCAATGTATGGACAGGTGACCTCGGGAAGTCCATTCTGCAGTTGTGTATACCTGCGTAGCCCAACCGACAGATGCCGTTTTTAATAGGTAGGGCATCGACTGTTGTGTTATGGCAGTTCATAACAATTGTTTTGTAGTGAATTGAAACTCTTTGGCATGGTTTATCGTGATAACCATAGTCCCGTTTGTCTAGCTTTCGACTCAAATCGGATCACATCTTTACAGTAAATATAAATGATGACATGTTTGCATAGTTCTGGATGCTGAAGGCATCTCTTTTGAGAAGTCGTTTTGTTCATCATGTCGAATCAGATTGAACTTTGAAGATGGCATTTCTGCTCATTTAGAGACCCTAAAACATCTATTTGACCATTCCATTGCGTCCGGAACGCTCGAAATACCCAAAATAGGCTCAAGTGGCACTTGAAAACACTTAAAATTGAGTCCGGTGCACCCATAAACATGTTCTGGAATTGGCTGATTTTTTGGGTGCGTGGGACATAATTTATGGGTGCGTGGGAGTCCAATGCACCTTGAAAATACATGTCTGAATTATGTTAATTTTACGGATGCGTGGGGTAATTTTCGGGTGCGTTGGGGTCCAATGCACCCTGAAAATACAAATCCGCTTTTTGTTGAATTTTCGGGTGCGTCAAGCTATTTTCGGGTGCGTGGGAGTCCAATGCACCCTGAAAATACAAGTCTGCTTTTTGTTGAATTTTCGGATACGTTGAGCTATTTTCAGGTGCGTGGGAGTCCAATGCACCCTGAAAATACAAATCCACTTTTTGTTGAATTTTCGGGTGCGTCAAGCTATTTTCGGGTGCGTGCTCACACTTATGATTTTTTTATAATCCGAACCTGTGGTGGTGTTGGTCAGAGTGACCTTCCGGTGGAAGATGTCGGCGATCGGAAAAGAATTCTGGTCATCGGGAATGTTTTTCGGCTGTCGGAAAGGGATTCCGGCGAGGGTTTCCGGCGACAAATCCCAGATACTCAGGGGATAATAGCTCTCTCTCTCTCTCTCTCTCTCTTAATCTATCCCAATCTGTCTAAATGAGCAGTGGGAGGGGTATTTATACCCGAAAATACCGGATAGTGACCAATGAGGGCCTGCCACGTATGGCGCATCCCATAAAGTCTTTGACGCACCCTCAAATAGGCACGTGGGAGCTCCGACGCACCCAAAAATGATATTTTGAAAAGTGCTGATTTTTTATGGGTGCGTCGAGTTATTTTTGGGTGCGTTGGAGTTCAATGCATCTAAAAAATACCATGCTGGTTTTGGTGATTTTATGGGTGCGTTGGGCTATTTTAGGGTACGTTGCAGTCCAATGCACCCTGAAATTGCAGTTCTGTATTTTCTGAATTTATGGACGCGTCGAGGGTATTTTTAGGGTGCGTCAAGCCATTTTTTGGATGCGTCAGAGGTAAAAAACATTCTGAAATACTTCTTGAATTTTCATGAATTTAAGGGTGCGTTGGACTGAATAAATGGGTGCGCTTGACGTACCCGTGTCTTGCAAAATTGGGTTTTACGAAACGGAGGGCTTGTGGGGCCCGTTTCTCGGCGAATCGCCATGCACTGCTTATCATAATTCATAAAGAACGTGTCTGCTTGATTCTGGGCGGTTTTGATCACGGTGATCCGTGGGGCCCACCGGAGAAAATGGCTAGGTACTGGATCCTTTGCAGAATCTGGGTGTTTGGGTGCGTCGGGTAGTATTTTGTGGGATTTTCTCGAAGCACGTGTCCAATTAATTTGTTTTATAGGGTACTAACTTCTGGGACCCCAACAACCGGGTAGACATTAGAGACTTCAAAGACCCATGCAAGAACTCCTAGGTTTCAGAAAAGAAAAGATAAGAATGGAAAAATCACAAATGGAAACCCTTACCTGATAAGAAAATGGATTTGGATGCACAATAGATGATGTAGATGATGAATCGAAACCCAAATCGAACAAAAATCACCTAGGTAGAGGTAGAACAGTCGAATGAAGCTTCTAGGGTGAAGGGAAGAAGAAAAAATTCAAGAGAAATGGGGCTGAAATGAGCCCTGACCGGATATAAAGCCGTCCGAATGGGGTCTGCCTACGGCTGTTGACTAGTTGATGGAGGGGCTCCGACTGGCCAATGCTAAAAAAATTACACATGTGTTGGGGCTCAAAATCTCACCCATGATAAAACAACATATGATGGTCCATCTACGACGATCCAGATCGATTCCAGACTTGGAAAACACCCAAAAATTGCGATCGGATGACAGTATAGCTTTAACCCTAAGTGGACCACGTAATCATGACCGAAACCTATGAATGCTATTTCAGAGTAGAACTGGACATGCATATTGCTGGAAAATGATCCAGAACGCCCCAAAACCCTTAGCACCCAAATTTGAATGTCGCGCGATGCATACTTTTATCGGCGCGCCTCGAAATACATTCTACCCCTGTTTGGAGTGACTGGAAGGGTCTGAAACCTACAAATGCTATTTTAAAGTGGAACTAGATATGCGTATTGTGCTAAATGATCCAGAACACCCAAAAACCCTTAACACCCAAATTTGAATGTCGCGCGATGCATACTTTTACATGTGCGCCCCTAAATGTGTTCTACCCCTGTTTGGAGTTGATCAGAAGGGTTCGAAACCTACAAATGCTATTTCAGAGTGGAACTGAACATGCATATTGCGTCCAAATGATCCAGAATGCCCAAAAATCCTTACCCCCGAATTTGAATGTCGTATGATGTATATTTTCACCTGCGCACCTCGAAGCATATTTTGCCCTTATTTGGAGTTGATCGGATGGTCTAAATTGGGAAGGAACTACCAATATTCACAGAAGTTGATCATCCGTACCCTGACATATTTATTCAACAACCTAAAGAGAGACTTAAAGTACTTTGGCGTCAATGACTTCGACCTCCGAAAAGGTACCTGTCCTTTGGAGCGGACAGTCAGAGCCTGAAATTTGGAAAATATTCTAAGTATGGGATTACATGCGTACACCACAAAGGACAAATGTGCATAAGAGGAGAGAAATGCCCATGCCCCTACCACATGCGCCTGGGAGCTTAACTTCCCTTCTTCCAAATACCAAAACTAAAAAAATACACTAAATATGGGCACATGCGCCCACCACAAGGGGAATATGCGTCCACACTCTAACAACATGTGCTTGAAAACCCTACTCCAAATACATGCGCTCGCCATTTTCCATTTGCTTGGACTCGGGACTCGATTAACATACTATAAATAGCAGACGACCTAATGACAGAGAGAGCAATTCATTTGCAGAGAGACGTTAGCGCGACGCAAGGTAACATGCACTTGCTATGAATTCCCTCATTGGAATCCCTCGTCGGAAGGGATTACCCTGCTGGATTCCCTCGCCGGAAAGGGTGACATGCGCCCACTCCATTGGGCTTGAAAAAGTGCAAAATAAACTTAGTGGAAATTTCTCCACTCTCAAGAGTAACATGCGCCCACCTCCCTATGGCCGGAAAACCCTGAAAAACGGCTACGGAGTGGAATTTTCCACTTTGTAAGAAACACATGTGCCCACCCCTTGAGGGTGGGGTGAAATTCTCTAAGTCCCAAAGGGACATGTGCCCATCAGCCTAGCCCAGTCTAGGCGCATGTGTTATGATATATGCGCCCGGGGAGGAAAATTCTCTCTCTTTCTCATTTTTGGAGACATGTGCCCGGGAGAGGGGCACATGCGCCCACCACCATCCCTACATGCACCCAGACGGTCATGCCTTACCCGAAAACTCCGTGGTGTGGCCCGCCTCTCCACCGTAGTATGTCTCCTAGACACACATCGCCGAGTTCTATCCATCCCCTCAACTAAATCTTCCAACGATCGATGTTAAGTGGACCAAATCAGTGATTTAATAAAAAATGACCAACACTTAGCCAAATTTGAAAGTCCAAAAATCCTTCCGTAAGAGCATAAAACAGTTGAAATCAAGCAGAATCAAGTGGATTTGATCGACGCCAAGAGAGAAACTTAGTTTCTCCATGATCCGAAACACCATAATAATGCACTACAACGATATTATTCGCCATCCTAATCGTCGAATACCCTAATTAAGCGGTAAACGGACCTAGTACTTAGTCATTTTCAGCCTTGAGAAGTGCCATGTTGGCTCGAAGATCGACTGACGCCAAGTAAAATTAGGCGCAATCTCACTGACGCCAAGCCGGATTTAACATCCTCCTATCATAAGGCAACTAAATCAAGCACTTGTGGGACACTAATTCCCACCGTTTATCGATTATCAACATAAACATGCATATATCAGCCCCAATACTTAACCATTTTCAGGCCTAGAAATGTGCAATTTAGCTCATTAAGCCTGAACTCTCGAAGAAATATAGCTCGACACAGCCTATCCGAGTGATTCAATCTCTCGAAGCATCGATCATTAAAAATATTGTCGTTGAATTAAGGACATGCATAAAGCAAATTAACTAAATCAAGTGCATAATTCACCCGATGTACCAAACATCAAGTATGATGCAATCCTCTATCGAGCATACAATAAAGATCATGTATATTTACTTTGTGCTTCTCGTATCCATTATATGAACTCTATTCATCCCAGATCGAGGTATGAAACCAAATTAAAAGGACTATGATTATCATCGAAAAACTGTAATAAAAGAGTTTCAAAACATCCGAAATACTTCATTATGAACGACTATCACTAAAACCAGTTGATGTACTTCCCATCTAAAGTTGGGTCCGTCAGTTAAGCAATTTAGGTAGTTGTGGTGTATCTTTCTGTGGTCACTTGTCCGCAGCGACGATCACTGACACTGTGTTGTACCACCCGACAACCATAATGTGTCTTCCTGCAGTCACCCGTCCTCAGCGATGGTCATTGACACTATGTTGTACCATTTGACAGCCATGATGTATCTTCCTGTGGTCACCCATTCGCAGTGACGGTCAATGGCACTGTGTTGTATCATATGACAGCCATAGTATGTCTTGCTGTGGTCACCTGTCTGCAGTGGCGGTCAATGACACTATGTTGTATTATCTGGTAGCCGTAATATGCCTTCCGGTGGTCACCCATTCGTAGTGACGGTTACTAGCACTATGTTGAGCATGACAACCATGGCGTGTCTTTCTGTGATTACCCGTCGACAGTGACGATCACTGGCACTGTGTTGCACTACATGAGAATCATGACATGTCTTCCTATGGTCACCTGTCCTCAGTGACGATCATTGGCACTGTGATACATGGCTTGGTTAAAACCCTGGCTGTTTCTTAACTAGGAACGCCCAAAAGAACATGGGACAGACATTTAACTTCTCTAAATGATGGCTCAGTCCATAAGAAACTCGAAACCATGAACTCAAAGATCATAGTCCCTGACAACTTAATTACTTGCTCGATCTATCTGGGCCTCTTCCCGAACACTCCATCTATTGTACAACTATCATTCATGGTGGAACTTTTGTCGCTTTGTGCCGTGGTTTTCTCCTATAGGAGTTTTCACATAAAAATCTCTGTGTTGTTTGTGGTATGTTTTACTTTTATTTATGCTCTCTTAATGCTTTATTTAATTTATCTACGATGCATGCATATATTTGCTTTTGCCTTTTAATCAAGGGTGATTAACCTATTGTTGTAATTAAGGGCTCGTGACCAGCATCACAGCCTGGAATGTGAAAGATCTCAGAATCTCTGGAATAAAATTCACCTTGTGATGCTTTCTTGTGTGTACTTTGTTAATGCTTGTGATTGCCTATGAATGTCTCTATTATTTAGACACCCCAGAACAACGAAACATAAGAAAATTTCCTTGAGCATTTTTTAGTTTTAACAACATGTAGTGCGGTTTTCACAATCCTAAAAGAAAAGTCTAGAAACAGATTTTTTAAACTAGGTTTCTACAGACCCAATCACTCATTTTGGGTTGGCCATGGGCCCATGTACCTCAGTTCAGCAAAATGCCTAAAATGACGCTCAATATCCCTCAACTGGAAGAGGCTCGAGAGCTCCAGATTTGACAATAACTTCTAGAGAGGGGTTAACTTCGTATTTCTAATCCTCGTAGGTTCATTTGGGAAAAGAGTCTCTCTAGAATAATGGGCCTACTTGTCTTTAGTTCCCATCACTATGAGATTAATATGAATCTGATTCCGAACTAGTATCATCCCAAGTGGCAACTATGACCTTTCTCCATTTATGTTTCTTTTTCTCTTTTATGAGCAATTGGGAGCAATGTAACCGTACTTCCCACAATTATAGCATTTTAGCTCTTTTGATCTTTTAAAGGATTTACTTGTATGGTTCTTGTGATCAAAAGACCTTCCTTCCTTGTGGTGGCTCTTGCCTTTAAAGAATTTTTGAAATTTCTTAGCCATAACAGTCAATTCTTCTATGTCTATTTCCTCATCACCATTATTATTAGAAGTGGGTTCTTTACGAGAGGTTTTCAGTGCCACATTTTTTGGATTTTGTGGAAGGTTTGAAATGCAATTCATGGGTTTAAAGGGATCCTAGCAATTCTTCAACCTTCATGGTATCTAGCTCCCGACATTCTTCTAGAGTAACAACTTTAGTGGAGAAACGTTCCGGTAAGGATCTCAGAATTTTCCTACATAGGTTACTTTTCGGAACCGGTTCTCTTAAACCACACATGTCATTTATGATTTTACTCAATCCGGTAAAGAACTCCATAAGTGTCTCATTTCCCTCCATTCTTATGTTTTCAAACTGTGTAGTGAGGAGCTGAAGTTTTGAGCGTTTAACAATGCTTGTTCCTTCATGAGTAACTTCAAGAATGTCCCATGCTTGCTTACTAGTTTGGCAAAATTCATCTCTAGAGATCGAGTAGAAAATAACATTTAAACCTTATGCATTATAGACACATTGCGTTTTATCAAAATCTGTCCACATAGCCTTCTCACTTGGTTTGATGACATCTGGTTCACCTTCCTTCCTTATGGTATCCATTGGGACTTTATATCCAAGCTCAAACATGTCCCATATGTCAGAATCAATGGATATTAAAAAGATGCGCATTCGAGCTTTCCAATATGCATAGTTTGACCCGTCAAAGAAAGGAGGTTTAGTAACGGATGTGTAGTCCTCTTTAGACATATTTTCAAGCTCTATTAGGATCTTACTACGAGTCGTTAAACCTGAATGGAGGAACCCGCTTTGATACCAATTGAAATTGCGGTTTGCACCGCTATTGAGATAAGCTTGAAGGTATGCTTATGTCCTAGAGGGGGGTGAATAGGACTTTTGAACTTTCATTGCCAATTAAAACTTAATAACCTTAACAATACGATTTACCAATCAAGCACATGCAAGGCTAATGAATTAATCACAAAAGTTCTTCCTAGATTATCAACAATACTATGTGACCTATATGGATTATGAGATATGGACCGATTCAAACAAGACTTACAGACATTTGATTAAACAATTGATATTTGTGTAAGTTCTAAGATAATTAACTAGAAATGTATAGGAGTATATCATGCATGCATTTCATCAAACATGTAAAGTGACATTCATTATGATCTTAAGCAATAAACAGAATTAGTGAGCAACACAAACTTTCAACACATTGCACAAGATTTATAGTGGTTCGACGATGAGTCTACTCCACTCTCGAATGATCCGCTCACTCCTTGAGTGGCCGAATTTCACTATCCAATGGTTTTAAATGAGGTTCACCATAAACCTTTGCAACTTACATAAGGTCTATTCCTACACAAGGACTCCACACATCCTACACAAGGACAACGCACGTATTCTTCCGTGTCGAAGGCCTACGTAAGGACATTCACGTCCTACACAAGAACACACACGTCCTACTCAAGGACAAGCTTGAGATTGGGTCACAATCTCTAAACCCCAACCTCAACAAGAAGGGGGAATCAAACAATGCACTCTATGATCTTAATCACTTACAATTGATGAGCCTCGACTCAGCGCCGTTGAGTAGCTTTAGCTTCCATGAATGCTTTAGCTCCTTTCCAAGCTTTCACGATCAGCTACCAATGCATATGATGTTCCTAAACCAATGTCGGGTAGGTGGGAGAAGATATTTATGTTCCATTTGCCTATTTCAATGCAATGGTTAGTGTAGGAATCACCAATCTAATCATTCAATGTATATAATGACTTCAAGATGAAGCTTCAATGATTGGGACAACCATGAATGCTATGCTTGAGTTCATACTTCAAATCAAGCTTTGAATGCTCATTGAAGTGCCATGAATCACTTGGTTTGAATGATGAACTCAAAGCAATGATTAGCGAAGGAGGTTAGGGAATGCTCTTAAATGCCTCTCTCAATGCTCTCAATGGGTGTGATAAGGATACCATTATAGCCCTCAAGATATGCCTTTATAAACTCTAAAAATCGGGTACCAGCAGATATAAAATGGTTAGTTGTCGACCTGCCTAAGACCCCTGTCAACTGGTCGGACAGAGCCTCTGAACAGTCGGCTGACCGGTCGAAAATTTAAGCTCTAGGTAAACTAGCTTGCTGGACAATTTATGTTCATAGCCGACCGGTCAGAGGAGGCCATCTATCGGTCAGCAGATCGGTCTAAAATTCGGACCTTAATGTAATTTCCTTGCTGAACAAATTTCGCACATGTCCGACCGGTCAGTCGACCAGTCCACAATATAATTTTTTTTGTTAAGAGCTTGGTATGTAATAGGGTTTATATAGCCAACCGAGTCGGCAGGCTTGGTACTTGGCCTGTTTTAGGTTGAATTTTAGAATCCCTTTATGGTGCCCAAACAAAGTGGTTTCCCTAGGTTTTTCCAAGGTTTGACACCTACACAATGGAGGTCCAAGTCTGATCAACCTGACCTTAAATCCGTCCATCAAATGGCTAAGATTAAGCATGATTCGAATGCCATTAAGCAGGGTGTTTTAGGATCCTATGGATTGTCTATATGCAACTTACTTTCTGAGCTTGGTTTGACTTGAACTTTAGTGTGGAAAGCTGCTTCAGTCTTAAAGTCTTTAAGTCTTCAATCTTTGTTGGGGCTCATAAGACTTGATTGACTAATACGCTTACGTAATTGACAATATGATGCACAAATCAGTGCAATAATAGATACATGCAGACCGCGCTCTGCCCAAGCTGCATGAACATACAAGGATTCAAGTAGGATAGCCAGTGTGCCCTTACATCCATTACAATCACCTTCAAATTCGAAGAAGTGCGGATGAAGATGACTTGTCAAGTGATAGATGCGGTGACGACATATAACCTCTTGCTGGGAAGACCTTGGCCTCATCATCATGGTATCATTCGGTTAACATATCACCAATGCTTCAAATACAATCAGGAAGGGGTACAGTATCAAGTGGTGGTAGATCCAAACCCACATGCAGTTGTCGAAGTGTTCTTAGCTGATGCCCAGTATTATCAGACAAGTAACATAGGAGAATAAGCCAAAAAGCTCGATGAGACAACAGAGCAGATGTTGGGGGCAAGACCTCAAGACAAAGATTTCAGCCAAAAAAACCCGACTCCGCAAATGACTCCCAGAACAGTTGTGGTTCGTCAGGATCTGCCACTGCCATAAAAGAAGTTTTATCTAATCCATAAACATCTTCGTAAGGTGGGACAGTCCATTCTCGAGCTAATGTCAAGCAAGCAAATGAGCATTCTTCAGTCAAGCTTCAATGTACGACTACTAAAAGCAGAGAAGGTCTAACCATTTCCAAAAGCACCTAGCCAATTCTAAGTACCACCTAAAGGTGGGGTGTTGAGGGGAATCAGTTCTATTCAAGCTCAAGCAAGCAAATGACGCCAGAAGAGGATCACGAAATGTCATCGATAAGGACAAGACCAATATAAGAAGGAAGGTACAATGAAGCCAACAAAAACATCATGGAAAACATTGGCTTCTTGTGTGTCGAGACACCAACAAGGAGATTCATGTTAGCACCATTTGAAGAGAACACACGAGTATACCATGATAAATAAGGACTGGGGGCAAAACAGAAAGTTGGCCATGTTAATATGGTGACCATTAGTCCCTCTGAAGAGACCAAGTCCACGAAATCAATAGAGGTTGTTTAGCCCAGTGTCGTGCCTGCATAAATGGAAGACGGGGGATAGCCCATGATAAATGAGTTATCGGAGGTTAAATTGGGGACCCCCAAAGAGCCATGGAACACATACATGAGTAAGAACGTCCTTGAAGAAGAAAGAGAAAGTTACATCTAGTTGTTAAGGGAGAATAAGGACGTGTTCGCTTGGACATACTCGAAGATGCTAGGGATTAACCCCACGATTGCAATGCACAAGCTGAATGTGTTGAAGGAGAAAAGCCTAGTGAAACAGCCACATAGACGAGTTCACCCAGATCTAGTGCCCAAGATCGAAGAAGAGGTGAAGTTGAGCCAGACAAGATTTATCTGGGAGGTTTAGTACCGATGGTGAATCTTAAACATCGTGTTGGTGAAGAAGAAGAGCGGACAAATAAGGGTTTATGTCGACTTTCGTAACCTCAATTAAGCATGCCCTAAAGACGATTGTCCAATGTCAATCCTTAAGCTCCTCATCAATAGCACATCAGCATATACCATAATGTCCTTCATGGACGGGTATTCAGGGTACAACTAGATTCAGATGGCGCCAGAAGATAAGGAAGCTACGGCCTTTCGCATGACCTAAGGTATATTCTGTTATCGTGTAATGCCATTTTGGCTGAAGAACGTGGGCCCTATGTATCAAAGTGTGATGTAAGTGATTTTTCAAGATATGATGCACAAACATGTCAAATGTTATGTGGACGACCTTATTGTGAGATTAGACAAGCACGCTCAGCATTGTGAACACCCGAAGTAAGTCTTTCAGAGGCTCAAGAGGAAGAGCCTGCGTATGAACCCACTGAAGTGCACATTTGGGGTCTTGTTTAGGAAGTTTTTAAGGTTTGTGGTCAGACACCGCGGTATCGAGATCGACCCCGCAAAGATTAAGGCCATCAGGGAAATGCCTCCCTGGAGAACCTAAAAGAGTTAAAAATTTTAAAAATCTTTCAAGGAAGGGTTGTATATTTGAGAAGGTTCATCTCTAACCTCTCTGATTGATGCCAACCATTTTCTCACCTCAATAAGAAAGGCATCCGATTTGAATGGGATGACACTTGCCAGAAGGCCTTTAATTCATTAAAAGAATTGCTTGGGAAATCACCTGTCCTCATTGCGCCAATTAAGGGAAGACTCCTGATCTTGTACCTAGTAGTGGGTGAGAATTTTTTTGGAGCCTTGCTCGCGCAAAAGAATGAAAAAGGGAAAGAGAATGCTTTATACTGCCCGAGTCGCATGTTAGTTAGGGCTTAGTTTAATTACTCATCGATTGAGAAAGTGTGCCTCATGTTAGTATTCGCGATGAAAAAGCTTCGGAATTATTGCCTCTCGCACAAGGTGACACTGATATCCAAGGCAGATCTTATCAAGTTCCTCATGAATTGGTCCATGCTGTCCGGGCGCTTAGCCAAGTGGGCCTTATTGCTCTCTAAGTTCGTTATCATGTACATCCCAGCTCAAGCTATTAATGGGCAGGCAATAGCAGACTTGCTGCGCACCTTGTACTAGATGGCGAAGAGATGGAGTGTGATCTTCCGGATGAACAAGTGATGTTGACGGGAATAACAAGACCCTAGAAGATGTACTTTGATGGTGTTGATAGAACCGCAGGCGCAGGAGCTGGGGTTGTCTTCATTAGCCCACATGGAGATTTGATGCCCTATTCTTTCAAGATTGTGCCCTCATGTATGAACAACGAGGCTGAGTATCAAGCCCTCATCATTAGACTACAACTAGAACAGGATATTCAAATTACATCGTTACAGATCTACGGTGATTCACAATTAGTTGTGGGACAACTAACTACTGAATTTGAGGTTCATAAGATGGAGTTATCGCACCTCTGTCATCAGGCACATGCCTTATTCGATTGTTTCCGAGATAGTACCGTCTCACATATCCCGAGATGAGAAAACGCATAGGCAGATGCTCTTGCAAATTTAGTTGCAGCTCTTGCCCCCCCTGGGGGTAGTCCTCTATATGTCACCATTGAGGAAAGGAGGATCTTACTATCTCTTGTGCCGCAGAGTGAGGAATCGAGTGCTAACCCTGTTTATTGCTTCGAAGTGACGGGAGAAAAAGACTAGTGGAGACTGTTTATTGATTACTTGAAGTACAAATTCTTTCCGAAAGACCCTAAGCTGTGCACCCAAGTTAGAAGGTGTGCTAGCTCGTTTGTGCTACAAAACGACATCCTCTATCAACGCTCATATGAGGGTACATTGCTGCAATGTTTGGATTAAGAAGATGTGCATAGTATGCTACGAGAGGCGTACAAGGGTGGATGTGGTGCCCATCAAGGGGGCAGGAATCTGCACCACTGTGTGTAACACATGGGTTATTATTGGCCCTCGATGACACAAGATGTGTTGGAAAACGTCAAGAGGTGTCGCCAATGCCAGATCCACACAGATATCATACACGCGCCGTTGGAAGAATTGCATCAGTCAATGATATTCTGCCCTTTGGCGGCCTAGGGCATGAATGTCATTGGATCCATTAGCCCCCTTCTTCCTAAGGACACCAATACATATTAGCTGCAATAAATTACTTTTCAAAATGGTCTGAAGCAGTGCCTTTGAAGAATGTAAACGCCAAGTGTTTGCTGTTCGCTTCCCCAAGTGTAGGGTTGCGATGTAGTAATAAACTCGGTAAGACCGAGGTCGATCCACAGGGACTATGTAGGATCTCACAAATTCATCCACAAGTGTCTATTGAAGTCTACTAATCAGATTGTTGTATAAAGTTGATGTGAGTAGCAAAAGCTGAATTAAATCGAGAGTAATTAATTATAAAAGAATACTAGGGTTTCAAGGATCCACTTGTAGCAATCCTTGATGTTCAATCCGCTGTGGTTTCTTATTCTCTCAACTAGAATCGACATTCCTGTCCGTCCAGTCGGATGATAGAACTGTTAAACCAACAGTCTGTAATATGTAAGTTCTATGCATAAGATTCACTCAGTCTAGGCTGAGTTGAGCATGCTCAATTGCATAGGTCATTCCCCTTTCCTATAGGTCCAGTTCTCAATCATAACCATCCCCAAGTCCTCTCACAAGACAAGGTTAAATTAGGATTTGAACTAGATTCAAATCACTAGCACAGTCCTTACATATTCCAGAAAATCAACTAAAATAGAACTTTGGCCTGAAGTCCCTTCATGAAGAGCTTAGTACTAGAGCGCACTCCGATTCCTCGGATCATACAGGTCTAGACCGTTGCAAACGAATTAAGAAGATAAGTAATTCATCAAAACATCCATGAGTCATCACAAGACTAAGAAAAATTACTTAAAAACTTGTATAAACTTCAAACCTTAGTTCATAATCATGAATTCCAAACTAAAACCACTTAACTACGAATTAAAACATCTTGGATTCACTACAAGCTTCACCTCTTAGCCCTAGCTAAGAGGTTTAGCTGCTCATGATCCAAGGAAACATGAAACAACTACAAAAAGCATGAAAAGAGCAAAGCAAACCAAAAGGAGTTGTGAAACTCCAATCTTCACTTCCACAGCCTCCAACCTCGCTTGAGCCCTTCTAGCATGCCCTAGGAACAATTCCTAGGTGTCCTCTTATAGTCTGGAGGCTCCACAACGTCGGAAGAATCGGAATTTTGCGTAACTCTTACGCAGCGCAGAGAATTTCGGGAAGAAATTAGAAAGTTCTAACTCAGTACGCATGGCCGACCTGTCAAGACCGGTCGGCCTCAAGTGAAAACACTCCAGCAAGCATCTCCGACCGGTCATGACCGGTTGGGCCTATTCCTCCTTGGTCCAGCAAGCATGTCCGACCGGTCATGACCGGTCGGACGCATTCAGCGCTTTTCCAGCACCAATGACCGACCGGTCATGACCGGTAGGTCCTCTTCAGTAATGCCCACATACATGGCTGACCGGTCACTGACCGGTCTGGCTTCCTTGGTCGATCGGTCACGACCGGTCAGCTTCATTTTCTTCTTATTTTCTTCTTTTCTTTCATCTGCTTTCTTCTCTGCTTTGGTTCTTTCTTTCTTTTCTTCTTTGGTCCTCAAACATTCTTCATCAGAATGATCCCAAGTGAGCTCTTTATGTCTTCAATTGAGTAGAGTCCACCCTCAATCCTGTAGTCACAAAACATGCATTGAATTAGCTTACAAACCATACAAACCTTGCACAATGAGTGATGAATTGGGGTTAGAATATGCACAATTAAGAGCTCAACATTTGCTCGCCTCAAGTGCAAGGTTGCGATGTAGTAATAATTCTTGGTAAGACCGAGGTCGATCCTTAGGGATTGTCGTAACAATTCTAAGTTTTATAACACCTATCTCAGATCCAATTAAAAGATAAGAACCCCTTCTAGTTTAGTTCTAGAAAAGCTCTTAGGAAACTTAGTTTGTAAGATCCCCTAGCATCCAACATATCATGATGAATCTAAGATCTCTACAACCCAAAATCTTATCAATCAACACCCCCATTAAGCAATCTCAGTAATCAAAACATCCCATGTAAAAGCAATCACAAGAGATAGAAGATTTACTCAAAATACTAACTTTATTTCAAATTAGAACTAGAAGTGTTCTTCATAAAATCAAAAGTACTTGAACTAATTCGAATTAGACATTCTAAACAACTAAAAGCTTCACCTCTTAGCCCTAGCTAAGAGGTTTAGCCAACCATTAAGAGATTAAACTAAAACTCAAAGGAAATTAATGAAAAAAAATAGAAAAACCGAGTTTGGAGGAGTTGCAGACGCTCCACAGCGATCTCCTTCACCTCCCACGACTTCCTGAGCCTTCTATGATGCCTTTAGATCCACTCCTAGGTGTTCTTTTATAGATTTAGAGTCCCATTGACTCCAAAACTTCCAAAATTGCCCAACACTTACGCACAACGCATAGATTTTCGGAGCTTGCTGAAGAAGCTGCTGAAAATCAACAGAAATACATTGCCGACCTGTTGGCCGACTGGTCTTGACCGGTCAAGCTTGCTGGCCGACTGGTCTTGACTAGTCGGACCTATCCAATTGGACGTACAGAGAGTGCAGAGGGTGGCCGACCGGTCTTGACTGGTCGGGGCCTGTTTGGCCGATCGGTCTTAACCGGTCTAGCCCATTTTCTGCCTTTTCTTTCTTTCTTTCTCTCTTCTCCTGGCTTCTTTCTTCTTCCTTCTTTGGCCCACCTTGGGTCTTCATCCAATGGCTCCTAAATGTGTACTTTTGGCCATCAATTGGGTGAAGTCTCTCTCTCATTCTTACATCAACAAAATATTCATTAGATGGGTCTTTTAAGCATGTAAACCATGCATATAATGCGATGTAATGGACTGGAGTATGTATAAATTGTAAGCTCAACATCAAGCAAGTTAAAAACTTCATTCGGCATGCCATACTATTTCGCCACGGAATCCCACAGTGAATTGTTACTGACAACGACACGCCATTCAGGAACACCCTCATCGACAAGTTGTGCACCAAGTTCGAGATCAAGCATCAATATTCAACACCCTACTATTCTCTGAAAAACGAGTTGGCTGAGGCCTTTAACAAAACCATCGTAAATATCTTGAAGAAGACTCTGTCAGAAAGCAAAAGGGACTAAGGTAAATGCCTGCATGAAGCACTATGAGCATATCGGACGACGCATCGCACCACCACCGGAGCTACGCCTTATTCCCTAGAATATGGTACCGAAGCCATCATTCCCATGAAGATTCAAGTCAAGTCATTGCGGGTGACACTCTGAGATTCTTTGTCGGTCGGTCGCATCGCTGAAGTTAGAATGGCCGAACTTAATGCTTTGGACGAGAAAAGACTCGCCGCCGCCCAGCAACGCTTGGAAATGTATTAGAAGCGAATCTCCATTGCCTATGACCAGAGGGTTCAAGGCAGATCTTTCAAGAAGAGCGACTTGGTGCTCGTGATGAAGCACCCGACGGCCGCGCACAAGACGAAAGCAAGTTCGATCCTAAGTGGGACTCGTTATGCATTATAAGTGAAGATTAATCCAATGAGGCCTACCATTTGGTAAACTACAACGGCGAAGGCGCATGATTTTCCATTAATGGTAGATTCTTGAAGCGATATTATTCATATCATTCATTCTCATTCAAACTTGTAAACACCCATAGAAAGGAATTGTAATAAATGTAAGATGAAAGAAATGAAATGAGATAGATAAGTGATGTATGGAACCTGTGCCACAAAATTAATTATGTGCATTGTGCTCTTGCAGGTCTATCAAAGTCTTTAAGGCAGAGAGACAGGAAAGAGATCCAAACTCTAGATGCATAGGCCGCCCAAGTGCAACCGCCTATAATCATATGGACCCAATGAAAGGGAAGTAGTACATTCATACATCCACTATTCATCTAGATTATTATGCACGTTCATCCATAAATTATGCACACTACTTAAGGCTAGGACATTTCTATCTCCATCCCAGAGTAGAATATATAACATAACAAAGACACTATTCATTATACACCAAAATCCACATCATGCACAGCCGGGTTTATCACACATAAAAAATTACGGCGTCCTAGTATGAGACTATTACGACCTTCAGATTTAAACAACAATGTAAAAAATTACAAAATTATGGAATCGTAGCTGCTTTAAACACCCTGCTAGCAATCTGGTTGCATTAGTTTTGGTAACCTCCAACGTAGCCTCCGCCTTCGCCAGCTTCTTCTCTGGATCCGACACCCCTTGAAGCTTTGCCTCTAAATCAGCCAGCTGCTTGTGAGTGATCTCTTATTTTTCCTCGAGCTGCGTGACAAGTAGATGATCTTGTGACACAATGGACTTAAGACGGGTTGTCTCAAAGCACAACATAGTCTCCTCCCTAAGAAGCCACTGTTTCATACCTAATTGTCTCCAAGCGTTCAGACGACTGGCTTTACTGGGCCTCGTCATTGGTTAGAGTTGTGCACACCTTGGATAATCGTCTTTCCTGTTCCCCCAACGATGACCGCAATGAAAGGTAAGTCTACCTCTTCTCCTTGATTGCAGGGTCATGCTCCACTTTTCTGACCACTTTGACCTAAGCAATAAAGCTCTTGAAGGCCAGGACATGTCGGGTTACCGTAGACACGTTGACCCCAAACATGCTCACGCAGGACTCCAACGTTTGAACACCAATCACTAGTAATGACCATTCAGACCTTGATCACTAGTAACGACCCCGATTAATGGCCATGTGACACATGGTGGGGGAGCTTAGGTTGTTATGACTTTCAATAACATAGCAGTTGTCTCCTGTGCGTAGCCATTTCATGACTAATTTTCCTATGGAGTTTAGGATCTTGCACATATCTTTGGAGAAACTTACTGAGTGCTCATCATCACAAATTTGTAAGATACTCAGTAGATTGTGTTTAAGGCCATTAATTTAAAGCACATTTTTGATTTTGGGCAGTCCTGGTCCTGTGATGGTTCCTTTACCAATGATTTTAGCTATGCTCCCATCACCAAATGTGACAGACCCACCATCGAAGTCGTTATATGCACACAATTGAGATCTATCACCTGTCATGTGTCTAGAGCATCCACTATCCAAATACCATATAGGGTTATTCCCAGCTTTTAGGGCAGTATGAATGACCAAACATTTGTTCTTATCTACCCATTGAGTCGTTATCCTTTTATGAGTAGTATTTTTATACAGAGGTTCTCTAGTTTTCTCGGGAGATGCAAATTTTTCTTGTCCTTGTAAGAGAATGGTAGTTTTCATATTCAGCCTTTTTACTTGTTCCAACAACTCTTCCGTTCTCTTATCCTTCCTAGGAGGTGTAGGATAATTTCTTTTCATGTTCCCCCTTTCTGGTGGAGTTTGCATAACAGAATTCCAACTAGATTGCACAATTTTCCCAGTCGGTATAAATTTTCCTTTCAAGTTCCTGACCGGATTCTTAAGGGCCATGCACTCAAATTTCAGGTGGCCAATGTCATCATAAGCATCACAAGTAGGGAAATTTTTGCTTTTACTTCCTGATGCCCCTCTTTCTTTTTATTTTTCTGAGTGAATGGGCTTTTGGACTAGATTATGACTCTCAAATCCTAGTCCTCTCATAATTCCAGATGATCCAGAAGAGTTTAGAAGATTTCCCAAGTTTTTAAAGCTTTGAACAAATTTATCAAAGAATCTTGATGATTAATTAACTTGACCTTTTCTAGTTCTTCTTCTAACTCTTTGATTTTCTGTTGAGCTGTAGTATACTTCTTTTCCCGTTCGAAATCTTTATGGGTGTAATGTGCATTTTCACCTCTAAGCTTTTGAACTTGGTCTGCCAATTTATTATTTTCTTGTGTAGCTTCATTCAATTTTTTTGTAACCAAAATGCTTTGGCGGAATAGTTCATTGTAGGCTTTTTGTAGGTCATGGTTATTATCTTCCTCTTCTTCCTCATCCTCATCATCATATGAGGATTCATTTTCAGTGTTAGAGGATTCAACATAGCCTCCACCTCCGCTAGCATCTTCTCTGGATCCGACACCCCTTGAAGCTCTGCCTCTAAATTAGCCAGCCGCTTGTGAGTGGTCTCTTATTTTCCCTCGAGCTGCGTGACAAGCAGATGATCTTGTGACACAACGGACTCAATACGGGCTGTCCCAAAGCGCAACATAGTCTCCTCCCCAAGAAGCCACTGAATTTTAGACCTAACCGTCTCCAAGTGTTCAGACGACTGGCGTTACTGGGCCTCGTCATTGGTCAGAGTTGTGCACGCCTTGGATAATCGTCTTTCCTGTTCCCCCAATGACGACTACAATGAAAGGTAAGTCTACCTCTTCTCCCTTGATTATAGGGTCATGCTACGCCTGTCTGATCGCTTTGACCTGACTAATAAAGCTCTTGAAGGCCAGGACACATCGGGTTACCGTAGACATGTTGACCCCGAACATGCTCACGCAGGACTCCAACGTTTGGACCCCAATCGCTAGTAACGACCATTCGGACCCCAATCACTAGCAATACCTCGATCAATGGCCATGCGACATATGGTAGGGGAGCTTAGGTTGTTATGACTTTCAATAACATAGCAGTTTTCTCTTGTGCATAGACATTTCATGACTAGTTTTCCTGTGGAGTTTAGGATCTTGCACATATCTTTGGAGAAACTTACTGAGTGCTCATCATCACAAATTTGTGAGATATTCAGTAGATTGTGTTTAAGGCCATCAACATAAAGCACATTTTTTATTTTAGGTAGTCCTAGCCCTGTGATGGTTCCTTTACCAATGATTTTAGCTATGCTCCCATCACCAAATGTGACAGACCCACCATCGAAGTCGTTATATGCACAAAATTGAGATCTATCACCTGTCATGTGTCTAGAGCATCCACTATCTAAATACCATATAAGGTTATTCCCAATTTTTAGGGCAGTATGAATGACCAAACATTTGTTCTTATCTACCCATTGAGTTGTTATCCTTTTATGAGTGGTATTTTTATACAGTGGTTTTCTAGTTTTTTTGGGAGATGCAAATTTTTCTTGTTCTTGTAAGAGAATGGTAGTTTTCATATTCAGCCTTTTTACTTGTTCCAACAACTCTTCCGTTCTCTTATCCTTCCTAGGAGGTGTAGGATAATTTCTTTTTCATGTTCCCCCTTTTTGGTGGAGTTTGCATAACAGAATTCCAACTAGACTGCACAGTTTTCCTGGTCGGTATAAATTTTCCTTTCAAGTTCCTGACCGGATTCTTAAAGGCCATGCACTCAAATTTCAGGTGGCCAATGTCACCACAAGCATGGCAAGTACGGGAATTTTTACTTTTACTTCTTGATGCCCCTCTTTCTTTTCTTGTTTCTGAGTGAATGGGCTTTTGGACTAGATTATGACACTCAAATCCTAGTCCTCTCATAATTCCAGATGATTTAGAAGAGTTTAGAAGATTTTCCAAGTTTTTAGAGCTTTGAACAAAATTATCTTTGAGAAGGGAGTCCTGATGATTAATTAACTTGACCTTTTCTAGTTCTTCTTCTAGCTCTTTGATTTTCTGTTGAGCTGCAGTATACTTCTTTTCCCATTCAAAATCTTTATGGTTGTAATGTGTATTTTCACCTCTAAGCTTTTGAACTTGGTCTGCCAGTTTATTATTCTCTTGTGTAGCTTCATTTAATTTTTTTATAACCAAAATGCTTTGGCGAAACAGTTCATTTTAGGCTTTTTGTAGGCCATGGTTATTATCTTCCTCTTCTTCCTCATCATCATCATCATCTAAGGATTCATTTTCAGTGTTAGAGGATTCATGATCATCCATGTCTTCGGTACTTTTCACAAAGGGCACAATTTCAGTGATAGAGGCCATCAAAATTTTGATTGAGCCTTGTTCCTTATCACTTTGGGATGTGTTTGATTCTAATTTAGATTTTTCAGTATCATCCCATGTAGCGCCATTGCCCTTTTCTTGGCTTTCTTATCGGTGCACTCGGAGGCGATGTAACCATATCCTTTTCACTTAAAACATTGGGGGTCTTTTGACTTCTTAAAAAATTTACCTTTGTTGTTCTTTGAGTCAAAAGGTTTACTCTTCTGATAGGGTTTCCTTCTAGAAGTGTTTCCTCTAGTTTTGAAGAATTTTTGAAATTTCTTGGCCTTAAGCGCCATTTCTTCCATATCTATTTCTTCTTCACTTTCATGTTCAGAGTTTTGTTTCTTATGAGAAGATTTCAAGGCAATGCCTTTTGATTTTATGGGAGTTTTGAAGTGTAACTCATGGGTTTAAAGGGACCCTAGCAATTCTTCAACCTTCATAGTATCTAGGTCTCGACATTCTTCTAGAGTAATAACTTCGGTAGAGAACCGTTCTGGTAGGGATCTCAGAATTTTCCTACATAGTCTATTTTCTGGAATAGGTTCTCCTAAACCACACATGTCATTTGTGATTTTATTAAGTTTGGTAAAGAAGTTCATAAATGTCTCATTCTCCTCCATTCTTATGTTTTCAAACCGAGTAGTGAGGTGCTAAAGTTTTAAGCATTTAACAACCCTTGTTCATTCATGAGTAACTTCAAGAATGTCCCATGCTTGCCTAGTAGTTAGGGAATTTTGAATGCGACCAAATTCATCTCTAGAGACTGAATAGAAAATAACGTTTAAGCCTTTAGCATTATCGACACGTTGAGCTTTATCAAAATCTGTCCACATAGCCTTCTCTCTTGGTCTAAGAACATCCGGTTCACCTTCCTTTCTTATAGTATCCATTGGGGGGTTATAACCAAATTCAACCATGTCCCTTACGTCAGAATCGATAGATTCTAAAAAGATGCGTATTTGGGCTTTCCAATATGGATAGTTGGACCCGTCAAAGAAGGGAGGTTTAGTAACGGATGTGGAGTCCTCTCTAGACATATTTTCAAGCTCTCTTAGGATCTTACTCCGGGTTTCTAAACCTAAACAGAGGAACCCGCTCTGATACCAATTGAAATTGCGGTTTTACCACTTGTAGAGATATTTGAAGATATGCCCAATGTCCTAAAGGGGGGTGAATAAGACTTTTTGAATTTCCAATCATAATTTAAAAGTAATTTAAATTGACTACAACAACCATGATTATCACAATTACATTCAAGGCAAATACATGTTCAATTAGCAAGAAAGACTATCATTGGCATTTTATTAAACATTTAGCATTCATGATTGACTAAACTATTTCACAAGTTTAACATATAGCAATCATTCAATTTCACAATACACAACGATATATAGTGGTTCGATTTCCCTACTCCACTTCCGGTTCACGATCTCAACCTATGAGAACATTGGATTTCATTATAGTCATGGTTTTAAATTAGGTTAACCATCAACCTTAACATCCTATGTTCTAGGACTGTGTTTACCATCCGCTAATGGCCCAAACTAGGGACTTATCAAGTTTGGATCTCAAACTCTTACCAATCCTAATCCAAGGATAGCCACGTACACTCCCGTTGAAGTTTTCCAATTTAGGGAATAATGACACAATAAATGGACTCTCAAATACTAGACATACCTAGATGGCTGAGCCCCGATTCGATGCCTTTGACGAGTAGCTTCTGCTCCACGTGCTTCAACTCCTCTTTGTGCTCCCAAGATCAACTACCGATGAAAATGATATGTGTATGATTATGCCGGGTAGTTGAGAGAGATATGGTCAAGTTCCTCTTGGCTATTCAATGCAATAGTTATGTAAGAACTACCAAACTTCAGCATTCAATGGCTATAAAAGACCTCTTGACGAAGTTTCGAAGGTAGGTCAGCCACGAATGCAAGGCTTGAGTTCATAGTTCAAACGAGCTTTGAATACTTAATGATAAGCTATTAATGGCTAGATTTGAATGATAAACTCAAGGAAATTAAGAGCAAGGAGGGTAGGAAGAGGTAAGTAAAAGCTCTCTCACTTGGCTCTTGATGGGTGTTAAATACATACCATTAAAGACCTTAAGATGTACCTATCTAGAGCCCTAAATGAGGGCTCCAACGGATCTAAAATAGATATATCCGACCTGTCAGAGAGAAGCTAGATTGGTTGGATAGATTAGGAGCAAGGCAAAGATTGCTGGAAGAATTTTGGGTCTGTTCAACCGGTCAAGAATAGTCGGATGGCTGCTTAGCAAAGGCAGCAATGCTTACTGGACCAATGGCTGGGCCTGTTCGAATGGTCAAGACCGGTCGGATGGCTGCCTAGCAAAGGCAGAATGCTTGCTAGACTTAGGATTGGACCTGTTCGACTGGTTAAGACCGGTCGGATGACTGTCCAACAAAGGGCAGTGAGGTTGCTAGTCATATCTGAAGACGGACCGACCGGTCAAGACCAGTCGGCTGCCACACTACCCAGTCTTTAATTACAACATAGCCAAGATCCCTGACCCATTTACAGTTTGTCCGCCTTGGTTCTTGGCGACAAAGCTGTATTTCAGCTAGGAATGTTTGTGCTTTAAGTCCAAGGATTGGACAACGTTTTCAATCATGATATTAGCACCTTGCCAGGAAGAATCAAGCCTGATGAACTTGAGCTATTGGGTCAAGAAAGAATGGGTTAAGATGGATTGATAATTATGCCATTCATTGATGTTTTGGGATTCCTAAGGTCGATTTATATGCAACTTACCTGAGATCTTATTTCTGCTTGAGCTTGAGCAAGGGAAGCAGCATAGTCTTCAAGTCTTGAGCTTTAAATCTTCGACCGGGGCTCACAAGACAAGACGCGACCAGATGGCATGACAATTGACAAAGTAAAGTGTACTCATACGACACCACATTCAAAGGAATTGTGATTTTTACGAAGCCAGGAAGAGCGGGTTGATGAAGATGCTCTGCTACATATCCAAGTCCATCCATGAGAATAGGATCAACAATCGGAGGTGTGACAAAGATGGGGTCATTCACAAAGCGGTAATCTCGGACCAGACTATACTAGTGAGCCCACGACCACATCTATACGTATGAAGCCCCCAGAAATCCAATTTGTGCCCGGAATGATAAACTTGCAGCCAGTCCTAGTAAGTAGAAGCTGACACCACATCTGTTGACGTCAGATTCTGGTAATAGGTCCCTCCCAAACCTATGCTCTTCTTGAAGTGAGCTCTCCTCCAAACCTGAAAGCAAAAGAAGAAAACTAAAGGTGGCCAGCGCTTGGCCATTGGCCCTTCAAAGCTTAAGTCAGAGGTGACTTGATACTAAGATGAAGTGTGAAACGTAGACTTAGAGATTGTCTACCTTTATCATCTGTGGGGCCATCTATTTATACAGATCCGGGTGATCCAGTCTGTTACGCAAGCCGTTAAGATCACTGCTGATTTCAGGGAATAAGGTGCTTATCTTGTTAATCCTAAGGTAAGGGGATGGCCTAATCACTCTAGATGTCTAGCTGATTACGTCTCTTAATGGAGATGTTCGGAGCTATGAATAGAAACAAGCCAAAACTGTCTTATATGGGCTGCTGGTACTATGAGACGAGGGACGTACTTGCCAGAGACCAGAGACCAGGGCGGCTCACATGACGGGAGCTGCTTATATGTCGGGAGCTGCTCATATGACGGGAGCTGCTCATATGATGGGAGTGCTCATATGACGGGAGCTGCTCATATGTCGGGAGCTGCTCATATGACGGGAGTGCTCATATGTCGGGAGCTTATAATTGGTCGCAGGTTTGAGTGATATACAAGACGTGAGCAGGAAGGCTCGCTAGTCAGATGGTTTGGTCGCGACTTTTATGGAGAGACGCTTGTTCGCTTCCCCAAGTGTAGGGTTGCGATGTAGTAATAAACTCGGTAAGACCGAGGTCGATCCACAGGGACTTATGTAGGAATTCACAAATTACTTCCAATAGTGTCTACTGAAAAACTAACAAATAAGTTTTTAAGGAGATTGATGTAAATAGCAATTTTGAACTAAACTGAAGTAATCAATTAATAAAAGGCACTAGGGGTTCAAGGATCCACTTGTAGCAATCCTTGATGCTCAATTCATTGCGGTTTCTCACTTTCTCAACTAGAATCGAAATTAAGATCTATCTAGCCGGATGATAGAGCAGTTAAACCAATAAATCTGCCATATGTAAAAGCCATGTATATGATTCACTCAATGCAAGCTAGGACGGGCATACTCAATTGCCTAGGTCAGTCCCAATTCCAATAGACTAAGTTCACAATCATAACCATCATTAAGTCCTGTCATAAGACAAAGCTAGATCATGACCTGAACTTGATTCAAATCACATACATAGTCCCACATACAACAGAATTCCAGAAAAAGTAGAACTTTGGTAGGAAGTTCGCACATGAAGATCATAGTACTAGAGCATACTCCAATTCCTCAGATCATACAGGTCTAGATTAACACAAAACAATTAAGAACTCAAGTACTTCTTCCAAACATCCATGAGTCATCATAAGACTAAGAAAAATTACTTAGAACTTGAATTAAACTTCAAACCATTGTTCATAAACATGAAATCCAACTTAAAACCAACTTTAAACGAATTGAAACATCTTAGATTCACTACAAGCTTCACCTCTTAGCCCTAGCTAAGAGGTTTAGCCGTTCATGATCCAAGGAAACATGAAACAACTAAGAAAAACATAAAAATAGCAACAAACTAGGAGGAGTTGTGGAACTCCAAAATCCACTTCCACCGCCTCCCACCTTGCTCAAACCCTCCTAAGATACCCTAAGAATGATCCCTAGGTGTCCTTTGGTAGTGGGGAAGCTCCGCAGCATCAGAATCTTCCAGAAATTGCGTAAGAGTACGCAGTGCGCAGAGAAATCTGGAGCTTGTAGAACACGCTTAGTTACGCAGACGACCGGTCTGAGCTCCTGGACGACCGGTCGCAAAAAACGTAAAAAAACATCCAGAGTGTTTTGTGAATTTTCAACCCAAAAACTTTATTCAAGGACCGGTCGCACGACCGGTCTGAGTAGCGGACGACCATTCGCACGACCGGTCGTGGACAGTTTAGTGAGTTGTGGCCCTGTGGCCCCTCCTGTTGAGTGATTGGACCGGTCGTGCGACTGGTCCTGTGCAATGGACGACCGGTCGGACGACCGGTCGTGGGACTCTTCTCCTACTTTTCTTTCTTCTTTTCTCTGACTTCTTTCTTTCATCCTTTGACGCTTAGACCTTTGATCCTTTATGCTTGTAAATGGCTTCTTTAAGTCTCCAATTGATGAATCCTCTCTCTCATCCTACAATCACAAATTCATGCATTAGATTAGTCTATAAATCGTAAAAACCTTGCATAATGAGTGATGAATTGGGGTTAGAATATGCACAATTAAGAGCTCAAGAACGCTTGCTGGTCGCATATCTTTTATACTTCTTCGACGACCAACTTTATTCTACAACAGATGCCCCCCAAGTCCTTAGTGTTGAGGAGCTACACAAAGGACTTGTCTGTGTATGTAACCACCTATTTTCAAAGGAGAAGCCGTACATGATTGAGCATGCATTTATGAGTGCCAGCTTTCTGCATAGAGATAGGTTGGCCTATCAATTGAGTCTTTGGCCCTACAGTGAGCAGAGGACTTAGTCGATTCATGTTAGAACGTTTTACTCAACTCATTGTAGACATCCCACCTTCGGCTACACTGTTGGTAGAGAAAGCTGGATAAATGGAGGACCGTACCCCCAAATCCTAAGTCCAAACTCAGCCAAACTCACCCTTGTAAGCCCCATTCCATAGCCCAGTTCAAGCCTGAACCCAGTCAACCCAGTCTTAAACATCAGCCTGAAAAACCCACCAGAAAAAAGCCAGTCAAAAAATCCTAAAAAGGTCAAATTCACTGAGTCAACCCGCTGAGTTAACCTGCTGAGTCAACCCGGCGAGTCAACCCATCGAGTCAAAACACCGAGTCAACCCGTCGAGTCAAACCACCGAGTCGACTCACTGCGTCAACTCACTGAGTCGACCAGCGAGTCCAACAGCAGCCCCGAGGGAGCGACCGTACTTGCTGGAAACCAGAAGAGGCGTACGGGCGGCCCATAGCAGGCCGCCCGGAAAAAATTACGAGAGTGCCACTCTTGCTGCTATAAATACCCCCCTCCCCTTCTCATTTCAACAATCCACTTCCCTCTCTTTAGCCCGAGTGCGATTCGAATCCTCTTTAGCCCATTCCTCCACTAAGGAGAGCCCGAGTGAGGAGAGTCTAGCCCTGGTCCAGCCCAGCCTGACCACTGGTCCAAGCCTCCCAAGCCATCCAAGTCTTGATCCATCCACTCGAAGCCAATCCTTGCAACACCTCCGTCCACCCGGCTACTCTTTTCCAGCATCATCTCATTTGCATCTAGCATAAGTGCAACATTTACTTTTCTTCCAACCCCCCTGCTTCACTGCAAGCACCTTGATTCGTCAAGTACACTGCATATGTTTTAAATTAAGCACCTGTCAGTTCGAGCGTATGCTCTGGGCTTACCCATTGTTGGAACCTGCCCATCAGAAACTCTTACTGTTTAGACCTGCATTCATGCTTCACCATAAAGCACCTTGATTATTCAAACACACTGCATACGTCTTACATTAAGCACCTGTCAGTTCGAGTGTACGCTCTGGGCTTGCCCGTTGTTGGAACCTGCCCATCAAAAACTCTTACTGTTCAGACCCGCATTCATGCATCATGTCATCCATGAGAATATACGAGGATTAAACTAGACTTCAAGTATCCGATTGATTCTGTGAAGTAGAGACCGTACTTCGGTACGGGCAGTGTGTGGGGTGCTTAACCTCTTCCCACCCTGTAACCGTGATCCCTTACCTTGAATCTCTGGCCGCAGATCAACAGGAGTCATTTTAGAGGAAGGAATCTTCGGATTCCCTTCTCTAACGTTTCTACGGGGTCTAGCCGACTGTAGATTCGAAGTAACTGGCTAGTGGCGACTCTGGTCTTATATAAACTCATTTAAACATATCCAGCTTAACACGACAACCAAACAAAGCCCTCGAGAACGAGGCAAGCCAGTGGCACAAACGGCGATTTTGCACTCACGCATCCTCATCTCCTTCTTTTCCGAAAGGAAAGGGGAAGGGAGAAGAACGTCGTGTGGGAGCGCGGAAAAATCGGCGAGGGTCCACAGAATGGCGACTCTGCTGGGGATAAGCTAGTCCCACTAGTCATGGTCTGACTTGAAAACAGAATCCTTCCCGTACTTGAAAGTCATTAATCCTCATACAATCTCATCTGCATAGCATTCTACCCAAAAAAAAAAAAATAGAAGATCCCAAAACCAGAAAAAATAGAAAATACCAAAACCCAAAAAGAGTAGAGTACAGTCCTCACCATTGCGCCTCCTCGGGCTCAACGTACGCGGAGACAACTTCCCTATCGCAGTATAATTCGCACTCGGGCTCAGCAAGCCATGTCCGACCACAAAGAAGAAACTCATCTCCTTCCTGCTCTTGAGAAGACCGAAGCGCAACCTCCAGCGCAACAGCCCATTGATAATACGCCAATCATACAAGAATTGGCACAAGGAGTGAGAGCAATGCAAGAAATGCTCTTGCAATTCATGCAAGCACAAGCCACCGCAGCAGCCAACAATCAAGTTGGCCCAGTTTAGCAATCTCAGCAACCATGCCGGGCCCTTCCGGCCTCTAGTTCAAATCAAGCACAACCATCGGAGTCTGCCCAAGACTACCGACAGCAGCCATCTCAGCCCTTCGCTACGGGGCATCCTTCTCAATATCTTCCTACGACGACAAGGCCATCTCAGAGCACTTCCGTTGCAGGAACATCCAGTCAGCTTCCAGTCAATCTTGCAAACAACAATCTCAGTAGATCTCAGCATGTCCCCGCCGATGGGACACCTTTTCAATTCCAGCACATCCCCGCCGATGGGATTTCAATTCAATTTCCAGCAACAGGGACAGCACTGGCGAATGCCCACAACGGGGGTCAGTGTCAAGCCCACATCAATCAGCGGACAGTGGCGAATACCCAACAAGGGGGACACTTCCCAGCATCTCAGCCTCCTGCAAACAGGAGCACTTTTCAATTCCAGCACATCCTCGCCGATGGGATTCCAGTTAATTTCCAGCAATCTTCAATTTAGCAAAATCCAGTTAATTTCCAGCAATCTTCAATTCAGCAAAATCCAGTTAATTTCCAGCAAGTTCCAGTTCAACCTTCAGTACAGTCTCCAGTTCAGTTACAATCATTTCAAGCACAAGTTCATCAGAATCCAGTTCAGTCATCAAATCAATTTCAGCAACCCGCGGTTGCTTTTCAGCAAGCCCATAGGGTCGAAGACATCGACCACTATGCCGAAGAAGAACGTGCCCTACTCCAGGAGGCACCAGTCGCTCGAACAGATCACTCAGGACTGGATGAGTTGCGGGAGCAGTTCCAGATCTTGCAAAATCAGCTTCAGCGACAACAAGGAATTGATCTACCTTCGACCAAGTTCAGAGACTTGTGTCCCTTCCCAGATGCTCAAGTACCTCAAAATTTTGAGGTTCCAAAATTCAAAAGATATGATGGCAGCGGTTGTCCCATAGCACATCTCAAGGCCTTCTGTGGAGAGCTGAGTGCAATCTCAGGAAATGAAGGGGCCCTCATACGTTTGTTCCAAAAATCTCTGAAGGGCGATGCCCTAGATTGATACACCTCATTGGACTGCCACCGCATCAGGACATGGGAACAGCTTTCCCAGGCTTTCGTCGACAGATTCGCGTACAATCTCAACATGGCACCCAGAAGAGCCGACCTCGTAGCTCTCAGGCAAAGGAGTGATGAAACACTATCAGCTTATGTGGGTCGTTGGCGGGCTATGGCAGCTCGAATACGAACGCCTATCGACGACGAAGAACAAATCTCCATGATTGTTCATTCAACATATTCAGGCATATCCGGGTATCTCATCTCGCATCCATATGCGAATTTCTCACAATTGATCCGTGTTGGAGAGCAAGTCGAAGCAGGAATCCGGGCCGGGACAATCTCCCCATGGCCTCATCAAGCCACTCCAATCAAAAGGAACAGAGTGGAAGGAAGACCTATCGGGCAAGGGAATGGAAACCGCAGTGGTTCTCCTCCCCGCCCAACAGAGGTAAACAACATCAACACCACTGCTCAAGGAAATCAACATGCTCCCCACAGGGACGTCAACAGTATCAGCAGAATCAAGTTCAGCATCAGCCTCAGCGGTATCAGCCACAACCGAATCCTCAGCCACAACCACCTCGACAACAGCAGCAGTTCAGAGGAAACGGCCAATACTCATACCAGAACAGGCAGAATTACAGGGAGTCCAGGAAGTTCACTCCACTCAGTCAACCACTTAGTCAAATCATGACTACGCTGGTACAAAAGCAGTTACTCACTCTGATGACACCTAGGCCTCCTCCTCATCCTTTGCCACCAAACTACCGAGAAAATGAGTATTACGCCTATCATCAAGGACGTGGCCACGCCACTGATCGATGCTATACTTTGAAGAATGCCATACAAGACCTGATTGATGACCGCAAGATCGTCATCTCGGTCCCTGGAACTTCTCCAGCAGCTTCCACCAACATCCTTCAGAATCCTCTGCCTCAGCATCCAACGGACCCCAGTTCGTCTCGTGGCCCTGCAGTCAATAGTATAGAAGAACGGGACCATCTCGATCGCTTCTTCTCCCCCATCCAGTCCATTCATGCTTACACTTATGGGCCGACAAGTCCTCCTCCGATCATGCAAGGGGCAAGTCCCTTTCCTCCTCCAGTCCTCGAGCTAGTAGTACTCGAAGGAGCATTTCCATATGATGTGCCAGTTGTGCAAGGGGCATCTTACGGCCCCTCATGTTGGGAACCAGTCGTCCTGGAAGGAGCACAATCATACATTGAGCCCACATACGAACCTGTCATCTTGCAAGGGGAAACTCCAGAACAATCCAATCCGCAATGGAAGGATTATACTCATCAACAGCAAGAGCCTGTTGTCTTGGAAGGAGCTCCTCCAATTGAGCCAGTCATATTGCAAGGGGCAAACCCCGGAGGCGTGACAATCACACTACGGCAGCTGGGACGAACAGAGAAACCTCCTGCCATATCAAGAGGACCAGTATTCATTCCATGGGAGCCTCCTGCTCCAGGAACAATCAAGCCAGGACCACGACCTTATGTGGTCTATGAAGACAAGCCTCGATACTACCCCTTCAGCACAGGCAACAATGTAGTTCTCAAGGCAAAAGCTCCATACGAGGAAGATCTGGTACCCACACCAGCACCGTTGCAAGAGCCGGTGGTCCTAGAAGGCAAAAGGGAGGAAAACTACAAAGAGGTTCCATGGCACTATCCAGAATGTGCGGAAGTGGGGAACATGAATCCCAATGGGCGTTGCATCCGAAGAGATAATCAGAACAGAGGAGATCCCAAAGGCGCCCTTTCAGGCCTCGGCAACAAAAATGAAGCCGCATACGATGTGACGAATCAGCTCAAGTCAATCCCTGCACAAATCTCAGTATGGGAGTTACTCTGTACATCTCGCATACATCGAGAAATGTTTGCCAAGACCTTGAACGATGCTCACGTCTCCTCTGATACGGCACCAGAAATGATAGCTTTGATGATTGGACAACTCCTGGCTCCGCGCACCATCACCTTCACAGATAATGAGTTGCCACCAGAGGGCCGTGATCATGGGCGATCCCTCAAGAAATTTCGGTGCCCACCCATCCAATTCATTAAGCCAAGAGAACCTTGCAAAGATCCAGGAGGGAATCAACCGACTGCACTACACAAAGGCCTCCCGATGAGCCTAGTTTGGGCCATGTGGCCCCCCATTCGATGGGATAACCTGCTTTTTGCCTGCAAATAGAAGAAGCCGAAGCTGTCCCTGACAAACCCTGGTATGCCGACATCAAGCAATATCTCGAAACCCAGGAGTATCCAGAGTCAGCAACAGCGACAGATCGCCGAACCATTCAGCGTTTGGCCGGCCAGTTCACCATCAGTGGCGAAGTTCTTTACAAGCGATCCTATAATCACATCCTCCTTCGATGCGTTGATGAAACAGAAGCTGCAAAGATCATGAAAGAAATACACGAAGGAATCTGTGGCCCACACATGAATGGGCACATGATGGCAAAGAAGATTCTACGACTCAGTTACTATTGGCTCACCATGGAGACAGACTGTCGTCAGCACGTCAGAAAATGTTAGTGCACTTTTCTGTGGTATACTAGTGCACCTTGTTTGTCAATTACTTAGGTCAGTAGGTCTAGTGTCGGTTGAGCGTAATGAAGACGAAGACCGAAGACTCAAGTGGCCTGGCTGCATCAAGAAAGAAGAAGCAGGTAAATGTGATGCCTTGGTGTGCCTTGCCTTGACCAAAACCTAACCCATAACCTCTTAGATGACTTGCACCAACTAGGTATACCCTTAGTCATCATCATTAGTCTTAGAACTCCATGAAAAACATGATAAATTAGACTAATTAAAGAGGTGGAAGCTGCTGTAAACAAAACAGCTCAAACAGCAGTTTCCGATAGGACTCCGATCAATCGGACGGGTGCTCCGATAGGACTCCGATCGATCGGACAGAAATTCCGATCAATCGAAAATTGTCCCAGAAAAATTAAAAACTCACTGGACATATTTCCGATCAATCGGACAGTCTTCCGATCCATCGGAAGGGGCCGTCCGATCAATCGGACAGTGTTCCGATCAATCGAAATTTATTCCAGAGACTTCTCTGGATAGATTTCCGATCAATCGGACTTGTCTCCGATCAATCGGACTGGGCTCCGATCAATCGGACACTTTTTCCGATCAATCGGAGATGCGCGAATCTGCCCGTTTTTTTACCGTTGGAAGAAAATCTATTTAAAAGGAGGATTCGTTTTTTGAGAAAAAGAGAGGGATTTTGAGGAGATAGAAGCCACCATTGCTAGAGATCATTAGAGGCTCTATCCCAAACCTATAGCAAGCCATTCTCCTTGTGTTTTCATCACAAGCTTGGGCTATTCAATGGCATCTTGAGAATAGGACTTGTTCCCTCTTGATTCCTAGGGTTTAGACACCTTGATGATAGTTAAATCCTTTGTCTAAACACTACCTAGGAGTCCATTTAGGTGCATTCCTTTAGGAAACCCATTTCCTACCATTTGTAGAGGTTTCACCATTCCCTAGCACCTTGGGCATCTCCAATGGAGCATCACATGCAAGGTAGCTGATCTTGGAGCTGAAGCCTTGGCAAAGCAACGGCGTCAAAGATCGGGGGAGCACAAGGGGAGCTGATTCAAGCACGGGAGAGCGAGAAGAAGCAACCCAAGATGGCGCAACAAGGGGCTCAATCCGACAAGTAAGGTTGTCTTGTTAAGAGTCCATCCACTCAATTCCCTGTGGGAGTTGAGTGTAGAGTTTGTTTGACAAACTCGCCCCGGGGTCGTCAGTCGATCCTTGGCCTATTAGTTGGGCCTAAAATCTAGGGACGTCAGCCGTTCCTTGGCACGTTAGTCGGGCCTAAAACAAAGTCTCCAAAGGGGAGCCACCAACACGGGTGCAAACGTGTAGGTTGGGAGGAACCTGTAAACTCCCCGGTTGGGTGGATCCGAGTTAAAACACCTTGGTTGGGAGGAACCAGATTTAAACTCCCCAGTGAATGCCGGTGTGCTCAAAGGGGTTGAGTACTTGAACCGGGAGTGGAGTAGACAAGTAGTCGAACCACTATACATCCTTGTGTTTGTGATTGATCTTGAGCACATTTCTCTTTAATGCATTGAGTTTAATTTGTTAATTATGAATGCTTAGTTAGGAATGTATGCTAGGCACTTGATAGGCACATCCACACTCACAAGATGTACTTTCACTCCTCATGTTGACTTGAGCATTTCTTGATCCATCCTCTCTAGTCCACATGAGTTGATTAGACTAGGTTGTTAATTGCTTTATCTTTTGCTAGTCTTTTAATTGGACCCACTTAGGCTTGGAAGCCAAAGTGTTAATCGCTTACATATTTTAATTTGCTGATTTGTTAAAGTAGGCGAAAAGATTTTTTAAAAAAGGTCCTATTCACCCCCCTCCTATAGGTTCAGCCATAATTCTAGTTGCTCCTCAAGCTTCCGCACCCGTATGCGTAGGGTGTCGTGTTAGGCTACCCGACGCAATTTCAGAAAATGCTTCAAGTGTCAGGAGCATGCGAATCAAATCCATGCCCCATCATCAGAGTTATACAACCTGACCACCCCCTGGCCCTTCTCCATGTGGGGACTCGACATCATCGGCAAGATCAGTCCCAAAGCATCAAATGGTCATGAGTACATACTTGTGGCAGTCGACTACTTCACCAAGTGGGTTGAGGCAGCCTCCTACACCACAATTGCAGCATATCAGGTGATCAAATTCATGAAGAACAACATCATATGCCGGTATGGAATCCCCAATGCCATCATCACAGATAATGGAACCCCGTTCGTCAACAAGAAGATGGATGACTTCCTCAGCAAGTTCAAGATCCAACGTCATCGATCAAGCCCCTACCGTCCCCAGATGAATGGTGGGGTAGAAGCCGCAAACAAGACAATCGTCAGGATACTCGAGAAGATGGTCATGACATATCGAGATTGGTCAGATATGCTCCCATATGCGCTTTGGGCCTATCGAACGTCTGTACGGTCTGCTACGGGCGTTACTCCTTTCGAGCTTACTTATGGAATGGAAGCAGTTCTACCAGTCGAAGTGGAAATACCATCACTACGGGTGTTATTAGAAAGCGGAATTGAAGAAGGAGAATGGCAACGGGCCAGATTCGATCAGTTGCAGCTAGCAGATGAAAAACGCATGCATGCACTAAGTCATTCACAGTGCTATAAAAAAAGGATCGCTCGGTCTTACAACAAGAGAGTTCGAAAAAGAAGTTTCAAGGTAGGCGACATGGTTATGAAGAAGATTCTACCGTCGCACCTTCCGGACCCCAGAGGAAAGTTCAAACCCCCGTGGGACGGGCCACTGATCGTCAGAGAAGTACTTCCCGGAGGCGCCCTCAGACTCACCAGCATGAGAGGGGTGGATCTTCCTGAGCCAACCAACGCCGACAACGTGAAGATCTTTCACGGGTAAGTTATTCTGACCTTATCAAGGGTTACTTTAATAGAGCTGAAGTCAAGAGGTCAAAGCTAAGATCTCTGAGAAATCATTTCCGTCCACCAACAAGTGTTTCAAATAAGGGGATTTAAAAAGAGGAAAATACAAAAAAAGGGGGGAATTCAAAAGGAAAAGACAAAAAAAAAGGAGAGAAAAAGAATATAAAAGAAAAAAAAAAGAAGAGAAGAAAAGAGAAAGAAAAAGGGAAGCCAAAGCAAGGCACCCAAGATAAAAAAAATCAGTCCAAGAAGAAACACATCCATCCATCCATCCACCTTAGAAGGGTCTTTAGCAAAGACCGACAGCTCTATTATCGTAACTCAGGATAAGGGCTGAAAGACTGCCATCGGCCGGCAACGACGGATTCCCGACCTCTAGCCGCCGCAGTTATCCAGAGATCCAGAAAGAAAAAAAAAGAGAAAAAATGTGTGCCTAAACAAAGAGGGCGGAGTGAAAACCCGAAAGGGCGCTCCGAGTAAAAACAGTGGGCATACAACGGACTTGGTGAAAACCTGAAAGGGCGCCAAGGGTAAAAACAGCATAGCTGCCAAGGGGCAGGCAAGATCAAACACCCGGGACATGGTGAAGACCCGAAAGGGCGCCACGGGCAAAAATGACGGGAAAAGGCCGGCTGTGGTGAAAACTCGAAAGAGCGCTGCAGGCAAAAATGGCTCGAATGAAAAAAGAAAAAAGAAAAATAAAATAAAAGTGCAGGTACCAAGAAGTCAGACGATCCAGATCGGTCCGAGCAGTTACAGTTCAAGAACAAGAAGAAGTACAGTCAGGAGCGAAGAACTCTACAAATTCTGACAATCTCAAGAAGCAACAGTTTTCATTGCCTACACCTCTAGGGAACCAAAGGATCAAGCGAGTCAAATCTCGAGACATCGGTCAAAGCATTGGCTGAGCCCCAGTTCTGATTCCTATATCCCGACACAAAATTCGGACACACACTCACAAGACAACTCATGGCACAGTAGATTTTCAAATAGTTTTCTTTTCAATTAAATGCATCATATTTCTTTTACACATATCATATCATCTTTTTCAAAAAAAAAAAATATACAAAAAAAATGCATCATCATCAATCATATATGCAAAAAAGAATGTGCAGGTGGCCAACACAATCAATCTCTACCCTCCTCCTCGGCCACATCAGGTGAGTCCTCTGACTCATAATGAAGTAGTCTCGCTCTCAACCTGCTCACCTCCATACGCAGGTAATGCACCTCGTCGCGCTCAAGGGTACGGATCGCTGTCTCCTCATCTGACAACCTCCGATCGGCAGCCAATCTCCTCGACATCATCTCACAATGATACCGAAGTGCGGAGATCTCAGACAGCAAATGGCCATGAGTGGCCAAAAGGAAGCCAGGATCTATAAACGGGCGCTCCTCAAAAGGTTCATATGAACCAGATGAAGAGCCAGCATCTCCAAGAATATCCTGCTCATCCTCATCAACAGTCTGGTGCCAACAAGGGATACGTCGATACAAAGACTGCTCAGCAACCCAATATTGATATGGGGCGGTCGCCATCGAAAAAGTCCGTAGCTCAAATCCCAACAAATCAGCTGTCAAATAACTCGCCCAAGAACAATCAATCCGGGTCCTAAATTCAGAGGATCTGGATGGAAGTACTCGACGCCCGATACCCGTAAAAGCGAAAAGAGGAACATCCTGCTCGTATCCAAACTGCCGCAGGAATCGGATGAGATGGTAAGAAAAGTAAGATCGAAAGCCTACCAACATCAGAGGAAGGCGATGTGCATCGCAAAGCACTGGAGGAAGTGAAAGCCAAGATGACTCCCAACGAACGTTCCAGTCACGAAGTTCAGCGAACATCCTGCGATATAAGGGCTCGCTCATCCTAGCTGTAGGCGGAAGGAACTCCATGATATAACGCATGATGTCAGAGCCCGGGATGCCAGGAAGAGGTACAGGAACGGTCAGAGAAAGACGCTCCCATAGCCAGACCTGATCACAAAAGAAGTTCAGCTAGAGCAAAACAAGTCCTGACAAAGCAAAAGGAAAAGGTGTAGGAGAAATACCTGAAGAAATGCACAGCAGCCGCGAAGGACACGAGTGCGGCCCAAGGCGCAGTCGGTCAGCCCATCGAATAGCTCGGCCAAGATGAGAGAAATGATCCCCTGCCGACGGATAGCTCGGTTCATCACCTCAAAAAGCAAAGGAGTCTGGGATCTGCGCTATCCCGAGAACAGCACCTCAGCAATCAAGCAGAACATCAGTGCGTTCTGAGCAAAGGTAGAGCCGGCCGTACTCTGAAGACCCGAAAAAAGATCATACAGCAGGTCCAAAGAGAACACTACAGCATCCTGGCCACCAGCTGCAGGCCGAACAAGATAAGGGATCCCGAACCAGTTCTGCGGTGTAGCAGTCTTCGGCGACGTCTTCGGCGAAAAATATTGAGCATAATCCCAGGGTAGGCCTGTCAAGCGAGCAAGCTCCTCCAAAGAAGGTCCCATCTCCATATCGTTGAACGCGAACAAGTTCAACGAAGGGACCCAGTCAATCAAGGCAGCTCCAAGCATCCTCCAATCAATATCAACTCTGGCCATATGGATCAGACCGCCGAAGCCATAAGACTCCAAATCTCGAATCTCATAAATTGACAAGTTGTCAAGCCAAGCAAGCAGTCGTGGCGAGCAGGAAGAACGAGGAAGCAGCTAACAAGTCCTCACTGGTACCCCCTCCAGCACAAAAGGCCCAGAAATCAATGATGACTCATCAAGGATCGGAAGGTCAACGGGCGAAGAAGAAGGAAAAGCTGGAACCTCTGCAGACTCGACAGCCTCTGACCTGCCCTCAGTGATGGCTATGTCTGATATAGTCGCATCGCTGTCTGAAACTGTCATAATCTCAGCCGCATGAGAAGACTCGCCCACCTCATGAACAGAGTGCACAAAGGACCGATGACCAAGGGAAGGACAATGCTTGTTCGCTCGCCTCAAGTGTAAGGCTGCGATGTAGTAATAAATCTCGGTAAGACCGAGGTCGATCCATAGGGAAAGAGTAATAGCTTCCTAATTACTCCAGCAACTTAGTTTAATAGAGTAAATTCAGATTCAATGGAATGTTTAATTAAAACAGTAACTTAATGAAAAATCAGAGATATAATATACTAAGGCTTTCAAGGATCCACTTGTAGCAATCCTATGTTAATTCAGTCAATCCAAGTAGAGAACACAACTAGATTTGAAGTCCTATCTCTCATCTAGTTGGAAAATAAAGCATTCACACACATTCATCCAATTCAAGTTGAACTTCCAAGTTCAAGTCCATTCAATCAATGTAGAATTCAGATTCATAGCCTGCGGAGTAACAGCCATGCCTATAGACTATGGCCTGCTCAAGGATTACTATAATTCGAATCTAAACAAGCAACCTGTGATAATCTCAGAGAATTAAAAGGAATTCATGTCCGGAGCACATAAACTCAGATAAGACATCTCAAACTACCACCTATTGGACTGAAACATAAGAAAAATCCAACTTTGAATTAAAAATACTTGAATCAAACTGAAATTAACATAAAACTAGCTACAAGCTTCACCTCTCAGCCTTAGCTGAGAGGTTTTAGCCGAGCATAGTCATGCTACAACTAAAAACTCAAAAATAAAGCATAAAACTAGAAAAACCCGAAAATAGATGTTGCAGACGCTCCACAGTCGCCTTCAGCCTCCAAACTCACGTTCCTTCTCTTCTCTGATACCTTAGGGAGAGCCCCTAGGTGGCCTTTTATAGCAACAAGCCCCCCCTTGCGTCGGATTCTGCGAAAGCCTTCGCATTGCACAACAATTTTCGGAGTCCCAATTTAGAAAGGAGACTTCTTACGCAGGGCCGACCGGTCGTGACCGGTCGGACTAACTTTTTAAACCATCCAGCGAGTGCATCCGACCGGTCATGACCGGTCGGACAAATCTATCCGCGTCCAGCGTGCATGCCCGACCGGTCATGACCGGTCGGGCTTTGTTTCCTCTTCATCCAGAGCCTATAGCCGACCGGTCATGACCGGTCGGCCCTTCCTCAATGTCTTCTGCCTTCATGGCCGACCGGTCTTGACCGGTCGGCCTTCTTCTACTGCTCCTTTCTGATGTGTCTGACCGGTCGGACGACAGGTCAGCCTTGTTATTCTTCAGCTTTTTCTTCTTTTCTTCATCCTCTTTTCTCTCTCTTTCTTCTTCTTTCTTTGGTCCATCCTAAGACTTCATGCAATAGCTTCAAATACATTCTTTTGGCTCCAATTTGATGAAATCCACTCTCATCCCTATAATCACAAAAACATATGTTAGGTGGGCCTTTAAACCATGAAAATCATGCAATGTTGTCGTGAAATGGGCAATGCAATGTATAAATTGGAGGTTCAACACACCCCCCAACCAGCTTTTTGCTAGTCCCGAGCAAAACATGCGTGAAACAGTTTCAAACCTCCAAATCCAACCCTCTTCCAGAAACCATGTTTCTATCCATTCCAAGATGTATAAGTGTAAAATTTGGAAAAATTAGGTGTTAGAAGCTGAACCTTGGACTCTCAAAACATAAGAAGTGTTTACATGAAATCCCCGCTGACTGATTGATAAATAGAAGAATTCGAACAAATTCAACCTAGTGTGCATAGTGAAAGTTCATCTCATGAGTTCCTGGAACCATCTTCTTTATAGATTAAGTAGACCAGGGATTTCAAGGTGCACAGAGCAACAGGAAGCCTATGACAGGAATTTGCCTTACCGTCCTTCCGACGGCTTTCACACTACGTCCCATTTCCGGCTTTGGTTACGGTTCGACCATCCCCCGGTTGGTAATAGGTAGCCCTTTTCGGAATTTTCCACCATTTTTCTTTCCTTCCCGATTTCATCCTTTCTTTCCTTTTTCTTTTAACTTAGATAGGACTTTTAGAAATCCATATCTTTCATTATTTTCCCATGGACAAGGAAGGACAAAATACCCCGGCTTGGCTGCTCAACACCTCTAAACCAAAGTCTATCTAATCCACAAATCACATAAACCTGTTACTCATGAAAATCGTGTAATGTGAACTTGGTGTAAAGGTGTTCAAATTTTCTATCAATCACAACAATAGGGGAATTAACATATAAAGCCATTATGTTGGAAGAAATTCCAAACTACAACATCACACACTTCGTTTCTCCTCCTCTTCTACTCATAGCCTCTCAAATGTATAGAAACAAAATTTTCTAAAAGAGTTTTGAGATGTTAGAAAATTCAAAAAAAATTTGTGCATATGAAGCTCGAAATGTTGCAATATGCTAGATGAGGGATCTCATCTCACCCCCCAACCAAATCTTGCTTTGTCCTCAATGTAAAAAGATAGTTAGTTAGCATGAACATGAGAACTATGGTAAAATATGAGAGAGTGAGAATCAATAGTACCTGAGAGAGCGATCATGGAGGTCTGCAATTCCAACAACTAAATCCTACTAAAATAGTAAAACAAAACTAAACCTACCTATGCTATACCTCCATCAGACTAGGAGATCAATAATCCTGATAGACAGGATCATTCAGGGAGATGGACATGTCCTCTGAATCAAATTTCTCAACAAATGGTTTAAGGCGTTGTCCATTAACTTTGAAACAGTCACCATTTGCTGCATTCTCAATCTCAACAGCCCCATGAGGAAAAACTTCTTTAACAATATATGGGCCGGTCCATCGAGATCGTAATTTTCCCGGAAAAAGATGAAGTTGGGCATTATACAAGAGCACTTTCTGTCCTTCATGGAAGGATTTCCTTAAGATGTGCTTGTCATGAAAGGCCTTCATCTTGCTCTTGTAAATCCTTGAATTCTCATATGCATCGTTCCGGATCTCTTCAAGCTCATTTAATTGAAGTTTGTGAAGCAAGCTAGCCTTGTCTATGTCAAAATTTAGGGCCCGAATTGCCCAATAGGCTTTGTGTTCTATCTCCACAGGCAAGTGGCAAGCTTTCCCATAGACAAGTCTATAAGGGGACATTCCAATGGGTGTCTTGTAGGCAGTACGGTGAGCCCAAAGTGCATCATCTAATCGTAGAGACCAATCCTTGCGATCCGATCTCACCGTCTTTTCTAAAATCTGTTTGATTTCCCTATTGGAGATTTCAGCTTGCCCACTGGTTTGTGGGTGGTATGGGGTACTCACTTTGTGCCTAATACCATATTTCTTCATCAAAGTTTCAAAAGGTCTATTGCAAAAGTGAGCACCACCATCACTAATAATGGCTCGAGGCGTCCCAAATCTAGAAAGTATGTTTTCTTTGAGAAACTTGAGAACCGTACGATGATCATTGGTTCTACATGGGATAGCCTCTATCCATTTAGACACATAGTCTACGGCCAACAGAATATAGACATGTCCAAAAGATGAGGGGAATGGTCCCATGAAATCGATGCCCCAACAGTCAAAGACTTCAAGATGTTGAATTGGTGTGAGAGGCATCATATTTCGACGGGATAATCCTCCTAACTTCTGGCAGCGCTCGCACGCTTTGCAAAACTCGTGGGTGTCCTTAAATAGCGTGGGCCAATAAAAACCACACTGCAGAATTTTTGCAGTTGTTTTCTTGGCTGAAAAATGACCCCCACATGCTTGATCATGACAAAAGGAGATGACTGAATTGTGTTCATCATCGGGGACGCATCTCCTTATAATTTGGTCTGGGCAATATTTAAACAATAGAGGTTCATCCCAGAAAAATCTGCGCACTTCCCTTAGAAATTTACGTTTGTCCTGCGCAATCCAATGAGTCGGCATCGCACCTGTGGAAAGATAATTGGCTATATCAGCATACCATGGTGGATGCGTAGCAACAAAGAGTTGCTCATCAGGGAATGAGTCCTCAATAGGTGACTCATCAATGGAATTTGGTAGGACTAGACGAGATAGATGATCCGCCACCACATTTTCTACCCCCTTCTTATCTTTGATCTCCAGGTCGAATTCTTGAAGGAGTAGGATCCATCTTAGCAAACGAGGCTTAGTATCCTTCTTAGAAAGAAGGTATTTCAGCGCCGCATGATCCGTATAAACAATAACTTTGGATCCTATTAAGTATGGCCTGAATTTGTCCAAGGCAAAGATGACAGCTAGGAGCTCTTTCTCCGTAGTTGAATAATTAACTTGGGCAGGATTCAAGGTCCTACTTGCGTAGTAGATGACATGGGGCTTTTTATCTTTCTTTTGGCCTAACACCGCCCCAATAGCAAAATCGCTAGCATCGCACATCAACTCAAAAGGCATGGACCAATCTGGTGGTTGCATGATAGGAGCGGTTGTCAACATGTCTTTTAGCTTTGAAAAAGCTAATTGACATTCGGCACTCCACTCAAATTGGGTCTCCTTTTGTAGAAGGTTGCATAAAGGCCTTGAGATGTGACTAAAGTCCTTTATAAACCTTCGATAGAAGCCGGCGTGTCCAAGGAAGGACCGCACATCACATATGCTTTTGGGTGGTGGTAGATTGGAAATTATGTCAATTTTCGCCCGGTCTACTTCTATTCCATTGGACGAGATGATGTGTCCAAGGACTATTCCTCTTTGTACCATGAAATGGCATTTTTCCCAGTTTAATACAAGCTGTTTTTCCTCACACCTTATTAAGACTAACTTCAAGTGCTCGAGGCACTCATCAAATGTACAACCAAAAACAGAGAAGTCATCCATGAACACCTCAAGAAACTCACCCACCATGTCCGAGAAAATACTCAACATGCATCGTTGGAATGTGGCGGGTGCATTGCATAACCCGAATGGCATCCTTCGGTAGGCGAAGGTACCAAACGGGCATGTAAATGTGGTTTTCTCTTGGTCTTCCGGAGCTATCTCAATTTGGTTGTATCCGGAATAGCCATCTAGGAAGCAATAGTAGGGATGGCCTGCCAACCTCTCCAAAATTTGGTCCATAAATGGGAGAGGGAAGTGGTCTTTCCTAGTGACCGTATTGAGCTTCCTATAATCAATGCACATACGCCAACCGGTGGTCACCCTAGTCGGTATAAGCTCGTTGTTGGCGTTTTCAATGATGGTAACACCGGATTTCTTGGGGACAACTTGGGTAGGACTCACCCATTGGCTATCTGAGATGGGGTAGATGATACCCACATCCAATAGCTTTAACACTTCGGCTTTGACAACCTCCATCATGTTTGGATTTAGCCGTCTTTGAGGTTGTTTAGTCGTTTTTGCGTTTTCTTCAAGGTGTATTCGGTGAGTACAAACCGAAGGATCTATCCCTTTGAGATCCGCTATTGTCCAACCTATGGCTTCCCGGTGTTTTTTGAGTAACTCAATCAACTTGAGCTCTTGGTCTTTTTCTAGGTGGGAGGCAATGACAACTGGGAAAGTTTCCTCTTGACCCAAATATACATATTTAAGCTCGGATGGCAATGGTTTGAGGTCAAGCTTCGGTGGTTTGATGCTAGACGGTAGAGGCCTTGATGTGGTTGGTGGCAATTTTTCAAAATGGGGCCTCCACCGGCTAGTATCAACTACCGGTCTTTCTATATTTAATGCATGCACAATCTCACTAATGATAGGGTCTTTAGAATCCATGAAGTGTGCTAAGCATGTCTCCAAACTTTCTAGTGGTTCAAGTTGGAGGAGTTCTTCTTCTTCAAAGGTTTCAAGCATGTTTACATCGAAGAACTCATCATCATCGACATCCCTATGTCTTTTGCCCAGGTGAAATACATTCACCTCTAGTGTCATGTTTCCAAAAGATAATTGCATCACCCCATTCCGGCAATTGATGATTGCGTTTGATGTGGCAAGGAATGGGCGGCCTAATATCACCGGTATTTGGGTGCTAGCATCCAAAACCGGTTGTGTGTCCAAGACTATAAAATCTACCGGGTAGTAGAATTTGTCAACTTGGACTAGAACATTCTCAACTATCCCCCTCGGTACACGGATAGATCTATCAGCGAGTTGCAATGTGGTTTTGGTGGGTTTTAATTCACCAAGACCCAATTGTTCATATACCGAGTATGGGATCAAGTTCACACTTGCCCCCAAGTCTAACAAGGCACGTTCAATCCGGTAGTCTCCAATGATACATGAGACGGTGGGACTACCGGGATCTTTGAATTTTGGGGGAGTCTTTTGAGTGAGGATGGCACTAACTTGCTCAGTTAGGAAGGCCTTTTGCTGCACATTATATTTGCGTTTTGTTGTGCATAGGTCTTTTAGAAACTTGGCATAAGAGGGAATTTGTTTGATGGCATCAAGCAAAGGGATATTGATCTTGACTTGTCTGAAAATCTCTAGAATATCTTGAGAATTTGGGAGAGATTTTGGGGCAACCAATCTCGATGGGAAGGGTGCTATGGGCTTGTAAATGCGTTCCGGTTGTTGTGGGGCTAAGTTAGATCCATTTTCATCCTCAGAATTTACCGGATCATTAGGCTCATCGGCCTTCACCGGAATAGTTTTGTCAATTTGTTTACCACTTCTAAGGGTGGTAATGGATTTAGCTTGCTCCATGTTTTGGTTGGAAGGATTAGGGATGCTTACTTCATGTACTTGCTTTGGATTGGGCTGAGGTTGGGACGGAAAGGTCCCTTCCCTAGCATTCAAGCGTCCCTTAATCTCATCAACCGAGACTTTCAGCTCTTGGAACATTTGTTGATTTGATTCATTTATTTGCGCTTGCCCTTGCATAAATGCTCTCAAGGTATCCTCTAATGAGAATTGAGGTGGGGCCATATTTTGCATGGGTGGCCCTCTTTGGGAGTTGGTAGGATTGCTCGTTGGGGCATTCTTCCAACTGAAATTCGGGTGGTTCTTCCAACTCTCATTGTACGTATTACCTACCGGTCCATTGAAGGGTCGTTGATAACCATATGTGGCATTGGCTGTCTCTTGCAGCACTTCCTTAAATGCAGGAATTGTGGGACAATCTTGCGTAGCGTGTAAGTCGGTGAGACAAATCCCACATGTGGTTTCAACAGCTTCCTTGGACTTGGAAACTCCATTTTTGCTAAGTTCCATGGCCTCAACCTTCCTTGTGAGGTTGGCTATCCTTGCATTTACGTCGTCTTCCTCTTTAAGGACATATATCCCTCCTTTCTCTTGAGTAAGCTTGGGGTTCTTGGGTTTATCTGAAGTGTCCCAAGATTGGGCGTTTTCTGCCAACATGTCCAAGTAACTCCAAGCATCATCTGGATTTTTACTCATAAACTCGCCATTGCACATCATTTCCACAAATTGGCGCATATTAGAACTTAATCCATCATTGAAAAAATTTATAATTCGCCAACTCTCATAGCCATGATGTGGGCAAGCAAGCAGGAGTTCCTTAAATCTTTCCCAACATTGAAAGAATGATTCACCCTCTTTAGCTGAGAAATTCATGATGGCCCTTCGAAGAGTGTTTGTTTTATGAGCTGGGAAGAACTTTTTCAAGAATTCCCGGTTCATCTCAACCCATGACCCAATCGAATATGGTCTAAGAGAGTAAAGCCAATCTTTGGCTCTTTCTTTCAAGGTGAAGGGAAAAAGTTTAAGTCTGATTGTATCCCCAGAAACATTGGGGTAATGCAAGGTGGCCAACACTTCTTCGAATTCTTGCAAGTGTAAGTATGGGCGGTCAGAGTCTAGCCCATGGAATTTAGGTAAAAGTTGGATTACTCCCGGTTTTATGTCTAGGGTCCCACCGTTAGCTGGTAGAACTATGCAAGAAGGTGTAATTGTACGAGCAGGTTGTAGGTAATCCCGTAGTGATCTCATTGGAGGAACATTATGTACCTCATTCTCTCCTACTCCTTCCTGATTTGCGTTTGTGGTTGGAGTAGGGGGGGGAGGATTCCTTAAGGGTGTTTGATCCATACTCCCCAAACTTTCACGATGCTCTTGATAATTTCGGACTTGTCTATGGACTGACAGTGGTCCAACTAAACCACCTTCAGATTGAAGACGATTTGAATGATTACGTTCCCAACGGGACATAAACCACTCAACCAGGAACTGAAACTAATCCTATTCTAGAAAACTAAAATCTGAACTAAAAAAAAACTAAGTTAGAAAGGTATCACCTGATGCGCTTGAACTGAAAGAAGAATTCCTACAAAACAGAAAACTATGTTAGTTCTAAGAAAAATCAGAAAAACCTACCTACTTCTACTTCTACAGCCACTGAAACTATTTGAAAACTATTATCTAATTTCCCCGGCAGCGGCGCCAAAAACTTGTTCGCTCGCCTCAAGTGTAAGGCTGCGATGTAGTAATAAATCTCGGTAAGACCGAGGTCGATCCACAGGGAAAGAGTAATAGCTTCCTAATTACTCCAGCAACTTAGTTTAATAGAGTAAATTCAGATTCAATGGAATGTTTAATTAAAACAGTAACTTAATGAAAAATCAGAGATATAATATACTAAGGCTTTCAAGGATCCACTTGTAGCAATCCTATGTTAATTCAGTCAATCCAAGTAGAGAACACAACTAGATTTGAAGTCCTATCTCTCATCTAGTTGGAAAATAAAGCATTCACACACATTCATCCAATTCAAGTTGAACTTCCAAGTTCAAGTCCATTCAATCAATGTAGAATTCAGATTCATAGCCTGCGGAGTAACAGCCATGCCTATAGACTATGGCCTGCTCAAGGATTACTATAATTCGAATCTAAACAAGCAACCTGTGATAATCTCAGAGAATTAAAAGGAATTCATGTCCGGAGCACATAAACTCAGATAAGACATCTCAAACTACCACCTATTGGACTGAAACATAAAAAAAATCCAACTTTGAATTAAAAATACTTGAATCAAACTGAAATTAACATAAAACTAGCTACAAGCTTCACCTCTCAGCCTTAGCTGAGAGGTTTTAGCCGAGCATAGTCATGCTACAACTAAAAACTCAAAAATAAATCATAAAACTAGAAAAACCCGAAAATAGATGTTGCAGACGCTCCACAGTCGCCTTCAGCCTCCAAACTCACGTTCCTTCTCTTCTCTGATACCTTAGGGAGAGCCCCTAGGTGGCCTTTTATAGCAACAAGCCCCCCCTTGCGTCGGATTCTGCGAAAGCCTTCGCATTGCCCAGCAATTTTCGGAGTCCCAATTTAGAAAGGAGACTTCTTACGCAGGGCCGACCGGTCGTGACCGGTCGGACTAACTTTTTAAACCATCCAGCGAGTGCATCCGACCGGTCATGACCGGTCGGACAAATCTATCCGCGTCCAGCGTGCATGCCCGACCGGTCATGACCGGTCGGGCTTTGTTTCCTCTTCATCCAGAGCCTATAGCCGACCGGTCATGACCGGTCGGCCCTTCCTCAATGTCTTCTGCCTTCATGGCCGACCGGTCTTGACCGGTCGGCCTTCTTCTACTGCTCCTTTCTGATGTGTCTGACCGGTCGGACGACCGGTCAGCCTTGTTATTCTTCAGCTTTTTCTTCTTTTCTTCATCCTCTTTTCTCTCTCTTTCTTCTTCTTTCTTTGGTCCATCCTAAGACTTCATGCAATAGCTTCAAATACATTCTTTTGGCTCCAATTTGATGAAATCCACTCTCATCCCTATAATCACAAAAACATATGTTAGGTGGGCCTTTAACCATGAAAATCATGCAACGTTGTCGTGAAATGGGCAATGCAATGTATAAATTGGAGGTTCAACAATGCTCCCCATCAAAAGGACTGTCAGTGAAGATCACACCGCACATCGTAACATCCTGGCTAATCTGACCGTCAAAGAATACATCTGAACCATCAAAAAGGGTCCCGGCAGCCTCGATCGAAGAATCAACGGTCAGATCTGGACCTGTGGCCCCCTCCAACAGGAAATCATGAATCCAATCATCATCAAAGGGATCATCGAGGCATCCACACCGTCCATCATCAGGGGGACATCATCAATGATCACATCAAGTCCACCCAAAGAAGTATACCGCACATCCTGGCCCTCATCCAGAGCATCCAAACCGTCAAAGGTACCATCTGAACCATCCATCCCATCCAAGCATGAGATCAGCCCATCTATGTCCATCATGGTCCCATCACCACCATCCATCACATCACCCATGGGGCCCACATTCAAGGGATGCATAGCCTCACCTATGTCCCATCCCATCATCCTATCCATACCATTCATTCCTCCCATAATGAAGGTCCCATTCAAATCAGAAATTTCAGCCATCCCACCATTAATGGGGCCATTCAAAGCTCCACCAACCACCAAGCTTAAATCTTCATCAATGCCCCCTCTTAATGCCCCATCTACCCCATCCATTAAAGGCATCTCCCCATTATCAAAGCTCAGTTGAAAATCTGAAGTGTGGGACCCACCTTGGACAGCCCCCACAGCCCCTAAATCTCCACCATCCATTGCCCAAGAAAGGACAAACCAAGAAAAAGACAAAAGGAGAATGAAAAAAGAGACAAGGAAGTGATTCATGGCTGAATCGAAGAATCGGATGCAGATGATGAGGGAGACAGCAGCCAGAGGAATATGCTCACTGTCCGAACCAGAGCCAGCCCAGGCCGCTCAAGAGGCGAGCCTTGGGCGGCCTGCCCTGGGCCGCCCGTACGGACGCGGTTCCTCTCTCTCCGCGGGATTGGCTCCAGGGTTCTTGGTAGGTGAGACTGACAGTCCACGTCAGCAGATGGCGCTCCATGGGCCGCCCAAGGCTCCGGTCCACTCCAGATTTCGACTGAGATTGATCAAGATCATATGAAAGGTGCCCCACCGGTCCAATCACAAAGCAATGCGGCCAGAACATGGCTGATCAAGTCAAAGAGAAGGAAAGGTGATCAAGTGGGGGCCACAAGCAATCCAAGCCATTCAAAGACCAGATCATCATGATCTAAACCGTTGAAGGACCTACATGAACCATCAAACAACAAGATCAAAGGGCTGATCATCAAAAGAAGGGCCAGAATCCAAGATCTAATCATCAAGTGAGCCCACAAAGCCAAATCAAGCAATCTGGGCCATTCAAGTCATCATCCAAACCATGAGAAGCCTTCTTAACCTCACAAATCATCAAAAGAGGTGCCCCGAAGTAAAGTCGAGGTCTCAGGTGGGCCCACCGGGGGCCGAATCTATCAATCTGAGCCATTCAAAGACTAGATCATCACGATCTAAACAATGGAAAGGCTTGCATGAGCCATCAAGTAGCAACATCAAGGGTTTGATTGTCAAGAAAGAAAACCAGAATTCAAGATCCAATCATCAAGTGGGCCCACGTGGTTAAAAAGAGCAATCTGAACCGTTCAAGTCATCATCCACACCATGAAAAGCCTTCTTAGCCTCACAAAACATCAAGAAAATGTGCTCCAAAGCAAAGCTGAAGTCTGAAAAGGGGCCACAGGGCCAAATCAAGCAATTTGGATCACTCAAATCACAATCAGCCCCGTCAGAAGACAAACAAAGCAAGGTAAGTATGCCCAACCCCATCAACGTTGGTCCGAAGACCTTAAACTACGTCGGGATCGACATCCCGAGAGATTTTCAATAAAAGCCGGTATCGGTCTTAACCGCTCGAATTAAGATCCGATGACACCGAGTACTTTAAAAAAAAAACAAAAAATGTCTTTCCTATTTTGTGCAATACTGGTCCGAAGACCTTAAACTACGTCGGGATCAACATCCCGAGGGATTTCAATAAAAACCAGCATCGATCCCAGTCTTTAAGACCAACATCGGATGATCTGGATCATTTCGAAAAACAAAAAAATATATCACCAGCCCCTCTTTTAAAGTTTTTGGGTCCGAAGACCTTAAACTACGTCGGGATCAATATCCCGAGGGATTTTCAATAAAAGCCGGTATCGGTCTTGATCAAGATCCGCTGACACCGGACATTTTCCAAAAAAAAAAAAAAAAAATGTGTTTGCCCCCTTTTGTACAGTTTTTGGTCCGAAGACCTTAAACTACGTCGGGAACAAAATCCCGAGAGATTTCCAATAAAAACCAGTGTCAATCCTGACCGTTCAAAATTGAGATTTTATGACCTGGAACAGTTTTCGAAAAATCACAAAAAAGAATATACTTTCAGCATGTACATAAAGCTTTTTTAAGGTCCGAAGACCTTAAACTACACTGGGATTAATTTCTCGGGGGACCTTTTCCTGCTTTCAACTAAAAACCGGCATCGGCCTCGACCGTTGGGATCAAGGTTTGATAACCCAGATCATTTCCAAAAATACCAAAAAAGATTTCAAGTTTTTCGTAAAAACCAGCATCAACCTCGATTACCCGAGTTAAGATCTGGAACCTTTTCAAAAAAAATAAATATAAAAAGATAAAAAAAATAAAAAAATAAAAAAATTTCACCATCAATTTCAACTGCACAAATTCATCTCCAGCGGTCCGAAGACCTAAAACTACACTGGGATTAACTTCTCGGGGGCTTTCTTTCATAACCTGTTCCAGGCATGGCTGACACTTGATCGTACGGGTGTCTGGAATCTTTTAAACAGGTAAGGGCTATAGCGGGCAGAGCTCCGCAATCCTATTTGTGTTGAACGCACCGTGATAGACAACCTTGATTTGGAAGTCACTGTTGAATCTGATGGATGTTCCCTGTTCCTAAAACTCATGAAGGGGATTAAGGCTGTTGGGAGGTGGAGCGCACCCTCACGGAATTGTGAGCAACGTAAGGCCCCAAACTGGATTGACTAAGGGAAATGTGAGGATGTGGCTCATTTTGTGGCCGAAGGAGTCCGTCGGACGATACGTGGTCTATGTGCATTGCACATGAGGAACAGGCAACTTTGTGGGTATGTTGACTGAAAACCCTTAAAATCTCCTCATCCGAAGATGTAAAACTACGGCACTTAACTGTGTGAGACTCGTCTTGCTCGCTGACGTAAAATGGATCGGGTGCCTTGCCAGCAGTAGAAGCTGGAAGTGGATGAAAATTCCATACTTTTCCCTGCATTTCATAAAAATCACAAAAATACAAAAACATTGCAAAATCACCTTTTCAAAAATCACAAAAAATATTTCCCTTGCTTTCAGCAAAATATTTTCAAAAATCACAAAAATATTTCCTTTGCTTTCAAATCAAAATATTTCAAAAATCACAAAAATATTTCTCTTGCTTTCATCAAAAATATTTCGAAAATTACAAAAAATATTTCCTGTGTTTTCAATAAACTGATCTCTACCCTGACCGCTCAGGTAAAGATTTGGATCCACATATTTACAAAAAATCACAAAAATTAGTATCCCCAGCACTACAATTCAGGAGTCTTGAACTCCGCTCACTTCACAGTATGGGATGACGGATCCAATCGCCCGCAAATTGGAATCTTGACCAAAACGGGCAACCAAACACCATCTCAATCACACGTATGCCCAGAAGAACATCTTGAAGTCGAATAATATCCTCGTACATTCTCATTCGCAAAGAAACAGCATCTTGGGACGATGGACCTGATCGACCACGGGTCGGGATCTTGACCAACCCGCTGACCAAACACCCGTGTAAAAAAGAAAAACCCCAGGGAGCACAACCCTGCAAGCAATAAGCTCAAAGTTCTCTGCACCCATAGCAAAAGCAAAATCATCAAACTGAAAGAGAATGAGCCAAAGCCATGCATTCATCATGTATCTCCATGCATCAGCATAAATCAATCAATCATCATGTTTACCTGCTTTCAAAATAAAAGTCGGTTAGTCAAAGACCCCACAGGCATCCCTAGTGGAGGCGCATGCAAACCGGATTTCCATTTCATAAAAAAAAATATTTCCATTTGCAAATAAAAACCCCACGGAGTATCACTCCCCAGAGTGGGTGCCTTTTCAAAAACCCAAAAAATATTTTCCCAGTAGAGCGTTCTGTCTCCAAAACACCAGGAGATCTTCCATATCTCTGGGTAGGAGCCAACGCAAAAATCAAATAAGATCCGATGTCTCGCGGTTTCCCCGGAGACCATCGGATCCAATGCACTCAAAGTACGATCGAACTGAACTCCAGTGTCAGTGCGGTCGTGCCACATGCCAAGATACAAAAAAGATGAAAGCCAAAAAGCTCGGTCACAGAAACCATTTGAACAGGTGGAAACGATGAATTGTAACCCAAGTATCAAAATCAGCAGATTGGGTGGAAAGAGTTCATCCGCACATACCTAGGCGTGGATGCCTGAAGTACCTTGACTGAGTCCAAGTCGGCGTAGTAGAATCCCGTAAGACTATCTGACGCAGGGCGTCTAACCACTTTGACAGTCAAGCGAAACAAGTACTCCTGGAGTGATCTGGGAAAACATCAAACATCACACAATCAGTCTCAGGGTCAACAACCTCGTAAGACTGTCGACGCAGAGGCTCTGTTGTACCTTTCCGATGTTAGTACCGATCGGGAATGGAAGGGTTGCGATTGGGTACCCAGGTTGCAGCAAACTGCAGGGACAATCGCAACGTTTTCTCCAAACTCTCGCGGTATGTGCGAGTTATCAATTTCTAGACAATCAACTGACTCAGATATAAAGGACAACAAAGATTTCAGACCACAATCAAGGAAAGAATGAATTGCAAACCAAGCATCGAAATCAGCAGATTGGGTGGAAAGAGTTCACCCGCACATACCTAGGCGTGGATGCCTGAAGTACCTTGACTGAGTCCAAGTCGGCGTAGTAGAATCCCGTAAGACTATCTGACGCAGGGCGTCTAACCACTTTGACAGTCAAGCGAAACAAGTACTCCTGGAGTGATCTGGGAAAACATCAAACATCACACAATCAGTCTCAGGGTCAGCATCCTCATAAGACTGTCGACGCAGAGGCTCTGCTGTACCTTTCCGATGTTAGTACCGATCGGGAATGGAAGGGTTGCGATTTGGTACCCAGGTTGCAGCAAACTGCAGGGACAATCGCAATGTTTTCTCCAAACTTCCACGGTATGTGCGAGTGATTGGTTTCCAAACGATCAACTGACACAGATGCAAAGGCAAGCAAAGATTTCAGAACATGATCTATGAATGACCGGGTCAGAAGTGGGGTGTCCACTCGCTTTGGCATTCGGTTGCACGCAACCTCTGCCAAAGAGGGGCATCTGTAGACACCCCACCTTCGGCTACACTGTTGGTAGAGAAAGCTGGATAAATGGAGGACCGTACCCCCAAATCCCAAGTCCAAACTCAGCCAAACTCACCCTTGTAAGCCCCATTCCATAGCCCAGTTCAAGCCTGAACCCAGTCAACCCAGTCTAAAACATCAGCCTGAAAAACCCACCAGAAAAAAGCCAGTCAAAAAATCCTAAAAAGGTCAAATTCACTGAGTCAACCCGCTGAGTCAACCCGCTGAGTCAACCCGGCGAGTCAACCCGTCGAGTCAAAACACCGAGTCAACCCGTCGAGTCAACCCGTCGAGTCAAACCACCGAGTCGACTCAATGAGTCAACTCACTGAGTCGACCAGCGAGTCCAACCGCAGCCCAGAGGGAGTGACCGTACTCGCTAGAAACCGAGGAGAGGCCGTACGGGCGGCCCATAGCAGGCCGCCCGGAAAAAATTACCAGAGTGCCACTCTCCGCTGCTATAAATACCCCCCTCCCCTTCTCATTTCAACAATCCACTTCCCTCTCTTTAGCCCGAGTGCGATTCGAATCCTCTTTAGCCCATTCCTCCACTAAGGAGAGCCCGAGTGAGGAGAGTCTAGCCCTGGTCCAGCCCAGCCTGACCACTGGTCCAAGCCTCCCAAGCCATCCAAGTCTTGATCCATCCACTCGAAGCTAATCCTTGCGACACCACCGTCCACCCGGCTACTCTTTTCCAGCATCATCTCATTTGCATCTAGCATAAGTGCAACATTTACTTTTCTTCCAACCCCCCTGCTTCACTGCAAGCACCTTGATTCGTCAAGTACACTGCATATGTTTTAAATTAAGCACCTGTCAGTTCGAGCGTATGCTCTGGGCTTGCCCGTTGTTGGAACCTGCCCATCAGAAACTCTTACTGTTCAGACCTGCATTCATGCTTCACCATAAAACACCTTGATTATTCAAACACACTGCATACGTCTTACATTAAGCACCTGTCAGTTCGAGTGTACGCTCTGGGCTTGCCCATTGTTGGAACCTGCCCATCAGAAACTCTTACTGTTCAGACCCGCATTCATGCATCATGTCATCCATGAGAATATACGAGGATTAAACTAGACTTTCAAGTATCCTATCGATTCTGTGAAGTAGAGACCGTACTTCGGTACGGGCAGTGTGTGGGGTGCTTAACCTCTTCCCACCCTGTAACCGTGATCCCTTACCTTGAATCTCTGGCCGCAGATCAATAGGAGTCATTTTAGAGGAAGGAATCTTCGGATTCCCTTCTCTAACGTTTCTACGGGGTCTAGCCAACTGTAGATTCGAAGTAACTGGCTAGTGGCGACTCTGGTCTTATATAAACTCATTTAAACATATCCAGCTTAACAAGACAACCAAACAAAGCCCTCGAGAACGAGGCAAGCCAGTGGCACAAACGGCAATTTTGCACTCACGCATCCTCATCTCCTTCTTTTCCGAAAGGAAAGGGGAAGGGAGAAGAACGTCGTGTGGGAGCGCGGAAAAATCGGCGAGGGTCCACACTCATGAAAATGAGTTGGGCTCACTTAGGTAGGTCTTGGTGACAATGTCCGCATAGAGATAGGCTGGCCTATCAATTGAGTCTTTGGCTCTGCTGTGAACAGAAGACTTAGTCAAGAGAATATTTATATTCTCTTCAAGGCTATTCAGGTCCAAAAAATTGAGTAGCGACCAAGTTATAGATTCCCTAGCTAAACAGCTAGAATGAAAGTGTACGTCTCCAGATTTAGGAATGGTTCAATATTCACATGCTTTATGAAAAATATCGGAGTAAATGTTCCATGTGCCAAGGGTGATGTAGGGGTCTTCCTCTCATGTCTTCCAGATAATATGTACCTGGTCGAGCAATCTCGATGACTTGATATGGGCCTTCCCAATTAGGATCCAACGACCGAGTGCCTGTTCTGATGTTTTACCCGAGCACCAAGTTACTGAGCTGAAAAACCCTGAATTTGACCTTTGAATTATGACAACGGGCTATACGTTGTTGATAAGCTGTTACTCGAAGATAAGATATGTCCCTTTTCTCTTTTAGGAGATCGAGGTGAAATAATCGACTGCCACGTCCTTTTTCCATAGGTAGTGGTCTGAATATATCGATTCCCTATTGAGCAAAAGGCCAAGGGCCGTCCATCGGCATCATTTACTCAAACGGTAAATGAGGGACTAGAGAATATCGCTGACATTTATCACATTTCTTTGAGAATTCGATAGCATTCGCCTTCATAGTGGGCCAATAGTATCATTGCCTCATTGCTTTGTATGCTAGAGAACATCCTTTGGGATGATTACCGCATGCCCCCTGGTGTATTTCATCTAGAACACGATGTGCTTCTTCTGGATGGAGACACCCTAAATATGGTAAAGTAAAACTTTTATGTAATAATTTTTCATTTTGTAAGATGTACCTGGCAGCACGATAGCGAATTTGTCGGGCTGATTTTTTATCATCTGGGGGTCGTCCACTTTAGAGGTAAAGGATGATGGGGTCCATCCAACATCAAGATAAAAGCAATGTGACGACCTGCTCTGGAGCAACTTGATCGATACTTGTGGTAGATAGATGCTCGATAAGAACAGCTCGCGTCAGATTGGACTCAGGTGCAAAAGATAATTTTGCCAAAGAATCTGCAAGCTTGTTCTCCTCTTAAGGAATATAACTTATTTCATATTTGTTCAATTTGAGCGAGTAAGATGAGTACCTGAGATTTGTACGAAGGCATCCGCTCTTCCTTTGCCTCGAATTCGTTGAGCACTTGATATACGACGAGCTGGGAGTCGTTGTGAATGAGCAGGTTCCTTATTGCGAGTATATTTGCTAATTCGAGGCCGACAATTAAGGCTTCATATTCCGTTTCATTATTTGAGGCATGAAAGCTTTAACGCTACGACGATGGAATCCTTATGAGGGAAATGGATTCCTTTAGCATCTTCGTGAGAGAAAGAGATTGGATGATGGCTTAAAACTTGATGTGCTGGATGATTTCTCCACCCAGTAAATATGCTAAGGCTTTTGGCATGCTTTTCGAGTATATGCTTTTCTTCAGGCTTGGGAATCTCCTCCACAAGCGGGACCACTTGCAATGGTCCGAATTTCGCCCGCAGGTTCGGCATCTTCCTGTGAATGACAATGTTGCGGTAACTTTTTCCTTTGCGCTTGATGTTCACGATACGCTGGGGGATCTGATCATTTGGGCGAACGATCTTGTCGTGCGATAGTCTCGGAGGTGTCCGTTTCAAATGAGGGCTTCAATCTGCTCTTTAAGAGATATACAATCTTGGGTGTTATGCCCATGATTTTTATGGAAGTAACGAAACTTTCTTTTGTCTCTATTTTTCGAAATCCGATTTAATCATCGGAGGCCATTTAACATACAACTTATATTTAATCTCCATCAGTACCCTTTTCTGGTGACTGATTGAGAGGCGTATAATTGTGATATTTTTCAGGATAAGACTTATCTGGAGAGTGGTCTCGTCGATCACGTCGATACTTTTTGTTTGTTGGAGAAATTTCTTCAGACTTTCGCTTCTTTCCCTGAATATTATCACGAGCCAAGGCTACTTCTTCAACGTTAATATACTTTTGAGCTTTAGCTTGGAACTCGGTCATTATTTTAGGAGGATTTTTATCTAAGGCGAAGCGAAATTTTTCGCTTGTAATGCCTGCTATAAGGGCGGTGAGACCCTTATCTTTAGTATAACCTTCGGTTTGAACTGCTTCTGCCGTAAATCAGACTATGAATTCTTTAATTGTCTCTTCATGTTGCTACTTCAAATCTGATAGATGAGATGTGGGTTTTTTTGTACGGATGCTTCCCATGAACTGAGAAAGGAAAAGATCCGATAATTTAGAGAAAGACTTTATGGACTGAGGTTTCAGACCGCGAAACCAAGTACGCGCTGCATCCTTTAGAGTTAAAGAAAAGGCCCTGCACATAATTTCCGAGCTATATCCTTCTAGCTCCATAAGAGATCTATATGTCTCCAGATGCTCGAGGGGATCACCGATACCGGTATATGGAACAACGCTGGTCGGTCGATATTTTTTAGGTAAAGGAGCCTCCATCACTTCTCGAGTAAAGGGAGGTTCTGACCGTTGGATCGTCGCCAGAGTGGATGTTGGAAGATTAGATTGATATCATTGTTCGATATCATCGAAATGATCTGCGATTTTCCTGAGATCTCCTTCCCAAGGCAGAGTATAACTGGATATTTCGTCATCTAGTTGTTCTTCGGGCTGACGTTGTCCGGAAGTGCTGGAGCGGACGGATTGTGAGCGCTGATTAAGAGCTTGACTACCACGAAGAATGGAGTTTGAAGGAGAGTTGACCTGAGCTTGTGGTTGATCTAGAGAGTGTCTAGAAACTGCAGGTGTAGGTTGTAGTGGCGGTCCTTCTAGAGGTTGCTGAGATTCGGGGAAATGCTGATCAAATCGATTGGATAGGGTTTGAAGTCCAGCTTTAAGAGTGAGGAGTGCATCCCCGACGAAGCGCATTACCTCATTGTAGCCATCGAATATTTCTTGGAATGAATTTTGCACAGGTTGACCAGACTCCGCCGGAGGAATCCCTGTCGAAGTAGCCTGAGGGAGGTTCGGAGTTAGCTTAGGGATATCTGGTGGTGGTAGCGTTTGCTTTGAGGTGGAATTATGAGTCGTTTTCTTAGGAGGCATAGCGATAGGTGACAATTTGTAATGAGAACGAATTGAATACTCGTTCCCACAGACGGCGCCAATCTGTTGACGTCAGATTCTGGTAACAGGTCCCTCCCAAACCTATGCTCTTCTTGAAGTGAGCTCTCCTTCAAACCTAAAAGCCAAAGAAGAAAACTAAGGGTGGCCGGCGCTTGGCCGTTGGCCCTCCGAAGCTTAAGTCAGAGGTGACTTGCTAGTAAGATGAAGTGTGAAATGTAGGCTTAGAGATTGTCTACCTTTATCATCTGTGGGGCCATCTATTTATACAGATCCGGGTGATCGAGTCTGTTACGCAAGCCGTTAAGATCACTGCTGATTTCAGGGGATAAGGTGCTTATCTTGTTAATCCTTAGGTAAGGGGATGGCCTAAGCACTCTAGATGTCTAGCTGATTACGTCTCTTGATGGAGATGTTCGGAGCTATGAATAGAAACAAGCCAAAACTGTCTTATATGGGCTGCTGGTACTATGAGACGAGGGACGTCCTTGCCAGAGACCAGAGACCAGAGACCAGGGCGGCTCATATGTCGGGAGCTGCTCATATGTCGGGAGCTTATAAGTGGTCACAGGTTTGAGTGATATACAAGACGTGAGCAGGAAGGCTCGCTAGTTAGATGGTTTGGTCGCGACTTTTATGGAGAGACGCTCGCTGGTCGCATATCTTTTATACTTCTTCGACGACCAAGTTTATTCTACAGAAACATCTATTTCTAGTTGACAGGTTTGGTGCCGTATGCTCATTGCTCGGGCGTCACCACTTCAAGAGTTGCAGGTGTACCCTGATCATAGCCGAACTTCCTAGCAAAACGATTAGGGTAATATGGCTCTCTCCAGAATTCTGTACCTTCTCTCAAGGGGAGGGATGCCGAGCAGATAAAATAAGGAAAGAACATTCAAATGACATCAAGCCTCCATCGACATCTTCAACCACTTTGGAATCACGCTCGTGGTGTCGAGAAAGTGGAAGAAGTCCATGACGTCAAATTTAGCAATTTGCTCAGCCTCGGTAGCCAAATTCTGCCCAACCATCTTACGTTTCTAAAAGAAGTTTAGCGAGAGGTGTTCTTCGTCAATGCACGCCTCAACTTCGACACCATACACTTAAGAGAAATAAATGCCCAACCAATCAACCATATAATGTCAGGTGAAGTATGCAGAATCCAACCCGAATAAAGCACACTCTCGATTGTTAATGACATACCTAAAGGCTCTGTCAATAGAACACAAAATTGTTGCTGCCAACGTATAACGATGACCATTTGTCAGATCACTGTTCGCTTCCCCAAGTGTAGGGTTGCGATGTAGTAATAAACTCGGTAAGACCGAGGTCGATCCACAGGGACTTATGTAAGATCTCACAAATTCATCCACAAGTTTCTATTGAAGTCTACTAATCAGATTTTGAATAGAATGTCTGTGATTAACAGTTTAAGCTAAATTGAATGTAAACAATTATAAGAAGGCACTAGGGGTTCGAGGATCCACTTGTAGCAATCCTCAATGTTCAATCCGCTGTGGTTTCCCATTCTCTCAACTAGAATCACCAGTCAGGTCTATCTAGTCGGATGATAGAACTGTTAAACCAGAAGTCTGTAACATGTAAGTTCTGTGCATAAAGTTCACTCAACTCTAGGCTGATCTGAGCATGCTCATTGCATAGGTCATTCACCTTTTCTATAGGTCCAATTCCCAATCATAACCATCCTCAAGTCTTCTCACAAGACAAGGCTAGATCATGATTTGAACTAGATTCAAATTATATGCACAGTCCATACATATTCCAGATAATCAACCAAAACTAGAACTTTGGCATGAAGCCCCTTTATGAAGAGCTTGGTACTAGAGCGCACTCCAATTCCTCGGATCATACAGGTCTAGACCGTTGCAAACAAATTAAGCAGATAAGTAATTCATCCAAACATCCATGAGTCATCACAAGACTAAGAGAAATTACTTAAAAACTTGTATAAACTTCAAACCTTAGTTCATAATCCTTAATTCCAAACTGAAAACCACTTAACTACGAATTAAAACATCTTGGATACACTACAAGCTTCACCTCTTAGCCCTAGCTAAGAGGTTTAGCTGCTCATGATCCAAGGAAACATGAAACAACTCCTAAAAGCATGAAAACAGCAAAGCAAACCAAAAGGAGTTGTGAAACTCCAATCTCCACTTCCACAGTCTCCAACCTCGCTTCAAGCCTTCCCGGATCCCCTAGGAACAATCCCTAGGTGTCTATTTATAGTTTGGAGGAGTCCTTTACGCAAGAAAGATCCAGAATTTGCGTAATACTACGCACTTGCGCAGGAATTTTCGGAGTTCCCATAATAGAAAGAGGCAGTTTACGCTGGCCGACCGGTCGTGACCGGTCGGCCTCAATGTAAGGTCACTCCAGCAACGTTGTCCGACCGGTCATGACCGGTCGGAGGTCTTCAACAATGTTTCAGCAACCATGGCCATCAATCCAGTAGCTATACCCGACCGGTCATGACCGGTCGGGCCTATGAACCCTTTAGTCCAGCAGCAGTAGCCGACCGGTCATGACCGGTCGGACTGGCTGGTCAGCTGTCCAATGCATTCTGTGTTGTGTCCGACCGGTCTTGACCGGTCTGGCTGTCTTGGCCGACCGGTCATCCGACCGGTCTGGCTTATTTTTCTTCATTCTTTCTTTCTTTCTTTCTTCTTTTCTCTTCTCTCCTTGCTTGTCTTTCTTTGATTCTTCTTCATGCTTCATCTAATGGTCTTTAACACTTGTAAGAAACTCCACTTAGCCTTCAAATGGTGAGCTCTCCATCTTGTCCCTACAATCACACATCATGCATTAAGTTAGTTCTTTAAACGTATATATCGTGCATAATGAGTGATGTATTGGGGTTAGAATATGCATAATTATGAGCTCAACAATCACGCGCAATGACAAAATAAGTGAGCCACACACTGTCCACCTGCTTTGAACTCGGAAGGGCAATGGAACTTAGCCAGTAAGAAAGAAAACTAGCCAGCTCGCACGAAGGGGACAACTTGGTCAAATGGGGGAATCTTTCCCTCATCTTCTCTTCCAAGTTGTCTCCGTCGCCGCGACCTCCATTGTACTCATAATCCAACCCCATAAGAGGAAAAAATCATCAATAGAAAGAAAGGATAGAATGAAACATTGGGTCGCAATTCATGTATTGAAAGACTTATTCCAATCCATGGCTACAATAGGCTAGCCGATCCTCTAAGCTCATCTTATCCTTGAAGGCTATGAGCTACGGAAGCTTGGCGAATAGCTCATAACATGCCTCCGAATAGAAGCCCGCCCTGGTACTATTTTTTACATGGGACATCTCAATGTCACATAGGGTCCGTTCATCGTAAAAATTTCCTCAAACTGGGAGCCCCATGATCTAGTTCACGTCCCATAATGTGATACTCATCTCCCCTCACAGTAAGTGGAAGGAATTTATGACAGAGCACCAGTGGTTTAAGAACCCTTTCAAGACGCAGGGATCATGATGAAAGTAGCTCGATGTCGCCTTGATCACTCTATAAATGCCAACCTCCTTCAAAACCTTCTCATGTTGTACTAAGATGTAGTTTTCCCAAGCCTCATAGCCAGGACGGGGCCCTAGATGTCGTCGAGTGTGGAAACCAATCGGCCGCCATACTTTCGTATCTTGCAGGTGATGGAACATCTGGCGGAGAGTCTCAAAATAATGCTTCGGGAAGGGTTGATGTGGATCATGGTTCATCTCGAGAAAATCATTTCTTTCGGGCCAATCACAAGTTGCCTCTTGCCATTCTTGTATAGTGCACAGTTGACAAATTGTGCAGGGGTGGAAGTCCATGTTTCTATGCTATATAAAGAATTTGTGTGTCGTACGTTCGAGGGGCTGATGCTCGGAAGGGATTGATGCCTCCGAAAAATCTTGGGAAACATGATATATTCCTTCATGTAAGGGTTTTCAATCACCACGGACGTCGCCAGTAGCTTGTTCGAAGAACAGGAAATCTTCATTTTATTGGCCTTGGAATGTGCCTGTTTCTCCAGATACGTCTGTTTGGAACCCTTCCAGACAATTTATGATGGCCGCGTCTGCTAGTGCGAGTGGGCAAAGATGTCGTAGCAGATGGACACCTTCTTCCCTCTCCTCATCCTAATCAGTCTGAGAGCCAGTCAGTGGAGCATACCACGCATCCCACTCTTCTTGTGTGGCTTGAGGCTTTGGGTCTGGTACGATCTTATCGCGATATATTTTTAATTAAATTGACCGCGGGAGCAACCGGACATGCTCATGAAAGTCGAAAGTCTTGGTTAGGTTAAACCAAGTCGGATTCTGTTTCGAAGGTCGTCCACCTCCCTAAGACGCAACCCGCTTCCACTTACGTGAAGAAGAACCTGAAGGACCGACTTTCAAGGACCTCCAGCCATGAAGACCTGCAAGAACGTAAAGAAGAGCTTAGATGAAGTACCATGCAAAGGAAGGGGAATACAGGTAAATCCAAACTAAATTTAACCAATTGATTAAGCTAACAAAAGGGTGTGCTTGGCCTTGCACACCTCAAAACTTCAAAGAATGGCTACGGTATGAAGTAGGGTGCACCGAGACGAACACGCCCCCAAAATTGCAAACATTTATCTAAAAATATGAGGGAAGGTGTTAGGCCCCGTACACCCCTAAATGACAGAGGTTCGTGTCCTAAGTTTTGGTGCGCTGAGCGAAAACACGCCCAATCAATATCCAAGTCATTGGGCCGAATGCATCCGGGGATCAAATAGTCTTTCTAAGTAAAAAAATCGAGGGCGCTAGACCAAGAGCACCCCAAGCGCACCCTGAAAATCCAATTCTCTGCTTAAGTTAAAAATAAGGTGCGCTGGCCCCAGCGAACCCTAAAAATTGAATTTTCAGCCTATGTTAAAAAATGAGGTGAGCTGGCCTCAGCGCAACCTGAAAATCAAATTTTAGCCAGTCCCAAAACAAGGTGCGTTGGTTCCAGCACACCCTAAAATCTGAATTTTAGCGAATTTAAAAAATGGGTGCGCTTACGCCCAGCGCGCCTGAAAAATCCAACTTAGAATTATACTTGAAAATTTGGGAGCGCGCGTTATAAAAAAGATGCGCTAGTGAGGGCGAGTGCACCGAGAACAAGAATGCAAAAGTACAGAAATATGCAAAGTCACGGCTTTTATAGGACCTAAATCCGGTGCGCTGCACCAAAATGAGGTGTATCCGCTATAGTGCACTAAAGGGCATCTGTTGGGTCCAAAATATGTATGGCTAATCAGTCTAAATATTCATGGAAGTGTGTGCCAGTGCACCCTAGAAATCAGGCTAAATATTCATGCAAGTGTGCGCTAGCGCACCCTAAAAATAAGGGAAACCGAGGTTTAATGCACCTTAAAATTCGTGAAAAATGAGGTTTAATGCACCCTAAAGTTCAAGGAGAATATTTCATGTAAGTGCAGTCCAGTGCACCTAATAAATTGGTGTGTCGACCTCACTTTGAACATAAAAATGGGATTTAAGTGGGGTCCACCACATACATCGATCGAACGGTCACAAAATAAGGTCGTGGGCATGAAGCTAGATCATTAAAACCATCGCATGAACCAAGTTCACACCAACGCATGGACCTGAAACAATGAAAGTCTACAGCGTCAGCGCACCCAAAAATAATGCCAGCACACCTAAGAATAGTGTCAGTGCATCCAATAAATACCATACTTTACTTTCATTTAAAAACCTGCACAAATAGTGCCAACACACCTAAGAATAGAGTTAGCGCATCCAATAAATACTGCACTTTACTTTCATTAAAAAACTTGCACAAATAATGCTAGCTCACCCAAGAATAGTGTCTACACACTCAAGAATAGTGTCAGCTCATCCAATAAATGTTGGATTTTACTTTTACTCATTTTCAGTCGATTTCTGGATGCAACGACCAATTTATGGGTGCGTTCCACCTGTTTTCAACCAATTTCTATATGCGCTCCACGTGACATCTTCTCAATGGACCTCTTACCGGGATTCACGGGTATAAATACCCCTTGTTACTCTTCGTACGTACGAAGTGGGTGTGAGAGAGATAGTTAATGTCCATTGGATATTTGAATTCTTGCCGGAATCCCTTGTTGGAATCTCGTTGGAAATTGCCTGCCGGAATCCCTCGTTGGAATCCCTTTTCCGATCACTGCAGGTCTGGTATGAAACCCCGAAATCCCAGAACATTTAAACAAATTGCCTAAGTACCTTAGCGCACTAAAGAATAGTGTGCGTGCATCCATTAAATCATGAAATTTTACTTCAAGACAAATTGAGCGTAAATAGTGCTCGCGTACAGTTCACTCGCCTCAAGTGCAAGGCTGCGATGTAGTAATAATCTTGGTAAGACCGAGGTCGGTCCACAGGGAAGGAGGTAAATAATTCGAGGTATTCTAATAACTAGAATCTTAAGAGGGGTTAAGGATTAATCATAAAACAGGAAAATCTGAGAATAAAAGGATAACTAGAGCATCAATGATCCACTTATAGCTCTCCTTAATGTATAATTCGCATAGGTTTCTCAATTACTCAACTAGAATCGAAATCAAATCCTATCTAGCCGGATTATAGAGCGGTTATATTATCAAAACAATTCAACACATGTGTTGTTCATCAACATGACTCCCTCAATTCAAGTTAGGACTTGAGCACACTCAATTGCATAGGTCAAGCCTAGTTCCAATAGATTAAGATCACAACTATGATAAACATCAAACCCTGTCACTAGGCTTAACTAATATCATGATTTAACTTGATTCAAATCACATAAACACCCAACACATATTTCAGAATTTCTGAATAAGATCGAACTTTGGTTTGAAGTTCCCACATGAAGATCCAAGTCTAGAGTGTCTTAAATTCGTTTTCTCGGAGCGTACAGGTCTAGATCTTTGCAAAACAAGTAAAAAACTAATGTAATTCTTCCAAACATCCATGAGTCATCATAAGATTAAGAAAAACTACTTAGAACTTTATTCAAACTTAAGCAAAACCATTGTTCAACATTAAATTCAAACTTGAAACCAATAAAAATGAATTAAACAATCTAAGAAAACTATAAGGTTCACCTCTTAGCTCTAGCTAAGAGATTAGCTAATGAAAAACATATTAAAAACTAGAACTAGAACTAAGAAAAGGAAGAAAAACTAGCTGTAGGAGGCTAGGAAGCCTCCTATGACTTGAACTCCTTACTTCCTATATCCTTGCTTGATTTGGAATAGAAGAGAGCACCTCCTTTTATAATGCAACAATAGTACAACAACATAGCAGATTTTGTTTCGCTTGGTACGACTTAACCAATGATCGAATTACCTTCAAATTTGATTTGTAACTTTCTTGTAATATGATGTTCCTCATAGATGGTTTAGATTTCCAAGATTAGCTTCTGAATGAGCCCACCAATCAGATCAGCGACCGCCTCTCAAAACCGTGCAATTCGGGTACCTTCAGAACTAGTCATCTTACTTTCAACGCTACGGAGTGTATAGAGGTCGGATTGATCTCAAATTTTGAACATTAGTAGAAAACTACCTCCTCTACATGATAAATGGATTAGATTATCCAAAACAATTCCAAAATGTGGTCCAAAAAGTAGAACACTTAGGGATTTTTATAAAATCTACGCAATTGGAATCTCTTTGGATGGTCCATCTTTCTTCAACCGGTACGATCAAACCATACATCCTTTTGACCTGAAACTTTGTGGTTATTCATATATATATATATGTGTGTGTGTGTGTGTGTGTGTGTGTGTGTGTGTGTGTGTGTGTGTGTGTGTGTGTTCTAGAAGATGGTCAAAGTAGATTCTTCATATCATCAATGATGGGTCACCTGGACTGGCCCAGAGTTGAGTAGACAGAATCTGAAAACTTTCTGGACAGTTCGTATTGTTTTGGCCACCGCGGTCAATCCGTAGCTCCGATCAACACGAAACCACTTAGGTTATTTCGGCGTCGAGCTCCTCTTCGACCTAAATAGTTGGATTTCGAAATATCATTAAGATGGGCCCCAAAATTGGGCTAAAAAACTAAAAAAGGGACTGCCTCTGTTTGAAATTTGACTTCTGAAAGTGCATGGCCGACTTGTCAGCCGGCTGGCCGGACCACAGGTCGGCCTTCATAAAATTAGTCCAGAGAACTTACTATTTCTGGAGGGTTTGGCCGGCCGGCCGGTCAGGCTAAAAACATGTATTTTTCTTAGTTTTTCCTTCTCCATCATCATTACTCCTTTGCATCACCTTTTGGTCCTTTGTTCTTTGGTCTTGCAAGCATGTAAGATGGGCCTCTAAGCATCCGAATGGCGAAGCCTCTCTCTCATTCCTACAATCACAAATCCTTGCATTAGATTAGTCTTTAAATCATGAAAACCACGCATAATGAGTGATGAATTGGGGTTAGAATATGCACAATTAAGAGCTCAACACACCCTCCAACTAGCATTTTGCTAGTCCCGAGCAAAACATGCGTGAAACAAGTTTCATCCTCCAAAACCCAACTCTCCTTCAGAAACTACACTTCTATACATTCCAAGACATGCAAGTACAAAAATCAACAAAACTGAGTGATAGAAGTTGAGACCTTAAACTTCCAAAAACATAACAAGTGTTTATATGGAATTCCCACTGATTAATTGATAAATAGAAGGATCCAAATAAATTTAACCTAATGTGCATAGTGAATGTTCATCTCATGAATTTTCGGGGTTATCTTCTTCATAGATCAACTAAATTAGGGATCTAAGGTGTACAGATCAACAACAAGCCTATGATAGGAATTTGCTTTACCGTCCTTCCGACGGCTTTCACAATATGTCCCATTTTCGGCTTTGGTTACGGGTAGACGATCCCCCAGTTGGTAATAGGTAGCCTTTTTCGAAAATTTCCACCATATTTTCAATCATTCCCATATTTTCATCCTTCCTTTCCTTTTCATACACATTAGACGTGATTTTTAGAAATCCATATCGTTCGTTATTTTCCCATAGACAAGGATGTACAAAGTACCCCGGCTTGGTTTCTCAACACCTCGAATCTAAACCTAGTCAATCCACAAATCTACATAATCCTTTCAAAACATGAGAATTGTGTAAAGTGAACTAGGTGTAAAAGTGTTTCAATTTTTCTATCAAGCAAATCAATATGGAAATCCAATTAGAAAACCATCATGTTACAAGTCCTTTAAGAGTTTCAAAATCATCGCACTACATCTTTCTTCCTTTCATACTTACGACATCCCAAGTGCATATAAACGCGGTTTTCTAAAGGAGTTTTGAATTTTTAGAAAAGTTGAAAAATTTCTACATAATTGCTCGAAATGTCACAAAAGCTAGTAGATTCATCTAAGGAATCTCTCACCCCCAACCAAAATCTTACATTGTCCTCAATGTACAAAGATATGCGATGTGCATGACATGAGAGCAATGACATAAAACAAAGAAAAGTGAGAACGAGAATACCTGAGCTAGCAAGTTGATAAATTCTAGCATCTTCCATTGTCTCGATGGGACTTATTCAAACCTAAATGTAGAAAGGAAATGTTAACCTACCTACCTACCGTTGATTAGTCCGATCGACTACATGATCAAATTTGAGCAGGATCTTCATGAATTTCAATAGGTTTCTCATGAGGACCATCTAAAGTCCTGCTTGACACACATGAGTACTTTTCTTCATTAAAGTCCAATCATAGTGTGCACCATACGCATGTAAGGAGGAGATAAGAGTAGTAAAAAGTTATCTCCTTAAATTCTGAATTGGGTTGTGATTTATTAAAAACGGGTCCTCCTAATCAGAATTTTCAATGGGCTGAAGCACCCATGATGGTGGAGAGACATTCATTAAGTATTCTTTAGTTTAGGTTGTCTCCTATACAAATTCAGAATTGCACGGTGTTTCCACAATTAATGGTAAAGAGTGTAAATCAGTGGAATGGTGTTCTTTAAACACTGATACCGTGTCTAACAAAATGTCCAACTCCATAATCATCTCATTATCCAGATCATAGAGGTGGGTCATGCATTCCTCTACGAAATCGAGAGAGTTGGATGAAGGGTTCTCGTTCTCCCTAAGTGATTGAGGAAAGTCCGTTTCAATGGCAAGGAATTCCTCCTCTATAGAGGGGAGGTCTTCCAAAGAAAATTTTTCAGATTCAATGGTAAGCACATCATCTAACATTGGTTGATCTAAAATTTCAGATTGCGCCACCACATCATCCAAAGAAACAGAATTTTCAGTCAAAGGGAGATCTTAAACAATAGAATTGGTCATGTTATGTTGGTGGAAGGACTAAAAAAGATCGACTTCGGCCATCTCTCTAGTAAGAATATCTTTCGTCGACTCATAAACATTCGGCCCTTTGGAAGAAGAAATATCATGGACTCACAATCATCCTTCAAACCGTCATTGTAGGCAATCAAACTATCACTTTTAGATTTTGTAGATTCCTCGGGTTTGTCAACCGTCCTTGAAATCTCTTCATCATTCAAATCGAAATAACTAAAAGAGATAGTCGATTCACCATAATCGATGGTAATGTTGGGATCATTGAGATTCACATCCCTTGAAAGTTTAGTCATCAAATCGGAAGAGGGTTGGGCATGTATAGCCTCATCCTCCTCCTCATTGGGGAATGATTCGATGTTCCCAATGTTAGTTTTAGAATTTTGAGAGGTTGGCGAGAGGTTTTATAAGCATTGCTCAGTTATTTTCATAAACTCTCATAGCGTATCCTCAAGAGTTTTTGTTGGTTGAAACTCATGGGAAAGAAACTCTTGAGGATAATTATGAGCATCCATGGTTGGCTCGTCTCCCAAGTTGAAATTTTGATGCTCCCACTAATTAGGATTATGCATGTCATATGTTGGGCTATTAGATGGTTGTTGATATGTGTAGCCAAACAAGTGATCAGACATTATCCTAACCGGTGGAACATTATTCATCTGTTTTCAATACTCTCCTATTGTCTTACCCGATGAAAAGTTATACACATTGTTCTCATTTCAGTAATCTCGCAATGTCTTACGTGGAGGAGTATTAGAAGTAGATTGAGTCATAAAAAAATATTCATGCTTGTAATGGTTCCAATCATAATGATTTTGAATTCCTTGATCTGATCTCTCATCTTTCAAAAGGTATTTAGACAGTCCACCCATCCAATCATTCATAATGAAATTATAAGAAGTTGAAACTACCCTAATCTAGGGAGAAAAATAAAAAGAAGAAAGGAAGATGTTACCCGTGAAGGTGAGAACTATGTCAGCAACTAAGTTCCTACAAAACACAAAAATAGAAACTTGTTAGTAATCTAGAAAAAAAATCAGAAGACTACTTCTTAAAAAAACTGAAAATCCTACCTAACTAAGACTACTCTATAGCTACTACAACAATTAGAACCGTTTAACCTCTTCCCCGGCAGCGGCGCCAAAAACTTGTTCGCTCGCCTCAAGTGGAAGTCTGCGCTGCAGTAATAATCTTGGTAAGACCAAGGTCGATCCACAGGAAAGGAGGTAAACAATTCGAAGTATTCTAATAACTAGAATCTTAAGAGGGATTAAGGATTAATCATAAAATAGAAAAATTTGAGAATAAAAGGATAACTAGAGCATCAAGGATCCACTTATAGCTCTCCTTAATGTATAATTCGCATAGGTTTCTCAATTACTCAACTAGAATCGAAATCAAATCCTATCTAGCCGGATTATAGAGCGGTTATATTATCAAAACAATTCAACACATGTGTTGTTCATCAACATGACTCCCTCAATTCAAGTTAGGACTTGAGCACACTCAATTGCATAGGTCAAGCCTAGTTCCAATAGATTAAGATCACAACTATGATAAACATCAAACCCTGTCACTAGGCTTATTGAACTTGATTCAAATCACATAAACACCCAATATATATTTCAGAATTTCTGGAAAAGATAAAACTTTGGTTTGAAGTTCCCACATAAAGATCCAAGTTTAGAGTGTCTTAAATCCGATTTCTCGGAGCGTACAGGTCTAGATCTTTGCAAAACAAGTAAAAAACTAATGTAATTCTTCCAAACATCCATAAGTCATCATAAGATTAAGAAAAACTACTTAGAACTTTATTCAAACTTAAGCAAAATCATTGTTCAACATTAAATTCAAGCTTGAAACCATTAAAAATGAATTAAACAATCTAAGAAAACTATAAGGTTCACCTCTTAGCTCTCGCTAAGAGATTAGCTAATGAAAAGCATATTAAAAACTAGAACTAGAACTAAGAAAAGGAAGAAAAACTAGTTGTAGGAGGCTAGGAAGCCTCCTATGACTTGAACTCCTCGCTCCCCACGTCCTTGTGTGATTTGGAATAGAAGAGAGCACCTCCTTTTATAATGCAGCAATAGTATAGCAACATAGCAGATTTTGTTTCGCTTGGTGCGACTTAACCAATGATCGGATTGCCTTCAAATTTGATTTGTAGCTTCCTTATAATATGATCTTCCTCATAGATGGTTTAGATTTCCAAAACTATCTTCTGAATGGTCCCACCAATCAGATCAGCGATCGCCTCTCAAAACCGCACAATTCGGGTACCTTCAGAACCAGTCATCTTGCTTTCAACGCTACGGAGTGTACAGAGGTCGGATTGATTTCAAATTTTGAGCATTAGTAGAAAACTTCCTCATATACATGATAAATGAATTAGATTATCCAAAAAAATTCTAAAATATGGTCAAAAAATTATAACACTTAGGGCTTTTTATAAAGTCTACGCAATTGGAATCTCTCTGGATGGTCCATCTTTCTTCAACCGGTACGATCAAACCATATATCCTTTTGACCTGAAACTTTGTGGTTATTCATATATAGATGTGGTCTAGAAGATGTTTAAGTGGATTCTTCATATAATCAATGATGGGTCACCTGGACTGGCCCAGAGTTGAGTAGGCGGAATCTGGAAACTTTCTGGACAGTTCGTATTGTTTTGGCCACCACGGTCAATTCGTAGCTCCGATCGACACGAAGCCACTTGGGTTATTTCGGCGTCGAGCTCCTCTTTAAATAGACAGGTTGGATTTTCAAATATCATCAAGATGGGCCCAAAAAATTGGTCCAAAAAATAAAAAATGGGACTGCCTCTGTTTGAAATTTGACTTTTGAAAGTGCATGGTCGACTTGTCAGCCGGCTGGTCAGACCACAGGTCGGCCTTCTTAAAATTAGTCCAGAGAATTTACTATTTCTGGAGGGTTTGGCTGGCCGGTCGGTCAGGATAAACATATGTGTTTTTCTTAGTTTTTCCTCCTCCATCTTCATTACTCCTTTGCTCCACCTTTTGGTCCTTTGTTCTTTGGTCTTCCAAGCATGTAAGATGGGCCTCTAAGCATCCGAATGGCGAAGCCTCTCTCTCATTCCTACAATTAGAAATCCATGCATTAGATTAGTCTTTAAATTATGAAAACCACGCATAATGAGTGATGAATTGGGGTTAGAATATGCACAATTAAGTGCTCAACACGTACCTAAGATAGTGCACGTGCATCCATTAAATCATGAATTTTTACTTCATCACAAATCTAGCGTGAATAGTGCCCGCACACCCAATAATAGTGCGCGCACATCTATTTGTTGGGGCTCAAAATATCACCGATGATAAAAGAAGTGACAACTCGAGTACAACAGTCTAAGTCAGCAACAGACCTAAAGATAGTCAGAGAAGCAGAAGAGCGGCAACACACTCCTAATCCTAAGCGGTCTGCACAATCATAACCAAAACCCACAACTGCTATTTCAGAGTGGATCTGGACATGCATATTGCCTCCAAATGATTCAAAATGCCCAGGGCTGTAAATGGTTAGGTTCGGGACAGGTTTAGCTAAAACCAGACCCGCCCCTTTACTAAATGGGTCTGGGTCCAAATTTGAGACCCAATCCCTTTTACTAAATGGGCGGGTCTGGGTCGGGTTCGAGTCAACCCATCAGACCCATTTATAAATGGGTCTAGGTCTGGTAGAGGGAGATCCAACTAGACCCATTTATAAATGGGTCGGGTCTAATGGGTCTGGGTCTAGTATGTAAGCATTTTTACAAGGCTTAAAATCGGGTCTGGATGGGTCTGGGCTAGATGGGTCCCTTGAAACATAGGCCAAACCCGCCCACTTACTAAATGGGTTTGGGTCGAGTCAGGCCTAATATAAAGGAAACCAAACCCAAACCCGTTTAGCAAATGAGACTGTTCTTGGACCCAGACCCGTACCATTTAATAAATGGGTCGGGTCTAAATGGGTTGGGTCTGGGTACCCCATCGGGTTCGCTAACCCATTTACAACCCTAGGAATGCCCAAAAACCCTTAACACCTGAATTTAAATGTTGTGCGATGCATATTTCCAACTGCGCACCCCGAAGTGTGTTCTACCCTTGTTTGGAGCTGATCGGAAGGGTCTGAAACCTACGAATGCTATTTCGAAGCCGATCTGGACATGCGTATTGCCGTCAAATGGTTCGGAATGCCCACAAACCCCTGACTACCAAGTTTGAAAGTCGGGTGATGCATATTTTCACGTGTGCACTTCAAGGAGCGACGTTCCTATACTAAGAGCCGACCTGGAGGGTCCAAATTAGAAAGCAACTACCAAAATTTGTAACATCTGATCCTCTACACTCCATTTTGTTAATTTGATGGGTTAATAAGATCTTAAAAGTGGCTTGAAGTCAGTGACTTTGGTCCTCGAAAGGTACCTTTCCTTGGAGGGGTCACCCGCTGGAGCTTGAAAATCCTGAAATATTCTAACTCTGGAGGCTGTTTCTCTCTTGCAGAGTGCAGAACCCAGAAATATTCTAAGTAGTCAAAATTTCCCACTTTGCAAAGGGATATGCGCCAGCCACATGCGCCTGGGGCATTTTTTACTGGAGAATCACCCGGAAAGCCTCCGAAAAAATGCAAGTTTTACCACATGTGCCAGCCCCAGAAACCCATGCGCCAGCCACATTCGCCCGAAAACTCATCTAGAACACATGCTCTCACCGAATTCCATTGCTTGGACCCGGTCCTGATTAGCCTACTATAAATAGTAGGTCGACCTAATGACCAAGAGAGACCTCACTTGTAAACGACATTAGAGCGATGCAAGAGGTAACATGCACCCGCTCCATCTTCCCTTGTCGGATCCCCTCGTCGAAATTGGATTTTCCCATTGGAGTTTGAATGTAGAGAGAGAGAGAGAGAGAGAGAGAGAGAGAGAGAGAGAGAGAGAGAGAGCTAAAAAAACATTCTAAGAGTGGAAATTTCCACTGTTGCAAGAGGGACATGTGCTCACCTCTTTGGAGCTTGGAGAAGACAAACATGGCTAAGTATTGAAAATTCCACTTTTGCAAGAGGGACATGCGCCCACTCCATGAGGGTGGGGCAAAATTCCCTAAGTCACTAGGCCACATGTGCTCATCAGCTTGGTCTAGGCGTATGTGCTATGCCACATGCGCTTATCATTTCATTACATGCGCCCACTGCCTCTACACATGCGCCTACACTACCCTTGCCTACTTTGCACATTTGCATTGCTACACTGCACACCTTATTTACATAAAAATGTTTAAGTAAATCTCATATTTTACATTTACTTTAAGTTATTTATGTAAATAAGGAAGTATCTCCCATTTGGATTCAATAAAAATACTAAAAAAATAAATTCTCAACAATAAAGATTTTGATTTTTCATCCGAAGTACAAATCGTGATTTTTTAGGACTCCCCAAAAAGTTCATTTTTTGAACGGAGGGGTTTTATTCGAATCTAAACCGTCCAAAAAATCTGAAATACCCTAATTATCCTAAAACACCAAAGAGCGATAAAATATTCATGATATATTATGTCCGATCTATTAATAAATAAAAAATTCAGATTTTTACTTAGAATTTTCAGGCAGCAATATGACCAGAACATCACTTTAGTGCAAATCCGCACAAAATGGATCTATGATTAGATAATATTGCTTGCTTCATGCATAAACATTCATATTGTTTAATCTAGCACTCATCTATGCTTAATCTAGCATTCACTTTGCTTAAACTAGCATCCAACTTGCTTAATCCAACATTCATCTTTCCCAATACATCATGCATCATTCTTAATGGAGCATTCACTTAGCATCAATCACTATCTTCTGGTTATAAATTAAGTGTAATTAGGCATTTCAAGGCCCAAACTCGATCATTTTTGTAATCCTGAAAATCGCTTTGCAAGCACATAAATCAACCAACGCCAGGAAGAATTATGTGTAATTCGACTGACGCTAGGTCAGATTTTACATCTCCTTAACATAAGACAACTAAATTGGGAACTTACAAAGCATTAAACCTCACCATTTAGCATAAAGTAGCTTAATTAAGTGTATAATGGTCTGCGTACTTAGCCATTTTCATGCATTAAAGCACATAACTCAGCTGTTGTCTCCTAAAATTGACCATGGTTAGACATGTTGTTCGCTTCCCCAAGTGTAGGGTTGCGATGTAGTAATAATTCGGTAGAGACCGAGAACATTCTCAGGGACTTGTTAGGAATTCACAAAATTACTTCGAATATTCTCTACTTGAGAGCCAACCAAACAGATTTCTAAAATTGAATGTATAAAGAATTCTGAAACTAAAAGTGAATGTAATTAATATAAGAAAGCACTAGGGGTCCAAGGATCCACTTGTAGCAATCCTCAATGCATAATTCGCTGTAGTTTCCCAATTACACAACTAGAATCGAAATCAAATCCTATCTAGCCGGATGATAGAGCGGTTGTAACATACAATCTGTCTTATGTGTGATTATAAACACGATTCCCTCAATTCAAGTTAGGACTTGAGCACACTCAATTGATAGGTCAATCCTAGTTTTAATAGATTAAGATCACAATCATAATCATCATTAAACGCTGTCACAAAGCATAACTAGATCATGATTTGAACTTTATTCAAATCACATATACAATCAACACATAATTTAGGACTTAGAACAAAAAGGGAGAACTTTGGTTAAAGTTCCCACATGGAAATCTAAGTCTAAAGCGTATTGAATCCGATTCCTCGAAGTGTACAGGTCTAGAACTATGCAAAACAGTTAAGAAATAAAGCAATTCTCCCAAAAATCCATGAGCCATTATAAGATTAAGAAAACTACTTAGAACTTTATTCAAACTTCTATAAACCATTGTTCTTCAATAAATTCAACTTGAAACCATAACAAAACGAATTAAAGCATCTCAGATTCACTACAAGCTTCACCTCTTAGCCCTAGTTAAGAGGTTTAGCCATTCATGATCCAAGGAAGCATGAAAACAACTAAAAACATAAAACTAGAAAATATAAACTAGGAGGAGTTGTAAAACTCCGAATCCGACTTCTGCCGCCTCCCACCTTTGTAGATCTCTTCTAGGATACCCTAGCTACGTCCCCTAGGTCCCCTTTTATAGTAGAGAGGCTGTACCACCTCAGAATCTTCCATATTTTCATAGTACTTACGCACTTGCGCTAGAAAATCGGAGCTTCAAGAGGAAGCTGCTGGAATCACGCTGAAATTACACTGGCCGACCAATCTAGACCGGTCAGACTAGGCTGGCCGACTGGTCACGACTGGTCTAACCTGTCCGTGGACAGTCCAGCGTGTAAAATGGCTTGAGGAAGGCCCTGGCCGACCGGCCAAGACCGGTCGGCCTCTATGCATTTAGTGTCCGGAGATGTAAGGAGGGGTCGCTGACCGGTCTTGACAGGTCGTGGCCCTCTTGGCAGACCGGTCATGACTGGTCGGACTTGGATCCCTGCATTTTTCTTCTTTCTTTCCTTCTCTCTTCTCTCTCCTTACTCTCTTCTTTCTTTAGCCCACATTGGGTCTTCATCCAAGGGCTCTTAAATAGATCTTTTTAGTCATCAACTAGGCGAAGTCCCTCTCATTCCTACAATCATAAAACCACGCATTAGATTAGTCTTTAAGCTTGAAAACCATGCATAGTTAGTGATGAAATGAGGTTAGAATATACACATTTAAGCACTCAACACATGCACCTTCCCTTACTCATCACTCTTATATCTTAAAGCATTCATCTAGCATGCACTCTTTTATATTTGTCATACATCAAAGGTCTTTCCTCGGTTGCGATGTCTTGCACGTTTATACGTACATGAGCAGTTCTTCTATTTAGCTCTTATTGCATATCAATTACTAACAAAAGTGCAGGATCGAGATTGCTCCCAAAGAAAAGTCAACAGATTCTAGAATGATTCAGCAACTGATTACAAGAACTTTGTATCGATCATGTTCATTGCGCAGCTAGAGTTTAGCCCAGATTGAGGGTTAAGACTAAACAGAAGGGACTATGGTTACCATTCGAAACCATAAATGAAGAGTTCCGGATTACCTTAAGATGCTTATTATGAACTTCTATTACTAGAGTTAGTCGATGTACTACCCATCCAAAACGGGATCTTCTTGTTGGACTAGGCAGGTAGTTGCGACGTGCATTCCTGTGGTCATCGATGCAAATAAAGCAGGTGATGACTCTGAGTTGTGCTATCCAACAGTCGTAGTTCGTGTACTCCAGTGGTCACCCGTCATAAAATATGGGAAGATGGCCCAGTGATACACGACTCGATTAAAAAAACCCTGGCAGTCTTTCAACCCGAACAACCCGAAAGAACGTAGGACAGAAACATCCAACTTGTCTAAACAATGGCTCGATCCATAACAAAATTACACAGGTCTCTACGACCGCAAATTCAAAGACCATAGTCCCCTATTACTTAGTCACCTGCTCGATCTATTCGGTCCTTTTCTCGAATACTCCATCTATTATACAAACATTATTCATAGTGGAGTTTTATCGCTTTGTGCCGTGGTTTTCTCCTGCAAGGATTTCCACATAAAAATATCTGTGTTCTCTATGGTGTACATGATTTACATTGATACTTCCTCATTTGCTTTATTTAATTTATCTATGATGCTCGCATATATTTCCTTTTGCCTTTTAATCAAGTGTGATCATCCATTGATGTAATTAAGGGCTTGTGCCAGATAACGGCTTGAAATGTACAAGAATTCAGAATCTCTGGAATAAAATTCATCTTGCGATACCTCCTCTTGTGAACTTTGTGATTGTTTATGATTTCCCATGAATGTTTCCGATACTCAGAACCCTAGAATAATAAAACACAAGAAAACTGCCTTGCGCATTTTCTAGTTTTAACGCTATTAAATCATGAAATTTTACTTCATCACAAATCGAGCGTGAATAGTGCCCGCACACCCAAGAATTGCGCGCGCACATTCCTTAAATCATGAAATTTTATTTCATAAAAAAATTGAGCGTGAATAGTGCCAGCACACCTAAGAATAGTGCCGCGCATCCATTAAATCATAAAATTTTACTTCATCACAAATCGAGCATGAATAGTGCCCACTCACCCAAGAATAATGCGACGCATCCATTAAATCATGAAATTTTACTTCATCACAAATCAAGCGTGAATAGTTCCTGTGCCTCAAGAATAATATGCGCACATCCATTAAATTATGAAATTTTACTTCATCACAAATCGAGCATGAATAGTGCCCGCACACCCAAGAATAGTGTGCGCGCATCCATTAAATCATGATAATTTACTTCATCACAAATCGAGCATGAATAATGCCTGCACACCCAAGAGTAATGTCAACACATCCATTAAATCATGATATTTTACTTCATCACAAATTAAGCATGAATAGTGACCGTGCACCCAAGAATAGTGCCAGTACACCCATTAGCCAGTACACCCATTTTATTAATGGATGCGCTGGCACATCTTATTTGGTTGCGCCAATCCTTTTTCTAATCATTTCTCTTTAAATAAAGTGTCTTAAATACTACGGCCCAGTTGTACGACCACCAAGGGCAGTCAATTGCAGAAACAAGGCTTTTGAAGGCCAATCTTGAGCAACATGGTGATCGCAGGATGCTTCCGAAGAGGAGCCGCCAGTCTTCAGAGTGATGTAAATGTACTATTATTTTGTTGTACTACTACAGTATGACTCGAGATCGAGGCTCAGACTAAAAAAGGGGGTTACGGTCACCACTAGAAACAAGACTGAAGAGTTCCGAATTATTACAAAACATTTCATATGAACTATTATCTCAAAGTTAGTTGATGTACTACCAATCCAAAATGGGATCCGCTGGTTGAGCTGATCAGGTAGTCGCTTTGTGTCTTCTTGCAGTCAACCGTCCACAGTGACAGTCACTTTGTAAGAACCCAAATTCATGTAACTGATTATATATACACACTTGTCAACACCTCAACTTAGGACTAGTGGGACATAGATACTGTATAGTAGACTCTGCATTCGTGAGTTTAGTACGTTACATTGAATTTTGAGGATGAAATTCTTATAAGGGGGTAGGATGTAATATCCGTGATTTTCTGATGATTTATTTGATATTTTATTTAATTTAAAAATCTAGATTAACATTTATTAAATTAAAATAATAATAATTCAATGTGTATAAGGTTGACAATGTGCATGATGTGTGTTTCCTTCGAATAATTGGGTAGAAAAGTGGAATTATAAACTACATTTCATGCACATAAACTTTAGTAATTCATTTTAAATTATTTGTTTATGAATGTTTGAAACCTAGTTTATAATTTCATTTGGAATAAGAGCGTGACATGGCTTAGTTATTAAATAAATCCTACTATTATTTTGTATTTTTATAATTATTATCTTAGTAGCGCTTGAAAATTCGTGCTCGAGCGGTATATTTGGGCGCTGTATTTTGGGGAGTTACATACTTGCTCTGTGTTGCACCACTCGATGGTCGCAGTATGTGTCTTATACGGTCACTCATCCTCAATGACGGTCAATGACTCTGCGTTGCACAACTTGACTAAAAATCATGACTGTCTCTCAACTCGCACCACCTGAATGAACATGGGATATAAGCATTCGACCTATCCAAATGATGGCTCAGTCCATAACAAAACAATCAATAACAAAACTATATCGATCTCTATGACTACGAACTCAAAGGTCATAGTTCCTACTGGCTTAATCTTTTGCCTTTTAATAAAAGGTTATCGATCATTCAATGTAATTAAGGGCTTGGGCCATATCACTGTCTTGAATGTACAAGATCTAAGAATCTCTGGAATAAAATTCGCCTTGCGATATCTTCTCTTGTGTGTACTTTTGTGAATGCCTGTGATTGTCTGTGAATGCTTTCCTTACTCAGAACCCCAGAGTAACAATATACAAAAAATGTAAAAATGCCAGCCTTAATCGAGTTCCGCATTTTCATTTTTAACACCCTGCAGCGACGCGTGTCCCTTTCTTCAAGCAAACAAGGTGTCATGATTACACCCTCATTAATGCTCTTCTGAAGCGATTGATAAAAATGAAATTTCAAATTTCATTTCTTTTCTTACGCTTCCTGAATTCAAATTTCCTCTGCATCTACCTTTTTCTCGCTACCGATGATTGCTTCTTCTTCATTCTTGCCTTCCTTCAACGAAGATGCAATGATTGAGGTCTTTTCGATAACCTTACCAATGAGATCATCTACTCAACCATCATCGATAATGAGAAGTGCATCATCTCGGTTCTTCCTTCCTACAGTAACTCCAGATGAGCTCTCTATGCTGGATTTCTACTTCCCACTCTATTCAGATGAAGAGATATTAGTCCGAGATGTAAAAGTCCCGGATCCTCAAACTGCTCTAAAACATCCCATCTTGGATGTCACCGCTGGACAGATGGAAAGAATGGTTCGAATGCCTTGAAGAATTCCATGGGAATTTGTGGAAAGAAATGGGTATTTATGAGTGTATTAAGCTATCCACCATTAACTACTCAGCGAATCCTGCTCTCTTAAGTGCTGCATCAACATTCTGGATCAGATACTTGAGCACTTTCCTCTTCAAGTGTGGTTCGATGAGTCTCACTATTTTAGATGTTTGTTCTTTTACCCATCTTCTGCCTTTCGACAGAGCCATTTTTTCCAAAATTCTCCGTGGATGACCTGAAGACTTTTGAACTTCGAGGCAACAAAGCATATCTTATTTCTTAACTGTGCACAGGAAAATTATGGCCCGGTTGACTATGATGTAGTTACGACATTTTTTGCTTCTCTGGATATGCCGTCATCTCTCGTGTGTGAACACACTCAACATGACCCATGAATATATACCTTTGGCTGAAACGCTCGCCCGAGGTAAAAAACTTGCTCTCGCCCCTTTCATCCTCGGCCATCTATATTGAGGTATGTACGAGCTTACTACCAAAGGCATCTATAATAGTGGTGACGCTCTTTGGCTCATCTAAATGTAGCTTTTTTAATACTTTAGTTCATCCCTAGTCACTAGCCCTCCTTCGGGCGCCATTGCCATACATCTTATGGCCATTACAACATGTACTATTCAAAAGACGTCCTCCTCTTTTTGGTTTTTATGAATAATTTGTTCTTCTCTCTAACGATTGATAACGATCTCCACTCCTCGACCCCCCTTCTATGAGAAAGAGTTTAGCCCAGCCTGATTTTCAGGCGATGAAAATGACATGCATGATGTTCGCTCGCCTCAAGTGCAAGGCTGCGATGTAGTAATAAATCTCGGTAAGACCAAGGTCGATCCACAGGGAATTAGAAAACAACTTCTAAGCTATTCCAGCAACTAGAATTGCAATAATAAGAGATTCAATTGAGAGAATTGTGTTAAAACAGTAACTTAAGAAAAACAGTAATTAAGGAACTAAGGCTTTCAAGGATCCACTTGTAACAATCCCATGTCAATCCAATCAATCCAAGCATAAACATAACTAGATTTGAAGTTCTTTCTCTCATCTAGTTGGAAGATAAAGCATTAAACACATTTAATTCCACTTAAGTTGAACTTCCAAGTTCTAGTCCCATTCAACCACATATAGCATTCGAAATCATAGCCTTTGGAGTAACAGCCATGCCTATGGACTATGGCATGTGCAAGGGTTACCATAATTCGAATCTAATCAAGCAAAACATGATTCACAGAACTGTAAGGAATCCATGTTCGGAGCACATGAACTCTCATAAAACTTCTAAAAATATCAACTTCATATGAACTAGAACATTCAAAATTCAAACTTAAAGTAAAACTACTTGAATCAAACTAAATTAAACATGAAATTGGCTACAAGCTTCACCTCTCAGCAGTAGCTGAGAGGTTCTAGCCGAGCATTGTCATACTACAACTAGAACTCAATGAAAAGACATAAAAAGCATAAAAACCCAGAGTTGGGAGGGTTGCAAACGCTCCACGACGGCTTCCTTCACTTCCCATGAGGTTCTTCAACTTCTATGATGCCCTAGGAAGAGATCCTAGGTGTCCTTTTATAGTGGGAAGGCTCTACTGAGTCAGAATCTTTCAGAATTTGCGTAGCGTTACGCACTTGTGCAGAAATTCTCGGAACTGGATTTAGAAATCGCTGTTTACGCAAGGCCGACCGGTTGGACTAGGCTGGCCGACCGGTTGGACTGTTTGGAATGGAGTCCAGCGTGCACCAGAGGGGCCCTAACCTGTTGGCCGACTGGTCTTGACCGGTTGGACCAGGCTGGTCCTTGGTCCAGCGTCTTCATAAGAGGGACGGCAGAGTGACCGACTGGTCAGGACCGGTTGTGGCTCTCTTGGCTGACCGGTCGGAACTCTTTTTCTTTTCTTTTTCTTCCTTTCTTTCTTTTCTTTTCTTCCTCTTTCTTCTTCCTTCTTTGGTCCACCTTGGGCCTTCATTCAAGGGCTCCTAAATATGCTCTTTTAGCTAACATTTGTGCAAAGTTTCTCTCTCAATCTTACATTCACAAAACAAGCATTAGATGGGTCTTTTAAGCATACAAACCATGCATATAATGTGATGTAATGGGCTAGATCATGTATAAATTGGAGGTTCAACACACCCCCAACCAGCTTTTTGCTAGTCTCGAGCAAAATATGCGTGAAACAAGTTCAAATCTCCAAAAACCAACTCTCCTTCAGAAACTATGTTTCTATCCATTCCAAGACATACAAGCATAAAATTCAGAAAAATTAGGTGATAGAAGTTGAAATCTTAAACTCTCAAAACATAATAAGTTTCCATATGAAATTTTCGCTGATTGATTGATAAATAGAAGAACTCAAACAAATTCAACCTAGTGTGCATAGTGAAAGTTCATCTCATGAGTTTCTGGGATTATCTTCTCCATAGATCAATTAAACTACGGATCTCAAGGTGCACCGAGCAACAACAAGCCTATGACAGGAATTTGCCTTACCGTCCTTCCGACAGCTTTCTCACTACGTCCCATTTTCAGTTTTGGTTACAAGTAGACCATCCCCCGGTTGGTAATAGGTAGCCTTTATCAGAGTTTTCCACCATGTTTTCCATGATTCCCAATTTTCATCCTTCATTTTCCTTTTTCTTTTACATTAGATAGGATTTTTAGAAATCCATATCTTTTGTTATTTTCCCATGGACAAGGATGGACAAAGTACCCCGGCTTGGTTCCTCAACACCTCAAATCTAAGTCTAGTCAATCCACAAATCACATAATCCCTTCAAACCATGAAAATCGTGTAATGTGAACTAGGTGTAAGAGTGTTCAAATTTTCTATCAATCACATAAATAGGGGAATTCACATATAAAACCATTATATTAAGAGAAGTTCAAGACTTGCAACATCACTCACTTCGTATCTCCTCTTCTTATACATGTATCATCTTGAATACATAAAAATAAGGTTTTCTAAAGGAGTTTTGAATTTTTAGAAAATTCGAATTTTTTTTCACATATGATGCTCCAAGTGTTGCAAACTGCTAGATGAGGAATCTCATCTCACCCCCCAAGCAAATGTTGCATTGTCCTCAATGTAAAACGATATGCAATAAGCATGAACATGAAAGCAATGATAAAATACAAGAGAGTAAGAACAATATTACCTGAGAGAGTCGATCATAGATGTCTGCAACTCCGACAACTAAATCCACTAAAACAGTAAAACTAAAAATAGAAAAAATAACTAAACCTAATCTACGCTATACCTCCGTCAGACTAGGAGATCAATCATCCTGATAACATCTAAAAGGACAAAGTTGAGCAAGATCATCAAGTGGTGTAACAAATTATTCAGAAGAACTATCCACCATCTTGCTTTGGAAAGTACATTGGTGACATTAATCATTCTAACCCATTGAAAATCCTGTTGAAAGGTTTCTACAGGTTCCTCAATAAAATTGTCACATGTACTAGGAAAGGAGAATTGCATTGGTTGGAAATTATTAAAGATGGATCTCCTTCCTGTCTGGGCGAAAATCATTCAAGTACGGGTCATCCCAAAAGTTATGTTCTTTGGTTTGAGCAACCCAAAGAGATGTGGAGATTTGTATTTCTTCTTCACAAGTCGACATGATCTCCACAAAATTAGATTTCACTGGTGCTTCCACAATTTGTTTTTTCAGTTTGGCGTTCTGTGGAAAGAAGCTTTTTAGGCATCAGAGGGGTCTCCTTCAAGGCGTGCACTATGTCCTTAATCATGGGATCATCCCAATCTTCAAAATACGCTAAACGCTCCTCTAAAGTGTAGGAAATCTCATTGGAGAAAGTTTTCAGATTTGGACTCTTTTCGTCTTCCTCCTTCCCAAGCTTTTGTGTAGGTTGGAGTGGATCTCAACCTCTACACTTTCAGAATTTGGCCTCTCTGTAGGCATGTCAAGCACCAATTCTTCCAATTCCTGCATAATAAATGTGTTTAACTCAGAAATTGGTGTCTTGTCAAATAAATTTTCAAAAATTGACAATTCCAATATCTCATTAATAATAGAGTTGAATTCATCCTTGGAATGTGTCAAACATGTCCCCAAGCTGTCAGGTAGATTGGGTTGGAAATACTCCCCATCTTTCATGGATTCTATCATGTTTACGTCATGGGGGCCATCATTATCGCCCCAATCCTCAAAGGGATCGAAGTTAACAACATTTAGAGGATCAAAATTCTGATTTAAAGCGAACTCCTCTTCCACTATTGATTCAATCATATCAACCTCGTGGATATCATCATCATCCCTATGCCTTTTGCCCAAGTGGAACACATTCACCTCTAACGTCATGTTTTCAAAGGACAATTACATTACCCCATTCTGACAATTTAAAATTGCGTTTGATGTAGCAAGGAAGGGGCGGCCTAGAATCATCGGTATTTGAGTTCTAGCATCCATAACCGGTTGCGTGTCCAAGACGATAAAATCTACCGGGTACTAGAATTTGTCAACTTGGACTAACACATCCTCAACTATCCCTCTCGGTACACGGATGGATCTATCAGCGAGTTGCAACGTGGTTTTAGTGGGTTTTAATTCACCAAGACCCAATTGCTCGTATACCGAGTACGGGTTCAAGTTTACGCTTGCCCCCAAGTCTAGCAATGCACGCTCAATCCGGTAGTCACCAATGATGCATGAAATTGTGGGACTACCGGGATCCTTGAATTTGGGGGGGGGGGGGGTGTCTTTTGAGTGAGAATGACACTAACTTGCTCATTCAAAAAGGCCTTTTGTTGCACATGATATCTACATTTGGTTGTGCATAGGTCCTCTAGAAACTTGGCATAGGAGGGGATTTGTTTAATGGCATCAAGCAAGGGAATATTGATCTTGACTTGTCTGAAAATCTCTAAAATATCATGAGAGTTTGGGAGAGATTTTGGAGCAACTAATCTCGAAGGGAATGGTGCTACGGGCTTGTAAATGCGTTCCGTTTCTTGTGGGGCTGAGTTAGATCTGTCCTCATCCTCAGAATTTACCAGATCATTAGGCTTGTCGGCCTTCACCGGAATAGATTTATCAATTTGTTTACCACTTCTAAGAGTGGTGATGGATTTGGCTTGCTCCATATGTTGGTTGGAGAGATTAGGAATGCTCACTTCATGTACTTGCTTTGGATTGGGCTGAGGTTGTGCCGGAAAGGTCCCTTCCCTAGCATTCAAGCGTCCCTTAATCTCATCAACCGAGACCTTAAGCTCTTAGAACATTTGTTGATTTGATTGATTGATTTGCGTTTGCCCTTGCATAAACACCTTCAGAGTATCTTTCATTGAGAATTGAGGTGGGGCCATATTTTGCATGGGTGGCCCCCCTTGAGAGTTGGTAGGATTGCTAGTGGGAGCATTCTTCCAACTGAAATTTGGGTGGTTCTTCCAAGTAGAATTGTACGTGTTACCCACCAGTCCATTGAAAGGCCGTTAATAACCATATGTAGCTTTTGTGTGTTCTTGTAACACCTCTTGAAACGCAGGAATTGTAGGACAATCTTGTGTAGCGTATATATTAGTGAAACAAATTCCACATGTGGTCTCAATAGCTTCTTGGACTTTGAAACTCCACTCTTACTAAGTTCCATGGTTTCGATCTTCCTTGTGAGGCTGGCTAGCCTTGCATTCACATCATCTTCCTCCTTGAGCATATAAATCCCTCCTTTCTCTTTTTTCTTGAGTAGGCTTGGGGTTATTAGATTTATCCAAGGTATCCCATGATTGGGCATCTCGGCCAACATATCTAAATAACTCCAAGCTTCATCTGGATTTTTGCTCATAAACTCGCTGTTGCACATCATCTCTACAAATTAGTGCATATTGAAACTTAATCCACCATTGAAGAAGTTTATGATTTGCCAACTTTCGTAGCTGTGATGTGGGCAGGCAAGTAGGAGGTCCTTAAACCTTTCCTAACATTGGAACAATGATTCACTCTCTTTAGCTAAAAAATTCATTATGGCTCTTCGAAGGGTGTTCGTTTTATGAGCCTGGAAGAACTTTTTCAAGAATTCCCGGGTCATCTCGTTCTATGACCCTATCGAGTGTGGCCTAAGAGAGTGAAGCCAAGTCTTGGCTCTTTCTTTCAATGAGAAGGAAAAAAGTTTAAGTTTGATGGCATCTTCTGAAACATTAGTGTATTGCAAGGTAGTTACCACTTCTTCAAATTTCCTTAAGTGCAAATATGTGCTTTTGGAGTCTAGCCCATGGAACTTTGGTATAAGTTGAATCACACTCGGATTTATATCAATGTTTCCCCCGGTTGGTGGTAAGACCATGCATGTGGGTGTAGTTGCACGGGCCGGTTGTAGGTAGTCCCGTAATGATCTCATTGGAGGAACGTTATGTACCTCATTCTCTCCTACTCCCTCTTGATTTACGTTTGTAGTTGGAGTGGAGGGGGGGGGGGGGGGGGGGGGGGGGGGGGGAGGATTCCTTAAAGGTGTTTGATCCATACTCCCCAAACTATCACAATGCTCTTGGTATTTTCGGACTCGTCTATGGACTGATAATGGTCTAACTAGACCACCTTCGGATTGGAGACGATTGGAGTGGTCACATTCCCAATGGGACATAAACCACTCAACTAATCCTAAGTCCTAAAATCCGAAATTAATCTAAAAATTAAAAATTTGCAAAAAGCACTAAGCTAGAAGGATATTACCTGATTCGCTTTAACTAGAGAAGAAATCCTACAAAGCAACACAATGTGTTAGTTCTAGGAAATCAGAAAAACCTATCTACTTCTACAGCGACTAAAACAATCTAGAACCGTTATCTAAATTCCCCGGCAACGGCGCCAAAAACTTGTTCGCTCGCCTCAAGTGCAAGGTTGCGATGTAGTAATAAATCTCGGTAAGACCGAGGTCGATCCACAGGGAATTAGAAAATAACTTCTAAGCTATTCCAGTAACTAGGATTGTAATAATTAAGAGATTCAATTGAGAGAATAGTGTTAAAACAGTAACTTAAGAAAAACAGTAATTAAGGAACTAAGGCTTTCAAGGATCCACTTGTAACAATCCCATGTCAATCCAATCAATCCAAGCATAAACACAACTAGATTTGAAGTTCTATCTCTCATCTAGTTGGAAGATAAAGCATTAAACACATTCAATCCCACTTAAGTTGAACTTTCAAGTTCTAGTCCCATTCAACCACATATAGCATTCGAAATCATAGCCTTCGGAGTAACAGCCATGCTTATGGACTATGGCATGCTCAAGGGTTACCATAATTCAAATCTAATAAAGAAAAACGTGATAATCTCAGAGAATTGTAAGGAATCCATGTCTAGAGCACATGAACTCTCATAAAACTTCTAAAAATATCAACTTTATATGAACTAGAACATTCAAAATTCAAACTTAAAGTGAAAATACTTGAATCAAACTGAATTAAACATGAAATTGGCTACAAGCTTCACCTCTCAGCCTTAGCTGAGAGATCCTAGCCGAGCATTGTCATACTACAACTATAACTCAATGAAAAGACATAAAAAGCATAAAAACCCGGAGTTGGGAGGGTTGCAAACGCTCCACGACGGCTTCCTTCACTTCCCACGAAGTTCCTCAGCTTCTATGATGCCCTAGGAAGAGACCCTAGGTGTCCGTTTATAGTGGGAAGGCTCTACTGCGTCGGAATCTTCCAAAATTTGCATAGCGTTACACACTTGCGTAGAAAATCTCAGAACTAGATTTAGAAATCGCTGTTTACGCAAGGCCGACCAGTCGGACTGGGCTGGCCGACCGGTCTTGATCGGTCGGACTGTTTGGAATGGAGTCCAGCGTTCACCAGAGGGCCCCTGATCTGTTGGCCGATCGATCGGACCAGGCTGGTCCTTGGTCCATCGTCTTCACAAGAGGGATGGTAGAGTGACCGACTGGTCAGGACCGGTAGTGGCTCCCTTGGCCGACCGGTCGGAACTCTTTTTCTTTTCTTTTTCTTCCTTTCTTTCTTCTCTTTTCTCCCTCTTTCTTCTTCCTTCTTTAGTCCACCTTGGGCCTTCATTCAAGGGCTCCTAAATATTTTAGTTAACATTTGTGCAAAGTTTCTCTCTCAATCCTACATTCACAAAACAAGCATTAGATGGGTCTTTTAAGCATACAAACCATGCATATAATGTGATGTAATGGGCTAGATCATATATAAATTGGAGGTTCAACACATGATACTTTGAAAAGTTATTTAATTGCTAGGGACCTTCCTTACGGTGGCACCATTGAGTCCGACAAGAATGCAAAACCTTGAATTGAACAATATTTCTCAAATCTGTTTGCTCGTGATTTGGCCTTATGCAATGTATCCCCTGTTCGTCAACTCAGAAAACTCTTAACCAACCCCCTTATACCCGCATTGTCGTACATAACATTAAAGATTACTTTGGAATCAATACTTTCTTCGAGGATGCTAAAGCCACTTTCGAGTTCGTTTAATTTGACGATCGGTCGAACCTACCCGAGGCCTTCTATGAATGGTGGATCAGCCATTATAATAACCTTATCCTTCAATCCACTAGAGTTACTACCACCGATCTTTTTACAATGATCTAGCCAGAAGAAAAGAAAAAGAAACCTAAAATCACTGTAATCGATCGTAGCGGTGTCAAGACTCGAAAAGCATTGGCCGTTACATCAGCACCAGCGACCAATCCTGCTTCAAAGCCCAAGAAGAGGAAAGTTAAGACTAAAGATGTTATTCCTTCAGTCCCGACCACTTCTTTGACAACAGTCACTTCACCAGCAACAATCCCTATTCCAACAACAGTTTCCTCACCACCAATATCTCCCATTATTCGTAGGATGATTGCATCTCGACAAGCCACTTCACTTGTTTCGACAACAAATATTTCTTCCCAACCAATACAGGTAGTTCCTTCCATACTTTCATCTATTGCTCAGAGGATTCGTGACCTAAGCCTAACCATAGGTCCTCCGAGACCAGCCGTTGCTCCGGGCATCAGAATAGCTCCAGCCGCTCCACCATTTTCTACGACTCGGCTGCCATCTACCAGCTTACGCAAGGAGGCTGTTTCCAAGAGAATAGATAACTTCCTAGCTGACTCCATAAAAGCCTGGGAAACATACTTCGACACTAAATTTTTTCCTTGGCTCACCATTAAAGACTATGCTTGGAAAATAGAACAAGGCTTTAAAAGACCCTGAGAAGCCCATGAGGGTAAATGCTTAAATCAATGGTGGGCAGATAGGATAGCTTAAAATAATCTAAACTTACCTTTTGATGATAGATATAAAAAACCTATCGGTCGAATCCGCCGCTATTTTCAATCGTAACTCGGCAGATTGCAAAATTTATAAAAATCCCCAATTAATAGATAGTCGATTCACAACAATGGTTTTTCGCTTTGATATAAGTGGACCTCCTTCTCTCATTTTCATACATTTTCTCGTCAACACCTTTTGATTATTTTTCGCTCATTTACAGTTCTTCGTGAGGTTTTAGCTAAAGGAGAATCCACAAGTCAATCTCCTGCTCTTCTTTCTCCTGAACAAATAGTTGTAAGTATTCTAAGGGTCGTTGATGAGGCAATGCCTATAGCTCAATTAGCTGAAGAGGAGTCAAGTGGTCACCCAACCATAACTCGTCCCACAGATCAAGCTACTGCAGGCACATAAGTGGCTATCAACAAACTAACTCCTATGGGTGAATCGACTGAAGAAGCACAAGTTCATCAGCCACCTGAAGTACGTCCTTCTGGGTAAGAAGCCAAGGGCGAATCAGCAACTACCAATGAGGCTACGCCTATGGACAAATCGGCAGGCTCTACTTCATGCCCGACTTTCCCCAAAAACATCCCTTCTTCGCCTGGGGCTACGCAGATGGTGGTTGATCTCACGGATCTTGTCCAATTGGCTGGCCAATCCCTTACACCGACAGTTAATTTGGAAAAAGAGAGTGATGACAGAGCTTCTGCTGGAATGATAGATCTTACTGCAACTACTGTCCAACCTTCTCCACCAGCGACCCTGCCGCAAGTCTGCCCTACATCTGCCCAATCTTCAGCACCATCATCAATACCTACAACATCTTCTTCTGCTCGACGATGATGCCTGATCCTTCCTACTGAAGATGAGAACACCTCACCTCCTGCAGAGTTCGTCGATCCCTTGATAAGTCAAGTTCAAGAAATTAGGCAAGCTAAAGTTCCATCTTCTCCACTAGTTCCTGAATCAAGAGCCTCGACCAGCTCGGAAGGAGATGCCTTGTGTATTAAAGACATCCTCAGTCTCCTTAATGAATCTCTCGATGAAGAGATTATTGTCCTTAAGTCTCCTGCTTCTTCGATCGAACTTCAACAGATCTAGAATGATATCGGAACACTAATGCGCTCTTATGCACTGGAAGCTACATCGGTCGAGGAGATTGATAAATTAACCAATCTGATCGATCAATATCAAATTTATTCTCAAGGTAACGATGATCTCTCGGCCCAATTACTAGTACTTAGGGAATTTTTGGACTCTTTGCGAGAGTCGTGCGTGCTACAAGCCAATATTGAACATCTCGAAGCTGCTCAATCAGGTGCGAATTCCCAAGTTACTGAGGCTACTCATACCAGAGATTAATTATTTGCAGCACACGAGAAGTTTTAACAATTGGTTTTCAAGTTGGAGAGTTTGGCTCAGCAGATCCTTAGCCTTGAAGCCCAACTAATGAGCTTGAAGGAACAATTCCACACCGAAGAAAAGATTCATGCAGAAGAGCTCAACATCAAGACGCTCTAAAACTTGGTTCTTCATGTGGGAACTTTAAACCAAAGTTCTACCTTTTTCTGTAAAGTTTGAAATATGTGTTGCTTATTCATATGATTTGAATCAAGTTTATTGTAGAATAAAGTTGGTTGTTAAAAGAACTCGAAGCCTGCAGACCTCAAACGTCTTTATGGTTATGAATATACGATCTGCAAGCAGCTTAGATTTTTATAAAATTGCGAACAGGTCTGGTCATCGAGCGCGTACGCTGCCATTCTTTGAGTAGCCCTGGTCTCTGGGCATCAAGCTCGGGCACTGGCGTTCTCTGAGCAGCTGTTCGCTTCCCCAAGTGTAGGGTTGCGATGTAGTAATAATCTCGGTAAGACCGAGGTCGATCCACAAGGAAGGAAGTAAATAATTCCAACTATCCTAATAACTAGAATAAAAAAGGTTTGTGAAATTGGTTTTGAACATAAAATAGAAAATCTGATAATGGAAAGATAACTAGAGCATCAAGGATCCACTTATAGCTCTCCTTAGATGCATAATTCGCTATGGTTTCTCACTTTCTCAACCAGAATCGAAATTAAGTTCTATCTAGTCGGATGATAAATCAGTTAAACCAACAATCTGCCATATGTAAGATCAATGTACATGATTCACTCAATGCAAGCTAAGACGAGCATACTCAATTGCATAGGTCAGTCCCAATTCCAATAGACTAAGTTCACAATCATAATCATCATTAAGTCCTGTCACAAGACAAAGCTAGATCATGATTTGAACTTGATTCAAATCATATACACAGTCCCACATAGTACAGAATTTTCAGAAAAGTAGAACTTTGGTAGGAAGTTCCCACATGAAGATCATAGTACTAGAGCGTACTCCAATTCCTCAGATCATACAGGTCTAGACTAACAACAATAATTAAGAACTCAAGTACTTCTTCCAAACATCCATGAGTCATTATAAGACTAAGAAAAACTACTTAGAACTTGAATTAAACTTCAAACTATTGTTCTTAAACATGAAATCCAACTTGAAACCAATAGAACGAATTAAACAATCTAAGAAAACTATAAGGTTCACCTCTTAGCTCTAGTTAAGAGATTAGCTAATGAAAAGCATATTAAAAATAAAACTAGAACTAAGAAAAGGAAGAAAAACTAGCTGGAGGAGGCTAGGAAGCCTCCTATGACTTGAACTCCTTGCTCGCCACATCCTTGGTTGCCCTAGAATAGAAGAGAGCATCCCCTTTTATAGTGCAGCAAGAGTACCGCAACGTAACAGATTTTGTTTCGCTTTGTACGGCTTGACCAATGGTCGGATTGCCTTCAAAATTGATTTATAGCTTCCTTGTAATGTGATCTTCCTCATAGATGATTTAGATTTTTAAGATTATCCTTTGAATGGGCCCACTAATCACATCACCGACCGCCTCTCAAAATCGCGCACTTCGGGTACCTTCAGAACTAGTCATCTTGCTTTCAACGCTCCGGAGTCTACATATGTCGGATTGATCCCAAATTTTGAACATTGGTAGAAAAATTCCTCTTCTACATGATAGATGGATTAGATTATCCAAAACAATCCCAGAATGCGGTCCGAAAATTAGAACACTTAGGGCTTTTATAAACTCTGTGCAGTTGAATCTTTCTAGATGGTCCATCTTTCTTCAACCGGTGCGATCAAACCACATATCCTTTTGATCTAAAACTTTGTGGTTATTCATATATGGATGTGGTCTAAAAGATGGTCAAAGTAGATTCTTCATATCGTCAATGATGGGCCACCTGGACCGGCCCAGAGTGGAGTAGGCAGAATCTGGAACTTTCTGGACAGTTCGTATTGTTTTGGCCACCACGATCAGTCCGTAGCTCCGATCGACACGAAACCACTTGGGTTAGTTCGGCGTCGAGCTCCTCTTCGACATGAATGTGTTGGATTTCAAAATATCATTAAGATGGGCCCAGAAAACGGGTCTAAAAAACCAGAAACGGGAATGGCCTGCTGTCTGCAATCTGAAACCCTGAAATTGCATGGCCGACCGGTGTAGACCGGTCGGATAGCGCTGGTCGACCGGTCAAGACCGGTCGCACCAGCAGCTTTAAGAGAGGGGAGATCTATTGGCCGACCCGTCAAGACCGGTCGGGGCCTGTTTGGCCGACTGGTCAAGACCGGTCGGACCACCTTGTGGGGCTCCTTTTTCTTTCCTTTCTTCTTCCCTCTTTTGTTATTCCTTTCCTTTGATTGTCAAGGTATGTAAGAAGGGTCTCAAAGCATCCGAATGATGAAGTCTCTCTTTCATTCCTACAACCACAAAACTATGCATTAGATTAGCCTTTAAATCATGAAAACCATGCATAATGAGTGATGAATTGGGGTTAGAATATGCACAATTAAGAGCTCAACACACCCCCCAACCAGCATTTTGCTAGTCCCGAGCAAAACATACGCGAAACAAGTTTCATTCTCCAAAATCCAACTCTCCTCTAGAAACTATTCTTCTATACATTCCAAGACACACAAGCATAAAAATCAGAGAAATTAGGTGATAGAGGTTGAAACCTTAAACTCTCAGAACATAATAAGTGTTTATATGAAATTCCCATTGATTGATTGATAAATAGAAGAACTTGAACAAATTCAACCTAGTGTGCATAGTGAAAGTTCATCTCATGAGTTTTCGAAATTATCTTCTTCATAGATCAATTAAACTATAGATCTCAAGGTGTATAGAGCAACAACAAGCCTATGGCAGGAATTTGTCTTACCGTCCTTCCGACGGCTTTCACACTACGTCCCATTTCTGGCTTTGGTTACGGGTAGACCATCCCCCGGTTGGTAGTAGGCAGCCCTAATCGAAATTTTTCACCATTTTTCCATCATTCCCAATTTCATCCTTCCTTTCCTTTTTCTTTTACATTAGATAGGATTTTTAGAAATCCATATCTTTTGTTATTTTCCCATGGACAAGGATGGACAAACTACCCCGGCTTGGTTTCTCAACACCTTAAATCAAAGTATAGCTAATCCACAAATCACATAATCCTTTCAACCCATGAAAATCATGTAATGTGAACTAGGTGTAAAAGTGTTCAAATTTTCTATCACTCACATAAATAGGGGAATTCACATATAAAACCATTATATTAAGAGAAGTTCAAAGCTTGCAACATCACTCACTTCGTATCTCCTCTTCTTATGCTCATATCATCTTGAATGCATAGAAACAATGTTTTCCAAAAGAGTTTTGAATTTTAGAAAAATAAAAAATTTTCTATATAATTGCTCGAAATGTCACAAAAGCTAGTAGATTCATCTAAGGAATCTCACGCCCAACTAAAATCTTACATTGTCCTCAATGTAATAAGATATGCAATATGTATGACATGAGTGCAATGATATAAAACAAAGGAGAGTGAGAACAATAGTACCTGAGGTAGCAAGTAGATCAATTCTAGCATCTTCCATTGTCTCGATGAGACTTATTCAATCCTAAATGTAGAAAAGAAATTCTAACCTACCTTTGATTAGTCCGATCGATTACATGATCAAATTTGAGCAGGATCTTCATGAATTTCAATAGGTTTCTCATGAGGACCATCCAAAGTCCTGCTCGAATGTATACATGGGTGCGTTTCTTCATGAAGGTCCAATCATAGTGTGCACCACATACATGTAAGGAGGAGATAAGAGCAGCAAAAAGATATCTCCACAAGTTCTGAATTGGGTTGTAATTGATTAAAAACGGGTCCTCCCAATCAAAATTTTTAATGGGTTGAAGAACCCATGATGGTGGAGAGACATTCATTAAGTATTTTTTAGTTTGGGTTGTCTCCTCCACAAATTCAGAATTGCATGGTGCTTCCACAGACAATGGTAAAGAGTGTAAATAAGTGGAATGGTGTTCTTCAGGCACCGAAACCATGTCTAACAAACTATCCAACTCCTTAATCATCTATGGACCCTCGTTGTTCCGCGCTCCCGACGACGTCGTCCCTTTCCTTTCGGAAAAAGAAGAAGAAGAAGTGCGTGCGAATCGCCGTTTGTGCCACTAGCTTGCCTCATTCTCGAGGGCTTTGTTTCGGTTGTCCTATTAAGCGGGATGTGTTTAGATGAGTTTATATAAGACCAGAGTCGCCACTAGCCAGTTACTTCGAATCTACAGTCGGCTAGACCCCGTAGAAACATTAGAGAAGGGGATCCGAAGATTCTTTCCTCTAAAATGACTCCTTTTGATCTGCGGCCAGAGATTCGAGGTAAGGGATCACGGTTACAGGGTGGGAAGAGGTTAAGCACTCCACACACTGCCCGTACCGAAGTACGGTCTCTACTTCACAGAATCGAACTAACACTTGAAAGTCTATTTTAATCCTCTTATATTCTCATAGATGACATGATGCATGAATGCAGGTCTGAACAGTAAGCGTTTCTGATGGGCAGGTTTCCATTAACAGGCAAGCCCAGAGCATACGCTCGAACTGACAGGTGCTTTATGCGAGATGCATGCTGTGTGTTTGAATAATCAAAGTGCTCGTAGTGACTAATGTATGAATGCAGGTCTGAACAGTAAGAGTTTCTGATGGGCAGGTTTCCATTAACAGGGAAGCCCAGAGCATACGCTCGAACTGATAGGTGCTTTACGCGAGATGCATGTTGTGTGCTTGAATGATCAAAGTGCTTGTAGTGAAGCAGGGGGGTTGGAAGAAAAGTAAATGTTGCACTTATGCTAGATGCGAATGAGATGATGTTAGTAAAGAACAGCTAGATGGATGGAGGTGTCGCAAGGGTTGGCTTCGAGTGGCTGGATCAAGACTTGGATGGCTTGAGAGACTTGGACCAGTGGTCAGGCTGGGCTGGACGAGGGCTAGGCTCTCCTCACTCGGGCTCTCCTTGGTGGAAAAGTGGGCTAATAGGGTGGAGAAGGACTCGGAATAGACGGGCTCTCCCTGGGCTTGAAGGCCTCGGAGGGATTGGATTGGGTTATTGAAATGAGAAGGGGAGGGGGGTATGTATAGCAGCGGGCAGTGGTAGAACCCGTAAATAATTTTGGGCGGCCCCCTGGACGCTCCTTGGGTTCCAGCATGCGGTACGGTCATGTCTCGGGGTTGCTGCTTGGGACTCAGTGAGTTGACTCGGTGGGTCGACTCAGCGGGTTGACTCGGTGATTTGACTCAGTGGGTTGACTCGGCGATTTGACTCGACGGGTTGACTCAGCGGGTTGACTCGGTGATTTGACTCAGCGGGTTAACTCAGTGAGTTTGACTTTTTAAGGATTTTTTGACTGGTTTTTCTTATGAGGGTTTTTTCAGGCTGATGTTTAGGGGCGAGTTGACTAGGTTCAGGCTTAAGTTAGGCTATGGATTGGGGCTTACAAGGGTAAGTTTGGCTGAGTTTGGACATGTGATTGGGGGGTATGGTCCTCCATTCATCCAACTATCTCTACCAACAGTGTAGCCGAAGGTGGGGGTGTCTACAGATGCCCCTCTTTGGCAGAGGTTGCGTGCAACTGAATGCCAAAGTGAGTGGACACCCCACTTCTGACCCGGTCATTCATGGATCATGGTTTGAAATCTTTGCTTGCCTTTGTATCTGTGCCAGTTGATCGTCTGGAAATCGATCACTCGGACATACTGCGGGAGTTTAGAGAAAACGTTGCAATTGTCCCTGCAGTTTGCTGCAACCTGGGTACCCAATCGCAACCCTTCCATTCCCGATCGGTACTAACATCAGAAAGGTACAGCAGATCCTCTACGTCGTAGTCTTACGAGGTTACTGACCCTGTGATCGATTGTATGTTTGATGTTTTCCCAGATCACTCCAGGAGTACTTGTTTCGCTTGACTGTCAAAGTGGTTGATGCCCTGCGTCATGTAGTCTTACGGGATTCTACTACGCCGACTTGGACTCAATCAAAGTACTTCAGGCATCCATGCCTAGGTATGTGCGGGTGGACTTTTTCCACCCGATCTGCTGGTTTTGTTGCTGGGTTTGCAATTCATTCCTTCCTAGATTGTGGTATGGAATCTTTGTTGTCCTTTGTATCTGAGTCAGTTGATTGTTTGGAAATTGATAACTCACACATACCGCGGGAGTTTGGAGAAAACGTTGCGATTGTCCCAGCAGTTTGCTGCAACCTGGGTACCCAATCGCAACCCTTCCATTCCCGATCGGTATTAACATCGGAAAGGTACAGCAGATCCTCTGCGTCGTAGTCTTACGAGGTTACTGACCCTGTGATTGATTGTATGTTTGATGTTTTTCCAGATCACTCCAGGAGTACTTGTTTCGCTTGACTGTCAAAGTGGTTAGATGCCCTACGTCATGTAGTCTTACGGGATTCTACTACGCCGACTTGGACTCAATCAAGGTACTTCAGGCATCCACGCCTAGGTATGTGCGGGTGGACTTTTTCCACCCGATCTGCTGGTTTTGTTGCTGGGTTTGCAATTCATTCCTTCCTAGATTGTGGTCTGTAATCTTTGTTGTCCTTTGTACCTGAGTCAGTTGATTGTTTGGAAATTGATAACTCGCACATACCGCGGGAGTTTGGAGAAAACGTTGCGATTGTCCCAGCAGTTTGCTGCAACCTGGGTACCCAATCGCAACCCTTCCATTCCCGATCGGTACTAACATCGGAAAGGTACAGCAGATCCTCTGCGTCGTAGTCTTACGAGGTTACTGACCCTGTGATTGATTGTATGTTTGATGTTTTCCCAGATCACTCCAGGAGTACTTGTTTCGCTTGACTGTCAAAGTGGTTAGATGCCCTACGTCATGTAGTCTTACGGGATTCTACTACGCCGACTTGGACTCAATCAAGGTACTTCAGGCATCCACGCCTAGGTATGTGCGGGTGGACTTTTTCCACCCGATCTGCTAGTTTTGTTGCTGGGTTTGCAATTCATTCCTTCCTAGATTGTGGTCTGGAATCTTTGTTGTCCTTTGTACCTGAGTCAGTTGATTGTTTGGAAATTGATAACTCGCACACACCGCGGGAGTTTGGAGAAAACGTTGCGATTGTCCCAGCAGTTTGCTGCGACCTGGGTACCCAATCTCAACCCTTCCATTCCCGATCGGTACTAACATCGGAAAGGTACAGCAGAGCCTCTGCGTCGTAGTCTTACGAGGTTACTGAACCTGAGATTGATTGTGTGATGTTTGATGTTTTTCCCGGATCACTCCAGGAGTACTTGTTTCACTTGACTGTCAAAGTGGTTAGATGCCTTGCATCATGTAGTCTTACGGGATTCTACTACGCCGACTTGGACTCAGTCAAGGTGCTTCAGGCATCCATGCCTAGGTATGTGCGGGTGAACTCTTTCCACCCAATTTGCTGATTTTGATACTTGGGTTACAATTCATCGTTTCCCCCTGTTCAAATGGTTTCTTTGACCGAGCCTTTTGGCTTTCATCTTTTCGTATCTTGGCATGTGGTACGACCTCACTGACACTGGAGTTCAGTTCGACCGTACTTTGAGTGCATTGGATCCGATGTTCTCCGGGGAAACCGCGAGGCATCGGATCTTATTTGATTTTTGCATTGGCTCGTACCTGGAGATATGGAAGATCTCCTGGTTTTTGGAGGCAGAACGCTCTACTGGGAAAATATTTTTGAATTTTTGAAAAGATACCTACTCTGGGGAGTGATACTCCGTGGGGTTTTTATTTGAAAATAGAAATATTTTTTATCTTTTTGAAATGGAAATCTAGTTTGCATGCGCCTCCACTAGGGATGCCTGTGGGGTCTTTAGCTAACTGACTTTTATTTCGAAAGTAGGTAAACATGATGATTGATGCGATGGATGCTGATGCATGGAGATGCATATTTGATGATGGATGCATGGCTTGGCTCATTCTCTTTCAGTTCGATGATTTTGCTTTTGCTGGAGATGCAGAGAGCTTTGAGCTTATTGCTTGCAGGATTGTGCTTCCCTGGGGTTTTCCTTTTTTATACGGGTGTTTGGTCAGCGGGTTGGTCAAGATCCCGACCCGTGGACGATCAGGTCCATCGTCCCAATATGTTGTTTCTTTGCTAATGAGAATGTACGAGGATGTTATCCGACTTCAAGATGTTCTTCTGGGCATAAATGTGATTGAGACGGTGCTTGGTTGCCAGTTTTGGTCAAGATTCCAATTTGCGGGCGATCGGATCCGTCATCCCAAATTGTGAAGAGAGCGGAGTTCGATACTCCTGAAGTGTAGTGCTGGGGGACAGTGACAATTTTTGTGATTTTTGCAAATATGTGGTCCGAATCTTTACCTGAGTAGTCAGGATAGAGATCGGTTATTGAAAACATGGAAATATTTTTGTGATTTTCGAAATATTTTCTTTGAAAGCAAGAGAAATATTTTTGTGATTTTTGACAACATTTTGTTCGAAAGTAAGGGAAATATTTTGTGATTTTGAAAGGTGATTTTGTAATGTTTTGGTATTTTATTGGATTTTTCTGAAATGTAGGGAAAAGGTATGGAATTTTCATCCATTTCCAGCTTCTAATGCTGGTAAGGCACCCGATCCATTTTACGTCAGCGAGCAAGACGAGTCTCACACAGTTAAGTGCCGTAGTTTTACATCTTCGGATGAGGGGATTTTGAGGGTTTTCAGTCAACACACCCACAAAGTTGCCTGTTCCTCTTGTGCAAAGCACATAGACCACGTATTGTCCGACGGACTCCTTCGGCCACAAAATGAGCCACATCCTCACATTTCCCTTAGTCAATCCAGTTTGGGGCCTTATGTTGCTCACAATTCTGTGAGGGTGTGCTCCACCTCCCAACAGCCTTAATATCCTTCATGAGTTTTAGGAACAGGGAACATCCGTCAGATTCAATAGCGACTTCCAAATCAAGGTTGTCTATCACGGTGCGTTCAACACGAACAGGATTGCGGGGTTCTGCCCGCCTCAGCCTTTACCTGTTTAAAAGATTCCGGACACCCGTACGATCAACTGCCAGCCATGTCTGGAACACGTTAGGAAAGAAAGCCCCCGAGAAGTTAATCCTAGTGTAGTTTTAGGTCTTCGGACCGCTGGGGATGAATTTATGAAATTGATGGTGAATTTTTTTTATTTTGAGAAAGTTCCAGTCTTCAACTCGAGCGATCAAGATTGATACTGGTTCTTATGGAAAGCTCAAAATCTTTTTGGTATTTTTGAAGATGATCCGGGTTATCGAACCTTGATCCTAGCGGCCGAGGTTGATGCCGGTTTTTGGTTGAAAGCAGAAAGGGTCCCCCGAGAAATTAATCCCAGTGTAGTTTAAGGTCTTCGGACAAAAAATATGTACAGAATAGGGCAACACATTTTTTTTTGTTTTTGAAATAATCCAGGTCATCAGATCCTGGCTCGAACGGCTGGGATTGATTCCGGTTTTTATTAAAAATCTCTCGGGATGTTAATCCCAACGTAGTTTAAGGTCTTCGGATCCTAAAACTGTACAAGAGAGTGCTGGAAATGCATATATATATTTTTGTGATTTTTGAAAAATGTCCAGTGTCGTCGGATCTTGATTCGAGCAATCAAGACCAGTTCCGATTTTTATTGAAAATCTCTCGGGATGTCGATCCCGACGTAGTTTAAGGTCTTCGGACCCAAAACTATGTACATGTGATATATATATATATATATATATATATATTGGTTTTCAGAAAATGTCCGAGATCATCGGATCTTAATTCGATCCAGACTGATGCCGATTTTTATTGAAAGTCCCTCGGGATCTTGATCCCGACGTAGTTTAAGGTCTTCGGACCACAACTATGGAGCGAGACTAGTAATACATTTTTTTGTGATTTTTGAAAAATGTCCTGAGTCATTGATTCTGATTTTGATGGTCGAGATCGATGCCCATTTTTTATTAAAAATCCCTCGGGATCTTGATCCCGACGTAGTTTAAGGTCTTCGGACCAAAATATGTACAAAACAGGGCGAACACCTTTTTTTTGTGGAAAATGTCCTGTGTTAGTGGATCTTGATTCGAACGATCCAGACTGCTATTGGTTTTTATTTAAAAAGTCCCTCGGGATCTTGATCCCGACGTAGTTTAAGGTCTTCGAACCAAAACTTTGTGGTTGGACATACTTACCTTGCTTTATTTGGCTTCTAACGGGGCTGATTGTGATTTGAGTGGTCCGAATTGCTTGAATTGGCCCTGTGGGCCCTTTCCAGACTTCAGCTTTGCTTTGAAGCACTTATCCTTGATGTTTCGCGAGGCTGAGAAGGCTTTCCATGGTGCGGATGCTGACTTGAACGGCTCAGATTGCTCTTTTCAACCATGTGGGTCCACTTGATGATTAGATGTTGGACTCTGGCCTCCTTTCTTGACAATCAAACCCTTGATGTTGCTACTTGATGGCTCATGCAAGCTTTTCCATGGTTTAGATCATGATGATCTAGTCTTTGAACGGCTCAGATTGCTTGTGGGCCCCTCTTGATCAACTTTCCTTCTCTTTGACCCGATCAGGCCCATGTTGGCCGCATTACTTCCTGATTGGACAGGTGGGGTATCTTCCAAATGATTCTAGTCAACCTCCAACGAAATTTGGAGTGTATTGGAGCCTTGGGCGGCCCTCAGGGTGCCATCTGCTAATGTGGACTGTCAGCCTCACCTACCAACGACCATGGAGCCAATCCCGCGGAGAGAGAGGAAGCGCGTCTGTACAGGCGGCCCATAGCGGGCCGCCCAAGGCTCTCCTCTCGTGCAGCCTGGGTTGGCTCTGGTTCAGACAGTGAGAACATTCCCCTGGCTGCTGTCTCCCTCATCCCTGTACCCGATTTTTCGATCCAGCCATGAATCTCTTCCTTGTCTCTTCTTTCCTTCTCTTTTTGTCCTCTTCTTGGTTTGTCCTTTCTCAAGCAATGGATGGTGAAGATCTAGGGGCTGTGGGGCTATCCATGATGGGTCCCATACTTCAAGAGGTGGTGAAGGCTTTAATGATGGTGGAATCTCTTTAATGGATGGTATAGATGGAGCATTGAATGAGGGTATTGATGATGGATTAGGGGTGGTGGTTGGTGGAGCTTTGAATGGCCCCATTAATGGCAGCCATGCTGAAATTTCAAATTTGAATGGGCCATTGATTATGGGAGAAATGAATGGTATGGATGAGATGAGGAGATGGGACATAGGTGAGGCTATGTGTCCCTTGAGTGGGGGCCATATGGATGATGTGATTGATGGTGGTGATGGGGCTATGATGGACATAGATGGGCTGATCTCATGCTTGCCTTCTGTACCTGTGAAGAGAGAAAACACTTTAGCAAAAGGATTGAAGCATTAAAGCAGGAAGAGAGATACTTACCTTTTGGGAAGAATGATCAGGAGAAATGCACTCACGGAAGGTACCCCATTAGTTGACTGGACGTTTACTTTGAAAGCCCTGTAAGATTTTTTTTTTTGCATATATATGAACAAGAAAAAATGATTTGTTTTAAATATATGTATGCAAATCATGCATGAAATGAAAATTTGTGCCAAGTGCTTGTCTGTCTATGCGTGATTCGGATTTGTGCTTTAAGATGTAGGAATCAGAATATTTGACTCGGCCTGATGTCATACTCGATTTTCTTAATTATTCACTAAGGGTCCTGGTCCCCTTAAGATGGTGCGCAATGGTATCCTACCCCTAGAATTTGGAAAGATCTTAAAAGAATTCTCGATTCATTGCTGCCATCCTTACTTCCGTTGAATCTTCATGTCGCTTGGATCTCTCATGCACCTGCTTTTTTTCTTTTCTTTTCTTTTCTTAGCCATTATTACCTGCAACGCCCTTTCGGATTTTCGCTGCGTCCGGCTTGCCCGTCATTTTTGCCCGTGGTGCCCTTTCGGGTTTTCACCACGTCTCGGGTATTTGATCTTGCCTGCCCCTTGGCAGCTATGCTGTTTTTACCCTCGGCGCCCTTTCGGGTTTTCACCAAGTCCGCCGTATGCCCACTGTTTTTACTCGGAGCGCCCTTTCGGATTTTCACTCCGCCCTCTTTGTTTAGGCACACATTTTCTTTTTCTTCTTTTTTCTCTTTCTGAATCTTTGGATAACTGCGGCGGCTAGAGGCCGGGAATCCGTCGTTGCCGGTTGATGGTAATCTTTCAGCCCTTATCCTAGGTTACGATGATAGAGCTGTTGGTCTTAGCTAAAGACCCTTCTGAGATGAATGGATGGATGACTGTGTTTCTTCTTGGGTTGATTTTTTTCGGGTGCCTTGCTTTGGCTTCTCTTTTTTCTTTTCTCCTTTTTTGTTTTTTTCTTTTTCTCTTCTCTTTTTTTTTGTATTCTTTTTTTTTCTCTTTTTTTTGTTTGGATTGTGTGCCCCTCTTTTTTTTTAACCCCTATTTTTTTTTTGCTCTATTCTTTTTTTTCACTCCTTTTTTTTTGCTTTTGAACCCTTTATTTGGAACACTTATTGGTGGACGGGAAATGATTCTCAGAGGTCTAAGCCTTGGCCTCTTGACTTCAGCTCTACTAATGTAACTCTTGATAAGGTTGGATTGACTTACCTGTGAAAGATTTTCACGTTATCGGCGTTGATTAGCTCAGGAAGATCCACCCCTCTCATGTTGGTGAGCCTGAGGGCGCTTCTTGGAAGAACTTTTCTTATCCTTAGGCCTTGTCCCCATTGAGTCTGATAAATGCGGCGATGCTTGTTGTAAACCCAATATGATTTTTCTTTCTTTGGCTTCATTCTTCACCAGCACTCACGTTGACGGGATTTTGAGTTGAACTCGTAGGTCTGTCTTCTGATTTTAAGTTTCTTGAGGAAATCTTTCATCCTTAGATTTCGAAGGGCGTCTCATTGCCAATGTTGATAGCATGTGGGAACCCTTAACAATTGATGATGTCATTCTTCATGAGAATTATCGTGCGAGATCAGAATATTACCTCCATCCACTTTGTGCTGCAATCGACTGCCACAAGTATATGCATATGACCGGTAGATGATGCTGAGTCGATCTTTCTGTTGATGTAGATACCTCGTACAGGGAATAGCTGGAGTGTTATCAGGTTGTAGAATTTCGAAGCACACACATGGATCCGATGTGCATGTTGCTGACACTTGAAGTGCTTTCTGACATGTTGGCAACAATATGTCTTCATCGAGCCGTGAGGTTTCTTCGATCATTCGTCAAGTCCACACTCCAGCATGGAATGCAAGCATAGTCTTGGCAGCATCTTCTTGATAGGCTTGATGAGTTTTTTATCGAGTTTGGATAAGTCTTCATAGGACGCAAGATTGGGAAGTCATGACTTCAAAAATTCAATCATTCTCTGCTTATTTTTTGGGGACAAGGATTCTCAATGCACACTTCCTTATGGGTCTCAAGAGATCCTAGGTTTATAATTTCGAAACCTTTTTGAGATGACATCAGCTTTTGGTTCGAACTTTCGAGGAGACCCTCTAAGTTTGGGAGTCAGCTCATCATTTTCCACATCATTTGGCTTTGTCCAAACCCTTGAGTTTGAAATCCAACTCTAGATTGAAATCAAATGAGTCAACTTCATACTTAAGTGCTTTGACAGACAGACTTGACATTTTATTGAAAAAGAGATTTCTAATTTTTTTTGCTTTTAAAGATTTTCTAGTTTTTTTGGAATTTTGTGCATATCTGGATTTTTTTGAACTTTTTGGACTTTCTAAAATTTTGAACTTTTTTTTTTGAATTTTTTTAAAGGACCCGAGCAAGATGGCAATGCGAACCAGGTGTTGTCCTGATTCAGCCCGGGGAGCCGAGCACTGTCGGCTTTTATTATGCCGTCATGAGGCTACAAACCTGTTACTGCCCTGCACTCCTTCCCCTCAGGAGGCAGGGCCGGAAGGATCAGTAGGCCAACCCTCATCGTTGTGCCCAAACGTCATGGTAGATCTGAAATTGGGCTCTGAGTCGGTGTCGGATTCGATTTTTCCTGGTTCGTCCCCGATATATTGCAGTTCTTCGGGTTCATCTGGCTGAGGTGGGACTAGGATGGCAGTCCAGTCGGTCGGGGGAAATTCTTGCCCCTTGCTTGAGTCTTCTTTGGGCAACTCTATCATACTCAATCTGCTCGCTTGATCATCGAAGGTGGAATCCAGTCCATCATCAGGATAGATAATCCCTGCATTGATAAACTGGATTGGTGTGCAGATGCAGAGATTGCCATCTTCTTGATGACCTCGTCTTCTTCTGATACTTCTGTGCTTTGGTTTCTTAATCGGAGTAGGCCGATATCGTAGTCTTTTTCTATCCACATTCTCTTGAACTCCCATGATTTGGGTCGAGTCTTGATATTCGAGCTGATAGTAGAAGGTTTGACTGCTCGGCAGGAAGGAAGACGTAGTTCGATCCAATGGGAGATGCACAGGGGAAATAATTTTCATCGTGATGGTATGAGACCTCCCCATTAGAGCATTGTACGTCCATGGCTGGGATGGTAGGCTCTCGAAGGTTGGATGCTTTTACCATGGGAAATGGTTCGGGATCGGTAATGATGGTGATCGCCCTATCTTTGAAGATGTGCTTAACCTTTTGGTGAAGATTTGAAGAGATGACACCGATTCTGTGAAACTAGGTCCGATTGGGAAGGAGATGGAATGAAGCTGAGATGTCGAAGACCTGAAGAGTGATGGTTGATGTTTTTGGACTGATCAGAACCTGGACATCAATCTCCCCTTCGACCTCCTCGATAGTGGCCACATAATTGAAGCTGGGACCCAATTTTGTTAGGGCATGTGGCATGTTGTCCAAGGAAGGGTCTTCTTCTTGGAGGATGATGGCCGAAGTAGAAGCCGAATAGACAGGTGCGGCGGGCAAGTTGTGCCCCTGATTGCTTGATGGAGAGATGGGTAGGCTTTGCCCCTGGTAAGCTGAAGTGGGCAAGCTGTGTCCCTGACTGACTATTGTTGAGACAGGCAGGTTGTGCCCCTGTTTTGCTGATGCTGCGTTAGGGAGGTTGTCCCCTTGGTTGACTGAGATGGACTGGATGTGCCCATGGTTAGAAATGGGTGCGAAGATTGAATCGATTGAAGGTGCCCCTTGCATGATGATGGGCTCTGGGATCGAAATAGTTAAGGATGCCCCTTACAGGATGAGAGGTTCGAACTCTGAATTAGAGTCGATGGCACGGATAAACTGGAGAGGAGGCTCTTCTTAGTTGATGAAAGCTGGATATCCAGGAGGTGCCTCTTGCATTGCGGAGACTGGATCGACTGGAGATGCCCCGTGCAGGATGAGGGTTTCTGAAATTGGACTGGTTAGGGTTGCCCCTTGCCAACCTTGATTAGGGAACTGTGAGTTCCATCTTGATTGCTGCTGTTGCTGCGGTTGTCCGTGCTGAGGGAGGAATAGTGCACCTTCGGTAGAGGCGACAATGTCGTCTTCTTCTATTAGATGGGGGATGAGGACACCATCGTTATCATTCTCGTATTCAGTAGGCTCTTCTTCCATTGTCGGTTGTATAAGAGAGGCTTGATAAGGCCACCAAGGGGAGATCATCCCAGCCCTTATTCCGGCTTCGACTTGTTCCCTCGGCGCAAATGAGTTGGGTGAAGTTCGCATATGGATGTGAGATAAGGTATCCAGAGATACTTGGATTTGCTGAGTGGACGATCATGGAGATTTTCTCCTCGTCGTCGATGCGAGTCTTCATTCTAGTGGCCATGGCCCGCCACTGTCCAACGTAGGCTGACAATGTTTCATCACTTCTTTGCCTGAGAGCTGCGAGGTCCGCTCTTCTGGGTGCCATGTTAAGATTGTATGCGAACCTGTCGATGAAAGCCTGAGAGAGCTGCTCCTAAGTCCTGATGCGATGACAGTCCAATGATGTGTACCAGTCTAGTGCATCGTTTTTCAGGGACTTTTAAAATAGATGGATCAACGCCCCGTCGTTGCTTGCCACAGCATCTAGCTCACCACAAAATGATCTCAAGTGGTCTATAGGACACCCTGTCCCATCATATCTTTTAAATTTTAGTACCTGAAAGCCTTGAGGTACCATTGCATCGGGAAATAGACAAAGGTCCCTGAACTTAGTGGATGAAAGATCCACCCCTTGCTGCTTCTGCAACTTTCTCTTCATCTCTCGCATCTGCTCTCAAAGTTGTTCGATTTCAGAGGGACCAGATGAAGGAGATCTTGCCCTTTTGCAGGACTGAGCTGGCCCCCTTTCGTAATAATTGGTGTCATTGATGCTCCTATGATTCCTGCTTGAAGGGGGTTGGGCCTGATAATTACTCCCATTATAGGGACTTTGTTGGACTGGAGCTGAGAAGGGAGACTGCAAAGAAGCCTGAAAATGGCTCCTGTTTACAGGAGGATACTGGAAGAAATGCCCCGAGGTCGAGGGTTGTTTTGATTGAGGGCCTTCATTAGGAGGGTATTGAAAGTCCTGCGCCAACCCTGATAGCTGTGGTTGGGATGAAATGGAGGCTGGAAGAGATGGTTGTTGTTGTTGTTGAGCTAAAACAACCTGGGTGTTGACTGTTGAAACCTGGGCTTGTGTGAATCGGAGAAGCATTTCCTGCATCGCCTTCATGCTTTGTTGTAGCTCTTGGATGCCAGGAATTGGCATAGATTCTATCGGGTTTAACTGTGGAGATGAAGCCTCAGGTATTTCGAGGGTAGGGAAGGAGAGAGCCATGTCGGTTTTGTATTGGACGTGGCAGGGTGATTTGGTTTGGAGGAGTAATGGTGGGGAAGTATGCTCTACTCTCTTTTTTTTTGGGTTTTGGGATTTTCTATTTTTTTTGTTTTGGGTAGAATGCTATGCAGATGAGAGTGTATGAGGACTAATGACTTTCAAGTATAAGAGGGATTCCATTTTTCAAGCTGGATCACTACTAGTGGGACTAGCTTATCCCCAGCAGAGTCGCCATTCTGTGGACCCTCGCCGTTCCGCGCTCCCGAAGACGTCGTCCCTTTCCTTTCGGAAAAAGAAGAAGAAATGCGTGCGTTCGAATCGCCGTTTGTGCCACTGGCTTGCCTCGTTCTCGAGGGCTTTGTTTCGGTTGTCGTGTTAAGGGAGATGTGTTTAGATGAGTTTATATAATACCAAAGTCGCCACTAGCCAGTTACTTCGAATCTACAGTCGGCTAGACCCCGTAGAAACGTTAGAGAAGGGGATCCGAAGATTCCTTCCTCTAAAATGACTTCTTTTGATCTGCGGCCAGAGATTCGAGGTAAGGGATCACGGTTACAGGGTGGGAAGAGATTAAGCACCCCACACACTGCCCGTATTGAAGTACGGTCTCTACTTCACAGAATCGAACTAACACTTGAAAGTTTATTTTAATCCTCTTATATTCTCATAGATGACATGATGCATGAATGCAGGTCTGAACAGTAAGAGTTTCTGATGGGCAGGTTTCCATTAACAGGCAAGCCCAGAGCATACGCTCGAACTGACAGGTGCTTTATGCGAGATGCATGCTGTGTGTTTGAATAATCAAAGTGATCGTAGTGACTAATGTATGAATGCAGGTTTGAACAGTAAGAGTTTCTGATGGGCAGGTTTCCATTAACAGGGAAGCCCAGAGCATACGCTCGAACTGACAGGTGCTTTACGCGAGATGCATGTTGTGTGCTTGAATGATCAAAGTGCTTGTAGTGAAGCAGGGGGGTTGGAAGAAAAGTAAATGTTGCACTTATGCTAGATACGAATGAGATGATGTTAGTAAAGAACAGCTAGATGGACAGAGGTGTCGCAAGGGTTGGCTTCGAGTGGCTGGATCAAGACTTGGATGGCTTGAGAGACTTGGACCAGTGGTCAGGCTGGGCTGGACCAGGGCTAGGCTCTCCTCACTCGGGCTCTCCTTGGTGGAAAAGTGGGCTAATAAGGTGGAGAAGGACTTGGAACAGACGGGCTCTCCCTGGGCTTGAAGGCCTCGGAGGGATTGGATTGGGTTGTTGAAATGAGAAGGGGAGGGGGGTATTTATAGCAGCGGGCAGTGGCAGAACCCGTAAATAATTTTGGGTGGCCCCCCATGCGGACGCTCCTCGGGTTCCAGCGCGCGGTACGGTCATGTCTCGGGGCTGCTGCTTGGGACTCAGTGAGTTGACTCGGTGGGTCGACTCAGCGGGTTGACTCGGTGATTTGACTCAGTGGGTTGACTCGGCTATTTGACTTGGTGATTTGACTCGATGGGTTGACTCGGTGAGTTGACTCAGCGGGTTGACTCAGTGAGTTTGACTTTTTTAGGATTTTTTGACTGGTTTTTCTTATGGGGGTTTTTTCAGGCTGATGTTTAGGGGCGAGTTGACTGGGTTCAGGCTTGAGTTAGGCTATGGATTGGGGCTTACAAGGGTGAGTTTGGCTGAGTTTGGACATGGGATTGGGGGGTATGGTCCTCCATTCATCCAGCTATCTCTACCAACAGTGTAGCCGAAGGTGGGGTGTCTACATCATCTCATCATCCAGATCATAGGGGTGGGTCATGCATTCTTCTAGGAAATCGAGAGAGTGGGATAAAGGGTCCTCGTTCTCCCTAAGTGATTGAGGAAATTCTGTTTCAAGGGTAAGTAATTCCTCCTCTATAGAGGGGAGGTCTTCCAAAGAAAAATTTTCAGATTCAGTGGTAAGCACATCATCTAGCATTGGTTGATCTTTTGAAATTTCAGATTGTGCCACCCCGTCATCCAAAGAAACAGAATTTTCAACCCAAGGGAGTTCTTCCAAAATAGAATCCGGCATGTGTTGTTGGTGGAAGGACTAAAAAATATCGACTTCGGCCATCTCTCTAGCAAGAATATCTTCCGGTGACTCAAAAACATTCGGCCCTTTGGACGAAGAAATCATGGACTCACAATCATCCTTCAAACCCTCATTGTAGGCAATCAAACTATCACTTTCAGATTTTGTAGATTCCTCGGGTTCGTCAACCGTCCTTGAAATCTCTTCATCATTCAAATCGGAATAGCTAAAAGTGATAGTTGATTCACCATAATCGATGGTAATGGTGGGATCACTGAGATCTACATCCCCTAAAAGTTTAGTCATCAAATCGGAACAGGGTTGGGCTTGGATAGCCACATCCTCCTCTATGTTGGGGATTGATTCGGTGTTCCCAATGTTGGGTTCAGGATTTTGAGATGGCGAGAGGTTTTGTATGCATTGCTCAGTTATTTCCATAAACTCTCGCAGCGTATCCTCAAGAGTTCGTGTCGGTTGTGGATCATGAGAAATAAACTCTTGAGGATAATTGTTGGCATCCATTGTTGGCTCATCTTCCATTGGATTAGAGGTGTGAGGACTCTCTCGATGAAGACCATACGTGTTATATGACGAATACTAATAAGATGGTTGATAGGCATAACCATACAAGTGATCACGCAATGTCTTTACCGGTTGGTCATTACTCCTCCGGTCCTTTTTCTTATTGCTACCTCCTGTTAAACTTGGTGGAACACTCATGTTATTTTCAACCCAGTAATCACGTAGCGTCTTACGTTGGGGGGTAGTGGAGGTTCTTTGAATCTCAGTAAAATATTCATGCTTGGAGGAATCCCGATCACAATGAGTTTGGGTCTCCCAATCCGACGTCTCATCCTCCAACAGGTACTTGTACGCACCATTCGTCCAATCATACATGATGCAATTTTAAGGAATTGGAAACTACCCTAATCTAGAAAAAAGAACAAAAAGAAGGGAGATGGAGAGATGTTACCCAATAGAGTGAGATATATGTCAGCAACAATGTCCTACAAAATCCAACAAAAAATTATTAGTATCTAGAAAAAAAAAAAAATCAGAAAATCTACTTCTATAAAAACTGAAAATCCTACCTAACTAAGACTACTCTATAGCTACTAGAACAATTAGAATCGTTTAACCTCTTTCCCCGGCAACGGCGCCAAAAACTTGTTCGCTTCCCCAAGTGTAGGGTTGCGATGTCGTAATAATCTCGGTAAGACCGAGGTCGATCTATAAGGAAGGAAGTAAATAATTTCAACTATCCTAATAATTAGAATCAAAGAGGTTTGTGAAATTGGTTTTGAACATAAAATAGAAAATCTGATAATGGAAATATAACTAGAGCATCAAGGATCCACTTATAGCTCTCCTTAGATGCATAATTCGCTATGGTTTCTCACTTTCTCAACTAGAATCGAAATTAAGTTCTATCTAGTCGGATGATAAATTAGTTAAACCAACAATCTGCCATATGTAAGATCAATGTACATGATTCACTCAATGCAAGCTAAGACGAGTATACTCAATTGCATAGGTCAGTCCCAATTCCAATAGACTAAGTTCACAATCATAACCATCATTAAGTCCTGTCACAAGACAAAGCTAGATCATGATTTGAACTTAATTCAAATCATATACATAGTCCCACATAGTACAGAATTTTCAGAAAAGTAGAACTTTGGTAGGAAGTTCCCACATGAAGATCATAGTACTAGAGCGTACTCCAATTCCTCGGATCATACAGGTCTAGACTAACAACAATAATTAAGAACTCAAGTACTTCTTCCAAACATCCATGAGTCATTATAAGACTAACAAAAACTACTTAGAACTTGAATTAAACTTCAAACCATTGTTCTTAAACATGAAATCCTACTTGAAACCAATAGAACGAATTAAACAATCTAAGAAAACTATAAGGTTCACCTCTTAGCTCTAGCTAAGAGATTAGCTAATGAAAAGCATATTAAAAATAAAACTAGAACTAAGAAAAGGAAGAAAAACTAGCTGGAGGAGGCTAGGAAGCCTCTTATGACTTGAACTCCTTGCTCCCCACGTCCTTGGTTGCCCTAGAATAGAAGAGAGCATCCCCTTTTATAGTGCAGCAAGAGTACCACAACGTAAAGATTTTGTTTCGCTTCGTACGGCTTGACCAATGGTCGGATTGCCTTTGAAATTGATTTATAGCTTCCTTGTAATGTGATATTCCTCATAGATGATTTAGATTTCCAAGATTATCCTCTGAATGGGCCCATCAATCACATCACCAACCGCCTCTCAAAATCGCGCACTTCGGGTACCTTCAGAACCAGTCATCTTGCTTTCAACGCTCCGGAGTGTACAGATGTCGGATTGATCCCAAATTTTGAACATTGGTAGAAAACTTCCTCCTCTACATGATAGATGGATTATTTTATCCAAAACAATCCCAGAATGTGGTTCAAAAATTAGAACACTTAGGGCTTTTATAAACTCTGCGCAGTTGAATCTTTCTGGATGGTCCATCTTTCTTCAACCGGTACGATCAAACCACACATCCTTTTGATCTGAAACTTTGTGGTTATTCATATATGGATGTGTTCTAAAATATGGTCAAAGTAGATTCTTCATATCATCAATGATGGGCCACCTGGACCGGCCCAGAGTGGAGTAGGCAGAATCTGAAACTTTCTGGACAGTTCGTATTGTTTTGGCCACCACGATCAGTCCGTAGCTCCGATCGACACGAAACCAGTTGGGTTAGTTCGGCGTCGAGCTCCTCTTCGACATGGATGTGTTGGATTTCCAAATATCATTAAGATGGGCCCAGAAAACTGGTCCAAAAAACCAGAAACGGGAATGGCCTGCTGTCTGCCATCTGAAACCCTGAAATTGCATGGCCGACCGGTCAAGACCGGTCTAGACCGATCGGACAGGGCTGGCCGACCAGTCAAAACCGGTCGCACCAGTAGCTTTAAGAGAGGGGAGATCTATTGGCCGACCGGTCAAGACCGGTCGGACCACCTTGTGGGGCTCCTTTTGCTTTCCTTTCTTCTTTCTCTTCTTTCCTTTCTTCTTCCCTCTTTTGTTATTCCTTTCCTTTGATCGTCAAGGTATGTAAGAAGGGTCTTAAAGCATCCGAATGATGAAGTCTCTCTTTCATTCCTACAACCACAAAACTATACATTAGATTAGCCTTTAAATCATGAAAACCATGCATAATGAGTGATGAATTGGGGTTAGAATATGCACAATTAAGAGCTCAACAGCAGCCTTGGTCTCTGGTCGTTTGGTAAGGACGTCCCTCGTCTCATAGTACCAATAGCCCATATAGGCCGGTTTTGGTTTAGTTCTGCTTGTAGCTCCGAACTACAAGAGATCTCCATCAAGGAACATAATCAGCTAGATGTCTAATCCGATCAGGCCAACTCCTCATCTGAGGATTAACGGGATAAGCACCTTATCCCCTCAAATCAGGAATGATGTTAGCAACTTGCGTAACAGATTAGATCACCCAGATTTGCATAAACCAATGGTCCTACAGATGGTAAAGGGACACAACCTCTAATTCCACATTTCACACTTCATCTTACTCTCAAGCCATCTCTAACTTAAGCTTTGGAGGGCTAACGGCCAAGTGCCGGCCACCCTTAGTTTTCCTCTTTGGTTTGCAGGTTGGAAGAGGAGCTCACATCACGAAGGCGTATAGTTAGGGAGGAACCTGTTATCAGAATCTGACGCTAACAGATTGGCGCCATCTGTGGGAGCGAGTATTCAATTCGTTCTCATTACCAATTGTTACCTCCCACCATGCCTCTTAAGAAAACGACTCATCCTTCCATCTCAAAGCAGACGCTGCCTCTAACAGATATCCCTGAGCAAAATTCCAACCCCTCTCAAGCTACACCATTAGGAATTCGTTCGGGGTAACCCAACCCACCTGATTTCACACCACAAAATCCATTCCAAGATATATCTGGTGGCTTCGATGATATTATGTGCTTTGTAGGGGATACGCTCCTTACTCTCCAAGCTGGGTTTTAAACCCTCTCTAATCGGTTTGACCAACAATTTCCTGAATCGCAGCAAGCTCCCGAAGGACCGCCACTACAACCTGCACCTGCAATTTCTAGACACTCTCTAGACGAACCCCAAGTTCAGGCAAATCCTCCTCCAAATCGCATCTTTCACAGCAATCAAATTCCTAATCAACACCCGTAATCTATTCATTCAAGTGCTTCTTGACAACGTCAACTTGAAGAACAACTTGATGTCAAAACATCCAGTTATACTTTGCCCTAGGGAGGAGATCTCAGGAAAATCGAGGACCGTTTCACTAATATTGAACAACGATATCGGTCTAACCTCCCGACTTCCACTCTGGCATCAATCAATTGATTTGAACCTCCTTTTACTCGCGAGGTAATGCAGGCTCCTTTGAGTAAAAAGTATCGAACGCCCAGCATTGTTCCATATACCAGAATCGGCGATCCCCTCGAACATCTGAAGATGTACATATCTCTTATGGAGCTAGAAGGATATGGCTTGGAAATTATGTGCAGGGCCTTTTCTCTAACTCTAAAGGATGCAGCACGTACTTGGTTTTGTGGTCTGAAGCCTCGATCCATAGAATCTTTCTCTAAATTATCAGATCTTTTCCTTTCTCAGTTCATGGGAAGCATCTGTATAAAAAAACCTGCTTCTCATTTATCATATCTGAAGCAAGTAGCATGGAGAGACGATTAAGGAATTTACAGTTCGATTTACGGCAGAAGCAGTCCAAACAGAGGGTTATACTAAATATAAAGGTTTCAGTGCCCTTATAACAGGCATTACGAGTGAGAAATTCGATTTGCCTTGGATAAAAATCCTCCTAAAATGATGATCGAGTTTCAGGCCAAAGCTAAAAAATATATCAATGTGAAGAGGTAGCTTTGGTTCGTCATGGTATTTAGGAAAAGAAGCGAAAGTCTGAAGAAATTTCTCCAACAGATAGAAAGTATCGGCGTGATAGATGAGATCACTCTCCTAATAAGCCTTATCCTGGGAAATATAGCAATTAGATGCCTCTCAATCAGTCTCCAGAGAAGGTATTAATCGAAATCAAACATAAGTCATACAGTCATGTAAGACCAGTACCCTGAGTTACCCTCTGAACGTTTAGTTTCCGGTGCCGGTACGTCCCGGATGGACCAGATTAGCGAGCCTTGATCGCGACCCTATTTAAGTACCGCATCGACCCAAGACCTATACCCCGGCGACCGCGTAGGCGCTGCGATTCCAATGCCGCACGGCACGTCCCCATTGCGATACCCGTTGTGAAAGTTGTGATCATTTGAGCAATCCGAGGCGAGCCGCGCAACGCAATGCGGCACGAGCCCTACTTGTACAAATCCCAAGAAAAGTCAAATCAATCAATCAATCACCCTCACCCTCACCCATACCCCTCTCATCACCCTAGTCTACACAAGCCATACCCACCCCATCCCTCTCTCACCACAAAGTCAACTCAAACCATACCTTCCATGCCCCCTCCCATGCTAGCCATCATCATCATCATCTCATGATTCCTCCTCTCTACCCATACAAGAGCTGACGTAGGGGAGAGGGGGGGCTCCTCATTTTCCATTTGCAGAGAGAGAGAGAGAGAGAGAGAGAGAGAGAGAGAGAGAGAGAGAGAGAGAGAGAGAGAGAGAGAGCTTAGGGAGTCGGGGGAGTTAGAGGAATTGAAGGAGGAGATCAAAGCTTGGAGGGCCCCAACCATCATCCCAACCCTTCGATCAACCATCCAATTCGATTCGACCGTCCATCTTTCGAGGTGAGTGCAATGGGGGACATAAGCTCCCCTTTTCCTTGTTTACCTTTCATTTTTTTTGGGCCCACAAGTGGGTCATGCTGTAAGACAGCGTGGACCACCTTGTGTGACCCACCATGATGCTTATTTGCCATTTAACTTGTCGATTAGATGACAAAGATCTGGATGAAGGAAATTGTGCATTTTGGCTTGATCCAAAACTCTTTGAACCCACCATGTGATGACCAAGCTGATCAATGGAGTGGATATGAACTGTGTGGACCCCACCAGGCAAGGATAACAAAAAGAAAAAAATAAAAGGAAAAAAAAAAGCTTGGCCGCTGGATAGACAGCGTCCAGAGGACGCTGTTGCTTAGCAGCGCATGGGTGAAGCCCAATTTGGGCATTTATCATGGGGCCCACTCGTGGGACCCACGTTGATGCTTGTGTATTATCCACAACGTTCATCTGTTTCTCCAGCCTGTCTTAGGGCTGGATACCACAAATGAGACAGATCCAGATCTCAGGTGGACCACACCATAGAAAATAGTGAAGATAATGATGTCCACTGTCGAAACTTCTTTTGGCCCACCTTGATGTTTGTAGACCAATTCACCTGCCCAATATAGGGCTATATGGGTTCCTCATGAGCTGGGGAACCTGATGAATGGCGTTGATCGTCCCCAAGTGGGCCCCACTTAACAAATAAAAGAAAAAGTAAAGAAAAAAAACAAAAAAAAAACGTCCAGACATTGGACGTTCACAGCGTCAGAGACGCTGGAACTGTCCAGCGTCAGAGTGGCCTGAGCGGGGTCCCCACTTGTGGGACCCACCATGATGTTTATGTTGAATCCACACCGTCCATCTGTTTTCCCGGCTCGTTTTAGGGCCAGGGCCCAAATATGAATCAGATCCAAATCTTAAGCGGACCGCATCACATGAAACAGTGGAGAAAATGACGCCTACTGCTGTGAATTTCTTGGCCCACCTTGATGTCTGTGGGCCGTATCACATACCCAATATAGGGCTCATTGGGCCCCCCATGAGCTGGGGAACCTCATGAATGAAGTGGATCATCCTCATGTGGGTCCCCACTAGATAAAAACCAAGGAAAAAAAGAAGACAAAAAAAAGAGAGGGACTCACAGCGTCAGGGACGCTGGAGTCGTTGGACTGCCCAGCTAGTGACCCACTCGTGGGACCCACCATGATGTATTTGTTTTATCCAAGCCGTCCATCTGTTTTCCTAGATCATTTCAGGGCCCAACTTGAGTATTAAGAAGATCCAGATCTTGGGGTGGGCCTCACCACAAAAAATAGTGAGGATGAATGCTTACTGTTGAAACTTTTCAGGGCCCACCATCATGATGATTTTCCATCTAAACCCGTCCATCAAGTCATGCAGACCTGCATGAATGGAAAACACAAGTATCAGTTGGATCCAGCATTTCAGTGGACCACATCATGCAAAGCAGTGGGAATGAACAGCCAATGTTGAAAACAGTTGGGGCCCACTGTTGCATGTGTGGGGCCCCACCAGTGAGGTTTAATTTCCATCTAACTTGTTGCTGAGGTCACACAGACCTGGGTGGATGGAAAACACATAGACCAGCTCGGTCCAAAACTTTTTGGGGACCATGAGTGTGGTCCACACTGAAGGCAGCGTGCTGGACACGCTGCCCAGCAGTGGCCCACCTCGTGGGACCCACCATACCCAGCCGTCCATCCATTTTGCTATATCATTTCAGGGCATGAACCAAAAAATGAACCAATACAAGTCTCATGTGGGCCACACCATCTGGAATGGTGGAGGGAACGATGCCTACTGTTGAAGCCTTGCTAAGGCACACCATGATGTATATGTACCATCCACACCATTCCTCCCTTTTGCTAATTCATTTTAGGCCAGATCAACTTCCCAGGTGGGCCATACCATGGGACTCAGTGGGTGAAACAATGATGTCCACCGCTGAAGCCTTCCTAAGGCTCACTGTAATGTTTATCATGCCATCCAGACCTATGGCATAGGTCTGGATGGAGGGGAAAACACAAATATTAGCTTGATCCCAAAACTAATGCGACCCCGGGGGGTCCCACGCTGTAGACAGCGTGCGTGCGCATGTTGCCCAGCTGGTGGCCCACCCTATGGGTCCCACCATGATGTATCTGTTTTATTCATGCTGCCCATCTATTTTTCCATGCCATTTTAGGATATGGCCCCAACAATGAGGCAAATCCAGATGTTAGGTGGGCCACACCCGTAGGGAACAGTGGTCATTGATGTCCACCATTTAAAACTTTCTTGGGACCACTGTGATGGCTTTTTTCATCCAACTAGAGGTTGTGGGCCCATCTTTGGGTTCCACCTTGATGGATTATTAAGCATGCATAGGTAAGAAAATGATTCAACTAATTAAGCTACTAACCTATGCACCTTGTGTAGACTTATGAGATTGGATCAATGAGCTCAAGTCTACACAAGTAGTGAAGGTACATCTTGTGCAAGGATGCCTAAAAAGTGCCTAGCATGCATTCATATCAATCATTCATAATTAAGCAATTAAACTAACAATGCAAAGATATCAATGTGCTCAATAACAATCACAAACACAAGGATGTATAGTGGTTCGACTACGTGTCTACTCCACTCCCGGTTCAAGTACTCAACCCCTTTGAGCACACCGGCATTCACTATCGGAGGTTTTAAATGAGGTTCACCTCTCAACCTTTACACGGAGGTTTTATCGGTTCACCTCTCAACCGTATCCGGAGTTTTAGACATAGGCTAACTCTCAACCTTATCGCACGTTTACTCCCGTGTCGGAGGCTCCCCCTTGGAGACTTAGTTTAGGCCCGGCTGACGGGCCAAGGAACGGCTAACGTCCCTAAGGCGAGTTGACAAACAAACTCTAAAATGGACTCTCAAATGAGACAACTTACTTGTCGGATGAGCCCCTTGTTTAGCGCCGTAATGGGTTGCTTGATCTCCGCTCTCCCGTGCTTCAATCAGCGTCCCTTTGCTCCCTCGATCGTGCTGCCGTTGCGTTGCCAATGCCTCAGCCACATTCGATCAAACACCTTGCATGCGATGCCTTGAAATGCCCAAGGTGCTAGGAGGATGGGTGAATCTCATACATGGGATGTGTAGGTTGTTCCAACTAGGAGATTCACCTAGAGAGTCTTCTAGAGGTCTTGAACAAAGGATATACCTATGTGGAATAGTGTCACACCTCTAGATTTGAGAGAGGAATCAAGTCATCTCTTGATAGCATTTGAATGCCCATGCTTGTGTTTGAAACACAAGGGATATGACTTGAAACACCTCCTCTTTGAGGCCCCAAATGATGTACAAGTTAAGTGTGGAATGGGCTCTCAAAAACTTCTCTCACGTTGCCCAAGAATGGAGCACCATATATATAGAAAAGAGGGCTCCAACGGCTCTAAAACGGGCAGAAAACGGTCATAAACGACCTATCCCGACCGGTCACGACCGGTCGGACCCCTCTGCTGTAGGATGAAAAACAGCCTAGGCCAAATACACTGGCCGACCGGTCATGACCGGTCGGCCACCCTCACTGGACTGCCTTAACATGCCAGGCCGACCGGTCAAGACCGGTCGGCCCCTCTGCTGGAGGGCTGGACGCCAATAACTGGCCGACCGGTCATGACCGGTCGGCCCACCTTGCTGTTTCCCTTCTATTGAAGGCCGACCGGTCATGACCGGTCGGCTGGTCTTTGTAATTCCAGCAGAAATGCTGGCCGACCGGTCTTGACCGGTCGGACCAGCCTGGGTCCCCTCTATGCTGAGCTGAGTTCTTCTTTCTCCAGCTGGTTCATATAGACCAAGGTAGAGTTGATCAAATGGGACACCTAGGGCCTATCTATTGTGTATCATGCCACCCGTCTTAATCGACGTGTGGGCCCCGATTTAAGTGGACTTCACTTAGAAAATGGCAGTGATTGAATACCTAACCACTAAAACTTCCTAAGACCGATGATATATATTTGCTATCTAACCGGTGGGCGGGTTCCGCCATGGTCCTTCCTTTGATATATATGTTTTATCCATACTGAACACCTATTTTGTCAGCCTATTTTATATGTGCAGGTTCAAGTATGGGGCCGATGTGGTCTCAAGTGGGCTATGCCACGAAGATCTTTACATTTCAAATGGGGCCCACAGTCTGGGTCCCACTCTCTGTATATATATTGGGCCATTTAAAGCCAACATTACATGATATGTTTGGAAACATGCTAGTATACTTAGCTTGATACTTCACACTAATAATATGCTTAGTATAATAAATACCATGCTCATTAATATGCCCATACGCATCATTTGTATGCCTGTTATGGACCACGATTAATCATAGCATATGCTTGTTGGTTTGTTATACTTAGGGGACTCGTGCGAGACAGGGTCGCCTCACATGATTGCGCAGTATGCGTAAGTTTGGTGCATGACTTGGATTGTATGACTCATGCATTTCGCATTATGTATGTCACGATCGCCTTCCCACCTTAGCAGCATCGGGGTGGTGGCCACCATAGTCACATCGTGGTTGGCAGTAATGGACATCGGAAACTTGTTCTAACACGTGGGCGCTATGGATGTCCTTGGGTGAAAGTCCCTAAACCCTGTGGTACCAGTAGGATGCTCCAACGTTGAGACTGAGTGGATAACACGAGCGCCCAAGTGCCAAATACCAGTAGGCCGCGTCTCCCACTGTGTCGAGGTCGGTTGGAAAGGGGTGTGACCTTATCCGCCCAGGTGCAGTGGGCTATAAGCTAGGTCGAGTCTGACCAGCTCCTGAAATGGGTCCGGTATCGGCGAGCCGGGTGGGCATTGGCATACCATTGACGAGGCGGATAGTGAGGTCTTTTCTACTCGCTTGGTTATGCGCGCGATGTGCGGCGGCCAGTATCAGAGTATAATAGACCCCGGTGATGTCCCAGATGAGAACCATTTTGATATGTGGATTAGTTGAGGATTGACGTGTTTGCATTGCATCTTTAGTATGTAACACTCGGCCATGTAGGCCTTTGCATCGCATAGCCTTGGGATGACTGATAACATTCATGAACTTGGTAACTTAGCCCTCTATCACTTTCGCTTACTCTGATATCTGTATACTTGTCATATGCATCACACGAGCACACACGCACTCTACTGAGCTTCGTAGGAAGCTTATGCGCGTTTGTTTACGCTGCAGGTACTAGGGCACATCAGCAGCGTTAAGCTCGATTCATGTACCTGATATTTTGGGCTTTTGCTACATTTTGTATTTCCTTTCCAGCACTGTACTCAACAAACTATATAGTGGATATCTGATGACGTTTTATGGTTTTGATTATGCTCCTTTACAAAAAAAAATTTACCCTGAAAATCCTCCTGGTGGGATCCCAGGATCGGAACCTGGCATATAAAAGCTAGGAGCCGAGAATGGGGTACTACGGAGGCTGTTGGCACCAAGGTCGGCGATCAGGAATTTAGTGAGCCCGGTCGCCGGGTTTGGGGCGTGACATGTCAAATGGCCTCCAAGGATCAAATTGGATCCTGAAAAAAGAGACGAGAGGAAGTTTTGTTACTTCCATAAAGACTATGGGCATAATACCTAAGACCGTATATCTCTTAAAGACCAGATTGAAGCTCTCATTCGAAAGGGACATCTTTGAGACTATGTCGCACAACAAGACCGTTCGCCGAAAGGATCTGGTGCCCTATCGAATCGTGAACATCAAACGTGAAGGAAAAAGTCACCACAACATCGTCCTTCACAGGAATATGCCAAACCTGCGGGTGAAATTCGGACCATTGCAGGTGGTCCGGCTTGTGGAGGAGACTCCCAAGCCTCAAGGAAAGCATATACTCGAAAGGTGTGCCAGAAGCCTCAACACATTTCTTGGGTGGAGAAATCATCCAGCTCGTCAAGTTTGAGCCATCACCCAATCTCTTTCTCTCATGAAGATGCCAAAGGGATTCATTTCCCTCGTTAGAATTCTATCGTAGTAGCGTTAAAGGTAGCAACTTATTTAACTCACCGTATTATGTTGGATATAGGTAGCTCTGCAGACGTTCTTTATCTTGATGCTTTTAACAAGATGGTTCTCGCCTCAAACCAGTCTCGACCCCTCTTGTCGGTTTCGGGGGTGAGGTGGTAACACCAGAGGGGAGTATTAACCTTCCCATCACATTCGGAGAAGCTCCGACCAAAGTCACTGTTTTAATCAACTTCCTTGTGGTCGATCGAAAGTCAGCGTACAATGCCATCTTAGGCCGACCCTTGCTCACCAAGATAGGAGCAACTCTACACCCCTCTACTTATGCATCAAGTTCCCTACTCCAAATGGAGTGGGAGTAGTTCGAGGAAATCATAAAGAAGCTGTCACGCCCCAAATTCGATTTTCGGCGCACAATCGCCGTAATCCGAACTTAGAGTTGACAGCCTTCATAGTACCCCAGTTTCGGCATCTAGCGTTACACCAGCCTCGAAAATAGAATCCTACAAGGAGGATTTTATTTAGAATGATTTTTTTTCTTTAACCATAATAGTATAACCAAAAGTTTACCAGACCAAAAAGCATTACATCACATATCCATTAATCAATCGTTTAATGTACAATGTCGATAAGGTGAATACAGAATTTCTCGAAACATAAACAAGTAGTTGCTCCAGCATCGCCAACTGCTACCTTTTCTCAGTAACCTGCACGTTAAACAACGTGCTAAGCTTTTTATGAAGCTTAGTAGAGCATGGGTATATATGCATAATGCGTGTGACATATATATTTCATTAATATATCAATATTAATATCAGAGTAAGCGGAAATGATAGAGATTAATCATACAACTAGTTATATCAAGAGTATACTATATATATTCATGATATAATGTGAGCGAGACATGTTATTACCATAAATATGACACATGAACACAAAAGCATATGATGAATGAACGAGTTGTGGTACGTAGCATCGTGTGTCGATGGGGCCTCGCATCCAGGGTAAAAATATATGTTAGTCCCATAACCTAACATGTAAAGTAATCAGAGAATGTTAGACTCCTGATCCCAAATAGTCGTGTACCTATTGGGGACCTTGACTAACGATTGTATGTCACTTAAATTGTATTCACGCATCCACGAACCCGTATGCATGAATGTATGATTACCATATGCCACCAGTCAACCCTGATGTCTATCCGCATCTCAATACAGTTCTCAATTGGAATCACCGGGGTCTCGTACACTTCTGACTCTGGGTGCCGCCCATCGTGCCCATAACCAGTGAGTGGAGGAGACCTCACTATCCGCCTCATCAGTGGTATACCAAAATCCACTTGGCTTGACAATAGCGGACCCATTCAACACGAGCTAGTCAAACTCAACCTAGTATATAGCCCCCTTCACACCGGGTAGGTAAGGTCACACCCCCTTCCAACCGACCTCGACACAGTGGGAGACGACACCTACATTGTCTAGCCCTCATGCGCTCGTATGTCCACTCGGTCCAGCCATTGGAGCATCTCGTTGCCACGAGGTTTAGGGATTTTCACCCAAGGACATCTTTGGTGCCCAAGTGCTAGAACCAATTTTCGATGTCCATAAAACTGTCAACCATAATTTCCCATGGTGGTCACAACCCTGATGTTTTCTAGGGTGTGCATGCAAATGCAATATGCAAATGCAACATGCAAATGCGTGAATGCTAAAGTTCATAATCCGAACCATGCAACCATGTCATGCAAGTCATGCATACATGCAAGGACACCCCTTTCTCATACGGGTTCTCTGACAAGTCCCACATCATAGGGTTACTAACACATCTCTGCCATACACCAACAAGCCAACATCCATGGCCTGAGTACCAATCACAATCCCTGTGGTGTATGTTATATTACATTTATATCCATACTCAAGCATACAACGGATAAGTAGAAGCATATAAATAGGCATGATATGCATTACACTAAGCATATTATCAGTGTCGACCACATCAAGGCTGGGTATACTAGCATGTTACCAATCCTGACACAAACAGATATATTTGTACATACAAGGTAAGGTGCACAATTTATGTGTTAATCATCCTGAACTAGCTCAATACAAAGAGAGTGAGAGATCCAAATGATAGGTCCCATGTTCCCTAAGGATAAGTCTCATGATGGGCTAAAGTGGGGATAATATACGTATGTCAAAATGGTCCAAGGAGTGGGTACAAAACATAAATCAAGTAGGCGAAGGGTGTATAACAAAGACGGCCCATGGACTACTTGAATTCAATTCATACACTAGTGGCTACATGGTGCGGCCATAAACATACATCAAGGTGGGCTCTACGATGTGGCCCACATCTCATAAAACAGAGCGATTCTACGGCACGACCAAATTGTATACACTATAGTAATCCTACGAGGATTCCAATGGCGGCCATCATCTGCCCCATTACCCTTGGGCGTGGCCCATAGATATACCACACAAGTGGGCCCATGGCCCGTAATGATTTAAAAGTAGAAGGCTTGCGTGGTATAAAACACATAACATGGCAGCCCCCATGGCATGGGACACATGCTGTGTGAACAACGTGCTTGCACACACCAATTCCACAGCATGACCCACACCTGTGGGCCCTATAAGGTAACACAGTGGACCCAAAGGAAGGTTTTAATGGTGGACATCTTCTTTCAGTTGTTCCATGTGGTGTAGTCCACCTGAGATATGGACCGATCTCATTTTTCAGCTCATCTTATAAAAGGATCTGACAAGGTAAATAGATAACATGAAACATACATCCAGGTGGGGTTCATAGTATTCTAGATTAAGCTAATAATTTGTTGTCACCTTGCATGTAGGTCTATGTGACCTTTATAGCAGTGAGGATGTCAAATAAATACTATAGTGGGCCCTAAACCATTTCAATGGTAGTCATTTACTGACAATTCTTCCATGTGGTAGGGTCCACTTTCATGAGCCCCACCCATGACTAGGTCCAAGTGATACCAACAATAGGTTCAATGGTGATTCAACACCATGGTAAAACCCCCTAGAAGGTTCTAACCGTGGAAATCAATCCTTTCTAAATCATGTGGTTCCACTAACAATTTGGATTTGGTCCATAAAATGAGTTGGAACATGGGTGGATGGTGTGAGTGAACCCATACATCATGGTAGCCATGCACGGACGACTCGGATAAAACATAATTATCATAGTGGGTCCGTCCCACTGTGTGGAGGGTATGGATGCAAGGGACATACATCACCATGGGTCCCACCCATTGGATGGGCCATGTGATAATAAAACACATGCATGTGTCTAGTGGACTGGCCAACATGGTTGCAGAGTGCGTACGGGACAGTGAGCCCTAAGATGGTTTCAACAGTGGACCTCATTGTCCCTACTGTTAAATGAAATGGGTCCCACATAAGTTTATGATCGAGATGATATATGTGTCTTTCCATCAATCCAGGTCTTGTGACCTAATCAATGGGTTGGACGGAAAAGAGGCCATTGCGGTGGGCCTCACAAAGTCGTGAACGGTTGCTGTCCAATCACCACTGTTTTCTGTGGTGGGGCCCATATAAGATTGTTGATATCAAGGTGGGCCCACAAAAGGTTTGAATCAAACTAATACATGTGTTTTTTTCCTGCAACTACAACCAGGGCTGTGGTCCTGAGTCACAGGTTGCATGACAAATGAACATCATGAGGCGTCAGGAAAGTGCAATGGTGGGCATTATCGTGTCCATTTATTTATGTGGTGTGGACCACCTGGGATTTGGATCTACTTCAACTGGTGGTTGAAATTGCATTGGGTAGTCTAACACGACACCCTATGCATACACGTGCGGAAGCTTAAGGAGTAACTAGAATTATGACTAAGTCCTAAAGAGGGGGGGGGGGGGGGGGGGGGGGGGGGGGGGGGGGTTGATTAGGACCTTTTGAAATTCTTTTCGCCTACTTACACAATTTAACAAATTAAACTAAGTAAGCAAGAATACTTTCGGCTTCCAAGCCTAAGTGGGTCCAATCACAAGACTAGCAAATGGTTAAGAAATAAACAACGTAGTCTAAGCATGCATAGGTAAGCAAATGATTTAACTAATCAAGCTCCTAACTTATGCAACCTATGTAGACTTATGAAAATGGATCAATGAGCTCAAGTCTACACTACTAGTGAAAGTACATCTTGTGTGTAGATGTGCTTATCTAGTGCCTAGCATACATTCCTATCAAGCATTCATAATTAAACAATTAAACTTACAATGCCAAGATATCAATGTGCTCAATTCAATCACAAACACAGCATGTATAATGGTTCGACTACTTGTCTACTCCACTCCCAGTTCAAGTACTCAACCCCTTTGAGCACACCGGTATTCACTGGGGAGTTTAAATCTGCTTCCTCCCAACCAAGGTGTTTTAACTCGGATCCACCCAACCGGGGAGTTTACAGGTTCCTCCCAACCTACACGTTTGCATCCGTGTTGGTGGCTCCCTCTTGGAGACTTTGTTTAGGCCCGAAAAACAGGCCAAGGATCGGCAAACGACCTTAGTTCGAGTTTGTTAAACAAACTCTACACTCAACTCCCACAGGGAATTGAGTGGATGGACTCCTAACAAGACAACCTTGTCAGATTAAGCCCCTTTGTAGTGCCGCTTTGGGTTGCTTCTTCTCGCTCTCCCGTGCTTGAATCAGCTCCCCTTGTGCTCCCCCGATCTTTGACGCCGCTGCTTTGCCAAGGCTTCAACTCCAAGATCAGCTACCTTGCATATGATGCTCCATTGGAGATGCCCAAGGTGCTAGGGAATGGTGAATCCTCTACAAATGGTAGGAAATAGGTTTCCTAGAGGAATACACCTATTTGGACTCCTAGGTAGTGTTTAGACAAGGGATTTAACTTTGATCAAGGTGTCTAAACCCTAGGAATCAAGAGGGAACAAGTCCATTCTCAAGATGCCATTGAATGGCCCAAGCTTGTGATGAAAACACAAGGAGAATGGCTTGTTATGGGTTTGGGATAGAGCCTCTGATGGTCTTTAGCAATGGTGGCTTCTATCTCCTTAAAATCCCCTCTATTTTGCTAAAAAATGAATCCCCCATCTTAAATAGATTTTCTTCCAACGGTAAAAAAACGGGCAGATTCGCGTATCTCCGATTGATCGGAAAAAAAGGTCCGATTGATCGGAGACATGTCCGATTGATCGAAAATCAATCCAGTGAATTCTCTGGAAGATATTCCGATTGATCGGAAACATGGTCCGATTGATCGGACTGACCCCTTCCGATGGATCGGAAGACTGTCCGATTGATCGAAAATATGTCCAGTGGATTTTCAAGTTTGATGGGACAATTTCCGATTGATCGGAACTTTGGTCCGATTGATCGGAGTCCTATCGGAGCCAATGTCCGATTGATCGGAGATTAATCGGAAACTGCTGTTTGAGCTATTTTGATTACAACAGCTTCCACCTCTTTAATTAGTCTAACTTATCATGTTTTTCATGGAGTTTTAAGACTAATGATAATGACTAAGGGTATACCTAGATGGTGCAAGTCATCTAAGAGGTTATGGTTTTGGGTAGGTTCAAGGCAATGCACACCAAGGCATCTCTTTTACCTGTTTCTTCATCCTTGATGTAGCTGGTCCGTCTTGTGTCTTCGGTCTTTGTCTTCATTAAGCTCAACCGACACTAGACTCACTAACCTAAGTGATTGACAAACAAGGTGCACTAGTATGCCACAGAAAAGTGCACTAACAGTGGTGGGGTCCACACCCTGCATAAGGTTGTTGACATGGATGGTCAGCATAGATAAAAGACATACATCATGATATACTCAGGGAGGTATTCACAGTAGGAATTCAATCTCCAATGTTTGCAGTGGCGGGGCTGACCAAAGGTTTGGATCTGTCTCATTTATGGGACCTAGCCCTAAAATGATAAGGTAAGATTTATGGACGGTGTGGATACAATATATACTTCAAGGTGGGTCCCACTCGAGTGGGGCCCCCTTCCCACGCCCAGAATGGGCCAGCATCAACCAACCCTGACGCTGGGCAGCAGCGTCCAACAACATGCGTTGCCTGGTCAGCGTAAGTCTCTCTATCTCTCTCTCTCTCTCATTTTATTTTCAAAGAGGTGGGTCCACACGTGGATGATCCAATCTATTCATGAGATGGTACGTTTCATGAAAAGCCCAAAGAGCCCCGTGATAAGTAGGTTTAAATGGAAAATGAACATCATGATGGCCTTGAAAAGATTCCAATGGTGAACATTCATTCAACACTGTTTCTTATGGTGGGGTCCACTTAAGACTTGGTTTTGTCTCATCTTTAGTTCCAAGGCCTAAGACAGCTAGTTCAAGTGAATGGATGGTTTGGATACAGCCTATACATCACCGTGGGTCCACACCGGATCCCACAGCCTAGTTGCACGTAAACTGTACGTCCCTCCTTGAGAACGTCCTTTCTTACTTTACATAAAAATAATAATATATTTCTAACGTGGATGATCAGCTTGTCCATACATACTTGTGTTTTTCCTTCATTCTGACCGCACAGGGTCTCGAGACAAGTCCCACCTGATCGATGTCCAAATTTGAATGGAAATTAAGTATCATGGTGGGCCGCATAAAGGTTTTAAGTATGGCCGTCCAATCTCACTATTTCTTATAGTACGACCCACCAAGATTTGGATAGGGCTGATTTTCAGGCCTGATAGTTAAAATGACTGGACAAAGCAGTTGGATGATCTGGATCTAAGATATAAATAAAGGTGAATAATACCCGTGTGGCTTTTGAATCAACTAACATTTGTATTTTTCATGCAGGGACGTCAACATTCATGAGGTTTCAACGGTGGGTATTGTTACCATTGTTTCCTATGGTGTGTCCCATCAATGATTTTAATCTTCTTCATTTTTAGGGGCATGTCCTAGTTTGATGTGGAAAAAAGGATGGATGGATTGGATTAGACCCAACATCAAAGTGGGTTCCACCAGTGGGAGCACCACTTTTACTGTTGGTAACGTCAACATCACTGACTAACATAGCAGCGTCCTTTACGCTGGCTTATCTTTTTTTTTAATTTTTTTGATACATATGTGGGGCCCACTTGGAAGATCCACTCCGTCTATGAGGTAAGACTGCACAAGGTGAGCCTAAGGAGTTTTGGATCAGCCCATATCTTCTATTTTTCCTTCATTAAGAGGTGTGGACCTTAACACACGTGGAATGCCTAATAATCATTAAAGGTGGTCCACAAAACTACTCAAGTTAATACTTGTGGTCTCCCTTCCACCATAGCTGTGTGACCTTAAGAGCGGATCAAATGAGGAATAGACATCAAGGTGGGCCCTGAGAAGGTCTCATTAGTGGGTGTCCCCTATCAACTGTTTAATATGGTATGGCCCACCTGCGTTACAGATCTGCCTCATGTTTGGGGTATGGACAAGGAATGAGCTAGCACGATGGATGGTCGATATGGATGTAACATATACATCACGATGGCCCCCATGAGTGGGCCTTAGGACCACTAGCAATTTCCTCAACCCGGCTCAATATTCAGCCGGTCCACTGTATATGTAAATGGATCTATGGTGTAAAATGATTTCTGGCCAATACTGGCCAACCCATCATTCATCTGAACCATCAGGGGACTTCTCAGTATCCCCGTCCTACTGGATAGATGGTTAGAACCACAATATGTGATTAACACAATAATTAAAATGGAGTGAATACTCACGTTGATGGATGGTTAAGATGGGTTGGATGGTGTTGATGATGACCCACAAGCTCCTCTCTCTCTCTCTCTATCTTCTCACGTTAGCAAGTATGGCTCATATGTGAGTTGCTTGGAGGGGGGTTTGTAGGAATAAATAAGATAGAGAGAAGGAAGGGGGGTGGTATGGTTTAGATTGACTTTTGGTGGAGAGATGGATGAGGTGAGCATGGGAGAGGCATGGGTCTAGTTGACAATTGGGGAGAGAGAGTGTGATGTAATTAATAGGGGTTTGATTGATTGATTGGACAACAGTGAGATTTGTGCAAGTGGGGCCCATGCCATGTAGTGTGGCCCATCTTGATTTGCACACATGTAAGCATCTTTCAAATTAGGTATCGAAATGGAGCGTGCCATGTGACGTTGGAATCGTGGCGCCCACGTGGTCGCTGGGGTAGAAGTCTTAGGTCGTTGCAATATCAAAATAGGGTACTTGATCAAAACTCGATGATCTGGATTGTTTCGAGTATGCCGACATTGGAAATGATGTGCACGGTTGGTTAATTTGGGTACGGGTCTTACAGAAGCTCGGGCATGCTATGAAATCGCGGTACAAGATCGAAAAGATATCCAGGCAACTCCTATTATGGCGATCTCGAGAGATTCTACAAATTCTCCGATAGCAACAAACCTGGACCCAAGGGAAGATACACATCAGGCAGGAACTCCCAGAGAAGAAACGGTCGAAATTCAATTATCCAGAGACGATCCTTCTAAGAAGGTCCATGTTGGATCATCTTTTGACTGCATCTTTCTAGTCTATCTGACTGACTTTCTGGTCAAATATCAAGACGTATTCGCCTGGTCTCATAAGGATATGCCCGGTATCGACCCCGACGTCGCGGTTCACCGCTTGAATGTTGACCCGAAATTTAAACCTATCCATCACTGTTGATGATCGTTCACAGCTGAAAGGCAGATGGTCATAAAAACCGAGGCCGAAAAGTTATTGGCCGTTGACTTTATTGAAGAGGTCGATTACCTGGAGTGGTTCACGAATGTCATTCTCGTACGTAAGGTAAACGATAAGTGGAAGATGTGCGTAGATTATTCTGATCTAAAAAAGGCGTGTCCGAATGATAGCTTCCCAACTCCTCGCATCGACCAGCTAGTCGACTTAACAGCAGGACATGCCTTACTCAGGTTTATGGATGCCTATTCCGGCTACAACCAGATCATGATGCATCCACCTGATCGTGAGAGCACTGCCTTTATCACTGATCAAGGTTTGTATTGTTATAAAGTGATGCCTTTTGGTCTAAAAAATGCCGCGGCCACTTATCAACGTCTAGTCAACAAAATGTTTGCTGCACAGATCGACTGGAACATGGAGGTGTACATTGATGATATTCTTGTGAAAAGTGTTGTAGCCAGTGACCATCTCACAGATCTCCGAGAAGCTTTCGATCTGATGAGGAAGTACCAGATGAAGTTGAATCCAGAAAAAATGTGCTTTCGGAGTTTTCGCTGGAAAATTTATCGGGTTCATGGTAGGTCAACGAGGGATTGAAGCAAATCCCGAAAAGATTAAGGCCTTGATTGAAATGCAATCTCCCTCCACTCTCAAAGAAGTCCAACGATTGGTTGGTCGCTTTGTATCTTTAAACAGGTTTATTTCGCGTGCCTCCAATAAATGCCTTCCTTTCTTCAAGTTACTCCGTACGACTGTAAAATCAGACTGGGCATGGACCCAACAATGTGAAGAAGCATTTCAGCAACTGAAACAGTATATGAGTACGCCTCCCATCTTATCAAAGCCTGTTCCAAATGAGCAGCTCTTTCTTTATTTATATGCATCTTTCACGGCCGTTAGTGCCGCCTTAATAAGAGAAGACTGCGGGGGTGCAGAGACCCGTTTATTATGTCAGTCGAGCAATGGTGGATGCTAAAACACGATACTCCGATATGGAGAAACTCGCTCTGGCGTTAGTGATAGTAGCAAGGAAGTTACGACCTTATTTTCAGGCCCATTCTATAATAGTGCCTATGAATCATCCTTTGAGGCAAGTCCTTAAAAAACCAGAAGTATCTGGGTGATTAACTAAATGTGCGATCGAGCTAGGCGAACACGATATTACCTTCTGCTCGCGAACCGCCGTAAAGGCCCAAGCCATAGCCAACTTCATTGTCGAATTTACATATTCGACCCCTCTATTTTGACTTCCAGTGATGACCCTCTGGAGAGAGAGCAGGCAGCTTGGTCACTTTACATAGATGGATCATCATGCTCCTCTGGCGGTGGAGCCAGATTAATCCTAATCACTCTTGATGGATCGCAATTCCAATATGCTTTGCGCTTTGGTTTTCGTGCCTCAAATAATAAAGCAGAATATGAAGCCCTAATTGTCGGTCTCGAATTAACAAATATACTCGCGATAAAAAACCTGCTCATTTACAGCGACTCTCAGCTTATCATAAATCAAGTGCTCAATGAATTCTAAGCGAAAGAGGAGCGGATGGCTTCGTACAAATCTCAAGTACTCATCTTGCTCGCTAAATTGAACAAATATGAAATAACTCATATTTCTCAAGAGGAGAACAAGCTCGCAAATTCTTTGGCCAAATTATGTTATGCACCTGAGTCGATCTGACGCGAGTTGTTCCCATTGAACATCTCTCTACCGCAAGCATTGATCAAGTTGCTTCAGAGCAAGTCATCACATTGCATTTATCTCGATGTTGGATGGATCCCATCATTCTTTAGCTCCAAAGCGGACAACTCCCAGATGATAAAAAATCTGCCCGACAAATTCGCTATCGTGCTGCCAGGTACATCTTACAAAACGGAAAATTGTTGCGTAAAAGTTTTACTTTACCATATTTAAGGTGTCTTCATTCAGAAGAAGCACACCGTGTTCTAGATGAAATACACCAGGGGGCATGTGGTAACGATCCCAAAGGACGGTCTCTAGCATACAAAGCAATGAGGTAAGGATACTATTAGCCCACTATGAAGGTAGATGCCATCGAATTCTAAAAAAAATGTGATAAATGTCAACGATTTTCTCCAGTCCTTCATTTACCATCTGAACAAATGATGTCGATGGACGGCCCTTGGCCTTTCATTCAATGGGGAGTCGATATAATCGGACCACTACCCACGGGAAAAGGATAAAATAGGTTCGCAATCGTGGCAGACGATTATTTCACCAAATGGGTCGAGGCGGAACCTCCGGCCACCATCACCGAAAAGTAAACTACTAAATTTATATGGAGGAATATTATATGTCATTATGGACTCCCTCATACCATAATTTCTGACAATAGAAGATATGTAATATCTGAACTTCACCATATCATTCTTAGGCTAACGGACAAGTAGAAGCAGTTAATAAAATTATCAGGCACCATTTGAAGACCAAGCTTGATGAACGTAAAGGTATGTAGCCTGAACTCCTACCAAAAGCTTTATGGTCTTACAGGACGATAACTCACAATTCAACAGGAGAAACACCTTTCTCGTTAGGCATTTGGCATCGAAGCAGTCGTCCCTGTGGAAATCGAAATACCTACTCATCGAGTAGAACACTACGAAGCAGCGCATAATGAGGAAGGTTTAAAACTCTACCTCGATCTCCTAGAAGAGAAAAGGGACATATCTCGTCTTCGAGCAGTGACTTATCAACAATGTATAGCCCGTTATCATAATTCAAAGGTCAAATCCAGGGCTTTTCAGATCGGCGACTTGGTGCTCAGGAAAAACATCGGAACAACGACTCGGTCGCTAGATCCTAACTAGGAAGGCCCATATCGAGTCATTAAGGTTGTTCGACCAGGCACTTATTATCTAGAAGACATGCGAGGATGACCCATGCGTCACCCTTGGCACGTGAAACATTTACTTCGATATTTTTCGTAAAACATTCATGATGTGGATATTGGCTCATATCTAAATAAAGACATTCAATTCTTTTTCATTCTAGCTGTTCGGCTATCGAATCTATTGAATAGCCCTGAAAAGAATACAAACATTCTCTTCATCAAGTCTTCTGCTCACAGCAAAGCCAAAGACTCCATTGATAGGCCAGCCTATGTTCGCTTCCCCAAGTGTAGGGTTGTGATGTAGTAATAATCTCGGTAAGATCGAGGTCGATCCACAGGGACTTGTGTAGGAAATCACAAAATACTTTTAATGGTTTCTATTAAAGAGCTAACTATCAGAATTTTAGTAATTTGATGAAGATAACACTTTTGAACTAAACCGAAGGTAATCAATTAATAAAAAGGCACTAGGGGTTCAAGGATCCACTTGTAGCAATCCTTGATGCTCAATTCACTGTGGTTGCTCACTTTCTCAACTAGAATCGAAGTTAAGTTCTATCTAGTTGGATAATAGAGCAGTTAAAACAATCAATCTATCATGTGTGTGAATCATTTACATGATTCTCTCAATTCAAGCTAGGACTTGAGCACACTCAATTGCATAGGTCAATCCTAATTTTAATAGGTTAAGATCACAATCATAATCATCATTAAACTCTGTCACTAAGCATAATTAGATCATGATTTGAACTTGATCCAAATCACATACACAATCTCACATATTCCAGAATTTTCAGAAAAATAGACCTTTGGCATGAAGCTCCCACATGAGGATCATAGATCTAGAGCGTATTGAATCCAATTCCTCGGATCATACAGGTCTAAATTAGCTCAAAACAATTAATAACTCAAGCAATTCTTCTAAACATCCATGAGTCATCATAAGATTAAGAAAAACTACTTAGAACTTTATTTAAACTTCAAACCATTGTTCTTCACTAGTAATCCAACTTGAAACCAAATCAAACAAATTGAAACATCTTAGATTTATTACAAGCTTCACCTCTTAGCCCTAGCTAAGAGGTTTAGCCGTTCATGATCTAAGGAAACATGAAAACAACTAAACAAAGCATAAAACTAGAAAAATAAACTAGGAGGAGTTGTAGAACTCCGAATCCGACTTCCGCCATCTCCCACCGTGCTCAATCTCTTCTAGGATGCCTTAGGAAGGAGCCCTAAGTCCCCTTTTATAGAATAGTGCAGAGAGTTCCAGATTGCGCAAGAAATCCTGGACCGCGCAGAGAAAATTGGAGCTTGTGGGACATGCTTTATTACACAGATGATCGGTCGCACGACCGGTCTCAGCTCCTGGATGACCGGTCGCATACTGGTCTAAGCTCCTGGATGATCGATCGCACGACCGGTCTCAAAAGGCTAAAAACGGTCCAGAGAGTTTTCAGAAAATTCAGACCCACATTTTAATTCAATGACCAGTCGGACGACTGGTCTGATAAGTGAACGACCGGTCGCACGATCGGTCCTAATACGTCTAGTGACTTTTGGCCGCAAGGCGCCTTCCGTTGAGTGTTCAGATCGGTTGGACGATCGGTCCTGGGCTATGGAGGACCGGTCGGATGACCGGTCTTGGGTGCATTTTTCTGCCTTCTTTCTTCTCTCCTTTGATGCTTGGTCTTTTGATCTTTAGTGCTTCTAAATAGCACCTTTAAGCCTTCAATTGATGAATCGTCTCTCTCATTCTTATAACCACAAAACCATGCATTAGTTGGGTCTTTAATCATGTATTTCAAGCATAGTTAGTGATAAAATGGGGTTAGAATATGCACATTTAAGAGCTCAACACACCCCCCAAACCAGCATTTTGCTAGTCCCAAGCAAAACATGCGTGAAACAAATTTCATTCTTCCAAACCCAACTCTCCTTCAGAAACCATGTTTCTATATACTTAATGATATGCGAGTGCAAGAATCAAGAAAACTTAGCGATAGAAGTTGAGACCTTAACCTTCTCATAACATAACAAGCATTTATATGAAATTTTCGCTGATTGATTGATAAATAAAAGAATCCAAACAATTTATCTTTGTGTGCTCGGTGAATGTTCATCTCATGGATTTTTGGGGTTACCTTCCTTGTGAATTAATTAAGGTATGGATTCAACGGTGTATAGATCAACAACAAGCCTATGATAGGAATTTACCTTACCGTCCTTCCGATGGCTTTCATACTACGTCCCATTTCCGGCTTTGGTTACGGGTAGACCATCCCCCGGTTGGTAATAGGTTGCCCTTTTCGAAATTTTCCACCATATTCTCCATCATTCCCATATTTTCATCCTTCCTTTCCGTTTTCTTTTTCATTAGATAGGATTTTTAGAAATCCATATCTTTCGTTATTTTCCCATGGACAGGGATGGCCAAAGTACCTCGGCTTGGTTTCTCAACACCTCAAATCCGAACTTAACCAATCTACAATTCTACATAATCCTTTCAAAACATGAGAATCGTGTAAAGTGAACTAGGTGTAAAACTGTTTAGAAATTCTATCAATCATAAAAATAGGGGAATTCACATATAAAACTAGTATCTTAGAGATTGCTCAAGATATTCAACTTTACTCACTTTACTTTTCCTTTTTCTTATACTCACAACATCCCAAATGCATAGAAACAAAGTTTTCCAATGGAGTTTTGAATTTTGAAAAGTTGAAAAAGTTCCTACATAATTGCTCTAGATGTTACAAAACACTGGATTCGTCCTAGTGATCCAACACCCCCCAACCAAAACGTGCATTATCCTCAATGTAAAAGATATGCAATGAGCAAAACATGAGAGCGAATCCAAAATAAAGGGAGTGAGGAATGATAGTACCTGAGAGAATAAAAAGTGAAATTCTACCTCCTTCGAACAAACCTATGAAAAAGCAAACAAAAGCAACAAAATCCTAATCCTAACTACTCTATACCTCCATCAGACTAGGAGATCAAACATCCTGATACACAGGATCAGTCAGAAGTATGGACATACCTTCTGAAGGAAACTTCTTAAAGAACGGCTTTAATCGCTGACCATTCGCCTTAAAGATATTGCCGTTCCTTGGATTTAACAACTCGACGGTCTCATATGGGTAAACAGTTTGTACAATGTAGGGACCAGTCCATCGAGATCTCAATTTCCCCGGAAATAAGTGTAAGCGAGAATTATACATAAGGACTTTTTTATTAATCGTGAATGTCTTACGAAGAATATTTTTATCATGGAATACTTTCGTCTTGTCCTTGCAAATTCTCGCATTTTCATATGTCTCGTTCCGGAGTTCCGCAAGTTCATTCAATTGAAGTTTGCGTAACGAGCTTGTTTGTCATAATAAAATTCATCTTCTTTATCGCCCAATAAGCCCTATGTTCCAATTCCACGGGCAAGTGACAAGCTTTCCCATAGACAAGTCTATAGGGAGACATTCCAATGAGGGTTTTAAAAGTAGTACGGTAAGCCCAGAGTGCATCGGTAAGTCGAAGCGACCAATCCTTGCAATCGGGGTTCACTGTTTTCTCCAAAATATGTTTAATTTTCCTATTGGATATCTCAGCTTGTCTACTTGTTTGTAGGTGATAGGGAGTGCTCACTTTGTAATTTACGCCATATTTCTTCATTAAGGCTTCAAATGGGCGATTACAAAAGTGAGACCCTCCATCACTTATGATGACTCGAGGTGTTCCAAACCGGGAAAGAATATTCTCTTTTAAGAAACGAATGACTGTTTTATGGTCATTATTGTTGAGCTCTTAATTGTGCATATTCTAACCCCAATTCATCACTCATTATGCAAGGTTTTTACGATTTATAGACTAATCGAATGTATGAATTTGTGATTGTAGGATGAGAGAGAGGATTCATCAATTGGAGACTTAAAGAAGCCATTTACAAGCTATTGGAATTGAAAATGCTACGCGGGGACATTTTCCTAAAAATGTGGCGTTTTGTTGCTCTGTAGTTCTGAGTAATGGAAACATTCATAGATAATCACAGGCATTCACAAAAGGTACACAAGAAGAGATATCGTAAGGTGAATTTTATTCCAGAGATCCTGAGATCTTGTACATTCCAGGCCGTGATCTGGCACGAGCCCTTAATTACATCGAATGATCGATGACCTTGATTGAAAGGCAAAGACTAGTCATCGGGGTCCGTTCTAAGATACCTTAGGAATGATCCCTAAGTGTCCTTTTATAGTGGGGAAGCTCCGCAGCGTCAGAATCTTCCAGATTTTGCGTAAGGTTACGCAGTGCGCAAAGAAATCCGGAGCTTGTCGAACATGCTCAGTTACGCAGACGACTGGTCGCACGACCGGTCTGAGCTCCTGGACGACCGGTCGCAAAAGTGAAAAATCTGTCTAGAGAGTTTTCAAAATTTTCAAACCCAGAAAATTAATTCAAGGACCGGTCGCACGACCGGTCTGAGCAGTGAACGACCGGTCGCACGACCGGTCTTGGACAGTCCAATGAGTTGTGGCCCCAAGGCCCCTCTTGTTGAGTGATCGGACCGGTCGGACGACTGTTCTTGGGCTATGGACGACCGGTCAAACGACCGGTCTTGAGCATGTTCTTCTGCTTTCTTTCTGATTTTCTCTGACTTCTTTCTTTCATCCTTTGATGTTTAATTATTTGATCTTCTTTGCTTGTAAATGGTGTCTTTAAGTCTTCAATTGACGCATCCTCTCTATCATCCCTACAATCACGAATCCATACATTAGATTAGTATATGGATCATAAAAACCTTGCATAATGAGTGATGAATTGGGGTTAAAATATGCACAATTAAGAGCTCAACACACCCCCCAACCAGTATTTTTCTAGTCCCGAGCAAAACATGCAGTGAAATCAATTCCATTCTCCAAACCCAACTCTCCTGTAGAAACCATTCTTCTATATATCCCAAGATACACAAGTGTAAGAGTCAGAAAAATTAGGTGATAGAAGTTAAAACCGCAAACTCTCAAAACATAATAAGTATCCATATGAAATTCCCGTTGATTGGTTGATAAATAGAAGAACTTAAACAATTTCAACCTAGTGTGCATAGTGAAAATTCATCTCATGAATTTCCAGGATTATCTTCTTCATAGATCAACTAGACTACAGATCTCAAGGTATATAGAGCAACAACAAGCCAATGACAGGAATTTGCCTTACTGTCCTTCCGACGACTTTTACACTACGTCCCATTTTCAGCTTTGGTTTCGGGTAGACCATCCCCCGGTTGGTAATAGGTAGCCCTAATCGGAATTCTCCACCATTTTTCCATCATTCCCAATTTCATCCTTCCTTTTCCTTTTTCTTTTAAAGTAGATAGGATTTTTAGCAATCCATATCTTTCGTTATTTTCCCATGGACAAGGATGGACAAAGTACCCCGACTTGGTTTCTCAACACCTTAAATCAAAGTCTAGCTAATCCACAAATCACATAATCCTTTCAACTCATGAAAATCGTGTAATGTGAACTAGGTGTAAGAGTGTTCAAATTTTCTAGCAATCACATAACTAGGGGAATTCACATATAAAACCATTATGTTAAGAGAAGTTCAAGACTTACAACATCATACATTTCATATCTCCTCCTCTTATGCTCATATCATCTTGAATGCATAGAAACAAAGTTTTCCAAAAGAGTTTTCAATTTTAGAAAAATCGAAAAATTTCTACATAATTGCTCAAAATGTTACAAAACGCTGGATTCATCCAAGTGATCCGACACCCCCCAACCAAATCTTGCATTGTCCTCAATGTAAAAGATGTGCAATGAGCAAAACATGAGAGCAATTTGAAAATAAAAGGAAGGGAGAAATGATAGTACCTGAGAGAGTGAAAAGTGGAATTCATCCTCCTTTTAACAAACCTATAAAAAAAAGATAAACAAAAGCAACCAAATCCTAATCCTAACTACTCTATACCTCCATAAGACTAGGAGATCAATCATCCTGATACACAGGATCAGTTAGAGGTATGGACATACCTTCTGAGGGAAACTTCTCAAAGAACGACTTTAATCGCTGACCATTCGCCTTAAATATGTTGCCGTTCCTTGGATTTAATAACTCGACGGTCCCATATGGGTAGACAGTTTGCACAATGTAGGGACCGGTCCATCGAGATCTCAATTTCCTCGGAAATAAATGTAGGCGAGAATTATACAGAAGGACTTACGAAGAATGTTCTTATCTTGGAACACCTTCATCTTGTCCTTGTAAATTCTCGCATTCTCATAAACTTCGTTCCAGATTTTCGCAAGTTTATTCAATTGTAGTTTGCGCAACGAGCTCGCCTTGTCAGAATCAAAATTCATCTTCTTAATTGCCCAATATGCCCTATGTTCCAACTCCACAGGCAAATGACAAGCCTTCCCATAGACAAGTCTATAGGGAGACATTCCAATAGGTGTCTTAAAAGCGGTACGGTAAGCCCAAAGTGCATCGCTGAGTCGAAGTGACCAATCCTTGCGATCGGGGTTCATCGTTTTCTCCAAAATGTGTTTAATCTCCCTATTGGACATCTCAGTTTATCCACTAGTTTGTGGGTGATAGGGATGCTCACTTTTGTGTGTGAAGCCATATTTCTTCATTAAGGTTTCAAATGGGCGATTACAAAAGTGAGACCCTCCTTCACTAATGATGACTCGAGTTGTTCCAAACCGGGAAAGAATATTCTTTTTTAAGAAACGAATGACTGTTTTATGGTCATTATTCTGGCATGGGATCGCCTCGACCCATTTGGACACATAGTCAATGGCAAGTAAGATATATACGTTTCCAAAAGAAGATGGGAATGGACCCATGAAATCGATGCCCCAACAATAAAAAATTTCGATTATTAAGATGGGATTGAGTGACATCATATTTCTACGGGAGATTCCTCCCAATTTCTGACAGGGCTCACATGTTTTGCAAAACTCATGTGTGTCCTTGAACATAGTGGGCCAATAAAACCCTACATTGCAGAATTTTTGCTGTGGTCTTCTTAGCCGAAAAATGGCCACCACATGCCTGAGAGTGACAAAAGGAGATGATACTTTCTTGTTCATCATCTGGCATACATCTCCTTATGATTTGATCGGGACAATACTTGAATAAGTATGGGTCGTCCCATAGGAATTTTCGCACCTCATTGAAGAACTTATCATTATCTTACTTTTTCCAATGTGTAGGAATCGTACCTGTAACAAGATAGTTGTTGAGCTCTTAATTGTGCATATTCTAACCCCAATTCATCACTCATTATGCACAGTTTACACATTTAAAGGACCATTCTAATGCATGATTTGTAATTATAGGAAGAAGATGGAGATGTCACCAATTGAAGGCTAAATGTAGCTCCTTACAAGCATTGAAGACCATAGGATGAAGAATTGAAGGAAGATCAAAGAGAAGAAAGCAAGGAGAGAAGAGAAAAGAAGAAAGAAAGAAAGAAATAAAGAAGAAAAGAAGCTAGACCGGTCGGCTGACCGGTCAGCCAAAGAAGCCCGACCGGTCAAGACCGGTCGGCTGCTCCCTTCTATGCACAACAAAGGATGGACAGTGTAGTCCGACCGGTCATGACCGGTCAGCTACACACGCTGGAACAAATTCAACTTGGTCCGACCGGTCATGACCGGTCGGCCATGTATGCTGGATCAATGGAAAGTCACTCCGACCGGTCATGACCGGTCGGCTGTGCTCTTTGGACTGTTGCAAGTGAAGGCCGACCGGTCTAGACCGGTCGGTCATGCGTGAAAAGCTCTTTCTATTATTGGAACTCCGAAATTTTCTGCGCAAGTGCGTAGTTTTATGCGAAATTTGGAGTTCTCTTGCGTATTGGACTCCTCCAAGCTATAAAAGGACGTCTTCCCTTCATACCAAAGGGGGCTACGATGTAGGGATTGCTTAGGAGACGGATTCTACTTCGGATTTCTAGTTTTCTTCCTGTTTTAGTTATTTTTTTATGTTTTTAGAGGCTTCTAGTTCAAGGATGTTAGAGATGAACTAAAACCTCTTAGCTAGAGCTAAGAGGTGAAGCTTTTGATTCGTTTTTTATGGATTAACACTACCTAGGTTTCCTTTTATGCTTTAATTGATGAATTTTAGTTCTATATGAGTTTGAATCAAGTATTATGTTGGTTTTTACTTTGATCTCTTGATGACTCCGGGCTCATGTGATTCTTAGTGATTCTAAGCTTAGTATCTTAGCTTTTGAGCATTGTTTATGCTTGTGTAGTGCATTGATCTACCATCGACTCCGGGCATGGTAGACGCTTTGATTGCCTTGTATGCAATGGCCTGATTTTCATGTGGGAACTCATTCAACTAAAGTTCTTATCTTTTGTGTATAATCTGGAATAGTTGCTTAGTGATTGATTTTGATTTAATTAGAGTTATAATCATGAGTTGTAATCAAGTCTAGTGACAGGATTTGGTGAAAACTATGGTTGTGAATCTCAACTAGATTGGAAAGAGGCTTGGCCTATACAATTGAGTGTGCCCAAGGCCTGAGCATGGTTGTGGGAATCAAATCAGTTAATAAGCACTTGTTTTAGATAATTGTGATTGAACCGCTCTATATTCCAATCGGATAGAAAAAGGAATTTGATTCCGATTGAGTCATGAGAGACCTAGTTGTGTTGATACATTGAAACTTATCAAAAGTGGATCCTTGGCGCTCTAGTGCCTTTTTAGATTGAATTTACCTTACCCATTCACTGTTTAAACCCAAATTACTATTTTCCAGCTTTAGTGCTTAATAGGATCTTAATTATTAGTTGTTTTAGTTAAATTCTGAGAATACCCATACATAAATCTCTGTGGGAACGATACTCGGTCTTTCCGAATTATTACTACTTCGCAACCCTACACTTGGGGAGTGAACAATAGTTAGCAATGTCCGCATACCATGGCAATTGGGAGACTTCAAAAAGTTGTTCATCAGGGAACATGTCATTGATCGCGGTCATTTCAGGGGAATCGGTGAGAACAAGTCGAGAGAGATGGTCAGCCACTACATTTTCTACTCCTTTGTTATTACGTATCTCTATGTCAAATTCCTGGAGTAAAAGGATCCATCTTAACAACCGTGGTTTAGCACCCTTCTTAGAGAGAAGGTACTTAAGCGCGGCATGGTCAGTGAATATGATGATCTTGGATCCAATCAAGTAAGACCTAAACTTATCCAAGGCAAAACTACGGCTAAAAGTTCTTTTTCTGTAGTAGTGTAGTTTTCTTGGGCTGAGTTTAAGGTTCTACTTGCATAGTAGATAACACATGGCTTCTTCTCTTTTCTTTGGCGTAGCACAGCTCCAATAGCATAGTCGTTTGCATCGCACATAATCTCAAAAGGAAGGCTCCAATCAGGTGGTTGCATTATGGGAGCACATGTCAACATACCTTTAAGTGTGGTAAAAGCATTTTGACAATCTTCATTCCACTCAAAGGAATTCTCCTTTTGAAGTAGGTTACATAAAGTACGAGAGAGTGAACTGAAGTCTTTTATGAACCTTCTATAAAATCCTGTGTGTCCCAAAAAGGACCACACATCTCATATGCTCTTGGGTGGTGGAAGGTTAGAGATAAGATCGATTTTCGCTTTGTCCACCTCGATTCCATTTTGTGAAATGATGTGACCAAGTACAATTCCCTTTTGAACCATAAAGTGGCACTTCTCCCAATTCAACACAATGTTCTTCTCTTCACATCTTTTCAGCACAGATTTCAAGTGCTCAAGGCACTCATCAAAGCTACAACCAAATACTGAGAAATCATCCATGAAGACTTCGAGAATTGTACCCACCTGTATCAGAAAAGATACTCATCATACAACGCTGAAAGGTGGCAGGGGCATTACATAGTCCAAACGGACATCCGTCGATAGGCGAAAGTGCCGAATGAACATGTGAATGTAGTCTTTTCTTGGTCTTCACGGGCGATCTCTATTTGGTTGTACCCTGAATAGCCATCAAGGAAGCAAAAATGGGAATGACCCGCCAACCTTTCTAAAATTTGATCAACAAACGGTAGGGGGAAGTGGTCTTTCCTTGTGATAGTGTTTAGCTTCCTGTAGTCAATGCACATTCTCCAACTGGTAATGACTTTGGTTGGTACGAGTTCATTATTGGCATTGGCTACGATAGTGATTCCTGAATTTCTTAGGCACCACTTGAGTTGGGCTCAATGGGCCATTGACTATCTAATATTGGGTAAATAATACCCACATCTAATAGTTTCACCACTTCAGCCTTAACCATATCCTCCATGTTTGGATTGAGTCGTCTTTGTGGTTGCCTAGATGTCTTCGCATTCTCCTCAAGGTGTATGCGATGAGTACAAATCAATGGGTCTATGCCTTTGAGATCCGCAATCGACCACCCAACGGCACTCTTGTGCTCTATTAGAGTGGCAATTAGCCTACTCTCTTGTTCTTCATCTAAGCGGGAAGAAATCACCACCGGATATGTCTCATCTCGACCTAAATAGACATATTTCAGCTCACTTGGTAATAGTTTTAGGTCGAGTGTTGGTGCCTTGATATTGGATGGGAGGGGCTTGTTCTCGTTTACGGGTAAAGGCTCAAATAGGGCCCTCTATCTTTTGTTATCACGTACCGGCATCACATCTAACATGGCATCCATCTCTCGTATTGTTCATCATTTATCTCATGAGAGTGGGCCACATATGCCTCCAAAGGGTCGGAATATAATGTTGAGGGGAATGTATCTTCCACGAATGATTCAATCATGTTTATCTCGTGGATCTTATCATCAACCTCCCGTGGTTGTTTGCATAAATCAAATATATTTAAGCTCAAGTGTCATATTTCCAAATGACATTTGTACAAGCCCGTTTCTACAATTGATAATCGCATTGGAAGTAGCTAGAAAAGGGCGGCCAAGTATGACGGGAATTTGAGCACCGGTACCTATCACGGGATGTGTATCCAAGATAATAAAGTCTATCGAGTAGTAGAATTTATCAACTTGGACTAAAATATCCTCAATCACTCCTCTCAGTATACGAATGGATCTATCAGCAAGTTGGAGTGTGGTTTTGGTGGGTTTCAATTCACCTAACCCAAGTTGTTCGTAAACCGAATATGGAATGAGGTTCACACTTGCCCCCAAATCGAGTAAGGCTTGTTTAATCCGGTAGTCTCCTATGATGCATAAGATGGTTGGACTACCCGAATCCTTATATTTTGGGGCACCTCTTGTTTGATAATAGCGCTCAAATTCTCAGTCAAAAGTACTTTATTGTGAACATTGTGTTTCCTTTTGACTGTGCACAATTCCTTCAGAAATTTGGCATAGGATGGTATTTGCTTTATGGCATCCAACAACCGGATGTTGATCTTCACCTGCTTGAAAACCTCTAGAATTTTCAGGTTTTTGTTTAAAGGTTTGGGTGAAATCAACCTTTGGGGAAACGGGGCAATAGACTTGTATTGCCTTTTTGGTTCTTTCTCTTGTGGAGTGTTGTTTGAGCTATCATCCTCTTTGGAATTTTTCGGATCGTTAGGCTTTAGAGCCTTCACCGAATTAGATTTATCAACTATTTTCCCACTTCTTAAAGTGGTGATAGCTTGACATGCTCCGTATGTTGGGAGGATGAGCTTGCGTCTTGTATCTCAAATTGGGTTCTTGGGTTAGGAAGAGGTTGGGCAGGAAGTGTGCCTTTCTCCCTAACACTGAGGTGAGATTCAACTCTAGCCATTGAGGTTTTCAATTCATTGATAGCTTGAGTTGAATTTTGATTGAATTTCAATTGCTCTTACATGAAGCCATCTATTTTCAAAGAATTAGTCTTGTTATATTCAGCTTGAACCGATACGAATGCACCCAACATCTCCTCTAGTGTAACTTTTGGTGTAATGACCTAGGGATGGACCTAGTAAAGGTTGAGCTTGAGGGATATTGTTTGCATTCACAATGGGTCCATTCCTCCAACTGAAGTTGGGATGGTTCTTCCAACTAGCATTAAACGTGTTTGAGTTTGAAGCGCCAAATTGCCGTTGATAACTGTTTATGGCATTTGATTGTTCTTGTAAGATATCTTGAACCGCTGAGATTGTGGGACAATCTTGTGTTATATGTTGATTTCCGGCAAAAATTCCACAAATAGTTTCAACGTCATTAGAGTTGATCATCTCTCCTTTCTTTAATTCCATGGCCTCAACTTTTCTTGTTAGGCTAGCCACCCATGTACTTATGTTATCCTCTTCTGATAGGACATAAATTCCTCCTTTTCCCTTTGTTGTCTAGTCTTGAAATTTGTTGGTTTAGATGTATACCAAGACTGTGCATTCTCAGCCAATTCCTATAAATAGTCCCATGCTTCATCGGCTTCCTTATTCATGAACTCCCCATTACACATCATCTCTACGAATTGGCGCATGGGTGAAGTCAGTCCTTCATAGAAAAAGCTTATAACCCGCCAAATTTCATAGCCATGATGTGGGCATGCATTTAACAAGTCCTTAAACCTCTCCCAACATTGGAAGAATGTCTCATCTTCCTTTTGGTCAAAGTTCATGATAAGGCGCCTCAATATGTTCGTTTTGTGAGTAGGGAAGAATTTTTTTTATGAATTCCCTATGCATATCAGTCCATGCACCAATTGATCTTGGCCTTAATGCATGTAGCCAACCTTTAGCTTTATCTTTAAGGGTAAAAGGAAATAATTTAAGCCTAACCACATCATCAGTTACATTTGCAAAGTGCATGGTGGTTATTACCTCATCAAATTCCTTAAGGTGTTGATAGGCACTTTCACTGTCTAATCCATGGAATCTCGGGAGGAGTTGGATTACTCCCGATTTCAAATCTACATTTCCTGCATTTTGTGGAAAAACTATGCATGAGGGAGTGCTCGCTCTTGCTGGTTGCAAGTAATCACGTAATGTTCTTGGTCGGGGAACATTCTCAACCACATTCTCTCCCATTTCGGTTTGGTTTTGGCCCAGATTAGGATTGGCCATCGGATTAGGTTGATTTACAGCCATATTTTCAGACAAAATTGGAAAAGTTAGATGTCTCCTAGCACGTGGTTCTCTGTTAATTCCTTTAAATATTCCCCCTTCACTAATGAGTTAGTTATTGGAATCCCGAGCCCAATGTGGCATGCAAAACCTAAAAGAATGAAACAAAAAGGAAAGAAGAATTCTTCCTTCCTTTCTTTACTCTTCTCTAAGATCGAAGCACAAGGTGTCTTGCAATGGCTAGGCCAGAAGCACGGATAGAGATCGATTTCTCCTGGTTAATAGGGGTTCAGAGAACTCCCCACCCACTCTTTGAATCTTTTGAGAAAAGTGCAGAAAAAGAAGGAAGAGGAGTAGAGGTGAGAAGAGAAATCTCTGAGCATAAGGTGATCCAAGACGGCAGAGCCGACCAATAGGAATTCAGGTGGCACAAGGCCTACCTATCAGAGATCCAAAAAGGAGTCTCCACCCACTCTACAAGAGATGAATATGATAGGAATGAATAGGAGAAGAGGAAGAGTAAGGTTAGAAAGATAGAACCTGATTTGGCACTTGAGATCCTTATGTCTTCTTCAGCTTCCTATAAATCCCTACAAAAGAAAATCAAACAAAATAAACTAAGTTAATACTAGAATCCTAAAAATCCTAAATAGATACTATTTTCAGAAATTTTGTGAAAAACCGTCAAAGTTCCCCGGCAACGGCGCCAAAAACTTGTTCGCTTCCCCAAGTGTAGGGTTGTAATGTAGTAATAATCTCGGTAAGACCGAGGTCGATCCACAGGGACTTATGTAGGAATTCACAAATACTTTCAATAGATTCTATTTGAAAAGCTAACAACCAGATTTTGAGAAGATTGATGTAAATAGCAATTTTGAACTAAACTGAAGTAATAATTAATAAAAACGCACTAGGGGTTCAAGGATCCACTTGTAGCAATCCTTGATGCTTAATTCGCTGTGGTCTCACACTTTCTCAACTAGAATCAAAATTAAGATCTATCTAGTCGGATGATAGAGCAGTTAAACTAACAGTCTGTCATATGTAGGATCCATGTATATGATTCACTCAATGCAAGCTAGGACGAGCATACTCAATTGCATAGGTCAGTCCTAATTCCAATAGGCTAAGATCACAATCATAAACATCATTAAATCCTGTCACAAGACAAAACTAGATTATGATTTGAACTTATTCAAATCACATATACAGTCCCATATACTATAGAATTTCCATAAAAGTAGACTTTTGGTAGGAAGTTCCCACATGAAGATCATAATACTAGAGCGTACTCCAATTCCTCGGATCATACAGGTCTAGACTAATTCACAACAATTAAGAACTCAAGCAATTCTTTCAAACATCCATGAGTCATCATAAGACTAAGAAAAACTACTTAAAACTTGAATTAAACTTCAAACCATTGTTCATAAACATGAAATCCAACTTAAAACCAACTTAAACGAATTGAAACATCTTAGATTCTCTACAAGCTTCACCTCTTAGCCCTAGCTAAGAGGTTTAGCCATTCATGATCCAAGGAAACATAAAACAAACTAAGGAAAACATAAAAACAGCAAACAAACTAGGAGGAGTTGTGGAACTCCGAAATCCACTTCTACCGTCTCCCACCGTGCTTAATCCGTTCTAAGATACCCTAGGAACGATCCCTAGGTATCCTTTTATAGTGGGGAAGCTCCGCAGTGTCAGAATCTCCAGATTTTGTGTAAGGTTAGGCAGTGCGCAGAGAAATCTGGAGCTTGTAGAACACGCCCAGTTACGCAGACGACCGGTCGCACGACCGGTCTGAGCTCTGGACGACCGGTCGCAAGACCGGTCGCAAAAGTGAAAAATCTGTCCAGAGAGTTTTTGGAATTTTCAAACCTAGAACATTAATTCAAGGACCGTTCACACGACCGGTCTGAGCAGTGAACGACCGGTCGCACGACCGGTCTTGGACAGTCCAGTGAGTTGTGGCCGCAGGGCCCCTCTTGTTGAGTGATCGGACCGGTCGGACGACCAGGTCCTAGGTTATGGTGACCGGTCGGACGACCTGGTCTTGAGCATGTTCTTCTGCTTTCTTTCTTCTTTTCTCTGACTTTTTTCTTTCACCCTTTGACGTTTAGTCCTTTGATCTTCTTTGCTTGTAAATGGTGTCTTTAAGTCTTCAATTGACGCATCCTCTCTATCATCCCTACAATCACAAATCCATGCATTAGATTAGTTTATGGATCATGAAAACCTTGCATAATGAGGGATGAATTGGGGTTAAAATATGCACAATTAAGAGCTCAACACATTTCTTCTTCTAAGTGACTGGAGTAAAAAGGTGAGAATGACTTATCTTCCACAAACGAATTGATCATGTTTATTTCATGGACCTCTTCATCGTCATCCTCTTGTTGGTTGTCAATATTGAAAGCATTTAACTCAATCGTCATATTGCCAAAAGACATTTGTACGACCCCACTCCTACAATTGATGATAGCGTTTGATATAGCAAGGAATGGGCAGCCAAGTATGACAGGAATTTGAGTGCCAATATTAACCATGGGTCGTGTGTCCAAGACAATAAAGTCCACCGGGTAGTAAACCTTGTCAACTTGGACAAGAAAGTCCTCAATCACCCCTCTTGGAATACGAATCGATCGGTCAGCGAGTTGTAATGTGGTTTTAGTGGGTTTTAATTTCCCTAAACTCAATTGTTCATAAACTGAGAAGGGGATTAAGTTCACACTTGCCCCTAGATCGAGTAAAGAGTGCTTCACCTGGTAGTCTCCAATTATGCATGATATTGTCGGACTACCGGGATCTTTGTATTTCTTGGGCATCCTGTGATTTATAATGGCTCTTACATTCTCTGTCAAAAATGCCTTCTTTTGCACATGTATTTTTCTTTTTACCTTGCAAAGGTCCTTTAGAAACTTGGTATATGATGGTATTTGTTTAATGGCATCCAATAATGGGACGTTAATCTTAACTTGCTTAAAAACCTCCAAAATTTTTTGATATTTATCTTGAGGTTTAATTAAAATCAAGCGTTGGGGGAATGGAGCAACGGGCCCGTATTCTTTTTCTTATGAGGTGGTGCTAGGTCCATCATCCTCTTTGGAAGATACCGGATCATTAGGTGTTGAGGCCTTCACCAGGTCAGATTTTCCAATAATTTTACCACTTCTAAGAGTGGTGATGGACATAACATGTTCCATGTGTTGGCTAGAGGAACTAGGCACACTTATTTCGCATTGTGATTTCGGATTAGATAGGGGTTGGGCCGGAAGAGTCCCTTCCCTTGCTTTTAAGTGAGCCTTGATTTCCTCCACCGAATTTTTAAGCTCAAGCATTATCGTATGGTTCGATTGGTTTATTTGAGCTTGGCCTTCCAATGAACGCTTTCAATGTATCCTCAATAGGCATTTGAGGTGGAGCCATAGGAAATTGCATTGGGGGCCCCTTTTGAGGATTACTTTAGTTGGTCGTGGGTCCATTCGCCCAATTGAAGTTAGGATTGTTCCTCTAATTAGAATTGTACGTGTTTGGATTTGGAGTACTAAAAGGTCATTGATAACTATTCAAAGCATTCGATTGTTCGTATAAAAGTTCTCGAAACGCAGGAATTGTTGAACAATCCCCAGTTTGATGTACATTTGAAGCACAAATACTGCAAATAGTTTCAATGGCCCTCTTTTGTTGGGTTGTGTCTACTTTCTTTATTTCCATCGCCTCGACCTTTCGTGTGAGATTAACCACTCTAGAACTTAGATCATCTTCTTCATTTAAAATGTAAATTCCTTCATTTTCCTTTACTTGGGACTGTTTTGAACTTGTCGGTTTAGATGTATCCCATGATTGTGTGTTTTCAGCCAATATGTCAAAATAATCCCAAGCTTCCTTCGTTTCCTTGTTCATGAACTCCCCATTGCATATCATCTCCATAAATTGGCGCATGGTTGAGTTTAGTCCATCATAGAAGAAACTAATCAACCTCCACCATTCGTAGCCATGATGTGGGCATGCGTTTAATAGCTCATTATACATTTCCCAACATTGGGAAAATGTTTCATCTTCTTTTTGGGCAAAATACATTATGGCCCTTCTCAGCGCATTAGTTCGATGAGCCGGGAATTTTTTTAAGAAACTCACGAGTCATCTCAACCCATGTCCCAATAGACCTTGGCCTTATGGAATGTAGCCACGATTTGGCCTTCTCTTTCAAGGAAAAAGGGAACAATTTGAGTTTTATGGTATCCTTGGTTACATTATCATAGTTTATTGTGGCAATAACCTCTTCGAACTCTTTAATATGTAGATAAGCGCTTTTAGAGTCGAGTCTATGGAATTTGGAGAGGAGTTGGATCAACCCTGGTTTAAAATCAATCTTTCCCACATTGTGAGGGAAAATTATGCAAGAGGGAGTACTCATCCTAGAAGGTTGTAAATAGTCACGTAAAGTCCTAGGTTGAGGTGCATCCCCCACTTCATTCTCATCAATTTCAGTAAAGTGTTGGGCTTGATTTTGATATGCCCCTTCATTGGGTTGATTTTCAGCCATCTCTCTAGCAATTTCAGGAAGATTTTGACATTTTCTAGCACGAGGCTCTCTATTAATCCCTTCAACAATTACTCCGTCACTTAATAATCTTTGAGTGTGATCACAAACCCACTTGGGCATGAACTACTCAACACAATCCTAAAATCTAAAACTATCTATAGAACCTGAGTTGTAGATCTATATTAAAATCTTGCAAAATCAAAACAAACTAAGTTAGTATTATGATATTAGAAGAAAACCTACACTAGAAAGAAAAATAAATCCTAAACCTAATTTAACTCAATCTCAACTAAAAGCTATCTCAAAATTTTTTAAAATACTACATAAAGATCCCCGGCAACGGCACCAAAAACTTGTTCACTCCCCAAGTATAAGGTTGCAAAGTAGTAATAATTTGGAAAGACTAAGTATCGTTCCCACAGAGATTTATATATGGGTATTCTCATAATTTATCTAAAACAACTTATAATTAAGATCGCATTAAGAACTAAATCTAAACAATAGAGAATTGGGTTTAAACAATGAACGTGTAAGGTAATAATAATCTAAAAGGTACTAGAGCGCCAAGATCCACTTTCGACTATTTTCAATGCATCAACACAACTAAGTCTCCACTACACAATCGGAATCGAATTCATATCTCTATCCAATCAGAATATAGAGCGCTTCAATCAACAATTATCTAAAACAGTTGCTTGTTCATTGGTTCGATTCCCACAACAATGCTCAGGCCTTGGGCACACTCAATTGTATAGGCCAAGCCTCTTTCCAATCTAGTTGAGATTCACAACCATAGCTTTCATCAAATCCTGTCACTAGACTTGGTTACGACCAATGATTAGAACTCTAATTAAATCAAAATCAATCAGCAAACAGCTATCTTAAATTATAACAAAAGATAAGAACTTTAGCTTAATTGAGTTCCCACATGAAGATCATGCCATTGTACACAAGGCAATCAAAGGGTCTACCATGCCCGGAGTCGACGATAGATCAATGAAATACACAAGTATAAACAATGCCCAAAAGATAAGCTATTAAGTTTAGAGTCACTAAGAATCACATGAGCCCGGAGTCATCAAGAGATCAAAGTAAAACTGAACTAGTGCTTGATTCAAACTCACATGAAACTACATTCTTCAATTAAAACATGATAATGAAACCTAGATTGTATCAATGCATAAAAAATGAATCAAAGGGTTCACCTCTTAGCCCTAGCTAAGAGGTTTTAGTTCATCTCTAACAACCTTGAACTAAAAGCTCAGAAAACATAAAAACTAAAAGAAAAGCTATGAAAACTTGAAGTAGAATCTGTCTCCCTAGCCTCCTTGTTGTTCTCCACGTCCTAGCATGTTTGGGTATGAAGAGGAGAAGTCATTTTTATAGATTGGCGCGGACGATTCAAGATTGCGCAAAACATCATGCAGTTGCGTAGAGAAAATCGGAGCTTGTAGAATAAGCTCTGTTACGCAGTTGACCGGTCGGATGACCGGTCTGAGCTCATGGACGACCGGTCGTAAAACGTCCAAAATAGTCCAGCATGCTTTGGAATTTTCACCCCTTCTCTATTGAGTGCTCGACCAGTCTGACGACCAGTCATGTGCCTTGGTCGATCGGTCCGACGACCGATCTTCAGTATAGTTTTCTTCACTTCTTCCTTTTCTCCCTTGCTTCCTTCTTCAATCCTTTTGCACTTTGTTCCTTAATCTTCAATGTATATAAAGTGCTCTTTTTAGCCTTGAATTAGTGAAATCTCCATCTCGTTCTTACAATCACAAATCATGCATTAGAGTAGTCTTTTAAACATGCAAACCATGCATAATATGTGATGAATTGGGGTTAGAATATGCACAATTCAGAGCTCAACATTGACTCGGCGGCTAACTCAATTTCAGAAAAAGCCAAAGATAGAGTATGAAAAGCAGAGACAAAACTTGATTTTCTTGAGTGATTACAACAGATTAAAGATGATCTATTTATAAACCATGATTAGGTACTTAAAGCACCATTTCAAATGGGTTAGGTCCATTGGGTTTAAACCCAACTGATGTGACCGCCCGAACAGATGCGTCTTTGGTTTGAAAATTAGCGTAAAAACTAAACGATGCGAGTATACTCAAGGAAAACCGTTTAACGTGAGTGTACTCTCAGTCCACACATAGACCAAGACCAAGACTCAAACCCAGTCCTAGACCCACCCGAGCCTGGCCCGGCACTGACAACTGCACCGGCGATGGTGCGGCTCGACCGATGGGCGCACGCTCGAGCGTGTCTAGTCAATGGCATAGCCCCCCCATCAGACCAAATTCACATGCCCCCTGAGAAGGGGCTCAAGGGGATCAAGCCCAACGCCAAAACTCCATCTTATAATCTTGAGATTTCCTTTATTCATTTTCGATATGTGACTAAAGAGTAGCACTAAAAATGTAAGACCCGTACCCTGATTTGCCCTTCGAACGTTTAGTTTCCGGTGCCAGTACGTCCCGGATGGACCAGATTAGCGAGCCTTGATTGTAACCCTATTTTAGTACCGCATCGACCTAAGACCTATACCCCAGCGACCGCGTAGGCGCTGCGATTCCAACGCCGCGCGGCACTCCCCATTGCGATACCCGGTGTGAAAGTTGTGATTATTTGCGCAATCCGAGGCAAGCCGTGCAACGCACGTGTGGCGCGGGCCCCACTTGCACAAATCCCAAGAAAATATTAAATCAATCAATCAATCACCCTCACCCTCACCCATACCCCTCTCATCACCCTAGTCTACACAAGCCATACCCACCATATCCCTCTCTCACCACAAAGTCAACACAAACCATACCTCCCATACCATCTTACCCCCTCCCATGCTAGCCATCATCATTACATCACCTAAGAAAACCCCCCAAACACCCCAAGAAATCTCACGTCCATAGCATTTCCAAGAAGAAGAAGAAGAAGAAGAAGAAGAAGAAGAAGAGAGAGAGAGAGAGAGAGAGAGAGAGAGAGAGAGAGAGAGAGAGAGAGAGGATTAAGAAGAGAGAGATTAAGAGGGAGTTAGAGGAATTAGAAGGTGGAGATCAAGCTTGGAGGACTCCGATCACCATCCGGACTGTCCGATCGTCAATCCCCCCCCCCCCCCCCCCCCCCCAATTTTCTTAATTACCTTTCATTTTCTTTGTGTTTTTTTAGCCCACCTTGTGATGGACAATCAGATGGATGGATTGGATCATCCATGAATAGGCCCCACATAACTAGAAATACAATAATAATTATAATAATTATAATAAGAAAAAAAAGGGAAAGGAGAACTAGGCCGCTTGGACAAACAGTTCCAGAGGACGCTGCTGCCCAGCAACGCTTGGGCGAAGCCCATGTTGGGCGTTGACCATGGGCCCCACTCGTGGGACCCACCTTGATGCTTGCGTAATATCCACACCGTCCATTTGTTTCTCCAGCCAATTTTAAGGCTGGGCACTAAAAATAAAGCAGATCCAGATCTCAGGTGGACCACACCATAGAAAACAGTGGAGATAATGATGCCCACTGTCAGAACTTCCTTGGCCCGCCTTGATGTCTCTAAGCTGAATCACCTGTCCAATATTGGACTATAAGGGTTCCTAATGAGCTGGGGAACCTAATAGACGGAGTGGATCGTCCCCAAGTGGGACCCACTTGAAATAAACAAAAGAAGAAAAAAAAATGGAGAACGTCTAGACGCTGGACGTTCACAGCGTCAGGGACGCTGGAACTGTCCAGCGTCCAAGCGGCATGGGTGGGGTTCCCACTCGTGGGAACCACCTTAATATGTGTGTTGAATCCACACCGTCTATCTGTTTTCCCAGATCATTTTAGGGCCAAGGCCCAAATATGAAACCGATCCAAATCTTAAGTGGACCGCACCACAGGAAATAGTGGAGATAGTGAAGCCCACTGTGGAAACTTCTTGGGCCCACCGTGACGTTTATAGACCTTTTCACCAGCCCAATATAGGGCTCATTGGGTCCCCCATGAGCTGGGGAATCTGATGAACGAAGTAGGATCGTCCCCAAGTGGGCCCCACTTGAAAGAAACAAAGAGAAAAGAGAAAAAAAGAGAAAAAAGGGAAAGGCTCCCAGTGTCTCTGACGCTGGGAGCACTGACAGGTTGAGTAACTATCTCGCTACTGACTGTGACGTCACCAACTTCCATGGGCCCCACCGTGTTGTACGTGTTATATCCACATCGTCCATCCATTTGGGGAGATCATTTTAGGGCATGATCTCAAGAATGAGACAGATCCAAATCTCACGAGGGCCCTACCAAAGAAAACAGTGGGGACAGTGACCAGGCCGTTGAGACCTTCCTACGGCCCACCATGATGTTTATTTGAGATCCAACCTGTTCATAAGTTCACACACGTGTGAAGAAGGGAAAACAAAAATATCAGCTTGATCGAAACTTTTGTGGGCCCGGCTTGATGAGAACCATGATAAAAAAATATATAAATAAAAAGAAAAGAAAAGAAAAAAAGGGGCGTTGGCAACAACCTAGCGCCGTGGGCTGGTTGGACTGCCCAGCAGGGGCCCACTCGTGGGACTCACCTAGAATGTATGTGCTTTATCTATTCCATCCATATGTTTTTCCAACTCATTTTAGTGGCTGAGCCCAAAATTTAAGCATATCCAAATGTCAAGTGGACCATGCCACGGGAAACAGTGGGAATAATGATTTCCAACGTTGAAACCTTCCCAGGCCCTACAGTGATGTTTATTTGTCATCCAACCTGTTCATAAGATCACATGGATATGGACAGAGAGGAAAACACAAATATCTGCTTGATCCCAAAACTTCCTGAGACCCAGCTGGGTACCACACTGCCCAGTAGGTGGCCCACCCTGTAGGTCCCACCATGATGTATTGTTTTATTCATGCTGCCCATCTATTTTTCCATGCCATTTTTGGATATGGCCCCAACAATGAGGCAAATCCAAACGTCAGATGGACCACACCCGCAGGGAATAGTGGTCATTGATGCCCACCATTGAAAACTTCCTTAGGGCCACTTTAGTGTTTATTTTTCATCCAAATAGAGGTTGTGGGCCCATCTTTGGGTTCCACCTTGATGGATGTATTGTGTACCATGCCACCCATCTTGATCGACGCGTGGGGCCCGATTTGAATGAGCTTCGCTTAGAAAATGGTGGTGATTGAATACCTACCACTGAAACTTCCTAAGACAAATGATGTATATTTGCTATCCGAGCAGTGGGCAGGGCACCACCATGGTCCTTCCTTTGATATATATATATATATATATATATATATATATATATATATATATATATATATATATATATATATATATATATATATATATATATATGTTTTATCCATGTTGTACACCTATTTTGTTGGCCTATTTTGTATGTGCAGGCCCAAGTATGGGGCCAATGTGGTCTCAAGTGGGCTATGCCACGAAGACCTTTACATTTCCAATGGGGCCCACAGTTCAGGTCCCACTCTCTGTATATATATTGGGCCATTTAAGGCCAATATTACATGATATGTCTGGTAACATGTTAGTATACTTAGCTTAATACTTTACACTGATAATATGCTTAGTATAATGAATACCATGCTCATTCATATGCTCATATGCATCATTTGTATGCCTGTTATGGATCACGATTAATCATAGCATATGTTAGTTCGCTTGTTATACTTAGGGGACCCGTGCGAGACAGGGTTGCCCCACATGATTGCGCAGTATGCGTAAGTTTGGTGCATGACTTGGATTGTGTGACTCATGCATTTCGCATTATGTATGTCACGATCGCTTTCACACCCTAGCAGCATCGGGGTGGTAGGCCACCATAGTCACATCATGGTTAGCAGTAATAGACACCGAAAACTTGTTTTAGTACATGGGCGCTATGGATGCCCTTGGGTGAAAGTCCCTAAACCCTGTGGTACTAGTAGGATGCTCCAACATCAAGACCAAGTGGATAACATGAGCGCCCGTGTGTAATAATAGTAGGTCGCATCTCCCACTGTGTCGAGGTCGGTTGGAAAGGGGTGTGATCTTATCAGCCCTGGTGCAGTGGGCTATAAGCTAGGTCGAGTCTGACCAGCTCATGAAATGGGTCCGCTATCGGCGAGCCGGGTGGGCATTAGCATACCACTGACGAGGTGGATAGTGAGGTCTTTTCTACTCGCTTGGTTATGCGCGCGATGTGCGGCGGCCAGTATCAGAGTGTACTAGACCCCGGTGATGTCCCAGATGAGAACCATTTTGATATGTGGAATAGTTGAGGATTGACGTGTTTGCATTGCATCTTTAGCATGTAACACTCGGCCATGTAGGCCTTTGCATAGCATAGCCTTGGGATGACTGATAGCATTCATGAACTTGGTAACTTAGCTCTCTATCACTTTCCCTTACTTTGATATCTGTATACTTGTCATATGCATCACTACGAGCACACACGCACTTTACTGAGCTTCTTAGGAAGCTTAGTGCGCTTTTGTTTACGCTACAGGTACTAGTGCACATCAACAGCATTGAGTGCGGTTCATGTACCTGCTATTTTGCGCTTTTGCTACATTTTGTATTTTCCTTTCCAGCACTTACTCAACAACTTATTAGTGGATATCTGATGATGTTTTATGGTTTTGATTATGCTCCTTTACAAAAAAAAAAAAAATTTACCCTGAAAATCCTCCTGGTAGGATCCCAGGATCAGAACCTGGCATATGAGAGCTAAAAACCGAGAATGGGGTACTACTGGAGGCTGTTGGCACCAAGGTTGGCGATCTGAAATTTAGTGAGCCCGGTCCCTGGGTTTGGGGCGTGACAGAAGTTGGTATCAGAGCATAACTTGGGAATACCTGTTGATGACATCACATATCTACTAATGGCCTTAGATTAACTACCCTTCACTGAATGATTGTTGCAAACTTAGGATGATTAGGATCCCGATCTCATGTACTTAGCGACCCACACTAGGATCTGTAACAACATAGTTATAATAGGATTCCCTATTTTGAGCTTAGAAACTTCTGAACATGGTTCCCTAACGTGTGTGCATTCGAGAGTATCAATGCTAAGTGGTACCTGTCCTTTTCTATATGATATGGCACCCAAGCGAGCCACCGGTAGGCTGTCGACTAGTGCGGGTACATTTCGGACAGCCTCAGCCCCAGCTCCAGCTATGACTCGGTTCAAGCGGATGATGCGCGTTATGACCTCCATGGTAGAGCGCCAGGAGAGGAGGTCATCCGATGCAGGTTGCTCCATCAGAGCAGGATCGTGCTCGTTCTTTACTAATGGATTTCAGACGGATGGACCCCCTACGTTTCTTGGGCAGGCCAGACCTGGTGGCAGCAGAGAGGTGGAAATCGGAGGTAAACAAGATCTTTACTACTGATGCGATGCACGACCGAGGAGCGAGTTCCTCTCGCCGTCTTCCTTCTTTAGTGAGAGGCTAAGCATTGGTGGGCATCGATTACCCGAGCCGCCTAGCCTGATTTTGAGTGGACATGGGAGGACTTTATAGACCAGTTTGACCGGAAGTTCTTCCCCGAGCATGTCCGCCAGTAGCGTGCTCTAGAGTTCGAGACGCTGGTCCAGGGAAATATGTCAATGTCGCAGTACGAGGCTCGATTCGTTGAGCTATCCAGATTTGCGACGTATCTTGTGGATGATGAGGGGCGAAAGGCCCGTTGATTCGAGACCGGATTGCAGCCTTGGCCTTCAGTAGCCGTGTCACGGGACACAAGCTTCCTACGTTCGAGGAGGTTGTGGAGCGGGCCCAGATATATGAGGCAGAGTGGGCCGATGCGCAGCGGATCCGTGACCAGAGCGGAGATCGGAAGGGGAAGAGGAAGGCTCCTTCTATCAGCTTCCGGCAGCAGCAGATTCAGGCACAGCAGAGGCATCTGGTTCGTCCATCCTTTTGACCGCCAGTAGCACCAGCAGCACCTCCAGCACCGTCCCAAAGACAGTTTGCAGGTGTTTGTTACGGATGTGGAGGGACAGGGCACCGTAGACATGAGTGCCCCCACCCGCAGCAGCAGCAATGGCCACAGCAGCAGAGGCAGCAGCATAGGCTGCAGCACAGCAGCAGCAGAGACGATCGCAGAGGGGACAGACACATCCCTAGCAGACTCAGGGCAGGTTCTATGCAGGCCCAGCAGGATCCTCAGGCACCTGGAGGAGTCGTTGATGGTACACTCATTGTCTCTGCATGCATAGCTCATGTTTTATTTGATTTTGGCGCATCGCATTCTTTTATATCCAATGATTTCTGCCTATTGACTGGTTTGCCGTTAGAATCCGTGCGCGAGGGTTTGTCAGTGTCGACACCCTTAGGGAAGATCGCAGTATTAGATCGCAGTATTAAGTTTGATCTGTTCGTCTTGCCCCAGTCCTGGTAGGAGAGACCTTTTTGCCTGCCAATTTGTTTGTTTTATTCATGACCGAGTTCGATGTTATCCTGGGCATGGATTGGCTGGCCGAGTATCACGCTGTATTGGACTGCTTCGCAAGAACAGTCACTTTCCTTATACCTGGCATGCCGCAGTTTCAGTTCAGTTGTTGTGCCTAGAGGAGAGCAGTTGTCATCTTTGATGTTGTGTGCCGTAGAGGAGCCGGTTGCCTTGTGCATCGACCAGTTGCCGGTAGTTTGCAATTTTCTGGATGTGTTTCAGGAGATTCCGGGGTTGCCACCTCGTCGGCATACCGAGTTTCAGATTGACCTCGTGCCCAGTACCACGCCTATCTCAAAGGCCCCGTATCGTATGGCACCATTGGAGTTTATGGGAACTGCAAAAGCAGTTGGACGAGTTGTGTGAACTAGGCTTCATCCGTCCGAGCAGTTCACCGTAGGGAGCGCCGGTACTCTTCGTGAAGAAGAAGGATGGCTCGTTAGAGGCTCTGCGTGGATTACTGTGAGCTCAACAAGGTCAAGATTAAGAATAGTTACCCGCTTCCGAGAATCGACGATTTATTTGACCAATTGCAGGAGGCGCAGTTCTTTTCGAAGATTGACCTACGGTCTGGTTATCATCAGGTCCATGTCCAGGAGGAGGATATCCCGAAGACGGCATTCAGGACGCGTTACGGTTATTTTGAGTTCCAGGTCATGTCCTTCGTACTGACGAATGCACCCACTGTGTTCATGCACTTGATGAATGAGGTCTTTCATCCCTACCTTGATTAGTTCATTATGGTGTTCATCGATGACATTCTGATCTATTCGAGGAATCGGGAGGAGCATGAGCAGCATTTGAAGATCACCTTGCAGACCCTCCGCACACACTAGCTTTATGCGAAGTTGGAGAAGTGCGAGTTTTAGCAGGAGGAGGTGAAGTTTCTCGGTCATGTTGTGACGAGGCAGGGAGTAGCAGTGGATCCGGTGAAGATTAATGACGTGCGTCAGTGGGGTCAGCCCACTGAACGCGTCCGAAATTCAGAGTTTCCTTGGGTTAGCAGGTTATTATCGTCATTTCATCGAGGGCTTCTCCCGTATTGCAGCCCCGCTGACCATGGTTGACCCGGAAGGGCGCTGAATTCGTTTGGAGTGATGCCTGTGAGTGAGTGTTTACGTTACGTTTTGTAACAGGATCCTTCAGATATTCGCCTTCCTTCCAAGGGATTCCCTTCCTGGACCTGAAAAGAGACAAAAAGAAACTATGGGTGGCCGGCGTCCAGCCGTTAGCCCTCTGATGCTTAAGTTAAATAAGGCAGGGCTGGAAGAAGAGCAAAAATAGATGATGAGGACTAGAGACTGAGTATTGTGTACCTTCTTATTGATGAAACCATCTATTTATGTAAATCCGAATGTCCCACTCTGTTACGTAAGATACCGAGATCATCTACTGATTTCATGGGATAAGGTGTATATCCTGCTTATCCTCAGATAAAGGAACAGTCTAATCCAATTAGTCATCTGGTCAACTACGTTCCTTGATAGCGATCCCTTGAGATACGGAACCGTAAACGAAGATAAGCCCAAAATCAGTCTATACGGGCTACTGGTATTATAGGCTAAGGGATGTCATCGCTAATCATCGGTAGTCAAAGCTGCTCACACGTCGGGAGCTGATCGCGAGACAAGTTGCTCGCATATTAAGATGTGACACCTTTTAACGACTACGAGAAGGACTGCTCACAGGTCGATAAGGATATTTCCCACCTTTCAATATTCAACTATTGACCATAAGGGCTCGAAGACTCGGTAACTGTGTGCCGTATTTATCTAATATGCGAGACAGTGACCAGGTGAGCTCGAGAGTCGAATAAAGCTGCTCGCAGAATCAGGACATCGCGAGAATATACGAGCATCGCTATTTTGACTATAACAGATGCCCCCCAAGTCCTTACCGCCAAGAATTCTAAGGGAAGGACTTACTCTCTATCATGCATAACCGCCTACCACCTTTATTGAGAATGAAACCGTACATGATTGGGCTGGAATTAATGAGCGCCAGCCTTCCGTAGCTTTTCGGCAGATAGGAAATGAAGAGACGCTCGCCACGTGTCTAGGGAATTAATGGGCGTGCCTGCTCGACTGCCGTGCCGAACGGGTGGTAGCACGTGTCGCCAAATCCGACGGAATGATTGCATATAAATATACGGAGTCCACCATATCTCCGGATTTTCACAGAAGCTTTCGAAAAATCTTCTTCCCTCACCTGGTGTCTGTCTCTGTTCTTCCTTCGGTGTCCTTCTCCTTCCATTTCTCACACTTGGTATATTCTGCTCCTTTTCCTTCTTCCTCTTTTTTTTTCTTTAAAAAAAAACTTCATAGCTGGAGATTCTGATGAGACCACCGTCCCCCTGAGAGATGCTACCCCGGAATCCTCTGCCTCCAGTAATGCAAGGGTTCCGGCAGGCAGATACTCAGCGTCCGGGTATCCCTCTATTCTGTCGGAGGAACGGCTGGTTGAGCTACGGGAAAGATATTTAATCCCTGACTCAGTCGTTCTCCGGTTACCCGGAGACGGAGAAACTCCGGATTCTCGTCCCCCAGGATGTGTGGTCATTTATGAATACCACCTCATTCTTGGGGTGCGCCTTCCTCTCCATCCCTTCATCCGCAATGTCCTCCGATGTTATAAGATTGCCCCCGGGCAACTCATCGTGAACGGATGGAGGGTGGTCCTGAGCTCGTTTGCCCTCTGGGCTCAGGCCAGTAACGGGGAGCTCACCGCTGAAGAGTTCCTCCGAATGTTCCGACTTAAGAAGGCACCCTCCAGCGAAGGCTGGTATTATCTATGCTACTGGCACCGGGATAATTTCGTGCTGGGGAAGCCCTCTTCAAATTATCCCGGATGGAGGAAACGCTGGCTCCTACGCTTCCGGGAACTGGGAATCCGCTTCTTCCAGGGGACCAGGAGTGAATCAATTTTTCTGTGAAGGTAGGCATAGTTCCATATTATACAAATTTCTTCAGTCAGACTTAGGGTTTTGGCGTTTTTAACTTCTGTTCGTATTCGCAGGTATCCCGGCTTTGACGAAGCCAAACTTGAAAGGAGGAATTCACTGAGAAAATCGTGAAAATTTACAAACTGCCTGCTCTCGACAGGCATATCGAGGCGTGTTTGTCATCCTCGCGACTCGCAGCGGCAGGATTAATATTCGGTGAAGAGATCGCTATGACAAAGGCTGGAGAGAAGAGGAGTTTGCTGCCTCGACTTAAAGGCACAAACCCTAAAAGGCAGAAGAAGTCGTCTGCCGGTCCTTCAAATCCATCTAACCAGAAGGGTGCTGATCAGTCTCCCCAGCTCGTGAGCACGGTAGGGGTGCCAACAGCCCCTGCGCCCGTCATTTCCTCGTTGGTGGTGTTCACTCCCCAAGTGTAGGGTTGCGAAGTAGTAATAATTCGGAAAGACTGAGTATCGTTCCCACAGAGATTTATGAATGGGTATTCTCTGAATTTGTCCAAAATAACTAGTAATTAAGATCCTATTAAGAACTAAATCTGAAAAATAGCAATTTGGGTTTAAACAGTGAATGTGTAAGGTAATTTCAATCTAAAAAGGCACTAAAGCGCCAAGGATCCACTTTTGATAAGTTTTAATGCATCAACACAACTAGGTCTCACATAACTCAATCGGAATCGAATTCATATCTCTATCCGATCGAAATATAGAGCGGTTCAATCAACAATTATCTAAAACAGTTGCTCATTCATTGATTCGATTCCCACAACGATGCTCAGACCTTGGGCACACTCAATTGTGTAGGCCAAGCCTCTTTCCAATCTAGTTGAGATTCACAACCATAGCTTTCATCAAATCCTGTCACTAGACTTGATTACAAATAATGATTAGAACTCTAATTAAATCAAAATCAATCAACAAACAACTATTCCAGATTATAACAAAAGATAAGAACTTTAGTTGAATGAGTTCCCACATGAAAATCAAGCCATTGCATACAAGGCAATCAAAGAATCTACCATGCCCGGAGTCGATGATAGATCAATGAACTACACAAACATAAACAATGCTCAGAAGCTAAATTACTAAGTTAGGATCACTAAGAATCACATGAGCCCGGAGTCATCAAGAGATCAAAGTAAAAAAACCCAACTAGTACTTGATTCAAACTCACATTAACTAAAATTCCTCAATTAAATCATAAAAAGGAAACCTAGGTTGCATCAATCCATCAAAAACAAATCAAAAGCTTCACCTCTTAGCCCTAGCTAAGAGGTTTTAGTTCATCTCTAACATCCTTGAACTAGAAGCCTCAAAAACATAAAAAACTACTAAAATAGGAAGAAAACTAGAAACTCGAAGTAGAATCCGTCTCCCAAGCAATCCCCACGTCCTAGCATGCCCTGGTATGAAGGGAAGAAGTCCTTTTATAGCTTGGAGGTGTCCATTACGTAAGAAACTTCCAGATTGCGCAAGGATTTACGCACTTGCGCAGAGAATTTCAGAGCCCGATTTAGAAACTGCTGTTTACGCATGGCCGACCTGGTTGCACGACCGGTCTGAGCTTGTAGACGACCGGTCGCACTGATCGATCGCAAAACATCCAAATCTATCCAGCGAGTTTGCATAATTTTTCAATCTTCAATTTTAATTTAAGGACCGGTCGCACGACCGGTCTGAGGTGTGGACGACCGGTCGCAGATGGTCCAAAGACATATGTGCAGAGAACTTTCTTCTGTTGAGTGGCCAGACCGGTCGGACGATCGGTCCTAAGCTTTGGACGACCGGTCGCACGACCGGTCGCATATGGCTTTTCTCTGTCTTCTTTTCTTCTCTCCTTTGCTTCTTTCTTCTACCCTTTCATGCTTGATCTTGTGGTCTCCAACGCTTGTAAAGTAGTTCTATTTAGCCTTGAATCAGTGAAATCTTCGTCTTGTTCCTACAATCACAAATCATGCATTAGAGTTGTCCTTTAAACATGTAAACCATGTATAATGAGTGATGAATTGGGGTTAGAATATGCAGAATTAAGAGCTCAACAGGTGGTCCCACCTGGACCACCAGTAATTAATATTACCGATAACTCCCCGAGGGATGATGGAGCGAGGTCCGGCTACCCCCCAGCCGAAGAATCTCGAGAGCCGACAGGGCCTCGGGAGTCGGTTCCTGCTCGCGAGTTGGCTCCTGCTGGCCAGACGGCTCCTGCTCACGAGACGGTTGCCACTCCCGTTGCGAGCACGGCTGGGCTGGTCGTTGCCCAGCCCTCTGTCAGTGGGTCATTTATTGTCCCTCGTCATCTCCACCCAATATGCAATTTTTTGTTCGACAACATCTCCCCCCAAACCTTCGGCACCCTCCCCGAGCTAAGCCCTGAAAACCTCTTCCTCGAGGTGGGAGTGAGGATGGTTCAGGTAACATGCCTTTTGATGTTGTTTTCTTGCTATCTTTGTCTGCTTCCGAGTATTTATCTCACAACCTTTCTTCTATTTCGCAGGGCTTGGACCTCATCTTACTAGACGAGGCGTGATATCCTCGCCGCCCGTCGTGTGATTGATGAGGCGAACGGGAAGAGGATCGCCTTGGAGAAGGCGGTCCAAGGAAGGGATCAGCTCCTCAAGTCCCGCGAGGCGTTGATCTCGAAGACAGATGAGGAGAAGAAGATCCTCATAGAGAAAGTCCAAGTCCTGACCGATAGGTACCAGGCTCTGGACTCCAACTTCGCCAAGCTCGCGGAGTTGAAGGAGAAAGCAGAGAGAGAAAGGGAGATCTTCCGCCAAGATAAGATCTCGCTGGAGGAGCGGCTCACAGAGACCAAGTCGTAGCTCAAGGAAGTCAGCGAAAATTTGGAAAAAGAGCGCTCCACTCTCGCGCAGCTCAAGGATGACTCGATCCACTGGGACGAGGAGAGGGTCACCCTTGTCAAAATGCTCTCAGAAGAAGGAACTCGAGCCATCACCGAATTTCAAACTTCACCGCTATATGACGAAGAAAGATATGAGTCATACGATGCAGGTCGCGACTTTGCACTACGAGTAGTGCAGCGGATGACCCCATCTTTTGATATGGGAGAATTCGAGAGGGTCGCGACTATCATAGCTGTGGAAGAGCAAGCTAGCTGCCGAGAATGAGGTGACCGAAGTCACTCAAGCTGGAGGGGTTCCCGATGTGGGCCCTGAAGTCGAGAGTGCGGCTCCTCCTCCAAGAGACTGATTTATCTTTTTCTTTTTTCTCTCCTGTATTTATTTTACTTATGATCAAATCTTTGTAAACAATTGATTATTAATGAAAAGAAACACCTTTTGATGATGATGTTGGTCTTCTCCTTTCCTTTTTCTCGTTTTTCCTTCATTACGCAATGAATGTCTTCATATTTAACTCAGCAATAATGAGTTATGCTCAATCCGGGGTGTTGTGATGACCATACCCTCGTGGAGATAGACTGATCTATCGATTGAGACTTTGATTCTACCAAGGGTAGACAATTTGGCCAAGAGAATGAATATTCTCTTCGGGACTACTCTAGTCCAAGTAAATGGGGCAGCGATCAAAAGATGACTTTAATTCTACCAAGGGTAGATGATTGGCCAAGAGAATGTATATTCTCTTCGGGGCTATTCTGGTGCAAGTAAATGGAGTAGCGACCAAAAGACGACTTCTTCAGTTCTTATTCATTTGAATGTCGTTAAGAGTTACATCGAATCAAGGGAAATATTGTAGCAAGTGTTCCAGTGCCAAGGGCGACGTACGAGTCTTCCCTGCATATCTTCAAGATAATAAGTGCCGGGTCGCACAATTTTGATGACTCGATACGGGCCTTCCCAATTTGGATCAAGCGATCGAGCAGGAACTCCAAGGTTCTGTCTGAGGACTAAATCGCCGAGCTGGAAAGCTCTAGGCCGAACTTTAGCATTTCGGTAGCGAGCAATCCGTTGTTGATATGCGGCTACTCGCATCTGGGAGGCATTTCTCCTCTCTTCCAAGAGATCAAGATGAAGTCGAAGACTTTCCTGATTACATGTGGGGTCATACTGCTCGATTCGATACGAGGGCACTTGAATTTCAACTGGTACTACTGCGTCGATACCAAATGCTAAGGAGAAAGGAGTTTCGCCTGTTGATGTACGAGTTGTAGTTCTATATGCCCATAAGACTTCCGGCAGGAGTTCTGGCCACATACCTTTACACTCACCAAGCTTGGTCTTTAAATGATGCTTAATGATTTTATTCACTGCCTCAACTTGCCCAATTACCTGAGGATGATATGGAGAGGTGCGGATGTTGTGTATCTTCCACTTTTCGCAGAATTCATCGAAAGCGGCATTGTCGAATTGTGTTCCGTTGTCGGTAATTATAGTGTGAGGGAGTCCATAACGGCATATAATATTTCTCCAGACAAACTTAGTAGTCTGTTTTTTCAGTGATTCCGGCTAATGGCTCCGCCTCGACCCATTTGGTGAAATAATCGACTAGCCACGATTGCGAACCTATTTTGTCCTTTCCCGGTAGGCAAAGGCCCGATGATATCGACCCCCCATTGGGCGAAGGGCCAAGGGCTATCAATTGGTGTCATTTGCTCGGACGGTGTATGAGGTATGGGAGAATATCGCTGACATTTATCACATTTTTTAGAGAATTCGATTGCATCTGCCTTCATAGTGGGCCAATAGTACCCTTGCCTCATCACCTTGTATGCTAGGGATCGTCCCCTTGGGTGGTTACCACATGCCCCCTGGTGTATTTCATCTAGAACACGATGTGCTTCTTCTGGGTGAAGACACCTTAAATAAGGCAAAGAAAAACTCTTACGTAATAAGATCCCATTCTGTAAAGTGTACCTGGTAGCTCGATATCGGATTTGTCGTGCGGATTTCTTGTCGTCTGGAAGAGCTCCATCTCTGAGATAAAGGGTGATGGGATCCATCCAACATGGAGAGGGATGGACCTCGGTTGCTTGCTCAGGAATTATTTGGTTGATACTCAATGTCTGGAGGTGCTCGATAGGAATTGAACGGGATAACTCAGATTCTGGTGCAGAGGCCAGCTTTGCTAAAGAATCTGCGAGTTTATTCTTCTCGCGAGGGATATGAGTTATTTCATAATTCTTCAGTTTTGCGAGCAAGATGAGTACTCTAGATTTGTATAATGCCATTCTTTCTTCTTTTGCTTCGAATTCGCCGAGTACCTGATTAACTATGAGCTGAGAGTCACTGTGAATAAGTAGATTCTGAATGGAGAGGACGTTGGCCAGTTCGAGGCCACGATCAGAGCCTCATATTCTGCCTCATTATTTGAGATGCGAGAATCGAACCGTAAGGCGTACTGGAAATGCGACCCGTCTGGAGCAACTAGAATTAGGCCGGCTCCGCTGCCAGTGACCCGAGAAGACCCGTCCACAAAGAGTGACCAGGATGGTTAGTCGCTGGTCGCGGAATTATCATCGGGAGAGGAGTATGTGAATTCGACGATGAAGTCAGCCACGGCTTGTCCCTTGATCGCGGTCCTGGGGCAGAAGGAAATATCGTGCTCACTGATTTCAATCGCCCATTTAGTTAATCGCCCTGAAACGTCAGGGTTTTTGAAGGACTTGCCATAACGGATGATTTTTTGGTACTAATATAGCATGGGCCTGGAAGTATGGTCGCAGTTTTCTGGCTGTCGTGACTAAAGCAAGGGCCAACTTCTCTATATCAGAGTACCGGGTTTCGACATTCACCATTGCTCGACTAATATAATAAACGGGTCTTTGTACCCCGGAATCCTCTCTTATTAGAGCGGCACTAACGGCCGTAGAAGACACGGACAAATAAAGAAGAAGTTGCTCGTGTGCCATGGGCTTTGATAATATGGGGGGTACGCTCATGTATTGCTTCAGTTTTTGGAACGCTTCTTCGCATTGCGCCGTCCACTCCCAACCAGACTTGGCAGTGGTTCGGAGGAGTTTGAAGAAGGGTAAGCACTTGTCAGAGGCCCGCAAGATGAACCTATTTAACGATGCAATGCAACCAGCTAGGCGTTGGACGTCCTTGAGAGTGGCCGGAGAGTTCATCTCGATCAATGCTTTTATCTTTTCGGGATTCGCCTCGATTCCTCGCTGACCGACCATAAACCCCAAAAATTTTTCGGCCGACACTCCGAACGCGCATTTCTCTGGATTTAATTTCATCTGATACTTCCTCATTAAGTTAAAGGCTTCTCGAAGATCAGCAAGGTGGTCTTTCCCTATGACGCTTTTCACGAGCATATCGTCGATATAAACCTCCATATTCCTGCCGATTTGTGCTGCGAATATTTTATTGACGTGGCCCCTGCATTTTTTAGACCAAAAGCCATCACTTGGTAGCAATACAAACCTCGGTCAGTGATGAAGGCTGTGTGCTGGCGATCAGGTGGGTACATCATAATCTGATTGTAACCAGAATAAGCGTCCATGAAACTTAGCAGGGCGTGCCCTGCCGTCGAATCAACCAGTTGATCGATTCGTGGTGTCGAGAAGCTGTCTTTTGGACACGCTTTGTTTAAATCAGAATTGTCAACGCACATCCTCCATTTGCCATTGGATTTTCGAACGAGAACCACATTCGTGACCCAATCTGGGTATTCGACTTCCTTTATAAAATTGACTGTAAGCAACTTTTCAACCTCGGCCTTGATTACCATTTGCCTTTCTGCAGTGAAGGCACGTCGACGCTGATGAACGGGTTTATACTTTGGGTCAACATTCAAACGATGTGCTATGATACTGGGATCGATGCCAGGCATATCTCTATGAGACCAAGCAAACACGTCTTGATATTCGGTGAGAAAACTAATCAGATTTTTTCGAAAGACGTCAGTTAAAGAAGATCCAATATATACGACTTTTGACGAATCTCCTTCGATTAAGGGGATTGCCACTGTTTCTTCCCCGGGAGCTCCTGATTGGAGAGCATTCTCCCTCGGATCCAATGATGCGGCCGTCGGAAGACTTGATGAATCTTGTGCCACCATCATAACTGAAGTCGCCTGTGCTTTCTTTCGATCTTGTACAGCTATCTCATAACATGATCGGGCTTCTTTTTTATTCCCTCGCACAACTCCAACACCATTCAGGGTAGGAATTTCATGCATAAATATAAAGGATGTAAAGCTGCCCCAACCTTATTAAGGGATGGCTGCCCTAAAATGGCGTTGTATGCTGACCTTTGATCTACCACGAGGAAATTCACAAAGATACTCGTTTTTGCTAGATTCTCACCAAAGGTGACTGGAAGGTCGATGCTTCCTTTTGGTGTCACCACTTCGCCCTCGAAACCGACGAGAGGAGTTGAGACTAGCTTGAGCAGGCTTCTGGCAAGTGCCATTTTATTGAAAGCCTCCAGGTAGAGAATATCAGCAGAGCTACCTGTATCCACCATAATACGATGAGTCAGATAATTTGATACCTTTAGCGTGACTACGATGAAGTCTTCGTGAGGGAAGTGAATTCCCTCCGCATCTTCGAGGGAGAAGGAAATCGAAGGATGGCTGGACTCGGGAGTTCAGTTCCAACCAGTAGATATGCTGGGGCTTCTTGGATGCCTTATGGGTATATGCTTTTCTTGAAGCTCGAGAATCTCCCCCGCAAGCCGGTCCTCCGGCGATGGTCCGTATCTCCCCGGTAGGCTCAGCGTCTTCTTGTGAAGTCTGTCGATGAGGTGATTTCTTCTGATGTGGCGGGGCTTCCCCCCTTTTTAGTGAGCGACCTTGTCGGATAACATAATCTTGAAGATGACCTTTTCGAATAAGAGCTTCAATGTGGTCACGCAAAGATATACAATCCTGAGTGTTGTGCCCATGATCTTTATGAAAATAACAAAACTTGTTCTTATCTCTTTTTTCGGGATCAGATTTGATCTTTGCGGGCCATTTCACATCTGGCCTATTCTTGATCTCCATTAGCACCTTTTCCGGAGGCCGGTTGAGGGGAGTGTAATTATGGTACTTACCGGAGTAAACTTTCTTTGGAGAGCGGTCTCGCTGATATTTCTTATCCGAAGGAGATGTTTCCTCCGGCTTGCGCTTCTTGCCTTGTATGCCATGACGTGCTAGAGCAACTTCTTCTGCATTAATGTACTTTTGAGCTTTAGTTTGGAATTCTGTTATGGTTTTAGGAGGATTTTTGTCCAAAGCGAATCTGAATTTTTCGCTTGTAATTCCAGCTATGAGGGCGGTGAGACCTTTTTCTTCGGTATAGCCTTCAGTTTGGACGGCTTCGGTAGTGAATCGTACTGTAAATTCCTTTATTGTTTCCCCATGCTGCTGTTTCAAATCCATTAAGTGGGACGCCAGCTTTTTGGTGCGGATACTTCCCATGAATTAAGAGAGGAATAGCTCCGATAGCTGTGAAAAGGAACTAATAGATCGAGGCTTTAGCCCCCAGGAACCACGTACGAGCTGCCTCCTTTAAGGTTAGGGAAAAAGCTCTACACATGATTTCCAACCCATGTCCTTCCAACTCCATAAGAGATCTATACGTTTCTAGGTGTTCGAGAGGATCGCCGATACCTGTATATGGAGTGATGACGGGCGTACGATACTTTTTAGGTAAAGGTGCTTCCATAACCTCAGCGGGTGAACGGAGACTCGATCGGTGCATCGACGCCATTACGACAGATGGTCGATTTGCCTGATATCGTTGTTCCATATCATCAAAACGATCATGGATTCTTTTAAGGTCTCCTTCCCATGGTAAAGTATAAGCTGACGTTTCGACGGTGGACCCCTGAGGTTGTTGTTGGTGAGAAGTACTGGAATGAATGGAATGCAGGGACAACACAGGAGGTTGGTTGCCGAGTGGCATTCGGTTTGATGGAGGATGGTTTGGTTGGACCTGTGGTTCGTCCATAGAGTGTCTGGAAGCCACCGGTATGGGTTGTGCCGGTAACCCTTCGGAAGGTAGTCTCTGAGGCCCCAGGAAATGTTGATCAAGACGATTCGACAGGGCTTGAAATCCAGCGTTAAGGGTTAGTAGTGTGTTTCCGAGGAAACGCATGGCATCTTCTTGATTAGCTGGAAACCTCAAACAATGGATTTTGTGATGGCACGTTAGGATCTCCTTAAAGGATGCCTGTCGAAGTAGTTGGAGGGATAAGCATTGGTTCCATGCCATCAGGTGGAGGAGGTGCCTGCCTTGAAGTGGAAGGATGAACTGTCTTTTTAGGAGGCATAGTGGAAGGATTTTGATCAGTGGTGAGAGCGATAGATTTTAATGGTCAAATCGATCCCACAGACGGCGCCAAGCTGTTTACGTCACGTTTTGTAACAGGATCCTTCAGATATTCGCCTTCCTTCCAAGGTATTCCCTTCTTGGACCTGAAAAGAGACAAAAAGAAACTATGGGTGGCCGGCGTCTAGCCGTTAGCCCTCCGATGCTTAAGTTAGATAAGGCAGCGCTGGAAGAAGAGTAAAAATAGATGATGGGGGCTAGAGACTGAGTATTGTGTACCTTCTTATTGATGAAACCATCTGTTTATATAGATCCGAATGTCCCACTCTGTTATGTAAGATACCGAGATCATCTAATGATTTCATGGGATAAGGTGTATATCCTGCTTATCCTCAGATAAAGGAACAGTCTAATCCAATTAGTCATCTGGTCAACTACGTTCCTTGATAGCGATCTCTTGAGATACGGAACCATAAATGAAGATAAGCCCAAAATCGGCCTATACGGGCTGCTGGTACTATAGGTTAAGGGATGTCATCGCTAATCATCGGTAGTCAAAGGTGCTCACACGTCGGGAGCTGCTCGCGAGACAAGCTGCTCGCATATTAAGATGTGACGCCTTTTAACGACTACGAGAAGGACTGCTCGCAGGTCGATAAGGATATTTCCCACCTTCCAATATTAGACTATTGACCATAAGGGCTAGAAGACTCGGTAACTGTGTGCCGTATTTATCTAATATGCGAGACGTGACCAGGTGAGCTCGAGAGTCGAATAAAGCTGCTTGCAGAATCAGGACATCGCGAGAATATACGAGCATCGCTATTTTGACTATAACAGTGAGCATTTGTAGAACATGAAGGACCGTCTTACTTCTACACCAGTCCTCAGTCTTCCCTCTAGGAGTGAAGGATTCGTGGTTTTTACAGATGCCTTGCATATTGGTTTAGGTGTTGTCCTGATGCAGCATGGTAGACCCGTGGCCTTCGCGTCTCGCCAGCTTAAGGTCCATGAGCAGAACTACCCCACACATGATCTGGAGCTAGCAGCGGTAGTCTTTGCATTGAAGGTGTGGAGGCACTATCTTTATGGGGTCAGGTTCGAGCTCTTTTCCAACCATAAGAGCCTGAAGTACCTCTTCTCGCAGTCCGAGTTGAACATGAGGCAGAGACGCTGGATGGAGTTCCTGAAGGAATATAATTTTGATCTTCAGTACCACCCTGGCAAGGCCAACGTGGTGGCAGATGCCCTTAGCTGTTAGCCACGAGGCCTGGTGGCTCTTATGATGGTCCGACAGTGGAGGATGCTCGAGGATGTTGTCGAGTATGATTTTGAGCCGAGCCTGCAGTCTTCTATCGCACAGTTATCGAGCTTGTTGATTCAACCCTCTCTTGTTTCTAGGGTGATCGAGGCTCAACAAGTTGATCAGACGTTGCAGGATTTTCGAGCAGAGGCCGCGTTAGAGGGTCAGTCAGATTGGCAGATTGGGTCAGATGGTGGACTTCGTTTCAAGGGTCAGGTTCTGTGCCCCAGATATTCCTCAGTTGCGCAGAGATCTTATGTATGAGGCACACTGATTGAGGTTCACGATTTACCCGAGCTCTACCAAGATGTATCGTGATATAAGGAGGCAGTATTTCTGGGCCGGTATGAAGCGTCAGATTGCCAGTTTTGTGGCTAAGTGTGACACTTGTCAGCGTGTCAAGGCCGATCATCGCAAACCCCCAGGTCCCTTGCAGCCGTTGAGTGTGCTCGTTGTGGAAATGGGAGCACGTGACCACAGACTTCATTATGGGCTTGCCGAGGACTTAGAGCAATCACGACGCCATCTGGGTTGTTGTTGATCGTCTTACAAAGTCGGCACATTTCCTTGCGATACGTGCGACCTGGCCATTGGACCGACTTGCAGAATTGTTTATTGAGGAGATTGTGAGACTACACGGTGTCCCAGTTTCGATCGTTTTTTACCGAGATCCGAGATTTACGTCGCGGTTCTGGAGGAGTTTTCAGAAGGTGATGGGGCCTTCCTTGAAGTTCAGCACCGCATATCATCCTCAAACTGATGGACAGACCGAGAAGGTCAACCAGATCCTTGAGGACATGCTTCGAGCTTACATGTTGGAGTTCTCAGGTAGTTGGGACAAACACCTGCGTTTGGCTGAGTTTGCATACAATAACAGCTACCAGGCGACTATCGGTATGGCTCCTTTTGAGGCGTTGTATGGTAGACCTTGTAGGTCTCCTAGTTGTTGGACCAAGGTTGGGGAGCGTCGTTTCCTAGGTCTCGAGTTGGTGTAGAAGACATCCGAGGCTATCAATATCATCAGGCAAATAATGCATACAGCTCAAAGTCGACAGAAGAGTTTTGCAGATCGTCGACGTCGTCCCCTAGAGTTTTCCATTGGGGATCGTGTGTATCTCAGGGTCTCACCCATGAAGGGCGTGGTTCATTTTGGAGTCAAGGGGAAGCTTGCCCCGAGATTCATTGGACCCTTCGAGATCACTGGGCACGTTGGCGTCGTGGCCTATCAGATTGCCTTGCCACTTCAGTTGTCTGACGTCCACAACGTTTTTCATGTTTCTATGTTACGGAAGTGTGGGTCAGACATGGTTCCTGTGATAGATTGGCAGCCGTTGGAGGTTCGTGAGGATGCTTCTTACATTGAGCAGCCAGTTCGTATCCTTAACCGGAAGGAGCAGGTCCTCCGGACCAAGGTCATTCTTTTAGTGAAGGTCCAGTGGAGTCATCATAGCGCAGATGAGGCGTCGTGCGAGCGAAAGGCAGAGATTCGCGAGTCTTATCCCCATCTTTTCGATGATTGATTGTATCTGTATGATTGCTTTTCGCTTGGTATGTATATTTAGTGATGTGATTCCTTTTTTCTTATAATCTTCGGCAAGTTAGGGTTTGTAGTGCAAATTTCAAGGATGAAATTTTCTGTTAGGAGGGGAGAGTTGTAAGACTCGTACCCTGATTTGCCCTCCGAACGTTTAGTTTCCGGTGCCGGTACGTCCCGGATGGACCAGATTAATGAGCCTTGATCGCGACCCTATTTTAGTACAGCATCGACCCAAGACCTATACCCCGGTGACCGCGTAGGCGCTGCGATTCCAACGCCGCGCGGCACGTCCCGTTGCGATACCCGGTGTGAAAGTTGTGATCATTTGCGCAATCCGAGGCATGCCGCGCAACGCGCGTGTGGCGCTGGCCCCACTTGCACAAATCCCAAGAAAATGTCAAATCAATCAATCAATCACCCTCACCCTCACCCATACCCCTCTCATCACCCTAGTCTACACAAGCCATACCCACCCCATCCCTCTCTCACCACAAAATCAACACAAACCATACCTCCCATACCATCCTACCCCCTCCCATGCTAGCCATCATCATTACATCACCTAAGAAAACCCCCCCAAACACCCCAAGCAATCTCACGTCCATAGCATTTCCAAGAAGAAGAGAGAGAGAGAGAGAGAGAGAGAGAGAGAGAGAGAGAGAGAGGATTAAGAAGAGAGAGATTAAGAGGGAGTTAGAGGAATTAGAAGGTGGAGATCAAGCTTGGAGGACCCCGATCACCATCCGGACCGTCCGATCGTCAATCCAACCCCATCCAACCGTCCAACCATCATTGTGAGTGCAAGACCTTTCATTTTCTTTGTTTTTTTTAGCCCACCTTGTGATGGACAATCAGATGGATGGATTGGATCATCCATGAATGGGCCCCACATGACTAGAAATATAATAATAATTATAATAAGAAAAAAAAGGGGATGGAGAACTAGGCCGTTGGACAGACAGCGTCCAGAGGACGCTGCTGCCCAGCAGCGCTTGGGTGAAGCCTATGTGGGGCGTTGACCATGGGCCCCACTCATGGGACCCAACTTGATGCTTGCGTAATATCCACACCGTCTGTCTGTTCCTCCAGCCCATTTTAAGGCTGGGCACTAAAAATGAAGCAGATCCAGATCTCAGGTGGACCACATCATAGAAAACAGTGGAGATAATGATGCCCACTGTCAGAACTTCCTTGGCTCGCCTTGATGTTTCTAAGCTGAATCACCTGTCCAATATTGAACTCTAAGGGTTCCTCATGAGCTGGGGAACCTAATAGACGGAGTGGATCGTCCCCAAGTGGGCCCCACTTGAAATAAACAAAAGAAGAAAAAAATGGAGAACGTCTATACGCCGGACGTTCACAGCGTCAGGGATGCTGGAACTGTCCAGCGTCCAAGCGGCATGGGTGGGGTCCCCACTCATGGGACCCACCTTGATGTGTGTGTTGAATCCACACCGTTTATCTATTTTCCCAGATCATTTTAGGGCCAAGGCCCAAATATGAAACCGATCCAAATCTTAAGTGGACCACACCACAGGAAATAGTGGAGATAATGAAGCCCACTGTAGAAACTGATAGTATATCTTTTCTTGTCAATTGGCGTGTTGGTTGGTCGCGTCTTGTCTTTTGAGCCCAGGTCGAAGTATTGAAGAATCAAGACCTGAAGATTACGCTTCGTCCATTGCTCAAGCTCATGCTGAAACAAGATCCCAGGTAAGTTGCATATAAATCGACCATAGGAAACCCAAAACATCAAAGAATGGCGTAAAGACTCACACATTTTACTCTCTTGACCCTTACACGAGTTGATCAGACTTGTGGTCCTTGGCTGGTGCGAAACGTATTGAAGATATGTCCATACATTGGACCCTATGCACCTCATCACTTCATAACTTGAAGTAATCCGCTGATGTGTTGATGAACTTTGTCACAGCAAACCATCTAGACAAGCCGACCGGTCTTCACCGGTCGGCCAGGCTTCTCAACACAACAGCAGCCTGCTGAGATGAAGCAAATGGGCATCTAAAGGCATCTAAAAGAATCACAGACCTTGCTGTGGATTTGCTGCTGGGGCTGCCGACCGGTCTTGACCGGTCGGCCAAGTATTTCAAGTTATACAGAATCCTGCTGGATTCAATTCAGATTGATTGCCGACCGGTCTTGACCGGTCGGCCGGTTATTCAACTCATTCCAGCAAGCATAGCCGACCGGTCAAGACCGGTCGGCCTGTTATTTTTAAAGTGTTCCAGCAAGGGGGTCCGACCGGTCTTGACCGGTCGGCCTAGGTTTTTCATTTGCTCCAGCAAGGGGGTCCGACCGGTCTTGACCGGTCGGCCTATTCTTTGATCCTCTACAGCAAGGGGGTCCGACCGGTCTTGGCCAGTCGGCCAGTCCCAGATATGGCCTTGTGTTTCAAATGACGACCGGTCCGTCCGACCGGTTGAGATACTTCTCTGACAGGTCGGTCGTGACCGTTTTAGATCCGTTGGGGCCATCATTTGGGGCTCTATATAGCCAGGACTTGAGGTCTTTTATGTTATGCATTCAACACCCTTCAAGAGCTAAGAGAGAGAGAGCTTTTACTCACATCCTCCTACCCTCTTTGTTCTTGTTCCCCTTGAGTTCATCATTCAAACCTAGCCATTAATGGCTTTTCACTGAGTATTCAAAGCTCGGTTTGAAGTATGAACTCAAGACCTTCATTCATGGCTGACCTACCTTCCGAATATATCTATCAGGTCATTTATAGCCATTGAATGCTTGAAGTTTGGTAGTTCCCTCATTACCATTGCATTGAATAGGCAAGAGGAACTAAACCAACTCTCTCCCAACTACCCGGCATCAACATATCCTCATCATTTGCATTGGTAGCTGATCTTGGGAGCACAAAGAGAAGCTGAAGTACGTGGAGCTGAAGCTACTCATCAAAGGCATCGAATCGGGGCTCAATCGTCTAGGTATGTCTAGTTTTTTAGAGTCCATCTATTCATTCACTATTCCCTGGATTGGGAAACTCCGGCGGGAGGGTACGTGACCATCCTTGGATTAGGATTGGTGAGAGTTTGAGATCCAAACTCATCAAGTCCCAGGATTGGGCCATCGGCGGATGGTAAATGCGGTCCTAGATCAAAGGATGTCAAGGTTGGTGGTTAACCTGATTTAAAACCAAGACTATAGTGAAATCCAGTGGTCTCATAGGTTGAGATCGTGAACCGGGAGTGGAGTAGGGAAACCGAACCACTATAAATCGATGTGCATTGTAAGATTGAATGATTGCTATGTGTTGAATGTTTTAGTCAATCATGAATGCTAACTGTTTGATGAAATGACTATGATAGTCCTTGCTTACAAACTGCTCATATAAATGCCTTGAATGCTATTGTGATTATCTTATTTGATAAGATTGACTTGGTTAGTTTTTAATTGTAATTGGAATTTAAAAAGTCCTATTCACCCCCCTCTAGGACATTAGGCATATCTCCAAGTATCTCTATAGGCGGTAAAACCGCAATTTCAATTGGTATCAGAGAGGGTTCCTCCGTTCAGGTTTAAAAACCTGGAGTGAGATCTTAAGAGAGCTTGAAAATATGTCTAGAGAGGACTCTTCATCCGTTACTAAGCCTCCCTTCTTTGATGGGTCAAACTATCCATATTGGAAAGCCCGAATGCGCATCTTTTTGGAATCCATTGATTCGGACGTTAGGGATATGATTAATATTGGATATAAACCCCCAATGGTCACTATATGTAAGGAAGGTGAACCGGATGTCCTCAAGCCAAAAGAAAAGGCGATGTGGACCGATTATGATAAAGCTCAACGGGTTCATAATGCCAAAGGGCTGAATGCCATCTTTTGTTCAGTGTCTAAAGATGAATTTGGCCGGATTCAAAATTGCACAACCAGTAAGCAGGCATGGGACATTCTTGAAGTTACTCATGAAGGAACGAGCATTGTTAAAAATTCAAAACTTCAGCGTCTCTCCACACAATTTGAAAACATCACTATGGAGGAGAACGAAACATTTACTGATTTCTATACCAAGCTGAACAAGATTACAAATGAAATGTGGGGGTTGGGGGATCCCGTTCCGGAGCATAGACTATGTAGGAAAATTCTGAGATCCCTATCGGAACGGTTCTCTTCCAAAGTTATTACCATCGAAGAATGTAGGGACCTAAATACCATGAAAGTTGAAGAACTTCTCGGGTCCCTTCAAACCTATGAGCTAGGTTTCAAAACTCCCTCCAAATCCAAAAGTACAGCCCTGAAATCTTCTCACAAAAAATAAGAATCTGAATGTGGAAGTGAGGAAGATCCAGACTTAGAAGAAATGGCACTTATGGCCAAGAAATTTCAAAAGTTCTTCAAAACTAAGGGAAATACTTCTAGAAGGAAACCCTACCAGAAGGGTAAACCTTTTGATTCTAAGAACAACAAAGGAAAATTTGTTAAGTCAAAAGACCCTCAATGCTACAAGTGTAAAGGATTTGGTCACATTGCATCCGAGTACACTAATAACAAAGCCAAGAAAAAGGCAATGGCGGCTACATGGGATGAGACTGAAGAATCAGAATCAGTCCTATACCAAAGTGAGGAGGAGCAAGGTTCAATCAGAATTTTAATGGCCTCCATTACTGATATTGTGCCTCAAATTGAGCAAATTGCAAAGATCACCGGAGACATTGATGATCATGAATCCTCTAACACTGAAAATGACTCCTTGAGTGATGATGAGAATGAGGAGGAAGGCCTTCAGGAGGTATATAACCAACTATACATTGAAAATATAAATACCATCAACAAGTTGGGCCAAATGAAGGCTGAAAATGATAAACTGATGAAAAATCTTGACGGATTGAAGATAGAGAATCAAAAGTTGGGTCAAGATTTAGAAGAGTTGAAAAGGAAGAATGATGAGCTTGAACAAGAAAAGAAAAAGCTCATAAGTAGTGAATCTCTAGACAAGCATGCTAGACTTGAGAAAGAACTCAAAGAGGCGAACACTGAAATTGATCGACTTAAGTGTCAAGTCGTTGACTCTAGAAGACGGTTCGCCCAAGGAGAAGAAAATCTTGAAAAACTCCTAGGTGTTGTAAGATCACCAAGGGACAAAAGAGGTTTGGGCTATGATAGTCACACTTCAAAAACTACCTCAGTCCATCCAATTGTAAGAAAAGATCATGGTGAATCAGGGAGTAAAACTAGAGCATCTCCTGTCTGCCATGCTTGTAGAGACATTGGCCACTTAAAATTTGAGTGCTTGGTATTCAAAAATCCGGTCAGAAACTTGAAAGGTAAATTTATACCGACCGGGAAAAATGTCCAAGCTAATTGGAATCCTCCCATGCATTCTTCACCTAAGAGGGGAAACATTTGAAAGAATTATCCTGCTCTTCCTAGGAAGGACAAGAGGATGGATGAACTATTGGAGCAAATTAAAATACTGAATTTGAAAACTGCTCTTCTCTTGCGTGAAAAGGAAAAATCTGATTCTCCCAAGAAAACTAGAGAATCTCACCATAAGAACACCTCTCATAAAAGGACAACAACTAAATGGGTTGTAAAGAACAAGTGCTTAGTCATTCATACTGCCTTAAAAGCTGGGAATACCCCTAGATGGTACTTGGATAGTGGTTGCTCTAGACACATGACAGGTGATAGATCTCAATTTTGTGCATATGACGAATTTGATGGTGGGTCGGTCACATTTGGTGATGGGAACATAGCTAAAATCATTGGTAAAGGAACCATTACAGGGCCAGGTTTGCCCGAAATTGAAAATGTGCTGTATGTTGATGGCCTCAAACACAACTTACTGAGTATCTCACAGATTTGTGATGAAGAGCACTCAGTAAGCTTCTCCAAAGATATGTGCAAGATCTTGAACTCCACAGGAAAATTAGTCATGAAAGGTCTACGCACAGGAGACAACTACTATGTCATTGAAAATCACAACAATTCAAGCTCCTCCACCATGTGTCATGTGGCCGTTCAGGATGAAACAGAATTATGGCACCATCGACTCGGTCATGTACATTATAGAAATCTGTTTAAACTGAGTCAGAAAAATTTGGTGAGAGGTCTACCCAAGATGGGTAAAAGACCAAATACTGTGTGCGCCGCATGCCAAAAAGGTAAACAAATCAAGGTGGCACACAAGAGAACCTCTATCCTGGTCACATCAAAACCATTTGAAATGCTACACATGGACCTAGTTGGTCCTACCAGGGTACTTAGCCAAGGTGGAAAACGATACTTCTTTGTAGTCATTGATGATTACTCCAGATTCGCATGGGTCGCCTTCCTAAGAGAAAAATCTGACACTTTTGAGGAATTCAAAAAACTAGTGAAGCGACTTCAAAATGAAAAAGGATATATGGTAGCAAGAATCAGGAGTGATCACGGCGGTGAATTTGAAGATCATCGTTTCAAGGCATTATGTGATGAATTGGGCATTCGTCATGAGTTCTCAGCACCCAAAACACCTCAACAAAATGGGGTTGCTGAAAGGAAAAACAGAGTATTGTTGGATATGGCTACAGCTATGCTTAATAATAAAAAACTTGCTCAAAATCTGTGGGCCGAAGCTGTTAACACTGCCTGCTATATTATTAATCGAGTTTATTTAAGGGCAGGTCTAAACAAAACAGCTTATGAACTGTGGTGTGGAAAGACACCGAATGTTAAATACTTTAAGGTCTTTGGTAGTACATGCTATATTCTGAGAGACCGAGAAAATTTGGGAAAGTTTGAATCCAAAAGTGATGAGGGTATCTTCTTAGGATACTCATTAAATAGTAGAGCTTTTCGTGTCTACAACCTTCGAACCTCATCAGTTCAAGAGTCAATCAATGTGACTATGGATGATAGCTTGGATAAACCTGTGTCTCCAGGTGATGAAGAAGAAGATGAGGGCATATACGAGATAGGTAAATCTGATAAACCACCCTCATCTCCAAATGCCCCCACTGCTCCTGGTGATGTACAAATCGTCAAGGATCACCCCCTCAATCAAATCATTGGGGATCCTAGCATTGGTGTCAAAACCAGGAGGCAGTTGGAGGCAGTCAATAGTCACCTGTGTTTCACATCAAAAATAGAACCAAAAAATGCTGATGAAGCTCTAAATGATGAATTCTGAATTCTTGCAATGCAGGAAGAGCTTCAACAATTTATTAGAAATGAAGTATGGTATCTGGTCGACAGGCCGGAAAGGAAAAGTGTTATTGGAACCAAATGAATTTTCAAGAATAAATCCGATGAATCTGGGAATGTGATACGAAATAAGGCTCGGTTAGTGGCTCAAGGTTATTCACAAATTGAAGGCATTGATTTTGATGAAACATTTGCCCCTATAGCCAGACTCGAGTCTATTAGAATTCTTATGGCTATTGCTTGTGCGTTAAAATTCAAACTATTTCAAATGGATGTAAAGAGCACCTTCTTGAATGGTATTCTTGATGAGGAAGTGTATGTTGAACAACCAAAAGGATTCATTGATCCTAAGTATCCTCACAAAGTGTACAGGTTGAAAAAGGCGCTTTACGGACTCAAGCAAGCACCCCGTGCATGGTATGAACGCTTAACTCATTTTCTTATAAACCATGATTTTGTTAGGGGGAGCGTTGACAAAACTCTATTTATTAGAGAAGCCAAGAATTCTGTGTTGATTGCCCAGATTTATGTGGATGACATAGTTTTTGGATCCACTTGTGAGAAAATGTCCATCTCCTTTGCTGAATTAATGACATCTGAATTTGAGATGAGTATGGTAGGAGAACTGAACATGTTTCTAGGGCTTCAAGTAAAACAACTTGCATCAGGTATATTCATTACTCAAGCCAAATATGCTAAAGACCTTGTTAAGAGATTTGGCTTAGACTCTGGTCGTTCCTACACTACACCTATGAGCACCACTGTTAAATTATCAAAAGACCTTGCAGGGAAAAGTGTAGATCAACACCTTTATAGAAGCATGATTGGTAGTCTTCTTTATCTCATTGCTAGTAGACCAGATATTGCTTTTAGTGTAAGTGCTTGTGCTCGGTTTTAGGCTGATCCCAAAGAATCTCACCTTACCGCTGTTAAGCGGATTATTCGGTTTGTTGGATGCACCACCGAATACGGTCTTTAGTACCCCTTTGATTCCTCTACAGATATTGCAGGGTATTCAGATGCCAACTGGGCTGGTAACATGGATGATCGTAAATCAACCAGCGGTGGGTGTTTTTATATTGGAAATTGTCTTGTGGCGTGGCATAGTAAGAAACAAAACTCCATCACTTTATCCACTGCCGAAGCAGAATACATTGCTGCTGGTAGTTGTTGTGCCCAATTATTATGGATGAAACAAACCTTGACCGATTATGGGATCAAACAAGGCACAGTGACTCTATTTTGCGACAATACGAGTGCCATAAATATATCGAAAAATCCAGTTCAGCACTTGCGCACTAAGCACATAGACATTAGGCACCATTTTATTCGAGAATTGGTTGAAGATCAAATAATATCTTTTGAACATGTGCCTACCGAGAATCAGCTAGCTGACATCCTAACAAAACCTTTGGACTCGGTTCGCTTTGCGAACCTCCAGAAGTCCATCGGTGTTGGATGTATCTATTCTATCTAACAAGTGTATGTTTTGTAGGAAAAATCTAAGGATTAAGCCTCTCTTTCTGATCTTTATAGGTATATCTGAGGATCTTTGCCTCTTTTCATTGCTTTCCACGAATACCCGGGATCATAGTCCTATATTCTTGCCCTTTATCGATAAATCTGGACCTTAAGGGTCCCTCATTTTGTGTTAAGGTGTACTGTGGTACACCATGACCATGGGTGTTGTATCCTTGGTAAGGGTACCTGTGTTTAAAAGAAAATGGTCTGTCCAAAGGACAGACTTTCTTCTCCAAGAAATTGCAGAAATGGTCTATCCAAAGTGCAGGAATTCTACGCTAGGATAAAATCTTGCCAGCGGACCGGTCAGGACCGGTCGGCCTTCAGTAAAAACCAGTCTGGGTTCATTCAGTTATGCCAGCCGACCCGTCAAGACCGGTCGGCCTATGAAGAAACAGTTGTTGGACCACTAGTTTGCGTCCCACGACCGGTCACGACCGGTCGTGCATCTCTAATACAGCAGCCCGCGCGTGAGACGTCCGTATGGGGGGGGTATTTAAAACAGTTGGAGCCCATTTTAGGTCAATCACTTCTCATTTTTTCACCTCCTCTTGCTGCTCCAGCTCCCCCTCTTGCTCTCCTAGGTGATTTCGAGGTGATTCCTTGCTAGATTCGAAGCTCTAACCTCCTCTTCTTCACTTCACTTCACTTTCATTCATTTGGTAAGGGATTCCTTCTCTTCACTCTCTATCTTCTTTGGTTCATCCCTTTCCTTCATCTCTTGGAGTGTTTTAGAGACCTTCTTGGTGCTTCCATGTCATCCCAAGAAAGCGAGGATGAGCTCCCTTTGAGGAGGAGTGATCGTCCCAAGGCAAAATCTAAGCATCCTCCTCCTCGCCCTTTAAAGTCCAAGAAAGCAGCTTCCAAAGGGAAAGGGGCTGCCTCCTCTTCTGTTCCCCCTGTTAAATCTAAATCTTTGGGGAAAAATGTCTCATCCCATTCCACCCATTGGGATGATTTCAAGGATAAGGAGGTCGTCTGTGAAAAATCAGTCCATTTGGGTGACTTGTTTGACTACAACTTGCGTTCCATGTTGGATGCCATCAATTAGGGCCCTGTACTCCGCATGGGGGGCCCGGTCCAATTTGATGTTGTTAGGAAATTTTATGCATCCTGTGTCCATGTCACTTCCTCTCCCCCTTCTTTCAACGTCGAAGTTGGTGATCGGGATTGCCTGTTTACCTTGAAATCCATATCAGAATTTGTTGGCGTTCCAAGGGTTGAGGAGCCCTCTTTCGATTTTTCCTCCTTGGGTCCCAAACCCAACCTTGTTATCGCTCAATTCCTATGTGGTGAGGGGACACCCAAATGGGTGGGAGGTGCACTTCGAGCATCCTCAATGACATGGGATTTCCGCCTTTTGCATAATCTCTTCTTCCGCAATGTATACCCGTGGATGAGTAACAAAGCGGATGTCACCGAAACTATGTTTCGGTTGCTGTATCGTGTTGGTAAGGGTCATCCGCTCTGCCTCCCCACTCGGATCATGAATATCATCCACCAGGTCATCCTGCGCGACGATGGAAACTCCACTAGTCTACCATTTGGGCATCTCATATGCAAAATGGCTGAGGATATTAGCATTGTTGGTACTGATAAAATTCACAAACCGGTCATTATCAACCGTACCATCATTGCTCGTATGGAGCTTACCAGAGAAGTTATCCAGCGTCGTCATCTACAGGAGCAGCAGCAGGAGCAGGCAGAGCCGTCCCAGCTTGAGGCACCACCTATCTCTACTGGCCCTTCACACACTTCAGCTCCGTCCTCAGATCCATCCCTCGACCCTCGCGACGCTCCAGGACGATTCAGCACGCAGCCTTGAGCTTTTCTCGTCGTCACTCTCCTTCCGTGGATCCCCCTTCCTACATTGCGGAGCTTCACCAGCTTCAGGCGGATATATTTCAGCGGCTTGATAGGCTCGAGCAGACCGGGGACCAGATCTTGCAGGGTTAGGCCACCATACTGGTACAGCAGGAGGCCCTAGTCACTCGTCAGGCGCAGATAGAGAGGCGGATAGAGCGATGGGAGCGTGCGGCTTGTGGGGACGTTCCACCCCCTGATATGGGAGATGGAACAGATTATTAGTCTTATGTCTTGGTCACAGTTACTTTTTGTATGACCAACGACATTGTGTGGATTGCATGCACTATCCTTTATGGGTTATTTGTATATTTTGCACGAATTGATACATCTTTACATTGGGCTGCTTGCCCATTTTGGTATATATGTGGATGCTACAGTTATATCTTTTTATATGAGCTTTTTGTTCTTTTATTGTATATCCTTGGGAGGTTGGATGGTTTGGGCATGTTTGCCCTTTTTAGCTCATGCTTTGTGTTTTCTTTTGAGTCTAGATATACATCTGGAGGGGTGGTTGGTTGATTGGGCTATAAGCCCTCTGTGCTTTCATGTTTACTTGTATATCTGGCATGTGTTGTTCTTTAAATCTCCTCAGGACTTAAATTTGTATATCTCTTCCCTATCTTATGTGATTGACATATTTTCGGCGCTAGCCTTGCAGCTTTATTAGGCATATCTTTTTGCTGGCTAACCCTTGTCAATTACTAACAAAAAGGGGGAGAATCATCCCACCTAGAAGGTCCGATTATATCTTTTTGCAGGACTTTGTAGGTGCAAGCATTGAGGGGGAGATTTTGAAGAAAATCGAGTCTGTACATGTCCTTTTGTAAAGATTATGTTGTATATCAGTATTGACATGTAAATGGGTGTATATTACTTTCTGTTTAAGGGTCAATCATGATAAGGAGTCATGATTAGTCTAGGTTAAGGGGGAGATTGTTAGTACATCTTTTCTTGTCAATTGGCGTGTTGGTTGGTTGGCGTGTTGGTTGGTCGCGTCTTGTCTTGTGAGCCCCAGTCGAAGTATTGAAGAATCAAGACCTGAAGATTACGCTTCATCCATTGCTCAAGCTCATGCTGAAACAAGATCCCAAGTAAGTTGCATATAGATCGACCATAGGAAACCCAAAACATCAAAGAATGGCGTAAAGACTCACACATTTTACTCTCTTGACCCTTACACGAGTTGATCAGACTTGTGGTCCTTGGCTGGTGCGAAACGTGTTGAAGATATGTCCATACATTGGACCCTATGCACCTCATCACTTCATAACTTGAAGTAATCCGCTGATGTGTTGATGAACTTTGTCACAGCAAACCATCTAGACAAGCAGACCGGTCTTCACCGGTCGGCCAGGCCTCTCAACACAACAGCAGCCTACTGAGATGAAGCAAATGGGCATCTAAAGGCATCTAAAAGAATCACAGACCTTGCTGTGGATTTGCTGCTGGGGCTGCCGACCGGTCTTGACCGGTCAGCCAAGTATTTCAAGTTATACAGAATCCTACTGGATTCAATTCAGATTGATTGCCGACCGATCTTGACCGGTTGGCCGGTTATTCAACTCATTCCAGCAAGCATAGCCGACCGGTCAGGACCGGTCGGCCTGTTGTTTTTAAAGTGTTTCAGCAAGGGGGTCCGACCAGTCTTGACCGGTCGGCCAGTCCCAGATATGGCCTTGTGTTTCAAATGACGACCGGTCCGTCTGACCGGTTGAGATACTTCTCTGACAGGTCGGTCGTGACCGTTTTAGATCCATTGGGGCCATCATTTGGGGCTCTATATAGCCAGGATTTGCGGTCTTTTATGTTATGCATTCAACACCCTTCAAGAGCTAAGAGAGAGAGCTTTTACTCACATCCTCCTACCCTCTTTGCTCTTGTTCCCCTTGAGTTCATCATTCAAACCTAGCCATTAATGGCTTTTCACTGAGTATTCAAAGCTCGGTTTGAAGTATGAACTCAATACCTTTATTCATGGCTGACTTACCTTCCGAATATATCTATCAGGTCATTTATAGCCATTGAATGCTTGAAGTTTGGTAGTTCCCTCATTACCATTGCATTGAATAGGCAAGAGGAACTAAACCAACTCTCTCCCAACTACCCGGCATCAACATATCCTCATCATTTGCATTGGTAGCTGATCTTGGGAGCATAAAGAGAAGCTGAAGCACTTGGAGCTGAAGCTACTCATCAAAGGCATCGAATCGGGGCTCAATCGTCTAGGTATGTCTAGTTTTTTAGAGTCCATCTATTTATTCACTATTCCCTGGATTGGGAAACTCCGGCGGGAGGGTACGTGACCATCCTTGGATTAGGATTGGTGAGAGTTTGAGATCCAAACTCGTCAAGTCCCAGGATTGGGCCATCGGCGGATGGTAAACTGCGGTCCTAGATCAAAGGATGTCAAGGTTGATGGTTAACCTGATTTAAAACCAAGACTATAGTGAAATCCGGTGGTCTCATAGGTTGAGATCGTGAACCGAGAGTGGAGTAGGGAAACCGAACCACTATAAATCGCTGTGCATTGTGAGATTGAATGATTGCTATGTGTTGAATGGTTTAGTCAATCATGAATGCTAATTGTTTGATGAAATGCCTATGACAGTCCTTGCTTACAAACTGCTCATATAAATGCCTTGAATGCTATTGTGATTATCTTATTTGATAAGATTGACTTGGTTAGTTTTTAATTGTAATTGGAATTTAAAAAGTCCTATTCACCCCCCTCTAGGACATTAGGCATATCTCCAAGTATCTCTATAGGCGGTAAAACCGCAATTTCAGAAACTTCTTGGGCCCACCGTGACGTTTGTAGACCTTTTCACCTGCCCAATATAGGGCTTATTAGGTCCCCCATGAGCTGGGGAATCTGAAGAATGAAGTGGATCGTCCACAAGTGGGCCCCACTTGAAAGAAATAAAGAGAAAAGAGAAAAAAAAAGAGAAAAAAAGGGCAAGGCTCCCAGCGTCTCTGACTCTGGGAGCACTGACAGGTTGAGTAGGTATCTCGCTACTGACATGACGTCACTAACTTCCATGGGCCGCACCGTGTTGTACGTGTTATATCCACACCGTCCATCCATTTGGGGAGATCATTTTAGGGCATGAACTAAAGAATGAGACAGATCCAAATCTCAGGAGGGCCCTACCAAAGAAAACAGTGGGGACAGTGACCAGGCCGTTGAGACCTTCCTACGGCCCACCATGATGTTTATTTGAGATCCAACCTGTTCATAAGTTCACACACGTGTGAAGAAGGGAAACAAAAATATCAGCTTGATCGAAAACTTCTGTGGGCCCCACTTGATGAGAACCATGATAAAAATATATATATATAAATAAAAAGAAAAGAAAAGAAAAAAAGGGGCGCTGGCAGCAACCAGCGTCGTGGGCTGGTTGGGCTGCCCAGCAGGTGGCCCACTCGTGGGACCCACCTAGAATGTATGTGCTTTATCTATTCCGTCCATATGTTTTTCCAGCTCATATTAGTGGCTGAGCCCAAAATTTAAGCATATCCAAATGTCAAGTGGACCATGCCACGGGAAACAGTGGGAATAATGATTTCCACCGTTGAAACCTTCCCAGGCCCTACAGTGATGTTTATTTGTCATCCAACCTGTTCATAAGATCACATGGATATGGATGGAGAGGAAAACACAAATATCTGCTTGATCCCAAAACTTCCTGAGACCCAGCTGGGTACCATGCTGCCCAGTAGGTGGCCCACCCTGTGGGTCCCACCATGATGTATTATTTTATTCATGCTACCCATCTATTTTTCCATGCCATTTTAGGATATGGCCCCAACAATGAGGCAGATCCAAACGTCAGATGGACCACACCCGCAGGGAATAGTGGTCATTGATGCCCACCATTGAAAACTTCCTTAGGGCCACTTTAGTGTTTATTTTTCATCCAAATAGAGGTTGTGGGCCCATCTTTGGGTTCCACCTTGATGGATGTATTGTGTACCATGCCACCCGTCTTGATTGACGTGTGGGGCCCGATTTGAATGGGCTTCGCTTAGAAAATGGTGGTGATTGAGTACCTACCACTGAAACTTCCTAAGACCGATGATGTATATTTGTTATCCGACCAGTGGGCGGGTGTTGAGCTCTTAATTGTACATATTCTAACCCCAACTCATCACTCATTATGCAAGGTTTTCATAAATTAACGACTAATCTAATACATTGCAGGAATGAGAGTGGACTTCACCCAATAGGAGACCAAAAGGATCCATTTAGAGCCTTGGATGAAGACCCAAGGTGGGCCGAAGAAAGAAGGAAGCAAAGAAAGAAGAAATGAAGAAGGAAATGAAGAAGAAAAGTACAAGATCAGTCGTGACTGGTCGGCCAGGAGGGCCAGGACCGGTCTAGACCGGTCGGCCATCTCCCCCTGACCCTCTGGAACTCTCTGGACCAAAAACCAATATGGTCCAACCGGTCTTGACCAGTCGGCCAACAAATCTGATGGTCCCCTGTACACGCTGGACTGTTTCTGAACAAGCAAGACCGGTCGTGACCGGTCGGCCAACGCAGTCCGACCTGTCCAGATCGGTCAGCCATGCGTTCAAACAGCAGTTTCTATTCCGGGCTCTGATTTTATCTGCGCACTGCGTAACCTTACGCAATTTCTGGAAGATTCCAACGCAGCAGAGCTTCCCCACTATAAAAGGACACCTAGGGATCGTTTCTAGGGCATCCTAGAACAGATTGAGCATGGTGGGAGACGGCGGAAGTAGATTTTGGAGTTCTACAACTCCTAGTTTGATTTCTAATTTTATGTTTTTTTAGTTGTTTTCATGTTTCCTTGGATCATGAACGGCTAAACCTCTTAGCTAGGGCTAAGAGGTGAAGCTTGTAGTGAATCTAAGATGTTTCAATTCGTTTGATTTGGTTTCAAGTTGGATTTCTATTGAAGAACAATGGTTTAAAGTTTAATTCAAGTACTAAGTAGTTTTTCTTAGTCTTATGATGACTCATGGATGTTTGGAAGAATTGCTTGAGTTCTTAATTGTTGTGAACTATTCTAGACCTGTATGATCTGAGGAATTGGAGTACGCTCTAGATTTATGATCTTCATGTGGGAACTTCTTACCAAAAGTCTACTTTTCTAGAAATTCTGAAGTATGGGAGACTGTGTATGTGATTTGAATCAATTTCAAATCATAATCTAGTTTTGTCTTGTGACAGGATTTAATGATGGTTATGATTGTGATCTTAGCCTTTTGGAATTGGGACTGGACCTATACAATTGAGTATACTCGTCCTAGCTTGCATTGAGTGAATCATATACATGGATCTTACATATGGCAGATTGTTTGGTTTAACTGCTCTATCATCCGACTAGATAGATCTTAATTTCGATTCTAGTTGAGAAAGTGAGAAACCACAGCGGATTGAGCATCAAGGATTGCTACAAGTGGATCCTTGAACCCCTAGTGCCTTTTTATTAATTGTTTACCTTCAGTTTAATTACACGTTACTATTTACATCAATCGTCTACAAATCTGTTTGTTCTTTAGTAGAACTATTTGAATGTTTTGTGGATTCCTACATAAGTCCTTGTGGATCGACCTCAGTCTTACCGAGATTATTACTACATCGCAACCCTACACTTGGGGAAGCGAACAAGTTTTTAGTGCCGTTGCCGGGGACTTTGACGGTTTTTCACAAAATTTCTGAAAATTGTATCTATTTAGGATTTTTAGGATTCTAGTATTAACGTAGTTTGTTTTATTTTGATTTTTTTCTTTTGCAGGGATTTCTAGGAAGTTGAAGAAGAAGTTAGGAATCATAAAGTCTCAAATCAGGTTCTATCTTTCTAACCTTACTCTTCTTCTTGTCCTATTCATTCCTATCATATTCGTCTCTTGTAGAGTGGGTGAAGACTCCTTTTTGGATCTCTGATAGGTTGGCCTTATGCTGCCTTGATTCCTATTGGTCAGCTCTGTCGTCTTGGATCACCTTGTGCTCAGAGATTTCTCTTCTCACCTATACTCCTCTTTCTTCTTTTTCTGCACTTTTCTCAAAACATTCAAAGAGTGGGTGGGGAGTTCTCTGAACCCCTATTGACCAGGAGAAATCAGGTCTCTATCCTTGCTTCTGGCTCAGTCATTACAAGACACCTTGTGCTTCGGTCTTAGAGAAGAGTAAAGAAAGGAAGGAAGAATTCTTCTTTCTTTTCTTGTTTCATTCTTTTATGATTTGCATGCCACATTGGGCTCGGGATTCTAATAACCGACTCATTAATGAAGGGGGAATAGTAGAAGGAATTGAAAGAGAACCACGTGCTAGGAGACATCTAAATTCTCCAATTTTGTTTGAAAGTATGGCTGTAAATCAACCAATCCTATGGCCAATCAAAATCTAGGCCAAAACCAAACCGAAACGGGAGAGAATGTTGTTGAGAATGTTCCTCGACCAAGAACATTACATGATTACTTGCAACCAGCAAGAGCGAGCACTCCCTCATGCATAGTTTTTCCACAAAATGCAGGGAACGTAGATTTGAAATCGGGAGTAATCCAACTCCTCTCGAGATTTCATGGCTTAGACAGTGAAAGTGCCTATCAACACCTTAAGGAATTTGATGAGGTAATAACCACCATGCACTTTACAAACGTAACTGATGATGTGGTGAGGCTTAAATTATTTCCTTTTACTCTTAAAGATAAAGATAAAGGTTGGCTTCATGCATTAAGGCCAAGATCAATTGGTGCATGAACTGATATGCATAGGGAGTTCATTAAAAAGTTCTTCCCTACCCACAAAACGAACATGTTGAGGCGCCTTATCATGAATTTTACCCAAAGGAGGATGAGACCTTCTTCCAATGTTGGGAGAGGTTTAAGGACTTGTTAAATGCATGCCCTAATCATGGCTATGAAATTTGGCGGGTTATAAGCTTTTTCTATGAAGGACTGACTTCACCCATTCACCAATTCGTAGAGATGATGTGTAATGGGGAGTTCATGAATAAGGAAGCCAAGGAAGCATGAGACTATTTGGAGAATTGGCTGAGAATGCACAGTCTTGGGATACATCTAAACCAACAAATTCCAAGACTAGCCAACAAAAGGAAAAAGGAGGAATTTATGTCCTATCAGAAGAGGATAGCATAAGTGCACGTGTGGCTAGCCTCATAAGAAAAGTCGAGGCCATGGAATTAAAGAAAGGAGAGACGATTAACTCTAATGACGTTGAAACTGTTTGTGGAATTTGTGCCGGAAATCAACATACAACACAAGATTGTCCCACAATTTCAGCAGTCCAAGACATCTTACAAGAACAATCAAATGCCATAAACAGTTATCAACGGCAATTTGGTGCTCCAAACTCAAACACGTTTAATTCTAATTGGAAGAACCATCCCAACTTCAGTTGGAGGAATGGACCCACTGCGAATACAAACAATATCCCTCAAGCTCAACCTTTACTAGGTCCATCCCTAGTCATTACACCAAAAGCTACCCTAGAGGAGATGTTGGGTGCATTCGTATCAGTTCAAGCTGAATATAACAAGACTAATTCTCTGAAAATAGATGGCTTCATGCAAGAGCAATTGAAATTTAATCAAAGTTCAACTCAAGCCATCAATGACTTGAAAACCTCAATGGCTAGAGTTAAATGTTACCTCAGTGTTAGGGAGAAAGGCACACTTCCTGCCCAACCTCTTCCTAACCCAAGAACCCAATTTGAGATACAAGACGCAAGCTCATCCTCCCAACATACGGAGCATGTTCAAGCTATCACCACTTTGAGAAGTGGGAAAATAGTTGATAAATCTAATCCGGTGAAGGCCCCAAAGCCTAAGGAACCGAAAAATTCCAAAGAGGATGATAGCTCAAACAACACTCTACAAGAGAAAGAACCGGAAAGGCAATACAAGTTGGTTGCCCCGTTTCCCCAAAGGTTGATTTCACCCAAACCTTTAGACAAAAACCTGAAAATTTTAGAGGTTTTCAAGCAGGTGAAGATCAACATTCCGTTGTTGGATACTATAAAGCAAATACCATCCTATGCCAAATTTCTAAAGGAATTGTGCACAGTCAAAAGAAAACACAATGTTCACAATAAAGTACTTTTGACTGAGAATTTAAGCGCTATTATCAAACAAGAGGTGCCCCAAAAATACAAGGATCCAGGTAGTCCAACCATCTCATGCATCATAGGAGACTACCGGATTAAACAAGCCTTACTCAATTTAGGGGCAAGTGTGAACCTCATTCCGTACTCGGTTTATGAACAACTTAGGTTAGGTGAACTGAAACCTACCAAAACCACACTCCAACTTGCTGATAGATCCATTCGTATACCGAGAGGAGTGATTGAGGATGTTTTAGTCCAAGTTGATAAATTCTACTACCCAGTAGACTTTATTGTCTTGGATACGCATCCCCTGATAGGTATCGGTGCTCAAATTCCCGTTATACTTGGCCGCCCTTTTCTAGCTACTTCTAATGCGATTATCAATTGTAGAAACGGGCTTGTACAAATATCCTTTAGAAATATGACACTTGAGCTGAATATATTTGGTTTATGCAAACAACCACAGGAAGTTGATGAGGAGATCCACGAGATAAACTTGATTGAATCATTCGTGGAGGAAACTATCCCCTCAACATTATATTCCGACCCTTTGGAGGCATGTGTGGCCCACTCTCATGAGATAAATGATGACACAATGCGAGAGATGGATGCCATGTTAGATGTGATGGTGGTACTTGATAACAAAAGATGGAGGGCTCTATTTGAGCCTTTGCCCATAAACGAGAACAAGCCCCTCCCATCCAATATCAAGGCACCAACACTCGACCTAAAACCATTACCAAGTGAGTTGAAATATGTCTATTTAGGTCGAGATGAGACATATTCGGTGGTGATTTCTTCCCACTTTGATGAGGAACAAGAGAGTAGACTAATTGCCACTCTAATAGAGCATAAGAGTGCCATTGGGTGGTCGATTGCGGATCTCAAAGGCATAGACCCACTGATTTGTACTCATCGCATACACCTTGAGGAGAATGCGAAGACATCTAGCAACCACAAAGACGACTCAATCCAAACATGAAGGATGTGGTTAAGGCCGAAGTGGTGAAACTATTGGATGTGGGTATTATTTACCCAATATCCGATAGTCAATGGGTGAGCCCAACTCAAGTGGTGCCTAAGAAATCCGGAATAACCTATCGAAGCCAATGCCAATAATGAACTCGTACCAACCAGAGTCACTACCGGTTGGAGAATGTGCATTGACTACAGGAAGCTAAACATAGTAACAAGGAAAGACCACTTCCCCCTACCATTTGTTGATCAAATTTTAGAAAGGTTGGCGGGTCATTCTCATTTTTGCTTCCTTGATGGCTATTCAGGGTACAACCAAATAGAGATCGCCCTTGAAGACCAAGAAAAGACAACATTCACATGTCCATTTGGCACTTTTGCCTATCGACGGATGCCGTTTGGACTATGCAATGCCCCTGCCACTTTTCAGCAATGTATGATGAGTATCTTTTCTGATATGGTGGGGACAATTCTCGAAGTCTTCATGGATGATTTCTCAGTATTTGGTTGTAGCTTTGATGAGTGCCTTGTGCACTTGAAATCTGTGTTGAAAAGATGTGAAGAGAAGAACCTTGTGTTGAATTGGGAGAAATGTCACTTCATGGTTCAAAAGGGAATTGTACTTGGTCACATCGTTTCACAAAATGGAATCGAGGTGGACAAAGCGAAAATCGATCTTATCTCTAACCTTCCACCACCCAAGAGCATACGAGATGTGCTGTCCTTTTTGGGACACGCAGGATTTTATAGAAGGTTCATAAAGGACTTCAGTTCACTCTCTCATCCTTTATGTAACCTACTTCAAAAGGAGAATTCATTCGAGTGGAATGAAGATTGTCAAAATGCCTTTACCACACTTAAAGGTATGTTGACATGTGCTCTCATAATGCAACCACCTGGTTGGAGCCTTCCTTTTGAAATTATGTGCGATGCAAGCAACTATGCTATTGGGGTCGTGCTAGGCCAAAGAAAAGAGAAGAAGCCATGTGTTATCTACTATGCAAGTGGAACCTTAAACTCAGCCCAAGCAAACTACACTACTACAGAAAAAGAACTTTTAGCCGTAGTTTTTGCCTTGAACAAGTTTAGGTCCTATTTGATTGGATCCAAGGTCATCATATTCACTGACCATGCCATGCTAAAGTACCTTCTCTCTAAGAAGGATGCTAAACCACGGTTGTTAAGATGGATCCTCCTACTCCAGGAATTTGACATAGAGATACGTGATAAGAAATGAGTAGAAAATGTAGTGGCTGACCATCTCTCTCGACTTGTTCTCACCGATTCCCTTGAAACGACCACGATCAATGACATGTTCCCTGATGAATAACTTTTTAAAGTCTCCTAATTGCCATGGTATGCGGACATTGCTAACTATCTTGCTACAAGTACGATTCCTACACATTGGAAAAAGCAAGATAAGGATAAGTTCTTCAATGAGGTGCGAAAATTCCTATGGGACGACCCATACTTATTCAAGTATTGTCCCGATCAAATCATAAGGAGATGTGTGCCAGATGATGAACAACAAAGTATCATCTCCTTTTGTCACTCTCAGGCATGTAGTGGCCACTTTTCGGCTAAGAAGACCACAGCCAAAATTCTGCAATGTGGGTTTTATTGGCCCACTATGCTCAAGGACACACATGAGTTTTGCAAAACATGTGAGCCTTGTCAGAAATTGGAAGGAATCTCCCGTAGAAATATGATGCCACTCAATCCCATCTTAATAATTAAAATTTTTATTGTTGGGGCATCGATTTCATGGGTCCATTCCCATCTTCTTTTAGAAACGTATATATCATGCTTGCCGTTAATTATGTGTCCAAATGGGTCGAGGCAATCCCATGCCGGAATAATGACCATAAAACAGTCATACGTTTCTTAAAAGAGAATATTCTTTCCCAGGTTTGGAACACCTCGAGTCATCATAAGTGATGGAGGGTCTCACTTTTGTAATCGCCCATTTGAAACCTTAATGAAGAAATATGGCGCAACACACAAATTGAGCAGCCCCTATCACCCACAAACAAGTGGACAAGCTGAGATATCCAATAGGGAGATTAAACACATTTTGGAGAAAACGGTAAACCCCGATCGCAAGGATTGGTCGCTTCGACTTACCGATGCACTTTAGGCTTACCGTACCTATTTTTAAAACCCCTATTGGAATGTCTCCCTATAGACTTGTCTATGGGAAGGCTTGTCACTTGCCTGTGGAGTTGGAACATAGGGCGTATTGGGCAATAAAGAACATGAATTTTGATTCTGGCAAGGCGAGATCGTTGCCCAAACTACAATTGAATGAACTTGCAAAACTCCAGAACGAAGCTTATGAAAATACGAGAATTTACAAGGACAAGACGAAGGTGTTCCATGATAAGAACATTCTTCGTAAGACATTCACGATTAATCAAAAAGTCCTTTTGTATAATTCTCGCCTACATTTATTTCTGGGAAAATTGAGATCTCGATGGACCGGTCCCTACATTGTGCAAACTGTCTACCCATATGGGACCGTCGAGTTGTTAAATCCAAGGAACAGCAACATCTTTAAGGTGAATGGTCAGCGATTAAAGCCGTTCTTTGAGAAGTTTCCTTTAGAAGGTATGTCCATACCTCTGACTGATCCTGTGTATCAGGATGATTGATCTCCTAGTCTGATGGAGGTATAGAGTAGTTAGGATTAGGATTTTATTGCTTTTATTTACTTTTTCTTAGGTTTGTTAGAAAGAGGTAGAATTCCACTTTTCATTCTCTCAGGTACTATCATTCCTCACTCCCTTTTATTTTTAGAATTGCTCTCATGTTTTGCTCATTGAACATCTTTTACATTGAGAACAATGCAAGATTTGGTTGGGGGGTGTAGGATCACTAGGATGAATCTAGTGTTTTGTAATTCTCGAGCAATTATGGAGGAATTTTTTTTGAATTTTCTAAAATTTCAAAACTCTTTTAGAAAACCTCACTACTATGTATTCGAGATGATACGAGCATAAGAGGAGGAGATACGAAGTGTATGATGTTGTAAGTCTTGAACTTCTCTTAGCATAATGGTTTTATATGTGAATTCCCCTATTTATGTGATTGATAGAAAATTTGAACACTCTTACACCTAATTCACATTACACGATTTTCATGGGTTGAAAAGACTATGTGACTTGTGAATTAGCTGGACTTTGCTTTAAGGTGTTGAGAAACCAGGCCGGGGTACTTTGTCCATCCTTGTCCATGGGAAAATAACGAAAGATATGGATTTCTAAAAATCCTATCTAATTTAAAAGAAAAGGAAAAGGAATGATGAAATTGGGAATGATGGAAAAATGGTGGAAAATTTCGATTAGGGCTACCTATTACCAACCGGGGGATGGTCTACCCGTAACCAAAGCCGAAAATGGGACGTAGTGTGAAAGCCGTCGAAAGGACAATAAGGTAAATTCCTATCATTGGCTTGTTGTTGCTCTATATACCTTGAGATCTATAGTCTAGTTGATCTAGGAAGAAGATAATCCTGGAAACTCATGAGATGAACTTTCACGATGCACACTAGTTTGAATTTGTTCAAGTTCTTCTATTTATCAACCAATCGGCGGGAATTTTCTATGGACACTTATTATGTCGTGAGAGTTTACGGTTTCAACCTCTATCACCTAAGTTTTCTGACTCTTACACTTGTGTGGCTTAGGATGTATAGAAAAATAGTTTCTGAGGGAGAGTTGAGTTTTGGAAGAATGAATGGTTCTACACATGTTTTGCTCGGGACTAGCAAAATGCTGGTTGGGGGAGGGGGGGAGGGTGTTGAGCTCTTAATTGTGCATATTCTAACCCCAATTCATCACTCATTTTGCAAGGTTTTCATAAATTAACGACTAATCTAATACATGTTTTGTGATTGCAGGAATGAGAGTGGACTTCACCCAATAGGAGACCAAAAGGATCCATTTAGAGCCTTGGATGAAGACCCAAGGTGGGCCGAAGAAAGAAAGGAAGCAGAGAGAGAAGAAAAGAAGAAGGAAATGAAGAAGAAAAGGGCAAGACCGGTCATGATTGGTCGGCCAGGAGGGCCACGACCGGTCGACCATCTCCCCCTGACCCTCTGGAACTCTCTGGACCAAAAACCAATATTGTCCGACAGGTCTTGACAGGTCAGCCAACAGATCTGATTGTCCCCTGTACATGCTGGACTGTTTCTAAATAGGCAAGACCGGTCATGACTGGTCGGCCATGCGTTCAAACAGCAGTTTCTATTCTGGGCTCCGATTTTCTCTATGCACCTTACGCAATTTTTGAAAGATTCCGACGTAGCAAAGCTTCCCCACTATACAAGGACACCTAGGGATCAGTTCCTAGGGCATCTTAGAACAGATTGAGCAGGGTAGGAGACGACGAAAATCTATTTTGGAGTTCTACAACTCCTCCTAGTTTGCTTTCTAGTTTTATGTTTTTTTAGTTGTTTTCATGTTTCCTTGGATCATGAACAGCTAAACCTCTTAGCTATGGCTAAGAGGTGAAGCTTGTAGTGAATCTAAGATGTTTCAATTCGTTTGATTTGGTTTCAAGTTGGATTTCTATTGAAGAACAATGGTTTAAAGTTTAATTCAAGTACTCAGTAGTTTTTCTTAGTCTTATGATGACTCATGGATGTTTGGAAGAATTGCTTGAGTTCTTAATTGTTGTGAACTATTCTAGACCTATATGATCCGAGGAATTGGAATACGCTCTAGATTTATGATCTTCATGTGGGAACTTCTTACCAAAAGTCTACTTTTCTAGAAATTCTGAAGTATGGGAGACTGTATGTGATTTGAATCAAGTTTAAATCATAATTTTGTTTTGTCTAGTGACAGGATTTAATGATGGTTATGATTGTGATCTTAGCCTTTTGGAATTGGTACTGACCTATGCAATTGAGTATGCTCGTCCTAGCTTGCATTGAGTGAATCATATACATGGATCTTACATATGGCAGATTGTTTGGTTTAACTGCTCTATCATCCGACTAGATAGATCTTAATTTCGATTCTAGTTAAGAAAGTGAGAAACCACAGCGGATTGAGCATCAAAGATTGCTACAAGTGGATCCTTGAACCCCTAGTGCCTTTTTATTAATTGTTTACCTTCAGTTTAATTACACGTTACTATTTACATCAATTGTCTACAAATCTGTTTGTTCTTTAGTAGAACTATTGGAAGTGTTTTGTGGATTCCTACATAAGTCCCTGTGGATCGACCTCGGTCTTACCGAGATTATTACTACATCACAACCCTACACTTGGGGAAGCGAACAACGGAGCCCACCATGGTCCTTCCTTTGATATATATATGTTTTATCCATGTCGTACACCTATTTTGTCGGCCTATTTTGTATGTACAGGCCCAAGTATGCGGCCAATGTGGTCTCAAGTGGGCTATGCCACGAAGACCTTTACATTCCAATGGGGCCCACAGTTCGGGTCCCACTCTCTGTATATATATTGGGTCATTGAAGGCCAACATTACATGATATGTCTGGTAACATGCTAGTATACTTAGCTTGATACTTCACACTGATAATATGCTTAGTATAATGAATACCATGCTCATTCATATGCCCATACGCATCATTTGTATGACTGTTATGGATCACGATTAATCATAGCATATGTTAGTTGGCTTGTTATACTTAGGGGACCCGTGCGAGACAGGGTCACCCCACATGATTGCGCAGTATGCGTAAGTTTAGTGCATGACTTGGATTGTGTGACTCATGCATTTCGCATTATTTATGTCACAATCGCTTTCACACCCTAGCAGCATCGGGGTGGTGGCCACCATAGTCACATCTTGGTTGGCAGTAATGGACACCGGAAAACTTGTTCTAGTACATGGGCGCTATGGATGTCCTTGGGTGAAAGTCCCTAAACCCTGTGGTACTAGTAGGATGCTCCAACGTCGAGACCAAGTGGATAACATGAGCGCCCGTGTGCCAAATACCAGTAGGCCGCGTCTCCCACTGTGTCGAGGTCAGTTGGAAAGGGGTGTGACCTTATCCACCCGCGTGCAGTGGGCTATAAGCTATGTCGAGTCTGACCAGTTCATGAAATGGGTCCGCTATCGGCGAGCCGAGGTGGGCATTGGCATACCACTCACGAGGCAGATAGTGAGGTCTTTTCTACTCGCTTGGTTATGCGGCACGATATGCGGCGGCCAGTATCAGAGTGTACTAGACCCCTGTGATGTCCCAGATGAGAACCATTTTGATATGTGGAGTAGTTGAGGATTGACGTGTTTGCATTGCATCTCTAGCATGTAACACTCGGCCATGTAGGCCTTTGCATCGCATAGCCTTGGGATGACTGATAGCATTCATGAACTTGGTAACTTAGCTCTCTATCACTTTCGCTTACTCTGATATCTGTATACTTATCATATGCATCACACGAGCACACACGCACTCTACTGAGCTTCTTAGGAAGCTTATGCGCGTTTGTTTACGCTGCAGGTACTAGAGCACATCAGCAGCGTTGAGCACGGTTCATGTACCTGTTATTTTGGGCTTTTGCTACATTTTGTATTTTCCTTTCCAGTACTGTACTCAACAACTTATTAGTGGATATCTGATGATGTTTTGTGGTTTTGATTATGCTCCTTTATTAAAAAAAAATTACCTTGAAAATCCTCCTTGAAGGATCCCAGGATCGGAACCTGGCATATGAGAGCTAGGAACCGAGAATGGGGTAGTACGGAGGCTGTTGGCACTAGGTCGGCGATCGAGAATTTAATAAGCCCGGTTCCCGAGTTTGGGGCTGTGACAAAAAGTCAAAACTTTTTCAAAAAGAGAAACATGGAGGGAGTTCCAAATTTGAAACACATTTCAATTTTAAAAATTCTTTTTAAAAATACAACAATCCCCCACATGTTTCAAATTCAAAACACTTCGGTATCAGTTAGAAGGGTTATGTAATAGTGTCGATGTCTATCCAACTTTAATTAATATTTAGAGTAAGCAAGACATGTTTACAGGAATTAGGTGACTATCGGTCTTTAACCTGATCCTTTAAGTGTAAACGGCCATACATGCCACTCACACAACTTTTCGACTATAGCTGGTTCTGCGGTTTGGTGCCTTTTGGCCATACACCTTTACCTGGATTTTCATGAGTGCTCTAGAGAAACGGCTTATATATTTTTTGAGCTCTGAATTGTGCATATTCTAACACCAATTCATCAACATTATGCATGGTTTTCATAATTTAAAGCTTAATCTAATACATGATTTTGTATTTATAGGAATGCGAGAGAAATTTCAATTATATGATACTTAGATACCCTTCCTACATGCCTTGAAGATCAAAGGAATAAAGGACAAGAGGTGGAAGAAAGACGCAATAGAGATGGAGAAAGAAAAGAGTAAAAACGCACATTTTACAGCCTGACCAGCCTCCAGAAACAGCATTTTCGCTGGACTGTTTTTATGAAGGCCGACATATGGTCCAGCTGGCCGGATAGACTGATCGGATGGCAGAGGGGTCGGCCTGTGCATTCCAAGTTCAGAGAGTTGGGTTATGTACTGTGCAACCTCCGACCGGTCGGCCAGCGTCCAGACTGCACTAGGAGACTTCTAATTCCGATTTTTGTTGCGCAAGTATAGAAGATTCTTCGTCAGTGGGTAGTTTATGCTATAAAAGGACTCATCTTCTTCATCCTCAGGGCATGTTAGGACGTAGGGAAGATCAAGGAAGCTTCGGAGAAGGATTTCTTTATAGTTTTCTTCTATTTCTTAGTTGTTTTTATGTTTTGAGGTTTCTAGTTCAAAGATGTTAGAAATGAGCTAAAACCTCTTAACTACGGCTAAGAGTTGAAGCTTTTGATTCATTTTTTATGGATTTATGCAACCTAGGTTTCCTTTTTATGCTTTGATTGAAGAATTTAGTTTGATAAGAGTTTGAATAAAGTACTAGTTTAGTTTTATTTTGATCTCTTGATGACTCCGGGCTCATGTGCTTCTTAGTGAATCTAAACCTAGTAGCTTACCTTTTTGGCATTATTTATGCTTGTGTAGTTCATTAATCTATCATTCGACTCCGGGCATGATAGACTCTTTGATTGCCTTGTGTACAATGGCACGATCTTCATGTGGGAACTCATTCAAACTAAAGTTCTAATCTTTTATAATTATCTAAGATAGTTATTTTGTTAGTTGATTTTAATTTAATTAGAGTTCCAATCATTGATCATAGTCAAGTATAGTGACAGGATTTGATGAAAGCTATGGTTGTGAATCTCAACTAGATTGGAAAGAGGCTTGGCCTATACAATTGAGTGTGCCCAAGGCCTGAGCATTATTGTGGGAATCGAATCAATGAACAAGCAATTGTTTTAGATAAGTGTTGATTGAACCGCTTCATATTTTGATCGGATAAAGATAGAAATTCGATTCTGATTGAGTTGTGAGAGACCTAGTTGTGTTGATGCATTGAAAACCATCAAAAGTGGATCCTTGGTGCTCTAGTGCCTTTTTAGATTATTATTACCTCTCATAATCATTGTTTAATTCCAAATCATTATTTTTCAGATTTAGATCTTAATGTGATTTCAACAATAGGTTGTTTTAGATAAATTCTGAGAATATTTACATATAAATCTTTGTGGGAGGATACTCGGTCTTTTCGAATTATTACTACATCACAACCCTGCACTTGGGGAGAGAACAAGTTTTTGGCGCCGCTGCCGAGGATTTGATACGGTGTCTTCAAAATTTTCCTAAGATAGCTTTTAGTTTAGATTGTGTTAAGTTAGGTTTAGGATTTGTTTTGCTTTCTAGAATAGGTTTTCTTCAAATCTCAGAATACTAACTTAGTTTTGTTTTAATTTTAAAGAATTCTAACATAGATCTTTAATTCAGATTCTATCCTTTTACCCCTCTTGCTATAGATAGTTTCAGATTTTTTTAGAAGTAAGATTAAATCTTAAGATTGTGTTGAGTAGTTCATGCCCAAGTGGGTTCGTGATCACACTCAGCGATTGATAAGTGACGGAGTAATTGTTGAAGGGATTGATAGAGAGCCTCGCACTAAAAAATGTCAAAATCTTCCTGATTTTACGAGGGAGATGGCTGAAAATTAACCCAATCAAGGGGCTAATCAAAATCAAGCCAAAAAATTTATCAAAATTGATGAAGATGAAGTGGGGGATGCACCTCAACCTAGGACTTTACGTGACTATTTACAACCTGCTAGGACGAATACTCCCTCTTGTATAATTTTCACTCATAATGTGGGAAACATTGATTTTAAACCGGGGTTGATCCAACTTCTCCCCAAATTCCATGGACTCAATTCCAAGAGCGCTTATCTACACATTAAGGAGTTCGAAGAGGTTATTGTCATAATAAACTATGATAATGTAACCAAGGATACCATAAAACTTAAATTATTTCCTTTCTCCTTGAAAGAGAAGGCCAAATCATAGCTACATTTCTTAAGGCCAAGGTCTATTGGGACATGGCTGAGATGACTCGGGAGTTTCTTAAAAAATTCTTCCCGGCTCATCGAACCAATGCACTGAGAAGGGCCATAATGAACTTCGCCAAAAAAAAAAGAAGAAACCTTCTTTCAATGTTGAGAAAGGTATAATGAGCTATTAAACGCATGCCCACATCATGGCTACGAACGGTGGAGGCTGATTAGTTTCTTCTATGATGGACTAAACTCAGCCATGTGCCAATTTGTGGAGATGATGTGCAATGGAGAGTTTATGAGTAAAGAAACAGAGGAAGCTTGGGACTATTTTGACATGTTAGCTGAAAACACACAATCATGGGATACATTTAAGCCGACAAGTTCAAAATAGTCCCAGGCCATGGAAAATGGAGGAATTTATGTTTTGAATGAGGAAGATGATCTAAGTTCTAAAGTGGCTAATCTCATACGAAAGTTTAAGGCTATGGAATTAAGGAAATTCGATACAATTCAACAAAGAGGGGGCTATTGAAACTATTTGTGGTATTTATGCTTCCAATGTGCATCAAACGCAGGATTGTCCTACAATTCTTGGGTTTTAAGAACTTTTATATGAACAATCTAATGCCTTAAATAGTTATCAACGTCCTTTTAGTACTCCAAATTCAAATACGTACAATTCTAGTTGGAGAAACAATCCTAACTTCAATTGGACAAATGGACCCACGACCAACCAAAGTAATCCTCAAAGGAGGCCTCCAATGCAATTTCCTATGGCCCAACCTGTTCGCTTCCCCAAGTGTAGGGTTGCGATGTAGTAATAATCTCGGTAAGACCGAGGTCGATCCACAGGGACTTGTGTAGGAATTCACAAACACATCCAATAGTGTCTATTGATAAGATAACAATCAGGTTTTTGTATGAATTTGATGTGAGTAACAACTTTAAACTAATTTGAGGGTAAACAATTTTAAAAAGGCACTAGGGGTTCAAGGATCCACTTGTAGCAATCCTCAATCCGCTGTGGTTTCTCACTTTGTCAACTAGAATCGATATTAAGATCTGTCCAGCCGGATGATAGAGCTGTTGAACCAAACAATCTGTCATATGTAAGTCCAATGCATATGATTCACTCAATGTAAGCTAGGCTGAGCATGCTCAATTGCATAGGTCAGTCCCAATTCCAATAGGCTCAGTTCACAATCATAACCATCCTCAAGTCCTGTCACAAGACAAGGCTAGATCATGATTTGAACATGATTCAAATCACATGCACAGTCCCTTACATAATTCAGAAAATCAGAAAAATAGAACTTTGGTAGGAAGTTCCTACATGAAGATCATAGTACTAGAGCGTACTCCAATTCCTCGGATCATACAGGTCTAGACTAATACAGACCAATTAAGAATTTAAGTAATTCTCCCAAACATCCATGAGTCATCATAAGACTAAGAAAAACTACTTAAAACTTGTATAAACTTCAAACCATTGTTCATAAACATGAATTCCAAACTTAAAACCAACTTAGAACGAATTGAAACATCTTAGATCCACTACAAGCTTCACCTCTTAGCCCTAGCTAAGAGGTTTAGCTGCTCATGATCCAAGGAAACATGAAACAACTTAAGAAAAGCATAAAAAAGTAAAAACAAGCTAGAAGGAGTTGTGAAACTCCGAAATCCACTTCCGCCGCCTCCAACCTTGCTTAAACCCTTCTAAGATACCCTAGGAACGATCCCTAGGTGTCCTTTTATAGTGGGGAGGCTCCGCAACTTCAGAAGATTCGAGAATCTATGTAAAACTTATGCAGTGTGCAGAGAAAATCGACGCCAAAATTAGAAGTTTAAAACTTATGCAGACGACCGGTCGCACGACCGGTCGCAGTGGCTGGACGACCGATCGCAGTGGCTGGACGACCGGTCTCAAAACAGCCTAAAAGTGTCTAGAGAGTTTTGTCCCGAAAAATTAATTTAAGGACCGGTCGCAGAAGTGGACGACCGGTCGTGAACTAGTCCAGAGAGCTATGGCCTCTGTGCCTCCTCTGTGCATGTGCGGCCTCTTAGGCACCACTTGAGTTGAGCTCACCCATTGACTATCAGATATTGGGTAAATAATGCCCACATCCAATAGTTTCACCACTTCGGCCTTAACCACATCTTTCATGTTTGGATTTAGTCGTCTTTGTGGTTGCCGGGATGTCTTCGCATTCTCTTCAAGGTGTATGCGATGAGTACAAATCAGTGGGTCTATGCCTTTGAGATCCGCAATTGACCATCCAATGGCACTCTTGTGCTCTAATAGAGTGGCCATTAGCCTACTCTCTTGTTCCTCATCCAAGTGGGAAGAAATCACCACTGGGTATGTCTCATCTCGACCTAAATAAACATATTTCAGCTCACTTGGTAATGGTTTTAGGTTGAGTGTTGGTGCCTTGATGTTGGATGGGAGGGCCTTGTTCTCGTTTACAGGCAAAGGCTCAAATAGGGCCCTCCATCTTTTATTATCAAGCACCGGCATCACATCTAGAATGGCATCCATCTCTTGTGTTGTGTCATCATTTATCTCATGAGAATGGGCCACACATGCCTCCAAAGGGTCGGAAGATAGTGACAAGGGGAATGTATCTTCCACGAATGATTCAATCATGTTTAGTTCGTAGATATCATCATCAACCTCCCGTGGTTGTTTGCATAAATCAAATATGTTAAGCTCAAGGGTCATATTTCCAAAGGACATTTGTACAAGTCCGTTTCTACAATTGATAATTGCATTTGAAGTAGCTAGAAACGGTCGTTCAAGTATGACGGGAATTTGAGCACCGGTGCCTATCACGGGATGTGTATCCAAGACGATAAAGTCTACTGGGTAGTAGAATTTATCAACTTGGACTAGAACATCCTCAATCATTCCTCTTGATATACGAATGGATCTATCAGCAAGTTGGAGTGTGGTTTTGGTGGGTTTCAATTCACCTAACCCAAGTTGTTCGTAGACCGAGTATGGAATGAGATTCACACTTGCCCCCAAATCGAGTAAGGCTTGTTTAATCCGATAATCTCCTATGATGCATGAGATGGTTGGACTACCCGGATCTTTGTATTTTTGGGGCACCTCTTGTTTGATGATGGCGCTCAAATTCTCAGTCAAAAGTACTTTGTTATGAACATTGTGTTTCCTTTTGACTGTACACAATTCCTTTAGAAATTTGGCATAAGATGGTATTTGTTTTATTGCATCCAACAACGGGATGTTGATCTTCATCTGCTTGAAAACTTCTAAAATTTTTAGATTTTTATCTAAAGGTTTAGGTGAAATCAACCTTTGTGGAAATGGGGCAACCGGCTTGTATTGCCTTTCCTGTTCTTTCTCTTGTAGAGTGTTGTTTGAGCTATCATCCTCTTTAGAAATTTTCGGATCCTTAGGCTTTGGGGCCTTCACCGGATTAGATTTGTCAATTTCTTTCCCACTTCTCAAAGTGGTGATAGCTTGAACATGTTCCGTATGGTGGGAGGATGAGCTTGCATCTTGTATCTCAAACTGGGTTCTTGGGTTAGGAAGAGGTTGGGCAGGAAGTGTGCCCTTCTCTCTAACACTAAGATGAGATTCAACTCTAGCCATTGAGGTTGTCAATTCATTGATGGCTTGAGTTGAATTTTGATTGAATTTCAATTTTTCTTGCATGAACCCATCTATTTTTAGAGAATTTGTCTTGTTATACTCAGCTTGGACCGATACGAATGCACCCAACATCTCCTCTAGCGTCACTTTTGGAGTAATGACTAGAGATGGACCTAGTATAGGTTGAGCTTGAGGGATGGGGGCTGTATTCGCAGTGGGTCCATTCCTCCAACTGAAGTTGGGATGATTCTTCCAACTAGCATTAAACGTATTTGAAGTTGGAGCACCAAATTGCCGTTGATAACTGTTTATGGCATTGGATTGTTCTTGTAAGATGTCCTGAACTGCTGAAATTGTAGGACAATCTTGTGTTGCATGTTGATTTCCGGCACAAATTCCACAAACAGTTTCAACGTCATTGGAGTTAACCGTCTCTCCTTTCCTCAATTCCATGGCTTTGACCTTTCTTGTGAGGCTAGCCACCCGTGCACTTATGCTATCCTCTTCTGATAAGACATACATTCCTCCTTTTTCCTTTTGTTGGCCAGTCTTGGAATTTGTTGGTTTCGATGTATCCCAAGACTGTGCATTCTCAGCCAATTCTTCCAAATAATCCCACGCTTCATCAGCTTCCTTATTCATGAACTCCCCATTACACATCATCTCTACGAATTGGCGCATGGGTGAAGTCAGTCCTTCATAGAAAAAGCTTATAACCCGCCAAATTTCATAGCCATGATGTGGGCATGCGTTTAATAGGTCCTTAAACCTCTCCCAACATTGGAAGAAGGTTTCATCTTCTTTTTGGGCAAAATTTATGATAAGGCGCTTCAACATGTTTGTTTTGTGAGTAGGGAAGAATTTTTTTATGAATTCCCTATGCATATCAGTCCATGCACCAATTGATCTTGGCCTTAATGCATGAAGCCAACCTTTAGCTTTATCTTTAAGAGTAAAAGGGAAGAATTTAAGTCTCACCACATCGTCAGTCACATTAGCAAAGTGCATGGTGGTTATTACCTCTTCAAACTCCTTAAGGTGTTGATAGGCACTTTCACTGTCTAATCCATGGAATTTAGGGAGAAGTTGGATCACTCCCTGTTTTAAATCCACATTCCCTGCATTTTTTGGAAAAATTATGCATGAGGGAGTGCTCGCTTTTGCTGGTTGCAAGAAATCACATAGACTCCTTGGTCGGGGAACATTCTCAACCACATTCTCCCCTGTTTCAGTTTAGGTTTTGGCCCAGATTAGGATTGGCCATTGGATTAGGTTGATTCACAGCTATACTTTCAGACAAAATTGGAGAGTTTAGATGTCTCCTAGCACGTGGCTCTCTGTCAATTCCTTCTACTATTCCCCCTTCACTTATGAGTCGGTTATTGAAATCCCGAGCCCAATGTGGCATGCAAAACAAAAAAATATGAAACAAAGAGAAAGAAGAATTCTTCCTCCCTTTCTTTACTCTTCTCTAAGACCGAAGCACAAGGTGTCTTGCAATGGCTAAGCCAGAAGCAAGGATAGAGACCGATTTCTCCTGGTCAATAGGGATTCAGAGAACTCCCCACCCACTTTTTGAATCTTTTGAGAAAAAGTGCAGAAAAAGGAGAAAGAGGAGTAAAGGTGAGAAAACAAATCTCTGAGCACAAGGTGATCCAAGACGGCAGAACCGACCAATAGGAATCCAGGTGGCACAAGGCCTACCTTTCAGAGATCCAAAAGGAGTCCCCACCCACTCTACAAGAGATGAATATGATAGGAATAAATAGGAGAAGGAGAAGAGTAAGGTTTAGAAAGATAAAACCTGATTCAAGCACTTGAAATCCTTGTATCTTCTTCAGCTTCCTAGAAATCCCTGAAAAATAAAAATCAAATAAACAAGCTAAGTTAGTCCTAAAATCCTAAAAATCCTAAATAGATACTAATTTCAGAAATTTGTGAAAAACCGTCAAAGTCCCCGGCAGCGGCGCCAAAAACTTGTTCGCTTCCCCAAGTGTAGGATTGCGATGTAGTAATAATCTCGATAAGACCGAGGTCGATCCACAGGGACTTGTGTAGGAATTCACAAACACATCCAATAGTGTCTATTGATAAGATAACAATCAGGTTTTTGTATGAATTTGATGTGAGTAACAACTTTAAACTAATTTGAGGGTAAACAATTCTAAAAAGGCACTAGGGGTTCAAGGATCCACTTGTAGCAATCCTTGATGTTCAATCCGTTGTGGTTTCTCACTTTCCCAACTAGAATCGATATTAAGATCTGTCTAGCCGGATGATAGAGCTGTTAAACCAAACAATCTGTCATATGTAAGTCCAATGCATATGATTCACTCAATGTAAGCTAGGCTGAGCATGCTCAATTGCATAGGTCAGTCCCAATTCCAATAGGCTCAGTTCACAATCATAACCATCCTCAAGTCCTGTCACAAGACAAGGCTAGATCATGATTTGAACATGATTCAAATCACATGCACAGTCCCTTACATAATTCAGAAAATCAGAAAAATAGAACTTTAGTAGGAAGTTCCTACATGAAGATCATAGTACTAGAGCGTACTCCAATTCCTCGGATCATACAGGTCTAGACTAATACAGACCAATTAAGAATTTAAGTAATTCTCCCAAACATCCATGAGTCATCATAAGACTAAGAAAAACTACTTAAAACTTGTATAAACTTCAAACCATAGTTCATAAACATGAATTCCAAACTTAAAACCAACTTAGAACGAATTGAAACATCTTAGATCCACTACAAGCTTCACCTCTTAGCCCTAGCTAAGAGGTTTAGCTGCTCATGATCCAAGGAAACATGAAACAACTTAAGAAAAGCATAAAAAAGTAAAAACAAGCTAGAAGGAGTTGTGGAACTCCGAAATCCACTTCCGCCGCCTCCAACCTTGCTTAAACCCTTCTAAGATGCCCTAGGAACGATCCCTAGGTGTCCTTTTATAGTGGGGAGGCTCCGCAACTTCAGAAGATTCGAGTATCTATGTAACACTTACGCAGTGCGCAGAGAAAATCGGCGCCAAAATTAGAAGTTTAAAACTTACGCAGACGACCTGTCGCAGGACCGGTCGCAGTGGCTGGACGACCGATCGCAGTGGCTGGACGACCGGTCTCAAAACAGCCTAAAAGTGTCCAGAGAGTTTTGTCCCGAAAAATTAATTTAAGGACCGGTCGCAGAAGTGGACGACCGGTCGTGAACAGTCCAGAGAGCTATGGCCTCTGTGCCTCCTCTGTGCATGTGCGGACCGGTCGGACGATCGGTTCTTGGCCTTGGACGACCGGTCTGGGCACCTTCTTCTGCATTCTTTCTTATATTTCTCTGGCTTCTTTCTTCCATTCTTTTCTTCTTTCCTTGCTTCCTTCTTTCTTTGGTCCTCCTTCGATCTTCATCTAAATGGTTCCAAATAAGCTCTTTTCATCTTCAACTAGGCGGAGTCCACTCTCAATCCTGCAATCACAAAACATGCATTAATTTAGTCTATAAACCATAACAACAAGCATAATGAGTGATGAATTGGGGTTAGAATATGCACAATTAAGAGCTCAACACAACGTCAAATGTCTATGGAGGATATATTGAAAGCATTCACGCAAGGCGAAGCTCAAATCAACCAAACAAACATTACAATGATGCTTGAGCTTAAAAGTTCGGTAGAGGAGATCAAGGCTCGCTTAAACGCAAGGGAAGGGACACTTTCGGCCCAACCCTACCTAATCTGAAATTACAATGCGAAATAAACGTGCCTTGTTCCTCTAACCAACACATAGAACATGTTAAGTCCATCACCACTCTTATAAGTGATAAAACTATTGAAAAATCTGACCTGGTGAAGGCCTCAACGCCTAATGATCCGGTATCTTCCAAAGAGGATGATGGACCTAGCACTGTCATACATGAAAGAGAGCCATTAAAAGAATATCGGCCCATTGCTCTATTCCCTTAACGCTTGATTTCAACCAAACCTCAAGATAAATATCAGAAATTTTTGGAGGTTTTTAAGCAAGTCAAGATTAACATCCCCTTGTTGGATGCCATTAAACAAATACCGTCATATGCCGAATTTCTAAAGGACCTTTGTACGGTAAAAAGAAAAATATATATGCAAAAGTAGGCATTCTTGACAAAGAATGTGAGCGCCATTATTAGTCACAGGATGCCCAAAAAATACAAAAGATCCCTGTAGTCCAACAATATCATGTATAATCGGTGACTACCGGGTGAAGCACGCTTTACTCGATCTAGGGGCAAGCGTGAACTTAGTCCCCTTCTCGGTTTATGAACAATTAGGTTTTGGTGAATTAAAACCCACCAAAACCACGCTATAACTTACTGACCGATTGATTCATATACCGAGAGTAGTGATTGAGGATGTCCTTGTCCAAGTTGACAAGGTCTACTACCTAGTAGACTTTATTATCTTCGACACATGACTCATGGTTAATATTGGCACTCAAAACCCTGCATACTTGGCCTCCCATTCCTAGCTACATCAAACGCCATCATTAATTTAGGAATGGGGATGTACAAATGTCTTTTGGAAATAAGACGATTGAGTTAAATGCCTTCAATATTGACAACTAACAAGAGGAGGTCCATGAAATAAACATGATCAATTCATTTATGAAGATAGGTCCATCTCACCTCTTTACTCCGGTCACTTAGAAGAAGACGTGACCTACTCCCCTGATAAGAATATTGATTTGATAAGGGATGTAGTCGCACTTCTAGAGTCGATACCGGCATATGACATTAGCCGAGAGGAGGATGTGGAAACAATAATTTATCATGCTGAGAAATCAATTCATGTTTCCTCACCTCTATTGATCATACATACCGAACTCTACCAATCCTGGGAAGACCCATACTTGCAATATCATTACCCAGGAAATTCTAAATGGAGACATATTTTTTCTGACAAATATGATGATGTCTCTTCTTATACATGTGGTGAAAACATTACAGACCCCGCTGAAATTCCTTGTTGGGATTTTCAGTGGCTTATCAGGATCACTCACCCACATGTATATTATAAAGCAGGATCTTGGATGACTCTACTGCAAAACCTTTTGATCCATCTAATGATTCTGCTTGACTTTATGCTTTTGGATGAGTTGGGATTAACCTCCTAGTCCGACAGAGGACGGTTTAGATTTTTAATCGCTTTCCTAGAATTAGATTGCATTAGGATTTGCTTTGATTAGTAGACTTAGTTTGTGAAGTAATCCATCTCCACAAGCCAATTTTTCCATGCAATGTTATTTCTCAAGTGATATCTCTCTTTCTCACTTCCCTTTATTTGGTCATATTGTTCTCAAGTTGTTGCATTCATTGCATATTTTTCTTACATGGAGGACAATGTAAAGTTTTGGTGGGGGGATGAGATTGCTAGATGAATCTAGCAATTTGTGACATTTCGAGCAATGTTTGTAGAAATTTTTCAATTTTTCTGAAAATTCAAAACTCCTTTGGAAAACCATGTTTTTATGCACTTGAGATGTCATAAGTATGAAAGGAAGAGAGATGTAGTGAGATGATTTTGAAACTCTTAAAGGACATAACATGGTAGTTTTCTATTTGAATTCCCTTATTGATTTTATTGATAGAAAATTTGAACACTTTTGAGTCTAGTTCACATTACACGATTCTCATGATTTAAAGGGATTATGTAGATTTGTGGATCAGTTAGACTAAGGTTTAAGATGTAAAGGAACTAAGCCAGGGAACTTTATCCATCCTTGTTCATGTGAATTAAAAAAAATGAAAGATATGGATTTTTAAAAATTCTATCTATTATTGAAAGAAAATTAAGGTTATTCATTGAATATATGTTGAAAATTTTATAAAAGGGTTACCTATTACCAACCAGGGGAAGGTCTACCCATAACCTAAGCTAAAAATGAGAATTAGTGCGAAAGCTATCGAAGGAACGGTAAAGCAAATTCTTGTCATAGGCTTGTTGTTGATCTGTACACTCTTAGATCTTTAGTTTCGTTGATCTATAAAGAAATTAATACTGAAAACTCATGAGATGAACATTCACTATGCACACTAGGTTAACTTGTTCGGATTCTTCTATTTATCAATCAATCAGAGGGGATTCTATCTAAAACACTCATTATGTTTAAGGAGTTTAAGTTTTTAATTTCTATCACTAATTTTCTCTGAATTTTGTACTTATGTCTTGAAGTTTATAGAAGCATAGTTTCTGAGAGAGAGTTGAGTTTTTGAAAGTTGGATTTGTTTCACGCATGTTTTGCTCAGGACTAGCAAAATGCTGGTTGGGGGGTGTGTTGAGCTCTGAATTGTGCATATTCTAACCCCAATTCATCACACATTATGCATGGTTTTCATGATTTAAAGCTTAATCAATACATGGTTTTGTGTTTGTAGGAATGCGAGAGAGATTTCAATTATATGATACTTAGAGACCCATCCTACATGCCTTGAAGATCAAAGGAATAAAGGACAAGAGGTGGAAGAAATGTGCAACAGAGATGGAGAAAGAAAAGAATAAAAACTCATATTTTACAGCCTGACCGACCGGCCGGGCACACCCTCCAGAAACAGCATTTTCGCTTGACTATTTTTATGAAGGTCGACCTATGGTCCGGCCGGCCGGATGGAATGATCGGCCCGTAGAGGGGTCGGCCTATGCATTCCAAGTCCAAAGAGTTGGGTTATATACTGTGTAACCTCCAACCGGCCGAGCAGGGGGATCCGGCCAGCCTGCCAGCGTCCTGACTGCATTAAGAGACTTTTAATTTTGATTTTTTTCTGCGCAAGTCTAGAAGATTCTTCGTCGGTGGGTGGTTTGTGCTATAAAAGGACTCCTCTTCATCCTCAAGGCAGGCTAGGACGTGAGGAAGATCAAGGAAGCTTTGGAGAAGGATTTCTTTCTAGTTTTCTTCTATTTATTAGTTATTTTTATGTTTTTAAGGCTTCTAGTTCAAGGATGTTAGAGATGAGCTAAAACCTCTTAGCTACGGCTAAAAGGTGAAGCTTTTGATTCATTTTTTATGGATTGATGCAACCTAGGTTTCATTTTTATGCTTTAATTGAAGAATTTGGTTTGATAAGAGTTTAAATAAAGTGCTAGTTTAGTTTTGGTTTGATCTCTTGATGACTCCAGGCTCATGTGCTTCTTAATGAATCTAAACCTAGTAGCTTACCTTTTTGGCATTGTTTATGCTTGTGTGGTTCATTAATCTATCATCGACTCCGAGCATGATAGACTCTTTGATTGCCTTGTGTATAATAGCACGATCTTCATGTGGGAACTCATTCAAACTAAAGTTCTAATCTTTTATGATAATTTGAGATAGTTGTTTTGTTCTTTAATTTTGATTTAATTAGAGTTCTAATCATTGGTTGTAGTCTAGTCTATTGATGGGATTTGATGAAAGCTATGGTTGTGAATCTAAACTGGATTGGAAAGAGGCTGCTTGGCCTATACAATTGAGTGTGCCTAAGGCCTGAGCATTATTGTGGGAATCGAATCAATGAACAAGCAATTGTTTTAGATAAGTGTTGATTGAACCGCTCCATATTCCGGTCAGATAAAGATAGAAATTCAATTCTGATTAGCTGTGAGAGACCCAGTTGTGTTGATGCATTAAAAACGGTCAAAAGTGGATCCTTGGCGCTCTAGTGCCTTTTTACATTATTATTACCTCTCATAATCATTGTTTAATTCCTGAATCATTACTTTTCAGATTTAGATCTTAATGTGATTTCAACAATAGATTGTTTTAGATAAATTCTGAGAATATCTACATATAAATCTTTGCGGGACGATACTCAGTCTTTCCGAATTATTACTACATCGCAACCCTGCACTTGGGGAGTGAATAATATTCTCATAGGAAGCGTCCCCACTTCCACACTCATATAGGTGAATTCCATTCCTAATATACACAGCAACTGGATACACACCACTAATGGTCATGGATTCATAAAGAGTTTAAAAACTCATCCTCTCACACGTTGCTGCTTGCACTGCCTACACCATAAGAAGGGGCAAGTTCTCTGCAATGCTTCCCACTCTCCTTGTGTCTTTTTGTTTATCCATTGAACCTATCGCATGAGATCTCCACTTGTATAGGTTGGGTTGCCGACACTGGTAACACATTCGGTTAGGCTCAGACCCATTCCCTTCGTTGTTTCCATGACTAATCCTTTAGATAGTTGTTTGGTCAGAGGATCTGCCAGATTCTTTTCTGATCTTACGAAGTCAATAGCTATGACTCCATCATTCAACAAGTGTCTCACAATGTTATGTCACAGTCTAATATGTCTACTTTTGCCATTATATATCTTACTATTAGCCCCGGCAATAGCTGCTTGATAGTCACAATGTGTAGAAATAGCAGAGACAGGTTTTGGCCACAACGATATGTCTGTTAATAGATTTCTAAGCCATTCAGCTTCTGAGCCCTCTTTTTCTAAATCGACAAACTCGGACTCCATAGTAGATCGAGTAATACAAGTCTGTTTAGTAGACTTTTAGAATATTACACCTCCACCAAGAGTGAATACATATCTACTTGTGGATTTTGTTTCATCTGAATCAATGATCCAATTGGCATCACTGTATCCTTCTAACACATGAGGATAACCTATATAACAAACGCCATATGCAATAGTACCTTTTAGATATTTTAGTACTTTATTCAATGCATTCCAATGATCATATCCAGGATTATGTGTATATCTACTTAGCCTGCCTACTACATTTGTAATATCAGGCCTAGTACAGTTCATCAGATACATTAGGCTACCAATTACTTAAGGATACTCAAGCTGAGATGCACTTCTTCCTGTATACTTTTTGAGATGCACAGTATGATCATATGGTGGACTAATAAGTAAACAGTCAAAGTGATTAAACCTTTTTAGTATTTTCTCAATGTAGTGAGATTATGAAAAAATAATATTATTATTGTTAGAACTAGAAAAATGCTCGGATGCAGTTTTCTGGTGTTTTATTGTTCTGGGGTTCTGAATAATAGAAACACTCATAGACAATCACAAGCATTCACAAAAGTACACAAGAGAAGAGATATCGCAAGGCGAATTTTATTCCAGAGATTCTGAGATCTTGTACATTCCAGGCCGTGATCTGGCACGAGCCCTTAATTACATCGAATGGATCGATCACCCTTGATTAAAAGGAAAAAGTAAATGTATACGCCTCAGAGACAAATAAAATAAAGCAAATAAGGAGGCAAAAATATAAATCATGCACGCCACAAAGAACACAGAGATTTTTACGTTGAAACCCTTGCGAGAGAAAACCACGGCACAAAGCGACAAAACTCCACTATGAATAGCAATTGTACATGGGGTGGAGTATTCAGGCAAAAGCCCAAATCGATGGGCAGAAGACTAAGTAATCAGGGACTATGGCCTTAGAGTTCATGGTCGTAGAGACCTGTATTTTGTGTGGTCGAAGAGACCTATGTTTGTATGGTCGTGGAGACCTGTATTTGTATGGTCGTAGAGACCTGTATTCGTTGTGTTTTGTTATAGGACTGATCCATCTTTGTACGAGTCAGATATCTATGTCCCATGTTTTGGCCAGAGATCCGGGCTGAGACTGTCAGGGTTTTTAACCGAGGGGTGCGACTCTGGGCCTGCACCCGTCATTTGTGATGGGTGACCGCGGAAAGACCGATCTGCAGTTGTATGTACCTGAGCAGCTCAACCAGCGGATGCCGTTTGAATGGGTAGGGCATCGACTGTTCTTGAAGTGTCAGTATTTAATAAATTTCATGTAATAGTTTAGAACTCTCTAGGTATGGTTTATCGTGTTAACCATAGTCCCCTTTGCTTAGTCCGGACCTGAATCCGGGTCATATTATGATAGTACATGTAATGATGATACATCAGTATGATTTGTGCACTGGCGGCCTCTTTTCGAGAAGTTACTTCGTTCATCTCGTTGGATAGGATCAGGACTCCGAAGGCTTGCATTCTACTCATTGGGTGGCCCGGATGAGTTATTTGACTGCTCCATTGCGTCCGGAACGCTCAAAATACCCAAAATAGGCCCAAACGGGGCCTGAAAACATCATAAAATGAAGATTTAAAGGTGCTGAAATAGACGTTTAGAGTGCTGATTTTTATGATCCGCTGGCCTGATTTTACTGATGCGCTAGGGCCAGCGCGTCCAAAAATGATTATTAAAAATGTTCTATTTTCCTGATCCGCTAGCCGATTTTTGTGATGCGCTGGGGCCAGTGCGTCCAAAAATAACTTTGTTTTGAAATATTGACTTATGCGATGCGCTGAGGTATTTTTCTGAAGCGCCGGGGCCAGTGCGTCCGAAAATAACTTTGTTTTGAAAATGATTGATTTTCGTGATGCGCTACTATATTGGCGCAACTTGAAGTTATTTCATCTCCGGACCTATTATGGTCGGAGATGGGGTTTCCGGCGAGGGATTCCGTTGATCGGAAGGGGATTCCGGTGATCGGAAATGGGTTTCCGGCGAAGGGACGCGGCTCTCTCTTTTTGGATCCGTCCAAATGAAGCAGAGGGAGGGGTATTTATACCCGAGGTCAGCCAATAGGAGACCGCCACGTGTAAGCGTGTCGAGAAAATGGGTTGGCGCGTCAAGAAAATCACTCGACGCGTCTTAAAATGCCTTAGTTAAAATGCTGATTTTCGGGGCGCACTGGCTGAAATTCCTGATTTATTGGACGCGCTGAGGGTCAGTGCGTCCTGAAATTCCTGAATTATTGGACGCGCTGGACGATTTTCTGGATGCGCTGAGGGTCAGTGCGTCCTGAAATTCACTTCGAAAACTGTCTGAATTTCTAGATGCGCTGGGTGAATTTCTTGACGCGCTGAGGGCAGTGCGTCCCTGAAATTCACTTTGTAAAATTGTCTGAATTTCTAGATGCGCTGACCATGAATTTCTTGACGCGCTGACGTACTCGTGTTTTACAAAATTGGGTTTTACGAAACGGAGGGCTTGTGGGGCCCGCTTTGCGATGGATGTCGATGCACTAGGCTCTATTTCTTCATGATTGAGGTAACCCTCCCAAATTTGGAGGGTTCTGATCATGATGACCGGTGGGGTCCACCACTGGCTCAATTTTCCATTTTTGGTCAAGTGATGTGTGTTGTGATTTTCGCCGCGATTTCCTGATGCACTGGCCCTAAATCTAATCAGGTGATGATTTGGGCACTCATAATCATTGTTTTGAAGATCCTGACTTTTGGGACCCCAACAATTATCTTTCCTGATCACTTGAATACCTAATATCATACTTACTTCTTCTAGATCTTCCATATCAAAGTTAAAAGACATGAGCTGTTTAGTTGAATTAACTAGCTTAATATTAGTTCCAAAGATAAGCATATCATTTACATATAAGAAGATTATCACATCATCATTATTAGTGAATTTGCTATATACACATCTATTCACATCATTAACAAGATATCCATTTGACTTTAAGACATTGTCAAATTTTTTATTCCATTATTTAGAAGCTTGTTTCAAGCCATACAAAGATTTAATTAGTCTACAAACGTTGTGTTCTTTTTCTGGAGTTATATAACTCTCGAGTTATTCCATGTAGATTTCATCTTCTAATTATTCATTTAGAAAAGCTATTTTAACATCTATTTGATGTACTACTAGCTTATATATAGATGCGATTGCAACTAATACCCTAATCATTATAATTCTAGTTACAGGTAAATAGGTATCAAAGTAATCGTATCCTTCTTTTTGTTTAAAGTCTTTTGTGACCAATCTAGCTTTAAATTTATCTATAGATCCATCTGGTTTAAGCTTCTTCTTAAACACCCATTTACCCCATTTAGGCTTGTTTCCAGGAGAAAGATCTACAAGTTCCCAAGTGTTATTAGATATAATCAACTCTAATTCATCATTTATAACTTCTCTCCAGAATTATGCATCAAGAGAATTAATGGCTTATGAATAGGTCTTAGGATCATCTTCTAATAAGAAAGTAAAGAACCCATCTCCTAGGTTGGTCTCCTTAAGAGCTCTCATGCTCCTTCTAAGTTCTGGTTATACTTCACAACTAATGTCCATACTTCTACTTGTTGAAGCAACATCTGATCCATTAATGTCTTTTATTTCTACAGATCTATACTTCATAGGAAAGATATTTTCTAAAAATTCTGCATCTCTACCTTCTATAATAGTGTTTGGATCTAGAATGTTATCCTTAGATTTCAAAACTAGAAACCTATACGCTGCACTATTTTCTGCATATCTTATAAACACACAATCAGATGTTTTAGGACCTAGTTTTCTTTTCTTGGTTTCAGGTAACCCTACTTTAGCTAGATACCCCGAAACTTTAACGTGTTTATAACAAGGGGTATGATTTTTTCATAATTCATAGTGTCTTACCAGTCTTCTTATGAGGTATTATATTCTGAATATAACAAGCAGATAGAATGGCTTCTCCCCACATATTTAGGGGCAAACTAGAACTATTTAACATAGCGCTCATCATATCTTTTAATGTTCTATTCTTACGTTCAGCTATTCCATTTTGTTATGGTGTGTAGGGAGCAGTAGTTTCATATATTATCCTATTGTTTTCACAAAGTTCTCGAAACTGCGAAGATTCTTACTCACCTCATCTATCTTATCTAAGTCTTCTAATGTTCCTGCTAAGTTGATTTTCAACTTCTATTTTATACTTAATGAAGGATTTTAAAGCTTCATCTTTGTTTCTTATAAGATATACTCTAATGTATCTAGAATAGTCGTCTATGAATGTCACATAATATCTTTTGCCTCTTCTAGACATGTGATTCCTAAAATCACCTAAGTTACTATGTATTAACTCTAATAATTCAGAACTTCTATTAACAAGTTTAAATGATTTTTTAAAGAACTTGGATTTTATACAAGTCTCACATTTTTCGACGTTATCGATTGAAGTGTCAGGTAGTAAATCCTACTCGTTTCATTCTTTTCAAAGATTCTACATTCACGTGGCCTAATCTACTATGCCATAATGAAAGAAATTTAACAATATAAGCAGAACTAGATGACATCTTATTATTATCATATGAAACGTTTATAACAAACAGACCATCATTGCAATAACCATTTTCAAGGAAAGTTTCGTTCTTCGTCATTACAAGCTTATCAGAATCTATTACTAGTTTAACTCTAGCCTTGTTGAGCAGCGAATCAGAGATCAGATTGCAGCGAATATCAGGCACATGTAGCACATTCTTTAGCAACAAAGTCTTTCCTAATGTGAGCTTCAGAAGAATACTTCATTTTTCCAACAACTAGAGATGATTGAGCATTTTCCATGAACACTTGTTCTTCATCCCCTATCGTCCTGATTGGAGGTAAACATGTTTCGATCCTTACATACATGCTGAGTTGCCCCAGTGTCTAATATCAATTCCATATTGTTTACAAGAAACACTTCAGACACTACAGCAACAACCATGTCTAGATTTTCTTCAGCTTCAGCGAGATTGATGTTGAACCTCCAATTTATACATGATCTAGCCCATTACATCACATTATATGCATGGTTTACATGTTTAAAAGGCCCATCTAATGCATGTTTTGTGATTGTAGGAATGAGAGCGACTTCACCAAATTGGTAACCAAAAAGAGCATATTTAGGAGCCCTTGAATGAAGGCCTAAGGTGGACCAAAGAAGGAAGAAGAAAGAGGAAGAAACGAGAAGAAAGAAAGGAAGAAAAAGAAGAGAAAAATAGATCCGACCGGTCGTGACCGGTCGGCCAAGGGAGCCACGACCGGTCAAGACCAGTCGACCACCCTGTTGTCCCCCTAGTGAAGCTACTGGAGCAAGGACCAATTTGGTCCGACCAGTCAAGACCGGTCGGCCCCCTCTCTGTGCACGCTGGACTTATAACATACCAATCTGACCGGTCAAGACAGGTTGGCCAACCCAGTCCGACCAGTCACGAATGGTCGGCCATGCGTAAACAGCAACTTTCTATTTCAAGCTCCAAGTTTTTCTGCGTAGTGCACAAGTGCTGCACAATTCTGGAAGATTCCTGACGCGGTAGAGCTTTCCCACTATAAAAGGACACCTAGGGTCTCTTCTTAGGGCTTCATAGAAGCTGAGGAACTTTGTGGGAGGTGAAAAGAGCCGTCGTGGAGCATCTACAACTCTCCCGAATCCGGGTTTTTATGCTTTTTAGTTTTTCTTTGAGTTCTAATTGCAGTATGACAATGCTCGGCTAGAATCTCTCAGCTAGGGCTGAGAGGTGAAGCTTATATTTAATTCATGTTTAATTCAGTTTAATTCAAGTGCTTTCACTTTAAGTTTGAATTTTGAATGTTCTAATTCATATAAAGTTGATATTTTTAGAAGTTTTATGAGAGTCATGTGCTTCGGACATGGATTCCTTGCAATTCTCTGAGATTATCATGTTTTGCTTGATTAGATTCGAATTATGGTAACTCTTGAGCATGTCATAGTCCATAGGAATGGTTGTTACTCCGAAGGCTATGATTTCGAATGCTATGTGATTTAATAGGACTAGAACTTGGAAGTTCAACTTAAGTGGGATTGAATGTGTTTAATGTTTTATCTCCCAACTAGATGAGAAATAGAACTTCAAATATAGTTGTGTTTTTATGCTTGGATTGATTGGATTGACATGGGATTGTTACAAGTAGATCCTTGAAAGCCTTAGTTCCTTTAATTATTGGTTTTCCTAAATTACTGTTTAAGATAACTCTCTCAATTAAATCTCTTAATTATTGCAATCCTAGTTGCTAGAATAGTTTAGAAGTTGTTTTCTAATTCCCTGTGGATCGACCTCGGTCTTACCGAGATTTATTACTACATCGCAGCCTTGCACTTGAGGCGAGCGAACAAGTTTTTGGCGCCGCTGCCTGGAAATTTAGATATCGGTCCTAGATTGTTTTAGTGGCTGTAGAAGTAGAAGTAGATAGGTTTTTCTGATTTCCTAAGACTAACAATTTTTTTTACTTTGTAGGACTTCTTCTCTAGTTCAAGCGAATCAGGTAATATCCTTCTAACTTAGTGCTTTTTACAGATTTTCAATTTTTAGATTTTTTATTAATTTCATATTTTAGGACTTAGGATTAGTTTAGATTTTGGATTGTGTGGTTTATGTCCCGTTGGGAATGTGACCACAACAATCGTCTCCAATCCGAAGGTGGTCTAGTTGGACCATTATCAGTCCATAGACGAGTCCGAAAATACCAAGTGCATTGTGATAGTTTGGGGAGTATGGATTAGAAACCTTTAAGGAATCCTCCCCCCTACTCCAACAACAAACGCAAATCAAGAGGGAGTAAGAGAGAATGAGGTACACAATGTTCCTCCAATGAGATCTTTAGGGGATTACCTACAACTGGTACGTGCAACTACACCCTCGTGCGTAGTCTTACCACCAACCGGGGGAAACATTGATATAAATCCGGGAGTAATTCAACTCATACCAAAGTTCCATGGGCTAGACTCTAAAAGCCCATACCTACACTTAAAGAAGTTTGAAGAAGTGGTAGATACTTTACAATACATTAATGTTTCAGAAGATGCCATTAAACTTAAACTTTTTTCCTTCTCATGGAAAGAAAGAACCAAGACTTGGCTTCACTCTCTTAGACCACACTCGATAGGGTCATGAAACGAGATGACCCTGGAATTCTTGAAAAAGTTCTTCCCGGCTCATAAAACAAATACCCTTCGAAAAGCCATAATGAATTTTTCAGCTAAAGAGAGTGAATCATTCTTCCAATGTCACGCCCCAAACCCGGGGACCGGGCTCACTAAATTCCCGATCGCTGACCTTGGTGCCAACAGCCTCCGTAGTACCCCATTCTCGGCTCCTAGCTCTCATGTGCCAGGTTCCGATCCTGGGATCCTACCAGGAGGATTTTCAGGGTAATTTTTTTTTATACAGGAGCATAATCAAAACCATAAAACATCATCAAATATCCACTAATAAGTTTGTTGAGTACAGTACTGGAAAGGGAAATACAACATGAATCAGAAGTCCAAAATATCAGGTACATGAACCGCGCTCAACGCTGCTGATAGACTCTAGTACCTGCAGTGTAAACAAACGCGCATGAGCTTCCTACGAAGCCCAGTAGAGTGCGTGTGTGCGCGTGTGATGCATATGACAAGTATACAGATATCAGAGTAAGCGAAAGTAGTAGAGGGCTAAGTTACTAAGTTTATGAATGCTATCAGCCATCCCAAGGCAATGCGATGCAAGGGCCTACATGGCTGAGTGTTACATGCTAGAGATGCAATGCAAACATGTCAATCCTCAACTGATCCACATATCAAAATAGTTCTCATCTGGGACATCACCGGGGTCTAGTATACTCTAATACTGGCTGCCGCACATCGCACGCATAACCAAGCGAGTAGAAAAGACCTCACTATCCGCCTCATCAATGGTATGCCAATGCCCACCCGGCTCACCGATAGCGGACCCATTCCATGAGCTGGTCAGACTCGACCTAGCTTACAGCCCACTGCACCCCGGCGGATAAGGTCACACCCCTTTCCAACCGACCTCGACACAGTGGGAGACGCGACCTACTGGTATTTGGCACACGGGCTCTCATGTTATCCACTCGGTCTCGATGTTGGAGCATCCTACTAGTACCACAGGGTTTAAGGACTTTCACCCAAGGACATCCATAGCGCCCATGTACTAGAACAAGTTTCCGGTGTCCAATACTGCCAACCATGATGTGACTATGGTGGCCACCACCCCGATGCTGCTAGGGTGTGAAAGCGATCGTGACATACATAATGCGAAATGCATGAGTCATACAATCCAAATCATGCACCAAACTTACGCATACTGCGCAATCATGTGGGGCGACCCTGTCTCACACGGGTCCCCTAAGTATAACAACCCAACTGGCATATGCTATGGTTAATCATGATCCATAACAGGCATACAAATGATGCGTATGGGCATATGAATGAGCATGGTATTCATTATACTAAGCATGTTATCAGTGTGACATATCAGGCTAATCATACTAGCATGTTACCAAACGTATCATGTAAAATTGACCTTAAAAGGCCCAATATATACATAGAGAGTGGGACCCGAACTGTGGATCCCATTGGAAATGTAAAAGTCTTCGTGGCATAGCCCACTTGAGACCACATCGGCCCCATACTTGGGCCTGCACATACAAGATAGGTAGCATGAATAAAACAGATACATCATGGTGGAGCTAATAGATACATCACGTTGGGACCCATAGGGTGGGCCACCTGCTGGGCAGCGTGGTACCCAACTGGTCCCAATAAGTTTTGAATCAAACAGATACTTGTGTTTTCTCCTTCATCCATATCCATGTGATCTTATGAACAGATTGGATGGCAAATAAACATCACTGTAGAACCTGGAAAGCTTTCAACGTTGGAAATCATTATCCCCACTGTGGCATGGTCCACTTGACATTAGGATAAGCTTAAATTTTGTGCCCAGCCACTTATGAATGGGTTGGGTGACAAATAAACATCATTGCAGGTCTAGGAAGGTTTCAACGGTGGAGATCATCATTCCCACTGTTGTCCCGTGGCATGGCCCACTTGCCGTTTGGATAAGCTTAAAATTTGGGCTCAGCCACTAAAATGAGCTAGGAAAAACATATGGACGAAATAGGTAAGGCACATACATTCTAGGTGGGCCCAACGAGTGGGGCCCATAGGGTGGCGCCCACAGGGCTGCTGGGGTAAGGCACGTATATTCTAGGTGGACCCAACGAATGGGGCCCATAGGGTGGCGCCCACAAGGCTGTTGGGCTGCAGCGTCCCCTGGACGCTGTCTCTCCAGCGATCCTCTCTTCTTCTTCTTTTTTTTTTATAAGAACTCATCAAGTGGGGCCCACAGAAGTTTCGGATCAAGCCTGATATTTTTGTTCTTCCTTCTCCCTTACATGTGTGAACTTATGAACAGGTTGGATCTCAAATAAACATCATGGTGGGCCATAAGAAGGTTTCAACGGTAGGGCCACTGTCCCTACTGTTTTCTGTGGTGGGGCCCCCTTGAGACTTGGATCTGACTCAATCTTGGGTTCATGCCTTAAAATGATCTCCCCAAAAGGATGGACGGTGTGGATATAGCACATGCATCATGGTGGGACCCACGAGTGGGCCACCAGCCAGCCTCACGAGCAGCGTACCTGGACGCTGGTACACCCAGCGTCAGAGGCGCTGCCTCTTCTTTCCTCTTTCTTCTTCTTTTCTTTTTTTTCGTTTTCTTGTACTTATATCAAGTGGGGCCCACATGGGTCTGATCCACTCCGTTCATCAGGTTCCCCATCTCATGGGGGACCCAATAAGCCCAATATTGGGTATATGATTCGGTCTAGAAACTTCAAAGTGGGCCGAAGAATTTCTGACAGTAGAAATCCTCATTTCCACTGTTTTATGCAGTGCGGTCCACTTAAGATTTAGATCGGGTTCATCCTTGGGCCCTGGCCCTAAAATGATATGGGAAAGAAGATGGACGGCGTGGATGGAACACAAATATCAAGGTGGGTCCCACGAGTGGTGTCACGCCCCAAACCCGGGGACCGGGCTCACTAAATTCCCGATCGCCTGACCTTGGTGCCAACAGCCTCCGTAGTACCCCATTCTCGGCTCCTAGCTCTCATGTGCCAGGTTCCGATCCTGGGATCCTACCAAGAGGATTTTCAGAGTAAATTTTTTTTTGTAAGGAGCATAATCAAAACCATAAAACATCATCAAATATCCACTAATAAGTTTGTTGAGTACAGTGTTGGAAAGGGAAATACAACATGAAGCAGAAGTCCCAAAATATCAGGTACATAAACCGCGCTCAACGCTGCTGATATGCCCTAGTACCTACAGTGTAAACAAACGCGCATGAGCTTCCTACGAAGCCCAGTAGAGTGCGTGTGTGCGCGTGTGATGCATATGACAAGTATACAGATATCAGAGTAAGCGAAAGAAGTAAATGGTTAAGTTACCAAGTTCATGAATGCTATCAGCCATCCCAAGGCTATGCGATGCAAGGGCCTACATGGCCGAGTGTTACATGCTAGAGATGCAATGCAAACACGACAATCCTCAACTGATCCACATATCAAAATAGTTCTCATCTAGGACATCACCGGGGTCTAGTATACTCTAATATTGGCCGCCGCACATCGCGCGCATAACCAAGCGAGTAGAAAAGACCTCACTATCCGCCTCGTCAGTGGTATGCCAATGCCCACCCGGCTCGCCGATAGCGGACCCATTCCATGAGCTGGTCAGACTCGACCTAGCTTACAGCCCACTTCACCCGGGTGGATAAGGTCACACCCCTTTCCAACCGACCTCGACACAGTGGGAGACGCGGCCTACTGGTATTTGGCACACGGGCGCTCATGTTATCCACTCGGTCTCGACGCTGGAGCATCCTACTGGTACCACAGGGTTTAGGGACTTTCACCCAAGGACATCCATAGCGCCCACGTACTAGAACAAGTTTCCGGTGTCCAATACTGCCAACCATGATGTGACTATGGTGGCCACCACCCCGATGCTGCTAGGGTGTGAAAGCGATCGTGACATACATAATGCGAAATGCATGAGTCATACAATCCAAATCATGCACCAAACTTACGCATACTGCGCAATCATGTGGGGCGACCCTGTCTCACACGGGTCCCCTAAGTATAACAAGCCAACTAGCATATGCTATGGTTAATCATGATCCATAACAAGCATACAAATGATGCGTATGGGCATATGAATGAGCATGGTATTCATTATACTAAGCATGTTATCAGTATGACATATCAAGCTAATCATACTAGCATGCTACTAAACATATCATGTAACATTGGCCTTAAAAGGCCCAATATATATATAGAGAGTGGGACCCGGACTGTGGGTCCCATTGAAAATGTAAAGGTCTTTGTAGCATAGCCCACTTAAGACCACATCGGCCCCATACTTGGGCCTGCACATACAAGATAGGCAGCATGAATAAAACAGATACACCATGGTGGAGCTAATAGATACATCACTTTGGGACCCATAGGGTGGGCCACCTGCTGGGCAGCGTGGTACCCATCTAGTCCCAATAAGTTTTGAATCAAGCAGATATTTGTGTTTTCTCCTTCATCCATATCCATGTGATCTTATGAACCAATTGGATGGCAAATAAACATCACTGTAGAACCTAGAAAGGTTTCAACGTTTAAGATTATCATTTCCACTGTGGCATGGTCCACTTGACATTAGGATATGCTTAAATTTTGGGCTCGGCCACTTATGAAACAGGTTAGATGACAATTAAACATCACTGTAGGGCTGGGATGGTTTCAACGGTAGAGATCATTATTCCCACTGTTGACCCGTGGCATGGCCCACTAAAATGAGCTGGAAAAACATATGGACGTAGTGGACAAGGCACATACATTCTAGGTGGGCCCAGTGGGACCCATTGACCATGCCCATGTAGACTACGCTGTTGGGCAGCAGCGTCCCCTGGACTCTGTCTGTCCAGCAGCAGCATTTTATATATATATATATATATATATATATATATATATATATATATATATATATATATATATATATATATATTATTACTATTATTATTATTATTGAGTTGTGGGGCCCATTCATGGATGATCCAATCCATCCATCAGGTTGTCCACCACCAGATGGGCCCAAAAGAAAAGGAAAATGAAAGGAAGGAAGAAAATGGGGGATTTATGTACCCCTTGCACTCACCTCAAAGGATGGACGGTTGGATTGAATCGAGTTGATGATCGGATGATCCGGACGGTCCGGATGATGGTTGGGGTCCTCCAAGCTTGGATCTCCACCCTCAAATCTCTCTAATCTCTCTCTACTTCTCTCAATCTCTCAAATCTCTTTCTCTTTCTCTTCTTTCTCTCTCCTCTCTCTCTCAAATCTCTTTCTTGCAAAATGGGAAGTGAGGAAGCCTCCTCTCCCCCTACGTATGGTATTGTATGGGGGGAGAGAGAGAGAGAAGGAATCATGGGTGATGATGGCTAGCATGGGAGAGAGATATGGGGGGTATGGGCCTTGGTTAACTTTGGAGGAGAGAGAGGGATGGGGGGTATGGTGTGTGTAGAGTAGGGGTAATGAGAGGGGTATGGGTGAGGTGATGGTGATGGATTTGATTGATTAGACATATTCTTGGGATTTATGCAAGTGGAGCCCACGACACACGCACGTTGCGCGGCCCACCTCGAATTACGCGATTGATCATAACTTTCATACCGGGTATCGCAATGGGGCGTGCCGCGCGGTGTTGGAATCGCAGCGCTTACGCGGTCGCCGGGGTATAGGTCTCGGGTCGATGCGGTACTAAAATAGGGTCGCGATCAAGGCTCACTAATCTGATCCGTCCGGGACGTACCGGCACCAAAAATTAAGCGTACGGAGGGCAAATAAGGGTACGGGTCTTAAAAGTGGGGACCCCAGTACGGCGTCCAAGTGACGCTGGACATTCCAGCGTCAAAACGTCCAGACGCTGGACGTCCGTGCCCCTTTTATTTTTTTGTTTCCTTTTTTTTATTTTTGTGGTTATTTTATGTGGGGCCCACTTAGGGACGATCCACCCCCTTCATCATGTTCCTCAGATCGTTGGGGACCCAGCAAGCCCAATATTGGGTGGGTGATGTGGTCCACAAACATCACGGTGGGCCTAAGAAGTCTCAACAGTAGGCTTCATCAGCCCCACTGTTTTCAATGGTGTGGTCCACCTGAGATCTAGATCTTCTTCATTTTTGTTGACCATCCCTAAAATGGGATGGAGAAACAGATGGACGGTGTGGATCAACTCATACATCAAGGTGGGTCCCACTAGTGGGGACCCTGCCCAACGCCCAAAAGGGCTTTTAGCCCACGTGCTGCTGGGCAGCAGCTCCTCTGGACGCTGTCTGTCCAGCGGCACCATCTCCCTCTTTTATTATTTTTTTATTTATATACTTATTATTATTATTATTATTATTATTATTATTATTATTATTATTATTATTATTATTACTATAAGAAGGTGGGGCCCATTCATGGATGATCCAGTCCATCCATCTCATTGCCCATCACAAGGTGGGCCCCAAAAGAAAAAGGAAAATGGAAGAAAATTAAGAAAATTGAGAGGTTTATGTCCTTTGCACTCACCTCGAAGGATGGACGGTTGGATTGAATCGGGTTGACGATCGGACGATCCGAATGGTGATTGGGGCCCTCCAAGCTAGGATCTCCACCCTCAATCTCTCTAATCTCTCTCTTGATCTCCTAAATCTCTCTCTACTTCTCTCTCTTCTCTCAAATCTCTCTCTTTCTCTCTCCTCTCAAATCTCTTTCTCTTCTTTCTAGCAAAAATAGGAAATGAGCATGCCTCCTCTCCCCCTACGTATGGACTTGTATGGGGGGGGGGAGAGAGAGGAATCATGGGGTGATGGGTGATGATGATGGTGCATGGGAGGGGGTATGGGAGGTATGGGTGAGGGTTGACTTTGGGAGGAGAGAGAGGGATGGGGGGTATGGGGTGTGTAGAGTGTTAGTGCACTTTTTCGTGGCATACTAGTGCACCTTGTTTGTCAATCACTTACAGCAGTGAGTCTAGAGTCGGTTGAGCCCAATGAAGACGAAGACCGAAGACTCAAGACGGACCGGCTGCATCAAGAATGAAGATTCTGGTAAATGAGATGCCTTGATGCCTTAACCTCCACCAAAACCAATCCCCTTTGTATCTGTGATGTCCTTGACCATAATTAGAACCCATTAGGCATCATTGATAGGCCCTAGGTGTCCCATTTGAACATCCCCACCTTGGCCTAAAACTACAGCTGAAGAAAGAGGTGATTCAGCATATGTGTAAGGGACCCAGGCTGGTCCGACCGGTCAAGACCGGTCGGCCAGCATTCCTGCTGCATTTTCAAGGCCAGCCGACCGGTCGGCCTTCATAATAGAAGGAGATCAGCAAGGAGGGCCGACCGGTCATGACCGGTCGGCCAGTATATTCGGCCTGGATATCCCATTTGGCCAGCAGAGGGCACCGACCGGTCATGACCGGTTGGCCAGGTTTGGCTCCATGCACCTTTCAGCCATCCAGCAAGGGGGGCCGACCGGTCATGACCGGTCGGCCAGCATGTTTCTGGCTGTCCAGTGAAGGGGTCCGACCGATCATGACCGGTCGGCCCAGTGTATTATGCCTGCCCATTCAGCAAAGACCTCCGACCGGTCATGACCGGTCGGGGCAGGTAGGGTCAGGCCGTTTTCTGCCCGTTTTATGACCGTTGGAGCACTTTTTCTATATATTTGGAGCTCCATTCTTGGGCAAAGCAGAGAAGTTTTTGAGAGCCCATTCCATACTCATCTTGTACATCATTTGGGGCCTCAAAGAGGAGGTTTTCAAGTCATATCCCTTGTGTTTCAAACACAAGTATGGGCATCCAAATGCTATCAAGAGATGACTTGATTCCTCTCTCAAATCTAGAGGTGTGACACTATTCCACATAGGTATATCCTTTGTCCAAGACCTCTAGAAGACTCTCTAGGTGAATCTCCTAGTTGGAACAACCTACACATCCCATGTATGAGATTCACCCATCCTCCTAGCACCTTGGGCTTTTCAAGGCATCGCATGCAAGGTGTTTGATCGAATGTGGCTGAGGCATTGGCAACGCAATGGCGGCACGATTGAGGGAGCAAAGGGAAGCTGATTGAAGCACGGGAGAGCAAAGATCAAGCAACCCAATACGGCGCTAAACAAGGGGCTAATCCGACAAGTTGTCACATTTGAGAGTCTATTTTAGAGTTTGTTTGTCAACTCGCCTTAGGGACGTTAGCCGTTCCTTGGCCCGTCAGCCGGGTCTAAACTAAGTCTCCAAGGGGGAGCCTCCGACACGGGAGTAAACGTGCGATTGGGTTGAGAGGTGAACCGATAAAACCTCCGTGTGTTAAGGTTGAGAGGTGAACCTCATTTAAAACCTCCGTTAGTGAATGCCGGTGTGCTCAAAGGGGTTGAGTACTTGAACCGGGAGTGGAGTAGACACGTAGTCGAACCACTATACATCCTTGTGTTTGTGATTGTTATTGAGCACATTGATATCCTTGCATTGTTAGTTTAATTGCTTAATTATGAATGATTGATATGAATGCATGCTAGGCACTTTTTAGGCATCCTCGCACAAGATGTACCTTCGCTACTTGTGTAGACTTGAGCTCATTGATCCAATCTCATAAGTCCACACAAGGTGCATAGGTTAGTAGCTTAATTAGTTGAATCATTTTCTTACCTATGCATGCTTAGACTAGGTTTGGTTATTGCTTAACTCTTGCTAGTCTTGTGATTGGACCCACCAAGGCTTGGACGCCAAGGTGTTCTTGCTTACCTAGCTTAAACTTGTTGAATTGCATAAGTAGGCGGAAAGAATTTTAAAAAGGTCCTATTCACCCCCCCTCTAGGTCCATAGACATATCTCCGAGTATCTCTACAAGCGGTAAAACCGCAATTTCATAGAGTAGGGGTATGGGTAGAGTGATGGTGATGGATTTGATTGATTAGACATATTCTTGGGATTTGTGCAAGTGGGGCCCACGCCACACGCACGTTGTGCGGCCCACCTCGGATTACGCGATTGATCATAACTTTCACACCGGGTATCGCAATGGGGCGTGCCGCACGGTGTTGGAATCGCAGCGCCTACGCGGTCGTCAGGGTATAGGTCTTGGGTCGATGCAGTACTAAAATAGGGTCACGATCAAGGTTCGCTAATCTGGTCCATCCGGAACGTATCGGCACCGGAAATTAAGCGTACGGAGGGCAAATAAGTACAACTCTACTTGGAAAAACCACCCAAATTTCAATTGGAAGAATGCTCCCACGAGCAATCCTACCAACTCTCAAGGAGGGCCACCAATGCAAAATATGGCCCCACCTCAATTCTCAATGGAGGATACTTTAAAGGCGTTTATACAAGGGCAAACGCAAATCACTCAATCAAATCAGCAAATGTTTCAAGAGCTTAAAGTCTCGGTTGATGAGATTAAGGGACGCTTGAATGCTAGGGAAGGGACCTTTCCAGCCCAACCTCAGTCCAATCCAAAGCAAGTACATGAAGTAAGAATTCCTAATCTCTTCAACCAACATATGGAGCAAGCTAAATCCGTCACCACTCTTAGAAGTGGTAAACAAATCGAAAAAATTATTCCAGTGAAGGCCGACAAGCCTAATGATCCGGTAAATTCTGAGGATGAGGACGGATCTAACTTAGCCCTACAAGAAACGGAACGCGTTTACAAGCCCGTAGCACCATTCCCCTCGAGGTTGGTTGCTCCAAAATCTCTCCCAAACTCTTATGACATTTTAGAGATTTTCAAACAAGTCAAGATCAACATTCCATTACTTGATGCCATCAAACAAATCCCCTCTTATGCCAAGTTTCTAAAGGACCTATGCACAACTAAACGTAAATATAATGTGCAACAGAAGGCCTTTTTGAATGAGCAAGTGAGTGTCATTCTCACTCAAAAGACCCCGCAAAATTCAAGGATCCCGGTAGCCTCACAATCTCATGTATCATTGGAGACTACCAGATTGCACGTGCATTGCTAGACCTATGGGCAAGCGTAAACTTGATCCCGTACTTGGTATATGAGCAATTGGATCTTAGTGAATTAAAACCCATCAAAACCACGTTGCAACTTGTTGATAGATCCATTCGTGTACCGAGAGGGATAGTTGAGGATGTGCTAGTCCAAGTTGACAAATTCTCCTACCCGGTAGATTTCATCGTCTTGGACACATAACCGGTTATGGATACTAGCACCCAAATACCAGTGATTCTAGGCCGCCCCTTCCTTGCTACATCAAACGCAATTATAAATTGCCGGAATGGGGTAATGCAATTGTCCTTTAGAAACATGACGTTGGAGGTTAATGTGTTCCATTTGGGCAAAAGGCATAGGGACGATGATGGTGTCCATGAGGTTGATATGATTGAATCAATCGTGGAAGAGGAGTTCACTTTAAATCAGAATTTTGATTCTCTAGATGTTGTTAGCTTCGATCCTTCTGAGGATTGGGATGACAATGATATCCTCCATGAGGTTAACATAATAGAATCTATGGAAGATGGGAAGTTTTTGTAACACGATCTACCTGGAAGCTTGGGGACATGTTTGACAAACTCCAAGGATGAATTCAACTCTATTATTAATGAGATGTTGGAAGTGTCAATTTCTAAAAGTTTACTTGACAAGTCACGAAATTCAAATTTACATAAATTTGTTATGCGGGAATTGAAAGAATTAGTGCTTGACTTGCCTACAGAGAGGCCAATTTTTGAAAGTGTAGAGGTCGAGGACCCACTTCAACCTACACAAAAGTCTGAGAAGGAGGAAGACGAAAAGTGTCCAAATCTAAAAACTTCCTCCGATGAGGTCTCCTACACTCCAGATGAGTGTTTAGCGTATTTTGAAGATTGGGATGATCTCATGATTAAAAACATAGTGCATGCCTTGAAGGAGACCCCTCCAGTGCCTAAAAAGCTTCCTTCCACAGAACACCAAACTGAAAAATTAATTGTGTAAGTACCGGTGAAATTTGATTTTGTGGGGATCATATCGACTTGTGAAGAAGAAATACAAGTCTCCACATCTCTTTGGGTTTCTCAAACTAAAGAACACAACTTCTGGGATGACCCATATTTGATAATTTTTTGCTCAGATAAGATGGAAAGGAGATCCATTTTCAATAATTTCCAACCAATGCAATTCTCCCTTCCTAATACATGTGACAATTTTATAGAGGAACTTGCTGAAACCTTTCAGCAGGATTTTCAATGGGTTAGAATGATTAATGTCACTAATGTACTTTCTGTTAGTGCATTTTTCTGTGACATACTAGTGCACCTTGTTTGTCAATCACTTACGTCAGTAAGTCTAGTGTCGGTTGAGCCTAATGAAGACGAAGACCGAAGACTCAAGTGGCCCAGCTGCATCAAGGAAGAAGAATCAGGTAAAAGTGATGCCTTGGTGCCTTAACCTTGACCAAAACCCAACCCTTAACCTCTTTGATGACCTTGACCATATTAGGGAACCTTTAGTCATCATAGATTGGCCTTAGGTGTCCCAAAACATCACCTAAACCTTGGCCTATGTGAGTGGGTTGGAGAATAGTTGGGTCAGCAATCAAATTGGCTGAACCCAGGCCTGACCGACCGGTCACGACCGATCGGATGGACTGGATCTACCGGTCAAGACCGGTCGGACTGGGATCCAGTGTGGATAGTGTACAGGCCATTGAGGGCCGACCGGTCTTGACCGGTCGGCTGGGCTGGCCCGACCTGTCATGACCGGTCGGACAGACCCCTTTATATGGATAGCAAACTCCCTGTCCATTTTTGTGCTGTGGCCGACCGATCGTGGACCCCTGGCCGACCGGTCACGACCGGTCGGCACTAGCCATTTTTTGCCCATTTTGTATCCGTTGTGCATTTTTCTATATAAGGGCTTGGCTCATTTTGAGGGGTAGAATAGAGGGTTTTGAGAGCCCATTACCCACACCTTTTGTACATCTTTTGGGGCCTCAAAGAGGAGGGTTTCAAGTCATATCCCTTGTGTTTAAACACAAGTGAAGGCATTCAAATGCAAACTAGAGATGACTTGATTCCTCTCTCAATTCTAGAGGTGAAACACTATACCATATAGGCATATCTCTTATTCAAGACCTCTAGAAGACCCTCTAAGTGGATCTCCTAGTTAGAACAAGCTACATATCTCATGTAGGAGATTCAACCATCCTCCTATCACCTTGGGCATCTCAAAGGCATCACATGCAAGGTGTTTGATCGAGTGTAGCTGAGGCATTGGCGACGCAACGACGACACGATCGAGGGAGCAAGGGAAGCTGATTGAAGCACGGGAGAGCGGAGATCAAGCAACCCGAACCGGCGCTAAACAAGGGGCTCATCCGACAAGTAAGGTTGTCTTGTTAAGAGTCCATCCACTCAATTTCCTGTGGGAGTTGAGTGTAGAGTTTGTTTGACAAACTCAACCTAGGATCGTTAGCTGATCCTTGGCTTATTAGTTGGGCCTAAAATCTAGGGACGTTAGCCGTTCCTTGGCACGTTTGTCGGGCCTAAACAAAGTCTCCAAGGGGGAGCCACCAACACGGGTGTAAACGTGTAGGTTGGGAGGAACCTATAAACTTCCCGGTTGGGTGGATCCGATTTAAAACACCTTGGTTGGGAGGAACCAGATTTAAACTCCCCAGTGAATGCCGGTGTGCTCAAAGGGGTTGAGTACTTGAATCGGGAGTGGAGTAGACAAGTAGTTGAACCACTATACATGCTTGTGTTTGTGATTGAATTGAGCATATTGATATCTTAGCATTGTAAGTTTAATTGTTTAATTATGAATGCTTGATAGGAATGTATGCTAGGCACTAATTAGGCACATCCACACACAAGATGTACTTTCACTAATTGTGTAGACTTGAGCTCATTGATCCATTCTCATAAGTCTACATAGGTTGCATAGGTTAGGAGCTTGATTAGTTAAATCATTTATTTACCTATGCATGCTTAAACTAGGATTGTTTATTGCTTAACCTTTTGCTAGTCTTGTGATTGGACCCACATAGGCTTGGAAGCCGAAGTGTTCTTGCTTACTTAGCTTAATTTGTTGAATTGTATAAGTAGGTGAAAAGAATTTCAAAAAGGTCCATATCACCCCCTCCTATAGGTTTAGCCATAATTCTAGTTGCTCTTTAAGCTTCCGCACATATGCTTAGGGTGTCGTGTTAGACCACCCGACGCACTTTCACTTTCCAAAGCAGGATGATGGATAGTTTTACTGAAAAATTTGTTACACCACTTGATGATCCTGCTCAACTTTGTCCTTTTGGATGATATAATGCTGATTAATCTCCTAGTCTGATGGAGATTCTCTTTCTAAAATGATAACTTTGGTTTTGTTTATTGCTTTAAGTAGGATTAGGTCTAGTTTATTTTTTGTTTTAATTCTATTTGCTTTAGTAGATTTAGTTGTCGGGGTTGTAGACTTTCATGATCGACTCTCTCAGGTACTATTGTTCTCACTCTCCTGTATTTTTACCATTGCTCTCATGTTCATGCTCATTGCATATCTTTTTACATTGAGGACAATGAAAATTTTGGTTGGGGGGTGAGATGAGATTCCTCATCTAGCAGTTTGTAACATTTCGAGCATCATATGTGCAAATTTTTTTGAATTTTCTAAAAATTCAAAACTCTTTTAGAAAACCTTATTTCTATGCATTCGAAATGATACGAGTGAAAGAAAAGGAGATACGAAATGAGTGATGTTGCAAGTCTTGAACTACTCTTAATATAATAGTTTTATATGTGAGTTCCCCTATTTATGTGAATGATAGAAAATTTGAACACTTTTACACCTAGTTCACATTACACGATTTTCATGCTTTAAAAGGATTATGTGATTTGTGGATTGGCTAGACTTAGATTTGAGGTGTTGAGGAACCAAGCCGGGGTACTTTTCCATCCTTGTCCATGGGAAAATAACGAAAGATATGGATTTCTAAAAATCCTATCTAATGTAAAAGAAAATGGAAAAGGAATGATGAAAATATGGGAATGATGGAGAAAATGGTGGAAAATTCCGAAAAGGGCTACCTATTACTAACCGGGGGATGGTCTACCCGTAACCAAAGCCAGGAAATGGGACGTAGTGTGAAAGCTGTCGGAAGGACGGCAAGGCAAATTCCTGTCATAGGCTTGTTGTTGATCTGTACACCTTGAGATCTATAGTTTAGTTGATTTAGGAAGAAGATGATCCTAGAAACTCATGAGATGAGTTATCACTATGCACATTAGGTTGAATTTTGTTCAAAGTTCTTCTATCTATCAATCAATCAGCGGGAATTCTATATGAACACTTTTTATGTTTTGAGAGTTTTAAGGCTGCAACCTCTATCGCCCAGTTTTTTAATTTTTGTACTTGTATATCTTGGAATGAATAGAAGTGTTGTTTCTGAAAGAGAGTTTGGTTTTGGAAATTTGAACTTGTTTCCGCATGTTTTGCTCAGGACTAGCAAAAAGCCGGTTGGGGGTGTGTTAAACCTCCAATTTATACATGATATAGCCCATTACATCACATTATATGCATGGTTTGCATGTTTAAAAGGCCCATCTAATGCATGTTTTGTGATTGTAGGAATGAGAGCGACTTCGCCCAATTGGTGACCAAAAAGAGCATATTTAGGAGCCCTTGAATGAAGGCCCAAGGTGGATCAAAGAAGGAAGAAGAAAGAGGGAGAAAATAGAAGAAACAAAGGCAGAAAAAGAAGAGAAAAAGAGGTCCGGCTGGTCATGACCGGTCGACCAAGGGAGCCACGACCGGTCGGCCACCCTGTTGTCCCCCTTGTGAAGCTGCTGAAGTAAGGACCAGTTTGGTTCAACCGGTCAAGACCATGGTCGGCCATGCATAAACAGCAACCTTCTATTTCAAGCTCTGAGTTTTTCTGTGCAGTGCGTAAGTGCTACGCAATTCTGGAAGATTCCAACGTGGTAGAGCTTCCCCACTATAAAAGGACACCTAGGGTCTCTTCCTAGGGCATCATAGAAGCAGAGGAACTTCGTGGGAGGTGAAGAGAGCCGTCGTTGAGCGTCTGCAACTCTCCCGAATCCGGATTTTTATGCTTTTTAGTTTTTCTTTGAGTTCTAGTTGTAGTATGACAATGCTCGGCTAGAATCTCTCAGCTAGGGCTGAGAGGTGAAGCTTGTAGCTAATTCCATGTTTAATTTAGTTTAATTCAAGTATTTTCACTTTAAGTTTGAATTTTGAATGCTCTAGTTCATATAAAGTTGATATTTTTAGAAGTTTTATGAGAGTTCATGTGTTTCGAACATGGATTCCTTACAATTCTCTGAGATTATCATGTTTTGCTTGATTAGATTCGAATTATGGTAACCATTGAGTATGGCATAGTCTATAGGAATGGTTGTTACTCCGAAGGCTATGATTTTGAATGCTATGTGATTGAATATGACTAGAACTTGGAAGTACAACTTAAGTGGGATTGAATGTGTTTAATGCTTTATCTCCCAACTAGATGAGAGATAGAACTTCAAATCTAGTTGTGTTTTATGCTTGAATTGATTGGATTGACATGGGATTGTTACAAGTTGTTATAGTCACAATAGCGGTGAACGAATATTCTCGCGAGTTCTTGATTCTACGAGCAGCTTTATAACAATATTCGACTCTCGAGATCATCTGGTCAAGTCTCGCATGTTAGGAAAATACGGCGCACAATTACCAAGTCATCGAGCCCTTATGGTCGATAATCGAATATTGAAGGCGCCAAACATACCTACCGACCTGCGAGCAGCCCTTCTCGTGGTCGTTAGAAGGCGCCACACTTCAATGTGCGAGCAGCCCGGCTCGCGAGCAGCTCACGACATGCGAACAGCTTTGATTATTGAACTTTAGTGATGACGTCCCATAGCCTATAGTACCAGCAGCCCGTATAGGCCGGTTTTGGGCTTATCTTCGCTTGCGGCTCCGTATCTCAAGGAATCACTATCAAGGAACGTAATTAACCAGATGAGTAATTGGATTAAACTATTCCTTTATCTAAGGATAAGCAAGATAAACACCTTATCCCATGGAATCCGTAGTGATCTCGAGATCTTACGTAACAGAGTGGGACATTCAAATCTATATAAATGGATGGTTTCATTAATAAGAAGGTACACAATACTCAATCTCTAAAGCCCGATCATCTATTTGTTCTCTTTCAGTCCTACCCTGTCTAACTTAAGCATCGGAGGGCCAACGGCTGGACGCCGGCCACCCATAGCTTATCTTTGTCTATTTTCAGGTCAGGAGAAAATCGTTAGCAAGGAAGGTGAATGTCTGGAGGACCCTATTACAAAATATGACGTAAACAGATTGGCGTCGTCTATGGGAACGCAATTTGATCACCAAATTTAGCCGCTCCCACCATCGAACACGATGCCTCCAAAAAAGACAGTTTATCCTTCCACTTCAAGGCAGACATTACCTCCACCTGACGTTACAGAACCGGTGCCCATCCCTCAAGCCACTTTGATGGGCATCCCTCAAGGAGATCCTAGCGTGCCATCACAAAACTCGTTATTTGAGACTCCCGGAAGTCAAGAAGATGTCATGCGTTTCCTCGGAAACACACTCCTAACTCTCAACGCTGGATTTCAAGCCTTGTCTAACCGGCTTGATCAGCATTTCCTGGAGCCTCAGAAGCTACCTTCCGGAGGGTTGCCGGCGCAGCCCATACCGATGGCTTCCAGACATTCTGTGGACGAACCACAGTTCCAACCAAATCATCCTCCATCAAACCGAATGCCAATCGGCAACCAACCCCCTGCGCTATCCCCACATTCCATACATTCCAGTGCTTCCCGCCAACAGCAATCTCATGGGTCCACCGTCGAAACGTCAGGTTATACTTTACCATGGGAAGGAGACCTCAAGAGAATCCATGATCGTTTTGATGATATGGAGCAACGATATCAGGCGAATCGACCATCTGCCATGGTGGCATCAATACATCGATCCGAGTCTCCTTTCACCTGTGAGGTCATGGAAGCACCTTTACCTAGAAAGTATCGTACGCCCGTCATCACTCCATATACAAGTACTGGCGATCCTCTTGAGCATCTGAAAACGTATAGGTCTCTTATGGAGCTGGAAGGATATGGTTCGGAAATCATGTGTAGAGCTTTTTCTCTAACCTTAAAGGAGGCAGCTCGCACGTGGTTTCGTGGGTTGAAACCTCGATCCATCGGGTCCTTTTCACAGCTATTGGAGTTGTTCCTCTCCCAATTCATGGGAAGCATCCGCACCAAAAAACCAGCATCTCACCTAATGGATTTAAAACAGCAGCATGGGGAAACGATAAAGGAGTTTACAGTACGGTTCACTGCCGAAGCCATCCAAACTGAAGGTTATACCAAAGAGAAAGGGCTCACCGCCCTAATAGCTGGGATCACAAGCGAAAAATTCATATTCGCTTTGGACAAGAATCCTCCTAAAACTATGACGGAATTCCAAGCTAAAGCTCAAAAGTATATCAACGCAGAAGAAGTTGCTTTAGCGCGTCATGGTATACAGGGCAAGAAGCGCAAGCCGGAGGAAATCTCTCCTTCGGATAAGAAATATCGGCGCAATCGGCGAGACCGCTCTCCCAAGAAATTCTATTCTGGTAACTACCATAACTACACCCCCCTCAACAGGCCTCCGAAAAAAGTACTAATGCAGATCAAGCATAAACCATATGTAAAGTGGCCCGCAAAGATCAAATCTGATCCTGAGAAAAGAGATAAGAGCAAGTTTTGTTATTTTCACAAAGACCATGGGCACAACACCCAAGACTGCATATCTCTGCGTGATCACATTGAAGCTCTTATTCGAAAAGGTCACCTTCAAGATTATGTTGTCCGACAAGGTCGTTCACCTAAAAGGGGGAGGCCCCACCACAGCAGAAGAAATCACCTCATCGACATACATCACAAGAAAATGCTGAACCTACTGGGGAGATTCGGACCATCGTCGGTGGACCGGCTTGCGGAGGAGATTCCCAAGCTTCGAGAAAAGCATAAACCCGTAAGGCATCTAAGAAGCCTCAGCATATCTACTGGTTGGAACGAACTCCCGATATATCAGAGTCCGGTCGTCCTTCAATCTCTTTCTCCCTCAAAGATGCAGAAGGGATTCACTTCCCTCACGAAGACTCCATCGTGGTCGCGTTAAAGGTATCGAACTATCTGACTCATCGTATTATGGTGGATACAGGTAGCTCTGCTGATATTCTCTACCTGGAGGGTTTCAACAAAATGGCACTCGCCAGAAGCATGCTCAAGCCAGTCTCAACTCCCCTCGTTGGCTTCAGGGGCGAAGTGGTGACGCTTGAAGGAAGCATTGACCTTCTAGTCACCTCTGGTGAGAGCCCAGCGAAGACGACTATCTTCATTCAATTTCCTCGTGGTAGATCGGAGATCAGCATACAACGCCATTTTGGGGCGACCATCGCTTAATAAGGTTGGGGCAACTTTACATCCCTTGTATTTGTGCATTAAATTTCCTACCCCGAATGGTGTTGGGGTTGTACGAGGAAATCAGAGAGAAGCCCGGTCTTGTTACGAGATAGCCCTACAAGATCGAAAGAAAGCTCAGGCGACACCAGTTATGATGATAGAGCAAGACTCATCAAGTCTTCCGACGGCCGCCTCGTTGGATCCAAGGGAGAATGCTCTCCAATCAGGAACTCCCGGGGTAGAAACAGTGTCAATCCGCTTAATCAAAGACGATTCATCAAAATCCGTATACATTGGATCCTCTTTAACCAGCGTCCTCCGTGAAGATCTGGTTCGTTTTCTCACCGAATACCAAGACGTGTTCGCTTGGTCTCACAAAGATATGCCAGGCATCGACCCCAGCGTCATCACACATCATTTGAACATTAATCCGAATTATAAACCTGTCCACCAGCGCCGACGTGCCTTTACTGCAGAAAGGCAAATGGCAATCAAGGCTGAAGTCGAGAAGCTGCTCACAGCCAATTTCATAAAAGCAGTTGACTACCCGGAATGGGTCACGAATGTGGTTCTCGTTCGAAAAGCTAATGGCAAATGGAGAATGTGCGTCGACTATTCAAATTTAAACAAAGCGTGCCCTAAAGATAGCTTCCCAACTCCGCAAATCGACCAGCTGGTCGATTCAACAGCTGGGCATGCGTTGCTCGATTTTATGGATGCCTATTCCGGTTATAACCAGATCATGATGCATCCGCCCGATAGCCAACATACCGCCTTCATTACTGACCAAGGCCTATATTGCTACCAGGTAATGCCTTTTGGCCTTAAAAATGCAGGGGCCACCTATCAGCACCTCGTCAATAAAATATTCGTTGCACAAATTGGCCGGAATATGGAGGTTTATGTCGACGACATGCTCGTGAAAAGTGCTATAGGAAGTGACCACCTTGCAGATCTTCGAGAAGCCTTTAACTTGATAAGGAAGTATCGGATGAAATTAAATCGAGAAAAATGTGCCTTCGAAGTCTCTGCTGGAAAATTTCTGGGATTTATGGTCGGCCAACGAGGAATCGAGGCGAATCCTGAAAAGATAAAAGCATTGATCGATATGAAGTCCCCAGCCACTCTCAAAGACGTCCAACGTCTGGCTGGTCGCATTGCATCGTTAAACAGGTTCATCTCGCAGGCTTCCGACAAGTGCTTACCCTTCTTTAAGCTCCTTCGAGCCACAGCCAAATCTGATTGGGAGTGGACACCACAATGTGAAGAAGCTTTTCAACAATTGAAGCAATATATGAGTGCACCCCCCGTTTTATCTAAACCTGTGGCACACGAGCAACTCATCCTTTATTTGTCTGTGTCTTCCATGGCCATTAGCGCCGCTCTAATAAGAGAAGATTCCGGGATACAAAGGCCCATTTATTATATCAGTCGAGCAATGGTGGACGCAGAAACCCGGTATTCTGATATGGAGAAGTTGGCTCTTGCTTTAGTCACAGCAGCCCGAAAACTGCGACCATGCTTTAGTCACAGTATCGGATGAAATTAAATCGAGAAAAATGTGCCTTCGGAGTCTCTGCTGGAAAATTTCTGGGATTTATGGTCGGCCAACGAGGAATCGAGGCGAATCCTGAAAAGATAAAAGCATTGATTGATATGAAGTCCCCAGCCACTCTCAAAGACGTCCAACGTCTGGCTGGTCGCATTGCATCGTTAAACAGGTTCATCTCGCAGGCTTCCGACAAGTGCTTACCCTTCTTTAAGCTCCTTCGAGCCACAGCCAAATCTGATTGGGAGTGGACACCACAATGTGAAGAAGCTTTTCAACAATTGAAGCAATATATGAGTGCACCCCCCGTTTTATCTAAACCTGTGGCACACGAGCAACTCATCCTTTATTTGTCTGTGTCTTCCACGGCCATTAGCGCCGCTCTAATAAGAGAAGATTTCGGGATACAAAGGCCCGTTTATTATATCAGTCGAGCAATGGTGGACGCAGAAACTCGGTATTCTGATATGGAGAAGTTGGCTCTTGCTTTAGTCACAGCAGCCCGAAAACTGCGACCATACTTCCAGGCCCATGCTATATTAGTACCAACAAACCGTCCGTTACGGCAGGTCCTTCAAAAACCCGAGGTTTTAGGACGGTTAAATAAATGGGCGGTCGAGATTAGTGAGCACAATATTTCGTTTTGCCCCAGGACCGTGATCAAGGGTCAAGCCGTGGCTGACTTTATCGCCGAATTCACATATTCCTCTCCCGATGATAATTTCGTGACCAGTGATCAGCCATCCTGGTCACTCTTCGTGGACGGGTGCTCACGGGTCACTGGCGGCGGAGCGGGCCTAATCCTAATTGCTCCAAATGGGTCACATTTTCAATACGCCTTACGGTTCGACTCTCGCATCTCGAATAATGAAGCAGAATATAAAGCTCTGATCGTCGGCCTCGAACTAGCAAACGTCCTTTCAATTCAAAATCTACTCATTCACAGTGACTCTCAGCTCATAGTCAACCAGGTACTCGGCGAATTTAAAGCAAAAGAAGAGAGGATGACCTTATACAAATCTCGAGTGCTCATCCTGCTCGCAAAACTGAAGAATTATGAAATAACTCACATCCCTTGCGAGAAGAATAAACTCGCAGATTCTTTGGCAAAACTCGCCTCTGTGCCAAAATTTGAATTATCACATTCAATTCCTATCGAGCACCTTCAGCCCCCGAGTATCCACCAAACAACTCCTAGGCAAGTGATCGAGGTCCATCCCTCTCCATGTTGGATGGATCCCATTATCCTCTATCTCAGGGATGGAATTCTTCTAGACAACAAGAAATCCGCACGGCAAATCCACCTTCGAGCTGCCAGGTATACCTTACAAAATGGAATGCTATTACATAAGAGTTTTTCTTTACCCTATTTAAGGTGTCTTCACCCAGTAGAAGCACATCGTGTTCTAGATGAAGTACACCAGGGGGCATGTGGTAACCACCCAAGGGGACGATCTCTAGCATACAATGCGATGAGGCAAGGGTATTAGTGGCCCACTATGAAGGCAGATGCAATTGAATTCTCTAAAAAATGTGATAAGTGTCAACAATATTCTCCTATACCTCATACACCGTCCGAGAAAATGACACCAATTGATAGCCCTTGGCCCTTCGCCCAATGGGGGGTTGATATCATCGAGCCCCTGCCTACCGGAAAATGACAAAATAGGTTCGCAATCGTGGCGGTTGACTATTTCACCAAGTGAGCCGAGGCAGAGCCATTAGCCAGAATCACTGAGAAACAGACTACTAAGTTCATATGGAGAAATATCATATGCCGTTATGGACTCCCCCACATTATAATCACCGACAATGGAAAGCAGTTCGACAACACCGCTTTTGAGGAATTTTGTGAAAAATGGAAAATACGCAACATCTGCACCTCTCCATACCATCCTCAGGCAAATGGGCAAGTTGAGGCAGTGAATAAAATCATTAAGCATCATTTAAAGACCAAGCTTGGCGAGTGTAAAGGCATGTGGCCAGAACTCCTGCCGAAAGTCTTATGGGCATATAGGACTACAACTCGTACATCAACAGGCGAAACTCCTTTCTCTCTAGCATTCGGTATCGACGCAGTAGTACCAGTTGAAATTCAAGTACCCTCGTATCGAATCGAGCAGTATGACCCCACTTGTAATCAGGAAGGTCTTCGACTTCATCTCGATTTTTTGGAAGAGCGGAGAAACGCCTCCAAGATACGAGCAACCACGTATCAGCAGCGTATAGCTCGCTACCGAAATACTAAAGTTCGGCCTAGAGCTTTCCAGTTCGACGATTTAGTCCTCAGACAGAACCTTGGAGCTCCTGCTCGTTCGCTTGATCCAAATTGGGAAGGCCCGTATCGAGTCATTAAAATTGTGCGACCCGGTACTTATTATCTTGAAGATATGCAGGGAAGACCCGTACGTCTCCCTTGGCACGTGAAACATTTGCTACAATATTTCCCTTGATTCGATGTAACTTCTAACGACATTCGAATGAATAAGAACTAAAGTCATCTTTTGGTTGCTACTCCATTTACTTAGACCAGAATAGCCCCGAAGAGAATATACATTCTCTTGGCCAATTGTCTACCCTTGGTAGAACTAAAGTCGTCTCTTGGTCGCTACTCCATTTACTTGGACCAGAATAGTCCCGAAGAGAACATACATTCTCTTGGCCAGATTGTCTACCCTTGGTAGAATCAAAGTCTCAATCGCTAGATCAGTCTATCTCCACGAGGGCATGGTCACCACGACCCCCCGGGTTGAGCATAACTCATGACTACTAAGTTAAATACGAAGACATTCATTACATAACGAGGGAAGAACGAGAAAAAGGAAATAAGACCAGAAACATCACCAAAAATGTTTCTTTTCATTCATATCAATTGTCTATAAAGATTCGATTACAAGCAAAATTAATACAGGACTAAGCAAGAAGAAGAAAAGATAAATCATTCTCTTGGAGGAGGGGCTGCACTCTCGATTTCAGGGCCCACTTCGGGAACCCCTCTAGCTTGAGTGACCTCGATCACCTCATTCTCGGCAGCTGCTCGCTCTTCCGCAGCTATGACGGCCGCGACCTTCTCGAATTCCCCCATATCAAAAGATGGGGACATCCGCTGCACTACCCGAAGTGCAAAGTCGCGACCAGCATCATACGACTCATATCTTTCCTCGTCATACAGCTGCAAAGTACGGAACTCGGTGATGGCTCGAGTCCCTTCTTCAGAGAGCATCTTGACCAGGGCGACTCTCTCCTCGTCCCAGTGGATCGAGTCATCCTTGAGCTGCGCGAGAGTAGAGCGCTCTTTATCCAAGTTTTCGCTGACTTCCTTGAGCTGCGACTTGGTCTCTGCGAGCCGCTCCTCCAGTGAGATCTTATCTTGGCGAAAGATCTCCCTTTCTCTTTCCGCCTTCTCCTTCAACTCTGCGAGCTTGGTGAAGTTGGAATCCAAGGCCTGGTACCTATCGGTCAAGACTTGGTTCTTCTCTATGAGGATCTTTTTCTCCTCATCTTTTTTCGAGATCAACGCCTCGCGGGACTCGAGGAGTTGATCCCTTCCTTGGACCGCTTTCTCCAAAGCGATCCTCTTCACATCAGCCTCATCAATCACACGACAGGCCGCAAGGATGTCACGTCTCGTCCAAAGAATGAGGTCCAAGCCCTACAAAATAGAATAAAAGTCGTGAGATAAACACTCGAAAAAAGAAAAAAGAAGCAAAGAAAGCAAAACAAGGTCAACTTGAAAAACAGGTTACTTGAATAACCCTCACTCCCGCCTCGAGGAAGAGGTTTTCGGGGCTTGGCTCGGGAAGTGTACCGAAGGTCTGAGGGGAGATGTTGTCGAATAGAAATTTGCAGATCGGATGGAGATGACGAGGGATGGTAAACGACCCGCTGCCAGAAGGCTGGGCAACGACCAGCCCAGCCGTGCCTCGCCGCTTGAGTAGCAACCGGCTCGCGATCAGGAGTCATCTCGCGAGCAGGCGCGGGTGCCGCCGGCTGTTCGCGGGATTCGTCAGCTGGGGGGCAGCCAGACCCCGCCCGTCGTCCCTCGAGGAGTTGTCAGTTATGTTGATAACTGGTGGTCCAGGTGGAACCACCAGTGAGGCGACGGCAGGTGTGGGTGCCGCTGGCGCTCCCACCACGGCCCCAACATGGGGGGACTGATCGACATCCCGTCCGATCAGACGGGTGAGAAGGACCGGCAGCCACCTTCTTCTGCCTTTTTGAATTTATGCCTTTGAGACGAGGCAGCAAACCCCTCTTCTCTCCAGCCTTCGTCATCGCGATCTCTTCACTTGATATTAATCCTGCTGTTGTGAGTCGCGAGGCTGATAAGCAAGCCTCGATATGCCTGTCGCGAGCAGGCAGTTTGTACACCTTCACGATTTTCTCGTGAATTCCTCCTTTTAAGTTCGGCTTCGTCAAAGCCGGAATTCCTGCAAATACAAACTGAAGTTAAAAACGCTGAAAACCCTAAATTGACTGTGAAATTTGTATAATGAGGAACTGTGCCTACCTTCACAGAAAAATCGATTCACACCAGGGCCCCTAGAAGAAGTGGATTCCCAGCTCCCGGAAGCATAGAACCAGCGTTTCCTCCATCCGGGATAATTTGAAGAGGGTTTCCCCAACACAAAATTATCCCGATGCCAGTAACATAAGTAGTACCAGCCTTCGCTGGAGGGAGCCCTCTTAAGTCGAAACATACGGAGGAACTCCTCAGCGGTGAGCTCCCCATTACCGGCCTGAGCCCAGAGGGCAAAGGAGCTCAGGACCACCCTCCATCCGTTTACGATGAGTTGCCCGGGGGCAATTTTATAACATCGGAGAACATCGCGAATGAAAGGATGGAGAGGAAGGCGCACCCGAAGGATGAGAAGGTACTCATAGATGGCAACACATCCTGGGGGAGGGGAATCCAGGAGTTTCTCCCTCTCCGGGTAACCGGAGAATGACCGAGACAGGGATGTGATATCTCTCCCGCAACTCAATCAACCGGTCCTCCGACAAAATAGATGGGTACCCGGATGCTGAGTATTTGCCCGCCGGAACCCTCGCATTACTAGAGGCAGAGGATTCCGGGGTAGCATCTCCCAAGGGGACGGTGTTCTCATCGGAATTTCTAGCCATGTAAGTTTTTTAAAAGGAAAAAGAAGAAAAAGAAGCAGAGTATACGAAGTATTGAAGGGTGGAAGGAGAATGACACCTGGAGAAAGAACAAAGACAGCAGGTGATTGAGGGAAGAAAAAGTTTTCGAAAGCTTCTGTAAAAATCCGAAGATTTGGCGAAGTCCGTATATTTATAAGCATCATTCCCCCGGATTTGGCATCATTCCGCCGGATTTGGCGACACGTGGCTACCCCCTGTTCGGCACAGCAGTCGAGAAGGCACAGCCATTAATTCCCCAAACATGTGGCGAGCGTCTCTTCATTTCCTATCTGCCGAAAAGCTGCGAAAGGCTGGCGCTCATTAATTGCAGGCCAATCATGTACGGCTTCATCCTCGATAAAGGTGATAGGCAGTAACGCGTGGCAGTAAGTCCTTCCCTTAGGCTTCCTGGCGGTAAGGACTTGGGGGGCATCTGTTATAGTCACAATAGCGGTGAGCGAATATTCTCACGAGTTCCTGATTCTGCGAGCAACTTTATAACAATATTCGACTCTCGAGATCATCTGGTCAAGTCTCGCATATTAGGAAAATACGGCGCACAATTACCAAGTCATCGAGCCCTTATGGTCGATAATCGAATATTGAAGGCGCCAAACATACCTACCGACCTGCGAGCAGCCCTTCTCGTGGTCATTAGAAGGCGCCACACTTCAATGTGCGAGCAGCCCGGCTCGCGAGCAGCTCACGACATGCGAACAGCTTTGATTATTGAACTTTAGTGATGACGTCCCTTAGCCTATAGTACCAGCAGCCCGTATAGGCCGGTTTTGGGCTTATCTTCACCTGCGGCTCCGCATCTCAAGGGATCACTATCAAGGAACATAATTAACCAGATGAGTAATTGGATTAGACTATTCCTTTATCTAAGGATAAGCAGGATAAACACCTTATCCCATGGAATCCGTAGTGATCTCGAGATCTTACGTAACAGAGTGGGACATTCGGATCTATATAAATGGATGGTTTCATCAATAAGAAGGTACACAATACTCAATCTCTAAAGCCTGATCATCTATTTGTTCTCTTTCAGTCCTACCCTGTCTAACTTAAGCATCGAAGGGCCAACAGCTGGACGCCGGCCACCCATAGCTTATCATTGTCTATTTTCAGGTCAGGAGAAAATCGTTAGCAAGGAAGGTGAATGTCTGGAGGACCCTATTACAAAATATGACGTAAACACAAGTGGATCCTTGAAAGCCTCAGTTCCTTTAATTACTGGTTTTCCTAAATTACTGTTTAAGATGACTCGCTCAATTAAATCTCTTAATTATTGCAATCCTAGTTGCTGGAATAGTTTAGAAGTCGTTTTCTAATTCCCTGTGGATCGACCTCGGTCTTACCGAGATTTATTACTACATCGCAGCCTTGCACTTGAGGCGAGCAAACAATTGACTTGCGATTTTGTATTCTTTTTCTTAAGCGTACATTGGTTTTCATAATGTTCATGCTTCTTACAGTAGTTACAAAACCATTTTTTTCTTGATTGTCCGTTCGTTTTCTTTTTGAGCCTGCATTCCTTAGAGTGATGACCAGGTTTTCCACGGTTGTAACAATTCCCATTCTTTTTGTTATTTTGTGCCTGACTTGTTTCGATCCAGGTTAGCCTTAGATATTGAACCGTTTGCATTCTCAATTTGGTCCCTGTTTCTATTAGCCTCTTCTAGTCCTTATATGTACGATTATGTTTTCTAGAGAGATATCATTTTTCTTGTGTTTCATTCTATTTTTATATTCTTTCCAGGAATGAGGTAATTTTTCAATTAGTGCTCCTGACAAGAATACATCGTCTATTTTCATTCCTTCAATTGTCAGTTCATGTACCTAATTTTGATAATCGTGAATCTGGTTCGTGACAGGTTTATCATCTGTCATTTCATAATGATGGAAATTCGCGATAGCATATTTCTTAAAACCTGCATCTTCAAGCACATATTTCTTTTCTAGTGCGGGCCGGGTTTTTTTTTATGAGAAACCCTAATCTATTCTCTAAATGGAGGGTTACGATTGCACCCTAATGAAGGGCTGAGAGAAAGGGAGAAAATCAGACATGGATTACTCAGATGGCAGCGAAAAAACAGAGAAGACAGTTTTCATTTTCGAAAAACAAAGTTCACTGCAAGACTTTGGCTAGAAAACCACTTACAATCAATGGTCCCCATCAGAGAGGGCCTTCGTGGTTAGACAAAGGGCCAAAAAGATGAACGGTTTCGATTGACCAAAGGTGGGCCATAACAGTCGTGGTTTAGCGATTTGTAGCTGCTGGTAAACACAGCCCCTATTTGGATAGTCCGTGTTTAGACCCCATTTTCACCAACCCTGACGAGCATCAATAAAAATCCCCCACCATACGACCATACTTGTGTAGTTTTTTTTATTATCAATAACTAACATTAATGTCCCATTTCATGCGTAATAATAATATTATTATTATTATCTATATTTCTATTATTTTATTGTTAATTTAATTCACATTGTAGGGTCTGATGGTCAGATTGACCCTGAATCTGACATCAACAGTCCAACCGGTGCTAGAACCTGATTAAGTAAAAATCAACAGTACAGTTAGGGAGATGATCTAATAGAGGATTGTGACTTGAGTGTTGCAGGACCGATCAATGGTAGATCCCACAATCCAACGGTCGGATCTATTCCAAATCTGATTATCTATACATCTAAAAGTCTCTATCCTCTTCTAGCTGAGAACTATTTGTAGATTTAATGATTAGGTGGCTAAATTAAAGTGGCCAACTACTGAATTACTGAATTGAGTAGTGCATGCCTGATGAACGGTGGATTTAACAATCTGGGTCTCAATATTAATCATAAGCGGTGCAATTTGCCTAAAAAGTTGATATACAAAGTTGGCGAATTTCCAGAAGAGTTCTATGGACGTTTTTGAAATGAAGGGTTCTCGAGTGCGGGGGTGAAAGAATGCAAACTCCTCATTAGTCGAGGCAAATTCTTCATAGAAGCATCCTACAATGGGCAAACCTGCCATCCGATATAGGTCCCAGAGAGTTATGCTGACTTCTCCCACTCGCAAATGAAATGAGTTGGTTGTTGGACACCAAAAGTTCAAAAAGACTTCAAACATGATCGAGTGCCGTGGGAAATGACTGGCAGTGGCTTCGACTGCGGAATAGATACCCAAATCAGCAAGCTTTTGACCATACTTGTGCAATATGGCCTTGGTCCATTCTTCATAATGGTCTCTCTTGGTCAGTATCTGTTCGCTCGCCTCAAGTGTCAGGCTGCGATGTAGTAATAAATCTCGGTAAGACCGAGGTCGATCCACAGGGAATTAGGTAAACCAATTCTAATTATCTCAGCAACTTCAAATTCAATCAATTTAGATGTTCAAGTCATAAACTAACTTAAAACAGTAAAGTTGTAAAATCTGTAATTAACGAAACTAAGGCCTCAAGGATCCACTTGTCAGAGCTCTCATGTGAATTCACTCATCCAAGAATAACATAGCTAGAATTGAAGTTTTATCTCTCTTCTAGTTGGAAGATATAGCTTTCAAACACAATAATCTTCACTTAAGTTGAAGAATAAGCTTCTAGTTCTATTGAATGACATAGAAATCGAACACGTAGCTGTTGAGATCTTAATTGTGCATATTCTAACCCCAATTCATCACTCATTATGCATGGATTTTATGTTTAAAGATTATTTTAATGCATGGTTTTGTGATTGCAGGAATGAGAGAGAGTTCATTCGATCAAAAGCTAAAAGAAGCACATTTAGGAACCTTGGATGAAGACCCAAGGTGGGCCAAAGAATCATGAAGAAAGAAGGAAAGAAAAGAAAGAAGTATGAAAAGGAGCCCCACAAGGTGGTTTGACCGGTCTTGACCGGTCGGCCAGTTGTTCTCCCCTCTCTTAAAGCTGCTGGAGCAAGGCCAGCCCTGTCCGACCGGTCTTGACTGGTCGGCCATGCAATTTTAGAGTTCTAGATTTTAAACAGTAGGCTATTCCCTTTTTGGATTTTTGGCACAGTTTTTTGGAGCTATCTTGATGATATTTGAAAATCCAATACGTCCATGTCGAAGAGGAGCTTGACGCCGAAATAACCCAAGTGGTTTCGTGTCGATCGGAGCTACAGATTGACCATGGTGGCCAAAACAATACGAACTGTCCAGAAAGTTTCAGATTCCGCCTACTCCACTCTGGGCCGGTCCAGGTGGACCCATCATTGATGATACGAAGAATCTACTTTGACCATCTTCTAGACCACATCCACATCTGAATAACCACAAAGTTTCAGATCAAAAGGATGTGTGGTTTGATCGTACCGATTAAAAAAAGATGGACCATCCAGAAAGATAAAACTGCGCAGAGTTTATAAAAGCCCTAAGTGTTCTAATTTTCGGACCATATTCTAGGATTGTTTGGACAATCTAATCCTTCTATCATGTAGAAGATAACGTTTTCTACCAATGTTCAAAATTTGGGATCAATCCGATATATGTACACTCCGGAGCGATGAAAGCAAGATAACTGGTTCTGAAGGTACCCGAATTGCGCGATTTTGAGAGGTGGTCGTTGATCTGATTGGTGGGCCCATTCAAAAGATAATCTTGGAAATCTAAATCATCTATGAGGAAGATCACATTACAAGGAAGCTACAAATCAAATTTGAAGGCAATCCGACTAGTGGTTAAGCCGTACGAAGCGAAACAAAATATGTTATGTTGCGGTACTCTTGCTGTATTATAAAAGGAGGTGCTCTCTTCTATTCTGGGGCAAGCAAGAACATGGGGAGCAAGGAGTTCAAGTATAGGAGGCTTCCTAGCCTCCTCCAGCTAGTTTTTCTTCCTTTTCTTAGTTCTAGTTTTGTTTTTAATATGCTTTTCATTAGCTAATCTCTTAGCTAGAGCTAAGAAGTGAACTTTATAGTTTTCTTAGATTGTTTAATTCGTTTTATTGGTTTCAAGTTAGATTTCATGTTTAAGAACAATGGTTTGAAGTTTAATTCAAGTACTAAGTAGTTTTTCTTAGTCTTATGATGACTCATGGATGTTTGGAAGAATTGCTTGAGTTCTTAATTGTTGTGAACTAGTCTAGACTTATATGATCTGAGGAATTGGAGTACGCTCTAGTACTATGATCTTCATGTGGGAACTTCTTACCAAAAGTCTACTTTTATGAAAATTCTTAAGTATATGGACTGTGTATGTGATTTGAATAAGTTCAAATCATAATCTAGTTTTGTCTTGTGACAGGATTTAATGATGGTTATGATTGTTATCTTAACCTATTGGAATTAGGACTGACCTATGCAATTGAGTATGCTCGTCCTAGCTTGCATTGAGTGAATCATATACATTGATCTTACATGTGAAAGATTGTTTGGTTTAACTGCTCTATTATCCGACTAGATAGAACTTAATTTTGATTCTAGTTGAGAAAGTGAGAAACCATAGCGAATTATGCATCTAAGGAGAACTATAAGTGGATCCTTGATGCTCTAGTTATCTTTTCATTATCAGATTTTTCTATTTTATGTTCAAAACCAATTTCACAAACCTCTTAAGATTCTAGTTATTAGGATAGTTGGAATTTTTTACTTCCTTCCCTGTGGATCGACCTTGGTCTTACCGAGATTATTACTACATCGCAACCCTACACTTGAGGAAGCGAACAGTAACCTTTGAAGTAATAACCATGCCAATGGACAATGGTATACTCAAGGGTTACTACAATTCGAATCTAAACAATCCAAACATGACAATCTCAGAGAATTAGCAAGGAACCCATGTCCGAAGTACATGAACTCTCATAAAACATCCAAAAATATCAACTTTTTATTCAAACTAGAACTCAAAATCCAACTTGAAGTAAAGTACTTGAATTAAAACGAATTCAGGCATGATTACTACCCACAAGCTTCACCTCTTAGCCTTAGCTAAGAGGTTCTAGCCGAGCATTATCATGCTTTAACTAGAAACAATGAAAAACAAACTAAAAAGCATAAAAACCCAAATTCGGGAGAGTTGCAGACGCTCCACGACGGCTCTCTTCACCTCTCACGAAGTTCCTCCGCTTCTATGATGCCCTAGGAAGAGAGCCTAGGTGTCCTCACACTTTCTTTCTTTCTTTCTTCTCTCTCCTCTCCTTGCTTTCTTCTTTCTTTGGCCCACCTTGGGTCTTCATCAAATGGCTCCTAAATATGCTCTTTTAGCTATCATTTGTACAAAGTCTCTCTCTCAATCCTACATTCACAAAACAAGCATTAGATGGGTCTTTTAGCTATGCTAACCATGCATATAATGCGATGTAATGGGCTAGATCATGTATACATTGGAGGTTCAACACACCCCCCCAACCAGCATTTTGCTAGTCCCGAGCAAACCATCCGTAAAGCAAGTTCAATTTTCCAAAATCCAACTCTCCTTCAGAACTGATACTACTATTCATTCCGAGACATACAAGTGCAAATATTAGAGAAACTGGATGATAGAGGTTGCAACCTTAAATTCTCAAAACATAAGAAGTGTTCATATAGAATTCTCGCTGATTGATTGATAAATAGAAGAACTTTAAACAAATTCAACCTAATGTGCATAGTGATGGCTCATCTCATGAGTTTCCAGGATCATCTTCTTTATAGATCAACTAAACTATGGATCTCAAGGTATATAGATCAACAACAAGCCTATGACAGGAATTTTCCTTACCGTCCTTCCGACGGCTTTCACACTACAGTCCCATTTCCGTCTTTGGTTACGGTTAGACCATCCCCTGGTTGGTAATAGGTAGCCCTTTTCGGAATTTTCCACCATATTCTCAATCATACCCATATTTTCTTTCCTTCCTTTCATTTTCATTCACATTAGATAGGATTTTTAGAAATCCATATCTTTCGTTATTTTCCCATGGACAAGGATAGACAAAGTACCCTGGCTTGGTTCCTCAACACCTTAAATCAAAGTCTAGCCAATCCACAAATCAACATAGTCCTTTCAAACCAAGAGAATCAGTGTAATGTGAATTAGGTGTAAAAAGTGTTCAAATTTTCTATCAATCATATAAATAGGGAAATTCACTTATAAAACCATTATATTAAAACTAGTTCAAGACTTGCAACATCACTTACTTCATATCTCCTTTTCTTATACTTGTATCATCTCAAATGCATAGAAATAAGGTTTTCCAAAAGAGTTTTGAAATTTCAAAAAAATTTGAAAAATTCTCAACATATAATGCTCGAAATGTCCACAAACTGCTAGATGAGGAATCTCATCTCACCCCCTAACCAAATCCTGCATTGTCCTCAATGTAAAAAGATATGCAATGAGCATGAACATGAGAGCAATGGTAAAATAAAAGAGAGTGAGAACGATAGTACCTGAGAGAGTCGATCATGGAAGTGTATAACTCCGGTATCAAAATCTACTAAAGCAAGTAAAACAGAAAAACAACTAAATATAATCCTACTGCTATACCTCTGTCAGATAAGGAGATCAATCGTCCTGATACACAGGATCATCCAGAGTGATGGACATGTCCTCTGAATCAAATTTCTCAACGAATGGTTTAAGGCGTTGACCGTTCACTTTAAAACAGTTACCATTCGCCGCGTTTTTTACCTCGATAGCCCCATGAGGAAAAACTGCTTTAACAATATATGGGCCGGTCCATCGAGATCTCAATTTCCCCAGAAAAAGATGAATTCGAGAATTGTATAAGAGCACTTTCTGACCTTCATGGAAAGATTTCCTGAAGATGTGCTGGTCATGGAAGGCCTTCATCCTACTCTTGTAAATCTTCGAGTTATCGTAAGTAGCGTTCCGGATCTCGTCAAGCTCATTCAATTAGAGTTTTTGAAGCGAGCTAGCCTTGTCAACGTCAAAGTTCAATGCCCGAATTGCCCAATAGGCTTTGTGTTCAATCTCCACAGGCAAGTGACAAGCCTTCCCATAGAAAGTCTATAGGGGACATTCCAATGGGGGTAGCATCGTCTAATCTTAACAACCAATCTTTGCGATCCGGCCTCACCATCTTTTCCAAAATTTGTTTGATTTCCCCTTTGAAAATTCCAACTTGCCCACTTGTCAGTGGGTGGTATGGGGTACTTACTTTATGTCTTATGCCATATTTCATCATTAAGGTTTCAAATGGCCTATTGCAAAAGTGAGAACCGCCATCACTTATGATGGCTCGAGGCGTTCCAAATCTAGAAAGTATGTTTTCTTTAAGGAACTTGAGAACCGTACGATGATCGTTGGTTCTACATGGAATAGCCTCTATCCACTTAGGACACATAGTCTACGGTGAGCAATATATAGGCATGTCAGAAAGATAAGGGGAATGGTCCCATAAAATCGATGCTCCAACAGTCAAAGACTTCAACATGTTGAATTGGGGTAAGAGGCATCATATTTCGACGGGATAATCCTCCTAGCTTTTGACAACGCTCGCATGCTTTGCAAAGCTCGTGGGTGTCCTTAAATAGAGTAGGCCAATAAAAACCACACTGCAGAATTTTTGCAGTGGTTTTCTAAGCGAAAAAATGACCCCCACATTCTTGATCATGGCAAAAGGAGATGATAGAATTATGTTCATCATCAGGGACACATCTCCTAATAATTTGATCTGGGCAATATTTAAAAAGTAAAGGTTCATCCCAGAAAAATCTTCATACTTCCCTTAGAAATTTCCGTTTATCCTGCTGTTGAGCTCTTAATTGTGCATATTCTAACCCCAATTCATCACTCATTATACATGGTTTTCATGATTTAAAGACTAATCTAATGCATGGATTTGTGATTGTAGGAATGAGAGTTAGGCTTCACCATTCGGATGCTTAGAGGGTCGTCTTACATGCTTTGAAGACCAAAGAATAAAGGATAAAAGGTGGAGCAAAGCGGCAATGAAGATGGAGGATGAAAAGATGAAAAATCTACATTTTCATGCCTGACCAGCCGGCCGGCCACTGCCACCGGCCGGCCGGCCAAACTGCCCAAAAACAGCAATTTTGCTATCTAATATTTATGAAGGCCGACCCTTGGTCCGGCTGGCCGGCTGGTGGGTCGGCCAGTGTAGTAAAACGTCCAGAGAGTTGGGCTTCTTTTCGCTAAAGCTCCGGCCGGCCGGCCAGTGTCCTGATTGCACTAGGATGTTTCCAAATCCGGATTTCGCAACGCAAGAGCGGTACTTCTCCGTAGATTCTCGAATTTCTTCTATAAAAGGCCACCTCCACTCTCTTCCGAAGGCATCTAGCAACGTGGGGAGCAAAGGATTCAAGACCTAGGAGGCTTCTAGCCTCCTACAACTAGTTTTCTTCTTCTTCTAGTTCTAGTTCTAGTTTTTTTTTTATGCTTTCCATTAGCTAACCTCTTAGCTAGAGCTAGGAGGTGAAGCTTATAGCTTACTTAGATGTTTTAATTCTTTTTATTGGTTTCACGTTTGGATTTATTGAAGAACAATGGTTAGTTCTAAGTAGTTTTTCTTAATCTTATGATGGCTCATGGATGTTTGGAAGAATTGCTTTAGTTCTTAATTGTTTTGCATAGATCTAGACCTGTACGCTCTGAGTAATCGGATTCAATACACTCTAGACCTTTTATCCTCATGTGGGAACTTCAAACCAAAGTTCTACCTTTTTGTTCTAAATTCTGAATATTGTGTTGATTGTTCATATGATTTGAATGAAGTTCAAATCATAATATAGTCAAGTCTTGTGACAAGGTTTGATGATTATTATGGTTATGATCTTAACCTATTGAAACTAGGATTGACCTATGCAATTGAGTGTGGTCAAGTCCTAACTTGAATTGAGGGAATCATGTTGATGAACAACACATGTGTTGGATTGCTTTGATAATATAATTGCTCTATAATCCGGCTAGATAGGATTTGATTTCGATTCTAGTTGAATAATTGAGAAACCATACGAATTATACATCAAGGAGAGCTATAAGTGGATCCCTGATGCTCTAGTTATTCCTTATTATCATATTTTCTTATTTCATTTTTAAAACTGATTTCATAAACTCCTCTTAAGATTCTAGTTATTAAAGTAGTCCGAATTGTTTACCTCCTTCCCTGTGGATCGACCTCAGTCTTACCAAGATTATTACTACATCGCAGCCTTGCACTTGAGGCGAGCGAACATCTGCGCAATCCAATGAGTCGGCATCGACCTGTGGAAAGATAGTTTACAATATCAGTGTACCACGGTGGATGCATAGCAACAAAGAGTTGCTTATTAGGGAATGAGTCCTCAATAGGCGACTCGTCAATAGAACTCGATAAAACTAGGCGGCATAGATGGTCCGCCACCACGTTCTCTACTCCTTTCTTATCCTTGATCTCTAAGTCAAATTCTTGAAGGAGTAGGATCCATCTAAGCAAATGGGGCTTAGCATCCTTCTTAGAAAGAAGGTATTTCAGCGTCGCATGGTCTATGTAAACTATGACTTTGGATCCTATCAAGTACGCCCTGAACTTGTCCAAGGTAAAAACAATGCTAGGAGCTCCTTCTCCGTAGTCGAGTAATTGACTTGGGCGGGGTTCAAGGGTCCTACTCACATAGTAGATAACATGGGACTTCTTGTCCTTCCTTTGTCCTAATACCGTCCCAATAGCATAATCACTCGCATCGCACATCAACTCAAAAGGAATGGACCAATCTGGTAGTTGCATAATAGGAGCTGTTGTCAACATGTCTTTTGGCTTTAAAAAAGCTAATTGACAATCGGCACTCCACTCGAATTGGTTTTCCTTTTGGAGAAGGTTGCATAAGGGCCTAGAAATATGACTGAAATTCTTAATGAACCTTCTATAAAAATCGGCGTGTCCAAAGAAGGACCACATATCGCGTATGCTCTTGGGTGGTGGTAGGTTGGAAATAATATCAATTTTAGCCCGGTCTACCTCTATTCCTATTGGACGAGATGAGATGTCCAAGGACTATTCCTCTTTGTACCATAAAATGGCACTTCTCCCAGTTTAAAATAAGATTTTTCTCTTCACACCTTATTAAGACCAACTTCAAGTGATTAAGGCACTCATCGAAAGTACAACCAAAAATAAAAAAATCATCCATGAATACCTCAAGAAATTCACCCACAATGTCTGAGAAAATACTCAACATGCATCGTTGGAATGTGGCGGGTGCATTGCATAGCCCAAATGGCATTCTTCGGTTTGTGAAGGTTCCAAATGGGCATGTAAAAGCAATCTTCTCTTGGTCTTCCAGGAGCTATCTCAATTTGGTTGTAATCGGAATAGCCATCAAAGAAGTAATAATAGGAGTGACTCGCTAACCTCTCCAAAATTTGATCCATGAATGGGAGAGGGAAGTGGTCCTTCCTAATGACCGTATTTAGCTTTCAATAATCTATGCACATACGCCAACCCATGTTCACTCTAGTCGGTATAAGCTCGTTGTTGGCATTTTCTATGATGATAATACCAGACTTCTTAGGTACAACTTGGTTAAGACTCACCCATTGGCTATCCGAGATGGGGTAGATGATACCCACATCTAGTAGCTTTAACACCTCGGTTTTGACAACCTCCATCATGTTTGGATTTAGCCTTCTTTGAGGTTGTCTAGTCATTTTTACATTTTCTTCGAGGTGTATATGGTGAGTGCAAACCGAAGAGTCTATCCCCTTGAGGTCCGCTATTGTCTAACCTATGGCTCCCCTATGGTCTTTGAGTTGCTCAATCAAGTTAAGCTCTTGGTCTTTTCCTAGGTGAGAGGCAATGACAACCAGGAATGTTTCTTCTTGACCCAAATATACATATTTCAGCTCAGATGGCAATGGTTTAAAGTCAAGCTTCGGTGGTTTGATGTTAGACTGATAAAGGCCTTGATGTGGTTGGTGGCAATCTTTTAAATTGGGGCCTCCACCGGCTAGTACCAACTACCGATTTCTCAATATTCAATGCTTGCACAATTTCACTAATAATGGGGTCTTTGGAATCCTCGAAATGTGCCAAGCATATCTTCAAGCTTCATAGTGGTTCAAGTTAGAGGAGCACTTCTTCTTTAAAAGATTCGAGCATGTTTACCTCGAAGAGCTCATCGTCATCAACATCCCTATGCCTTTTGCCCAAATGGAACATATTCACCTCCAATGTCATGTTTTCAAAGGACAATTGCATTACCCCATTCCGACAATTAATAATTGCGTTTGATGTAGCCAGGAATGAGCGACCTAAAATCACCTGTATTTGAGTGCTAGTACCATAACCGGTTGTGTGTCCAAAATGATGAAATCCACCAGGTAGTAGAATTTATCGACTTGGACCAATATATCATCAACTATCCCTTTCGGTACACTGGATGGATCTATCAGCGAGTCACCAAGACCTAGTTGCTCATATACCGAGTGTGGGATTAAATTTACACTTGCCCCCAAGTCTAGCAATGCATGTTCAATCCGGTAGTCACCAATGATGCATAAAATTATGGGACTACTGAGATCCTTTGAATTTTGGGGGGGTCTTTTGAGTGAGAATGGCACTCACTTGTTCATTTAGGAAGGCCTTTTTGCTGTACATTGTATTTGCGTTTAGTTGTGCATAAGTCCTTTAGAAACTTGGCATAGGAAGGGATTTGTTTAATAGTGTCAACCAATGGAATATTGATCTTGACTTGTCTGAAAATCTCTAGAATATCATGAGAGTTTGTAAGAGATTTTGGAGTAACCAATCTCGAAGGGAATGGTGTTACGGGCTTATAAACTTGTTCCGTTTCTTGTGGGGCTGAGTTAGATCCGTCTTCATCCTCAGAATTTACCATATCATTAGGCTTGTCAGCCTTCACTGGAATGGATTTGTCAATTTGCTTACCACTTCTAAGAGTGGTGATGAATTTTGCTTGCTCTACAAGTTGGTTGGCGAGATTAGGGATTCTTACTTCATGTACTTATTTTGGATTAGGCTGAGGTTGGGCCGAAAAGGTCCCTTCCATAGCATTTAAGTGTCCCTTATTCTCATCAATCGAGACTTTAAGCTCTTGGAACATTTGTTGGTTCATTTGGTTTATTTGCGTTTGCCCTTGCATAAATGCCTTTAGAGTATCCTCCATTGAGAATTGAGGTGGGGCCATGTTTTGCATGGGTGGCCCTCCTTAAGAGTTGGTAGGATTACCCGTGGGATTATTCTTCCAACTGAAATTTGGGTGGTTCTTCCAGGTAGAGTTATATGTGTTACCCACCGAACCATTAAAAGGCCAGTTGATATCCATATGTGACATTTGCATGTTCTTGTAACACCGTCTTGAAATGCAGGAATTGTAGGACAATCTTGCGTAACGTGTATATTAGTGGCACAAATTCCACGTATGTTCTCAATAGCTTCATTGGACTTTGAAACTCCACTCTTACTAAGTTCCATGGCCTTGACTTTCCTTGTGAGGTTGGCTAGCCTTGCATTAAAATCATCTTCTTCTTTAAGAATATAGATGCCTCCTTTGTCCTTTTGTTGAGGAGGCTTGAGGTTACTAGATTTGTCCGAAGTATCCCATGATTGGGCATTCTCGGCCAACATGTCCAAGTAATTCCAAGCTTCATCTGGATTTTTACTCATAAACTCACCGTTGCACATCATCTCTACGAATTGGTGCATGTTGGAACTTAATCCATCATTGAAGAAGTTTATGATTCGCCAGCTTTCGTAACCATAGATGTGGGCAGGCAAGTAGGAGGTCCTTGAACTTTTCCCAACATTGGAAGAATGATTCATTCTCTTTAATCGAAAAGTTCATTATAAGCTCTTCGAAGGGTATTCGTTTTACGAGCCGGGAAGAACTTTTTCAAGAATTCCCAAGTCATCTCATTCCATAACGCTATCGAATGTGGTCTAAGAGAGTGGAGCCAACTCTTGTCTCTTTCTTTCAATGAAAAGGGAAAAATTTTAAGTTTAATGGCATCTTCTAAAACATTAGCATATTGCAAAGTAGCCACCACTTCTTTAAATTCCTTTAAGTGTAAATATGGGCTCTCAGAGTCTAGCCCATGGAACTTTGGCAAAAGTTGAATCACACCCGGCTTTATATCAATATTTCCCCCAGTTGGTGGTAAGACCACACTCAATGGTGTAGTTATACAGGCCGGTTGTAGGTAGTCCCGTAAAGATCTCATTAGAGGAACATTGTGTACCTCATTCTCTCTTACTCCCTCTTGATTTATGTTTATAGTTGGAGTAGGGGGAGGATTTCTTAAAGGTGTTTGATCCATACTCCCCAAACTATCACAAAGCTCTTGGTATTTTCGGACTCGTCTATGGACTGATAATGGTCCAACTAGACCACCTTTGGATTGGAGATGATTGGTGTGGTCACGTTTCCAACAGGACATAAACCACACAACGAAGATCTAAACTAATCCTAAGTCCTAAAACGAATTTAACCAAAATCTGAAAATCGAAAAATCTGTAAAAGCACTAAGTTAGAAGGATAACCCGATTCGCTTGAACTATGGAAGAATTCCTACAAAACAAAACAACTTGTTAGTCCTAGGAAATAAAAAAAAAAAAAAAACTATCTACGTCTACTTCTACAGCCACTAAAACAATCTAAAACTTTTATCTAAATTCCCCGGCAACGGCACCAAAAACTTGTTCGCTCGCCTCAAGTGCAAGGCCGCAATGTAGTAATAAATCTCGGTAAGATCGAGGTCAATCCACAGGGAATTAAGTAAACCAATTCTATTTATCTCAGCAACTTCAAATTCAATCAATTTAGAAGTTCAAGTCATAAACTAACTTAAAATAGTAAAGTTGTAAAATCTATAATTAACGGAACTAAGGCCTCAAGGATCCACTTGTGGGAAGCCCTTATGTGAATTCACTCATCCAAGCATAACACAACTAGAATTGAAGTTCTATCTCTCTTCTAGTTGGAAGATATAGCTTTCAAACACAACAATCTCCACTCAAGTTGAAGAATAAGCTTCTAGTTCTATTGAAGCACGTAGAAATCGAATATGTAGCCTTCAAAGTAACAACCATGCAAATGGACAATAGTATGCTCAGGGGTTACTACAATTCGAATTTAAACAATCCAAACATGACAATCTCAGATAATTAGCAAGGAACCCATGTTCGAAGCACATGAACTCTGATAAAACATCTAAAAATACCAACTTTTTTATTCAAACTAGAACTCAAAATCCAACTTGAAGTAAAGTACTTGAATTAAAACGAATTCAACATGATTACTACCCACAAGCTTCACCTGATAGCCTTAGCTAAGAGGTTCTAGCCGAGCATTATCATGCTTTAACTAGAAACAATGAAAAACAAACTAAAAAGCATAAAACCCAGATTCGGGAGAGTTGCAAACGCTCCACGACGGCTCTCTTCACCTCCCACGAAGTTCCTCCACTTCTATGATGCCCTAGTAAGAGAGCCTAGGTGTCCTTTTATAGTGGAGAGGCTCTACCGCGTCGGAATCTTCCAGAATTCGCACCTCTTTACGCACTGCACACAAAATTCAGAACTTGTTGTGCAAGTTGCTGAAAATTCAGAGTTCCTGCAGAATATGCAATGGTTGACAGGTCTTAACCGGTCGGACCTGTGCAGGGGACAGTCCAGAGGCTCCAGATCGGTCAGACCAAGCTGGTCTTGTTCCAGCGAGTTGCACAAGAGAGGGGGGCTTGTGGCCGACTGGTCAAGACCGATCAAACCAAACTGGTCCTTTACTAACAATGTTGAGAGGTCAGCAGGGGGTGGCCGACCGGTCGTGGCTCCCTTGGCCGACCGGTCATGACCGGTCGGACTTCTCCTTTTCACACTTTCTTTCTTTCTTTCTTTCTTTCTTTCTTCTTCTCTCTCCTCTCCTTGCTTTCTTCTTTCTTTGGCCCACCTTAGGTCTTCATCAAAGGGCTCCTAAATATGCTCTTTTAGCTATCATTTGTGCAAAGTCTCTCTCTCAATCCTACATCACAAAACAAGCATTAAATGGGTCTTTTAGCTATGCAAACCATACATATAATGTGATGTAATGGGCTAGATCATGTATAAATTGGAGGTTCAACAGGATCCCTCTGCTCCTGAATTATTCTTTACCCCATATGGTGGTTTCACCACGAACAATGGGTCAAAATCTCTAGTGCAAGGTTTCAGTAGAAGTTGGTGGTATACATATCATGCGGATTATAATAAGGCTTCAGGAAGGTCATTGGCATGAGCTGTCCAACTTGCTGACGAGTTTTGCCCTTGATTAACCAGCCTTCTAAGATACGTTCTTCGCAAGAATTCCGAGTACTTGGCATAAATCAGACAATTATGAGCTTCTATGTCGATGGCTTCAACAGAAAACATTGATTGATGGCGGTTCACGTTCAGGTTAATCATAGTCATCTCGTCTTGATATGGGTTCTTAAATCTAATGATCTTCTGAATAACCCTTAAGGATTCCCAAGTATTGGGGAAGTGCATTTCATTAAATTTGTCGATCTTCTCCTGAAAGAGTTGGGCTTTGCTCTTCCTTCTTCTCTTCTTCAGGCGAGAAGGCGGTGGGCTCGCTTCACGAATTAGACGTTTCTTCTTTTCTGTTCGATGGGCCTGTGTTCTTTTGAGCTAAGTCTCCCATTCCAATTGGGTACCCTATCGAGGTGGTCTTTCAAGCTCACCCATGACTATGGCATTTCTAACAGGACTCGGCAGGTGGTTGATATCTTCCTAAAAGTCTCTGACTAGAGAAACAGGTTGCCTGATATAAGATGGACGACTGACAATTCTTTTCTTTGTCATAGCTGGAGGAGCAGATGTTGATGGTGAAGGCAGCAGTTGAGTAGACGTCCTAGGAGTTGAAGCAGCAGTAGTTTGGCTCCTTGTTTGATGAGGGGTTGTTGCAGGTTCCATGGATTTCTTCTTATCCATTGAAACCTGTCCAAAAGAGTATTATGTCAGATATCTCAAGTTATGGAAGATACGATGCATGCAAGAGCTTTTAAGCTTTGACAAAGAGTTTAAAAGTTTGAGATTCTAGTAGATATGCGCAAGTATCGGCGATATCAACTCACAGTGTTAATAAGTAGCTTTGAGAATGATTCAGAGATAAAGTAGAAGAATTCAGATGTTAGTAAGGTGAAAAAGTCAGAACTTAGAAGAAATTTCGGCATATTGCCAATACTTAGGCAAAGTGTTGCACCTAGGGGCAGCTTACATGGCCAGATAACGAGCGTTGTGCCCTACGCGATCGCATAATGAGTAAGCGAAGCAGTAAAGTGTGGCATCAAGTGAAGGAAGAAGTGAAAATATGAAGGAATTTGGGTCTTATATAGACTCCCTGAGTCTGTTACGTGGTTGCATAAGGGTACCTTAGTGTAGATTTGTAGTTGAATTTTGACGAAAATTTTCGATCTCCTTCGACTCGAAACTCCTCAAAGAAGATCGAGGGGGAATTTATTGAGAAAAGAAAGCAAAAAGAGAAAAGATAGAAGAAAAGAAAGAAGATTAGACAAGAGACAACCATTACGCGACCCACGTAATGACTTAAGGTCGTTACGCGGCCACGTAACACCTAGGTTGGATTAGCTCCGGTAATCAGTATTTCTCCTTCTTCAACCAATTGTTCCATAATCAGCATGAGATCTTCTATATCGAACGTGTATGGTCTGTTCACCTTCTCTCACTCAACGATCATCATCCTCCGCGTCCTTTAAGATTCTAAGTCTTTAACTCGGGTTTCGACTGGCTTGACTTCCATCCGGCGCTCTGGATTGGAGCGTTTCTTATCCCTTGGGCCCTTGCCTTTGTCCACATAGTTTGACGCGATCGTCCTCCCTACTTCCCTTCTTGGCTTTTCGCCTTGAACTGCGCTCTCAGCGCGGCTCCCTCTACCATGTGGGCTTTTGTTGCCAAGTCCCGGAACGTCGAAAAATTATGTCCGGATAATCCAAACGAGATCATCACATCCATTGCTTGCATGCACATTTTAACTAGTTCGACTTCGCTGTGCAATTCCCGACATTGCACTGCCATGTTGCCCCATCGGTCGATGAACTTTTTGATTGACTCTCCTTGCCTCTAGGTGAACCATGGCCAAATCTGTCAACGATACTTCTCGTTCAGTAGAGAAAATTTTGGAGATGAACAATTCTTGCATTTGGTCCCAGGTCTTAATTGACCCTGCTGACAATGACATATACCATTGGAACGCCCTTCCCGTCAACGTTGAGCTGAACAACAGAAGGCAATATTGAGGTACAGCTGACAGATTGCCTAACATCATCATGAATTGAGTCATAGTTCCTCCGATGACCCTCTGTCGTTGAATCGAGGAAAATCAGGACGCTTGAAACTGTTAGGAAATGAGATTTCATCAACCTTGGGGGAATACAATACCCGATAAATGTACTTTCCTCTCTTCTCCTTCTCTCTCTCTCTCTCTCTCTCTCTCTCTCTCTCTCTCTCTCTCTCTCTCATGACGCATCAGGTTCGAGACTGTTTGTGACAGCTCTTCTCTGGTGACATGGGATGACGTCGTCGACGCGTGCTTAAACATGACACTTCTCGGCCGGATCTGCAACTCTGCTGCTGCCGGTTCTTCCGCTGTCCCTTGCGATTCCTCCATTGACTGCCTGGTAGGAATGATTATACTCTGAGTTGCCCCTTATACGACTAGGTCCAGTAAAGCTTCTTTGATCTCTCTCATCGTGTCCTCTTGGACTTACACTATTTCATCTATCTGTTCTTGGATAGGTGGCAATCCGACACCCTGTTCGATTGGCTCTTCTTCGATGACTTATACCATTGTGGCCTGCGCCAGTTGTGGCTCTAATTTAGTCATGGTAATCCTAGTGGTAGGTGTCTTCAACATTTGGTTATACCCTGAATACCCATCAAGGAAGCAAAAATGGGAAGACCCGCCAACCTTTCTAAAATTTGATCAACAAACGGTAGGGGGAAGTGGTCTTTCCTAGTGACTGTGTTTAGCTTCCTATAGTCAATGCACATTCTCCAACCGGTAGTGACTCTGGTTGGTATGAGTTCATTATTAGGCATGGGCTACGATGGTTATTCCGGATTTCTTAGGCACCACTTGAGTTGGACTCACCCATTGACCATCGAATATTGGGTAAATGATACCCACATCCAATAGTTTCACCACTTCAGCCTTAACCACCTCCTTCATGTTTGGATTGAAGCGTCTTTGTGGTTGCCTAGATGTCTTGGCATTTTCCTCAAGGTGTATGCAATGAGTACAAATCAGTGGGTCAATGCCCTTGAGATCCGCAATTGACCATCCAATGGCGCTCTTATGTTCTATTAGAGTGGCTATTAGCCTACTCTCTTGTTCCTCATCCAAGTGGGAAGAAATCACCACCGGATATGTCTCATCTCGACCTAAATAAACATATTTCAAATCACTTGGTAATGGTTTTAGGTCGAGCTTCAGTGCCTTGATATTGGATGGAAGAGGCTTGTCCTCGCTTAAGGGTAAAGGTTCAAATAGTGCCTTCCATCTTTTATTATCAAGTACCGGCATAACATCCAAAATGGCATCCATCTCTCGTATTTTGTCATCATTCATCTCATGAGAGTGGGCCAAACATGCCTCCAAAGGGTCGAAATAGAATGTCAAGGGGAATGCATCCTCCACGAATGATTCATTCACATTTATGTCATGGATCTCGTTATCAACTTCCCGTGGTTGTTTGCATAAATCAAATATATTCAGCTCGAGTGTCATATTTTCAAAGGACATTTATACAAGCCCGTTTCTACAATTGATAATCGTATTTGAAGTAGCTAGAAAAGGGCGGCCAAGTATGACGGAATTTGAGCACCGGTACCTATCACGGGATGTGTATCCAAGACAATAAAGTCTACTGGGTAGTAGAATTTATCAATTTGGACTAAGACATCCTCAATCATCCCTCTCAGTATACGAATAGATCTATCAGCAAGTTTGAGTGTGGTTTTGGTGGGTTTCAGTTCACCTAACCTAAGTTGTTCATAGACCGAGTACGGAATGAGGTTCACACTTGCCCCTAAATCGAGTAAGGCTTGTTTAATCCGGTAGTCACCTATGATGCATGAAATGGTTGGACTACCCGGATCCTTGTATTTTTGGGGCACCTCTTGTTTGATAATAGCGCTCAAATTCTCAGTCAAAAGCACTTTGTTGTGAACATTGTGTTTCCTTTTGACCGTACACAATTTCTTTAGAAATTTGGCATAGAATAGTATTTGTTTTATAGCATCCAACAACGGAATGTGATCTTCACTTGCTTAAAAAACCTTTAAAATTTTCAGGTTTTTGTCTAAAGGTTTGGGTGAAATCAACCTTTGGGGAAACGGGGCGACCGGCTTGTATTGCCTTTCCGGTTCTTCTCATGTGGAGTGTTGTTCGGGCTATCATCCTTTTTAGAAATTTTCAGATCATTAGGCTTTTGGGCCTTCACTGGATTAGATTTATTGATCATTTTTCCACTTCTCAAAGTGGTGATAGCTTGAACATGCTCCATATGTTGGGAGGACGAGCTTGTGTCTTGTATTTCAAATTGGGTTCGTAAGTTAGGGAGAGGTTGGGCAGGAAGTGTGCCTTTCTCCCTAACACTGAGATGAGATTCAACTCTAGCCATTAAGGTTTTCAAGTCATTAATGGCTTGAGTTGAATTTTGATAGAATTTCAATTTCAATTACATGAACCCATCAATTTTCAGAGAATTAGTCTTCTTATATTCAGCTTGAACCGATACGAATGCAACCAACATCTCCTCTAGCGTAGCTTTTGGTGTAATTACTAGGGATGGACCTAGTAAAGGTTGAGCTTGAGGGGTATTGTTTACATTCGCAGTGGGTCCATTCCTCTAACTGGAGTTGGGATGGTGTTGAACCTCCAATTTATACATTGCATTGCCCACTACATCGCATTATATGCATGGTTTTCATGTTTAGAAGGCCCATCTAATGCATGATTTGTGATTGCAGGAATGAGAGCAGGAATTCACCAAATTCGGAGACTAAAAAGATCCATTTAGAACAATTGGATGAAGGTTGAAGGAGGACCAAAGAGAGAAGAAGAAAGAGAAGAAGAAAAACACAGAAGAAATCATGTTAAAAGACCTGGCAGGGCCAGAAAAACTGAAGTGCAGAGCTGCAGGGCCATAAAAGCAAAATGCAGAAAGTTGCAGTTTCTGAAGATTGATCCAGAGATTGATCCGTCGATTGATCGCTCAGCTTGAGCGATTGATCGACAGACTTGAGCGATTGATCGCTCACAGCAGAAATTTGACAGAATTATTGCTAGAGAGAAGTGAAGAATTGCGATTGATCGCCCATCCCATAGATCAATCGCCAGAATGCAGATTTTTAAGAAATTTGGAAAAAAAAACTCTCCGGACACTTTTTGCACCCTCCGATTGATCGCTGGACACTGATCGATTGATCTCTCAGCCAGTCGATTAATCGCCAGATCCGAAAGATGCAGTTTATACAGTTATTTGAACTAGCGATTGATCGCCCGGTCTAAGCTATCAATCGACAATGCGCCCATATTAGAAATTTCCAAGTCTGGCTCCGATTTTCTGTCCGCAGTGCGTAACCTTATGCAAGTTCTGGAAGAATCTTACGCAACAGAGCTTCCCCACTATAAAAGGACACCTAGGAGCTCTTCCTAGGGTATCTAGAAGCAAAGGGACGTCGTGGGAGATGAAGGAAGCCATCGTGGAGCGTCTGCAACCCTCCAAACTCCGATTTTTCTATGTTTTCTAAGTTTTTCATGAGTTTTAGTTGTAGTATGACAATGCTCGGCTAGAATCTCTTAGCTAAGGTTGAGAGATGAAGCTTGTAGCTAATTTCATGATTTGATTCAGTTAATTCAAGTACTTTCAATTCAAGTTTGGATTTTATCTATTCTAGTTCTTTAAGTTGATAGTTTTAAATGTTTTATGAGAGTTCATGTGCTCCGGACATGGATTCCTTGCAATTCTCTGATATTATCATATGGTGCTTGTTTATATTCGAATTATAGTAATCCTTGAGCAGGCCATAGTCCATAGGCATGGCTGTTACTCTGAAGGATATGATTCCAAATTCTACATTGTTAAAAGGGACTAGAACTTAGAAGTTCAACTTGAATGGAATTGAATGCGTTTAATGCTTTATTTTCCAACTAGATGAGAGATAGGACTTCAAATCTAGTTGTGTATCTTGCTTGGATTGATTGGATTGACATGGGATTGCTACAAGTGGATCCTTGAATGCCTTAGGTGCCTTTAAACTATTATTTTCATTAAAGTTACTGTTTTAGTATAATTGCTTCAATTAAATCTCCTATTTCTTGCAAAATTGAGTTGTTGTAATAGTTTGGAACCTGTTTTCCAATTCCCTATGAATCGACCTCGGTCTTACCGAGTTTTATTACTACATCGCAGCCTTACACTTGAGGCGAGCGAACAAGTCTTTGGCGCCGTTGCCGGGGAATTTAGATAACGGTTTTCAAATTGTTTTAGTAGCTGTAGAAGTAGAATTAGATAGGGTTTTTCTGATTCCTTAGAACTAATCAAAATTGTTTGTTTTGTAGGATTTCTTCTCTAGTTCAAGCATATCAGGTAATATCCTTCTAACTTAGCTTTTTGTAGATTTTTCAATTTCCATATTAATTTCAGATTTCTAGGATTTAGGAATAGTTTAGTTTTGGTTGAGTGGTTTATGTCCCGTTAGGAACGTGACCACTCCAATCGTCTCCAATCAGAAGGTGGTTTAGTTGGACCATTATCAGTCCATAGACAAGTCCTAAACTACCAAGAACATTAGTGAAAATTTGGGGAGTATGGATCAAACACCTTTAAGGAATCCTTCCCCCCCCCCCCCCCCCCCCCCCCCCCCCCCACTCCAACTACAAACGCAAATCAAGAGGGAGTAGGAGAGAATGAGGTACATAACGTTCCTCCAATGAGATCACTGCGGGATTACCTACAACCAGCCCATGCAATTACACCCTCTTGCGTGGTTCTACCACCAAACGAGGGAAACATTGACATAAAGCCGAGTGTAATTCAACTTATACCAAAGTTCCATGGGCTAGACTCTGACAGCCCATATCTGCACTTAAAAGAATTTGAAGAAGTGGTGGCTACCTTGCAATACACTAATGTTTCTGAAGATACCATTAAGCTTAAACTCTTTCCCTTTTCATTGAAAGAAAGAGCCAAAAATTGGCTTCACTCTCTTAGACCACATTCGATTGGGTCATGGAATGAGATGACCCGGGAATTCTTGAAAAAGTTCTTCCCGGCTCATAAAACGAACACCCTTCGAAGAGCCATAATGAATTTTTCGGCTAAAGAGGATGAATCTTTCTTCCAATGTTGGGAGAGATTTAAGGACCTCCTACTTGCTTGCCCACATCATGGCTATGAGAGTTGGCAAATTATAAACTTTTTCAATGATGGATTAAGTTCCAATATGCGCCAATTTGTGGAGATGATGTGCAATGGCGAGTTTATGAGCAAAAATCCAGATGAGGCTTGGAGTTATTTGGACATGTTGCCTGAAAATGCCCAATCTTGGGATACCACAGATAAACCCAACAAACCCAAGCCTACTCAAGAGAAAGAGAAAGGACGGATCTATGTCCTCAAGGAGGAAGATGACGTGAATGCAAGGATAGCCAACCTCATAAGGAAGATCGAGGCCATGGAACTTAGTAAAAGTGGAGTTCCAAAGTCCAATGAAGCTATTGAGACCATATGTGGGATTTGTCACACCGATTTACACGCTACGCAAGATTGTCCCACAATTCTTGCATTTCAAGAAGTGTTACATGAACATGCAAATGCCACATATGGGTATCAATGGCCTTTCAATGGATCGGTGGGTAATACGTACAATAACAGTTGGAAGAACCACCCAAATTTTAGTTGGAAGAATGCTCCCAAGGGCAATCCTACCAACTCTCAAGGAGGGCCACCCATGCAAAATATGGCCCCACCTCAATTCTCAATGGAGGATACCTTGAAAGCGTTTATACAAGGGCAAACACAAATTAACCAAACGAATCAGCAAATGTTCCAAGAGCTTAAAGTCTCGGTTGATGAGATTAAGGGACGCTTGAATGCTAGGGAAGGGACCTTTCCGACCTAACCTCAGCCCAATCCAAAGCAAGTACATGAAGTGAGCATTCCTAATCTTTCCAACCAAAACATGGAGCAAGCCAAATCCATCACCACTCTTAGAAGTGGTAAACAAATTGACAAATCTATTCCGGTGAAGGCCGACAAGCCTAATGATCCGGTAAATTCTGAGGATGAGGATGGATCTAACTTAGCCCCACAAGAAATGGAACTCGTTTACAAGCCCGTAGCACCATTCCCTTCGAGATTGGTTGCCCCAAAATCTCTCCCAAACTCTCATGATATTCTAGAAATTTTTAGGCAAGTCAAGATCAACGTTCCCTTGCTTGATGCCATCAAACAAGTCCCCTCCTATGCCAAGTTTCTAAAGGACCTATGCACAACTAAACGCAAATATAATGTATAGCAAAAGGCCTTCTTAAATGAGCAAGTGAGTGACATTCTCACTCAAAAGACCCCCCCCCAAAATTCAAAGATCCCGGTAGTCCCACAATTTCATGTATCATTGGAGACTACCGGATTGTGCGTGCATTACTGACTTGGGGGCAAGCGTGAATTTGATCCCATACTCGGTATACGAGCAATTGGGTCTTGGTGAATTAAAACCCACCAAAACCACATTGCAACTCGCTGATAGATCCATCCGTGTACCGAGAGGGATAGTTGAGGATGTGCTAGTCCAAGTTAATAAATTCTACTACCCGGTAGATTTCATCATCTTGGACACACAACCGGTCATGGATGCTAGCACCCAAATACCGGTGATTTTAGGCCGCCCATTCCTTGCTACATCAAACGCAATCATAAATTGCCGAAATGAAGTAATGCAAATGTCCTTTGGGAACATGACGTTGGAGGTGAATGTGTTCCACTTGGGCAAAAGGCATAGGGATGATGATGATGTCCAAGAGGTTGATATGATTGATTCAATCAGTGGAAGAGGAGTTCGCTTTAAGGCAGAATTTTGATCCTCTAGACGTTGTTCGCTTCGATCCTTTTGAGGATTGGGACGATAATGATGGCCCCCATGAGGTAAACATGATAGAATCTATGGAAGATGAGGGGGTTTTTCCAACATGATCTACCTGAAAGCTTGGGGACATGTTTGACACATTCTAAGGATGAATCCAACTCTAATTTTAATAAGACCTTGGAAGTGTCAATTTCTGAAATTTATTTGACAAGTCGCCAATTTCTGATTTACACAAATTTGTTATGCAGGATTTGAAAGAATTGGTGCTTGACTTACCTACAGAGAGGCTAATTTCTGAAAGTGTAGAGGTTGAGGACCCACTCCAACCTACACAAAGGTCTAAGAAGGAGGAAGATGTGAAGGGTCAAAATCTGAAAACTTCCTCTCCTGAGGTCTCCTACACACTCGAGAAGTGTTTAGCGTATTTTGAAGATTGGGATGATCCCATGATTCAGGACAAAGTAAATTCTTTGAGAGAGAGACCTCATGCACCTAAAAAGCTTCCTTCCACAGAGTGCCAAATTGAAGAATCAACTGTGGAAGCACAAGCGACAAATGATTATGTGAAGACCATCCCAATGTTTGAGGATGAAGCGATTGAAGTCTCCACATCTCTTTGGTTTGTTCAAACCGAAGAACACTTCTGGGATGACCTATACTTGAATAATTTTTCCCAAACAAGAAGGAAAGGAGATCCATACTTAATGATTTCCAACCAATGCAATTCTCCTTTCCTAGTACATGTGACAATTTTCTTGAGGAACCCACTGAAATTTTTCAGCTGGATTTTCAAAGGATTAGAATGATCGATGTCACCAATGTACTTTCCAAAGCAGGATGGTGGATAGTTCTTCTGAATAATTTGTTACACCACTTGATGATCTTGCTCAACTTTGTCCTTTTAGATGTCTTACAGATAATTGATCTCCTAGTCTGATGGAGATCCTCTTTTTAAAAGGACGGGTGTTAGAACTTAGAAAAAGGAGAAAAGATCAGAACTACTCATCAGCAGTCCTTCGTTCTTTTTTTCGTGTTTCTTTTATTCTGGGGGAATTCTGAGTATAGAGACATTCATAGACAATCATAAGCAATCACAAAGTGTACACAAGAGAGAGATATCGCAAGGTGAATTTTATTCCAGAGATTCTGATATCTTTTACATTCCAGGCTGTGATACTAGTCACGAGCCTTTAATTACATCAACGGTTGATCACCCTTGATTGGAAGGCAAAAGACTAATCCGCCGGGGATTATGGTCTTGAGTTCATGGTCGTAGAGACCTTTGTTTTCTTGTTATGGACTGAGCCACATTTGTTAGACACGCCGGATGTCTATGTCCCGTTTTCTTTCGGACTGTCCGGGTTGAGAGATTATCAGGATTCGAGTGGTGCAACTCGAGGCCCGCGCCTGTTACTATGAACAGGTGACCGCTGGAATACACGATCCTCGAATGTTGGTCGGCATGACCCAAGGCCCGCGCCCGTACTTTTATGACGAGTGACCTTAGGAAAGCACTCCGCAACGTTCCCGAACGAGGGTTTTAATCGAGTGGTGCAACTCTGGGCCCGCGCCTGTTACTGTGAACAGGTGACCGCTGGAATACATGAACCTCGAAATGTTGGTCGGCATAACCTAAAGCTCGCGCCCGTATTTTTATGACGAGTGACCTTAGGAAAGCAATCCGCAACTACCTCATCAGCTCAACCGACGGACCCGTTGTCGATGGGTAGGGCATCGACGGTCTTTTTCATAGTGGCAGTCTATAGCAAGCTGTTTCAAGCTTAGTTAGAACTCTTTGTTTGTGGTTTCTCGTGGTAACCATAAACCCTTAGGTTTAGCCTCGGACCTTTATCCGGGATGAATAGAGCTTTGTACAGTAAAGTAAATGTATTTCTTCTGGAGTCGGGCGACTCGTCTTCGAGAATACTCTTTCTTCTGAGTATTTTCAATGATCTGTTTGGGATCAAGTAGGCTTTATCGAGCCAAGATCTTTTGAGGATCCAAACTCAATGGGCTGGATCGGCTGCTTCGATGCCTGTAAGTGGCTAAGTATATGGTCCAATGGGTACCCACATATGCCAATTTCTTATGAATAATGGGGATCGGTGCCCCGTGAATGCTTGACTCGGCTGTTGGATACCCTGAGTACTTCAGCTTTGCCTCGGCGTCTTTGAGATCGCGGTTGATTTCAACTGGCATTAGTCAATTCTCAAGCCAACAGGGCACTTCTCAAGGCTGAAAACGACTAAGTAATGGACCTGCTTGCGGTTTGATTAGAGAAATCGATGAATATTATCGATAACCGTCTCCACGAAGATCGCGGTGCGATCGCGTTTCGATTTTCTTAGCAAAGTCGATTTTCGGGCCAACAGGGCACTTCCCAGGGCTGAAAACGACTAAGTAGTGGACCTGCTTACAGTCTGATCAGGGAAATCGGTGAGTATTACCAATGACCGTCTTTGAACAGGGGTGGATTATGTCCACGAAGATCGCGGTGTGATCGCTTTCGATTTTCTTAGCAGAAGTCAATTTCCGGGCCAACAGGGCACTTCCCAGGGCTGGAAATGACTAAGTAGTGGACCTGCCGACTGCTCGATTAGGGTATTCGAGGGTCCTGAGATCGGATAACCTCGTCGCGGTGCATGATTATGGTGTATCATGTCATGTAGAAGAAAAGTTTCCCTCTCGGGCTCGGTCCAATTCCGCTCGATTCTTCTTGTTTTAGGCCGTTTTCGGCTCTTTCGGAAGGATTTTCGGAGGCTGCCAAATTGGCTAAGTGTTGGTTATTTTGGACCAAAACACTGATTTGGGTCATTTATCATTGACCGTTGGAGAATCTGATCCGGTGGATGGATAGATCTCGTCGAGACGCATCCAGGAGAGGTGGTTTCATCAAAATCCGATCTCGGACGAAGGCGGGCCATGCGACAGAAGGTCCACCCCTCCCATCAGCGTCCAGGCGCATGGGGGAGTGTGTACAGGCGCATGTGGCCATTTTTCAAGCGCATGTGACCATTTTACAAGCGCATGTGGTGTTGCATCATCTGTCAAGCACATGTGGTCATCATCCGGGCGCATGTGCCCATTTTGCACAAAAAACAGATGAAGTAGAGGTGTTCCGGGTGCATGTGGCAGTGCACATGCGCCTGGACCTAAGGAGTAAGCGCATGTCCCTCCCAGACTTAGAGAAAATTTGAGATTTTTCGGCCAGAAAAGCCGGCGCATGTGGGGGAAAAAGCCGGCGCATGTGGGGGATATGCCGGCACATGTGCCCAGCACTTAGAAAATTTCAGGATTTTCTTCCTGAACTTGGGATTCCGGCGAGAAAATCCCTTTCCGGCGAGGGTTTCCGGTGAGGGAATCCACTCCCGCCAAGGCATCCGGCGAGGGGAGAGAAAGTAAGCGCATGTGGTGCTTACATCACTTTGAGGTCGGCGGGGGGATGATCTCGTGCTGATGAATGAAGTGACTTCACTATTTATAGGGGATAATCGGGTTCGGGTCCGGTCCGGCGGGTATTTCCCGGCGCATGTGGTAGACAACAAAACCAAGCGCATGTGGCAGAAAGCAGCCAAGCGCATGTGGTGGATCCGGGCGCATGAGCTTTACCGGCGCATTTTCCGGCGCTTTTCGAAAAAGTGTTTCATTCACTAGAGTGCAAGCGCATGTGGTTGGAGGCCAGACGCATGTGGTTGGAGGCCAGGCGCATGTGCTTTGCCGGTGCTTTCCCACTACTTAGCCAGATTTTCAGGATTCCAGCACTTAGAAAATTTCAGCATTTCAGCTCCAACGAGAGACTTCCAAAGGACAGCTACCTTTTCTAGACATGCACTCACTGTCACCAAGCCACTTCTAGGCTAGGATTGACCTCCTGAATGAACGGGGTGGGGTGTGGAAGTCCAGATGTTGCCAATTTTGGTACTTTCTTCCTAATTTGGAGCCTTCGGGTCGGCTTGTCGTATAGGAACGTTGTTCCGGGGAGTGCGCGCATGGAAATATGCATCGTAATGACTTCAAACTTGCTATTTAAGGGTTTTGGGGCGCTCTGGATCATTTGGCAGCAAAGCGCATGTCCAGTTTCACTCTAAAATGGTAGCTGTAGGCTTACGGACCCTTTTTGGTCAGCCCCAAACGGGGATGAAATGCATTTCGAGGTGCGCAGGTAAAAATATACATCGGATGACTTTGAAACTTACAGGTTAAGGGTTTTAGGACATTTCGGATCATTTGGCGGGGAAGCGCATGTCCAGTTCTGCTCTAAAATGGTAGCTGTAGGCTTACGGACCCTTTTTTGTCAGTTCCAAATGAGGATGAAACGCATTTCGAGGTGCGCAGGTAAAAATATGTACTAAATAACTTTAAAACTTGCAGGTTAAGAGTTTTAGGATATTTCAGATCATTTGGCGGTGAAGTGCATGTCCAGTTTCGCTCCGAAATGGTAGCTGTAGGCTTACGGACCCCTTTTTGTCAGTTCCGGGCAGGGACGAAACTTATTTCGAGGTGCGCGAGTAAAAATATGCATCGGATGACTTTGAAACTTGCAGGTTAAGGGTTTTAGGACATTTTGGATCTTTGGCGACGAAGCGCATGTCCGGTTTCGCTCCGAAATGCTGTTTATGGATTTTGGTCACTACTAAGCGATCAGGGTTGTGCTGGCGTTTCGGGGCTCTCCCGACCTCAAAACTTATCCAAATCGTTGCCACTAGACCATGGGATGTCGTTTTACAATGGGTGCAAATTTGAGCCCCAACAAGTGCCCCCCCGGTGTGCTGCGCTGGATGCTTACGTCATGCCAGTGCAGTGCACCAGTTCCCCAGGCTCAAGTATAAATAGTTGACTCACTGAGTCATCCCACAATTTTTCGAGTCAGAAAACCCAATTTTCCCAAGGTGAGAGAGCTCATCCTTGAGATACAGGCGCATGTGGTCCCCTTGTGGGCGCATGTGGCCTACCATCCATTTTCCGACGGAGGAATTTCCTTTCAGGCGCATGTTGGAATACCTCTGAAGATATGGGCGCATGTCCTAGGCGCATGTTGTTCTGGGCATGCGCCCAGGGCACTGCCCGGACTTGTATTTTCTTCAAGAATCAGAGGTGGGTGCATGTGTGGCTGCCATATGCGCCTGGGGCTTGAATTCTAAACTTATTTCCTCCATTTCTTCTGAGCCGGGCGCATGTCAAATTGGACATGCGCCTGATGCCTTAAGAGGTGAAATTGTATTTTCAAATTTTGTGGACCGGGCGCATGTGAGGGGCCACATGCGCCTGGGGCTCCACCTTGGGCGCATGTGAGCCCAACACTTACCCAAAATTTCCATTTTTAGCCCCTGCTTTGCACTCGGTGAAGAAATGGCATTTTCGGCTCCGTTTCTCAGTCAAATTCAGTGCTGTTTGAGGCTAGATCACTTAAAATTCAAGCACGATTGGAGCTTAGTGCCTTGGGCCTGCATTTGGCTGCCTACTTTGGCCTGTCATAGCTTGCAACTGTTTATTTTAGGCAGGTTCAGAGTATGTCTGCCAGAGTGCGCCTATAGCGTCCCGATTGTTTGTAAAGTTGCTGTGTGCGAACAGTTGCGTATGTATGATGCTGAAACTGTTTCCTGACTCCGTCCAGTACCTACTTATAAGCACCTGGACTTGTCAAGGCTACTTCTAGACTAAATGCATGGATGTATTGTGATTTCAATCTATGATTTTGTGTGTACATCGATCACATGTATGCGTGCATGTATGATGGCAGTTGCTTTGTTATGAAATGCATATGATGATTGAGATGCTATGCTCTTGATTTTGTTGCTTTCATGCTCTTCATGTTGTGCTTGTGTTTGTGATATGATTTCGTTAGGCTATTTGCCCGTGTGTATCGAGTTGTTCTCTAATGTTGTTTTGTTTACGCGTTGCAGTGAATTGCAGTAGCGACAATGGGATCCTCTGGTGAAACCTCTGGGTCGCATGCTTCTGGTCCGACGCCGATGAAGCGCAGTCGGAAAAGAATAGCTGAAGGTCCTTCTAACCCTCCTCCTCCAAGACGTAACTCTCGCTTCTTTCCTACGGTCGAACCCGAGATAAAAGATTTCACCGAGCGTATTGGGCAGCTTCCTCATGAAGTGCTGGTGCGCATCTTCGTCAACAAGACAGCGCCTGAACCTCCAAAGCGGGGAACAGAACAAGAGTGGGTCTATTGGTATGCTCAACTTGCTGGTGTGGGAGTGTCATCGAGGCGGGTCCTCAAGATATACCTGTTCAAAATGTAGAAGAGAATCTGACGGGTCAGAAAGGTAAGAAGAAAGGAGGACGAGAAAAACAACCGATCAAGGCGCTCAGTCAAGCGGAGCGATTGACACAGCTCCTCGATTTGAAATATTAAAGGATGAAGATTGGATGGGAGAGCAACAAGATCACTGCTGAGCGTGGCATCTGCATCACGAACCCCTACAATGGCGAAGTCATCTTGCACCAGAAGTCTCTTATGAGGTGTAAACCTTTTCCGAGCATCGAGCCATCTGATGTTCGCAGACCTAGCCAGTTCTATGGAGTGGAGAGATGGTCTTCAGTTCCTGAGAGATTACTCACCGCCACCCTGGGAAGCAATGGGAAGCAACAAAAGGTTGGTGAGATTAAGGAAATGACTTTCCTCATGCCTACATGTGATCCGAATGCACCTTATCCGACTCATTTCTTTGAGACAGTGCGTCAAAGATTCCTTCCTATGAGCACGTCCGCAATGTGGGAGACTTCGAGCTTCAGTACCCGAGGGCATCTGAATCGTCGTGACAGCTACATCCCCTGGGCGAAGGAGATTCTGATCCGGCACGAGGCTGTGCTGAGGGAGGTCGGGCTATACTATGCCATCGAGGCGACTGCCGGCTTCTTTCCGCGAGATCCGACGATTCTCAGGGGCTTCTTAAATTACTGGAGTTTCGTTACCAACTCTTTCCATCTTCCTCAAGGAGAGATGAGCATAACCCTCTGGGATCTTAAGATGATGGCGGGCCTGCCCATACGCGGCGGGTATTATCACGAATATATCCCCTCTGATGAAGAACTGTCTGGCTTCAGGCGCGAAGGTGATCGGAAGGCCTATCATTCCAAGGCGTGTTTGGAGTTGTTCAATGAATTGCAACAATTTGACTGCATTACAAAGATACACTATGAAGATTGGTCAGTCTACTTCAGTCACGGCTTGAAGTAAGTCTTCCCGGGACGTCTTCTTTCTTTCTTTCTTCTCATGATGTATGCTCTTTTCTCCTGTATAGCTTCTTATGTGAAATTCTCTCTCCTTTCTCTCTTTCAGGATTGACTACGAAAAATATAAAGTTGATGTTAAAAGAATAAGGGCTTTACGACAAAGGTTCCAATGCAAATTTCCTTGCCCGAACGTATTGTCTCCCACTTGCGAGCTAGCAGGCTTCCTCGCTTACTGGTTGTCCGCAGTCGCGCTTCCCAGCTCGAAGAGTGCTGATGGCGTCAGGGTTTCTTGCTTCATCATGGCGGGTGCCCTTGCCAGTGGTCAACGCCTTGCTATAGCGCCACCTGTACTCTGCAGCATATATAGACGTTTGGTTATGTTGCCAGTAATCCAGACAAACCTGCTGATGGAATAGATGCTGCCCATTGCCCGTGGCATTATTTCTGTGGCTGGTTAGGCGTTTATTTCCCATGGGTATATGGCATGAAGCCTCATGCCTATTTCTTTCCGGACCGAGCGCCTCTTATCAGGTTCATGAAGGCCAAGATGGTGCTTAAGACGCCAGAATGGGTGTCTTCAAGGATCTGCAGTGAGAATGAAGTTGACTTCTACCATTTTCCTACTTCCATTGCTGATGAAGATATCGAAGTCGTCAATGATGAGGATTCGGTTGACTCTTCTAACAGAGAATTTCTAATATCGATCCGGACCGCCTCTCTCCCGTTCTGCGAAGGCATGGAGTTCTGGCGCGAGCCTTATTATCCAAGCAGGTTCGCCAGACAATTCGGCTACGATCAGGGCGTTCCGTCGACTCTTTCGAGCGTGACGAGGATAGAACGAGCATATGACACGGGTCCTGTCCATTGGGAGTGGATGTGGGACCAACTTTTGCTGACACGAACTGGTGCGAGGTTCGTGTTGCCTGGCGGTAGTCGACGTCCCGCGACTTCTTATGGTTGGATGAGATGGTGGGTGCATCAGTACGCACGCATCCGGGGATGCCAAACCTGTCGATTTCCCTCTCTATCTCTCTCCTCCAAGGTTGAATGACGTTCCCGAGGACGGTCTTGGTTATCTTTGTGAGCAGCGTGAGGCCGCCGGAGTTTCTGGTACCAGCCATCTGACTTCCTTGAACGTGCAGATCACTCGTAGGAAAGAAGATGGAGCGTTAGACGGATGGTATTGCTTCGGGGTCCCTATACAGAGATGTCAGCAAGGGGTCGGATCTTTGCGTCTTCCGGCAGAGACTGCTCCTCTATCTGTCGAAGAGGATAAGCCTACGGAAGGCATGGCAGGAGTTAGACCTTCTGATGATTTCGTTGACGATCTTCCACCGGGCCGCGCGAGAGATCAGTTGAGAGTCAAGATAAGACTCACACCAAGAGTTCGCCCGTCGGCACCCGAGAAAAACTTAAGAAAGGCAGAAATGTTACATATCAAGAAGTGGGGGAGTTTGGATCCGTCGTTGTAGATCACTACACCAGAGATAGTGGTAGGTGCGACTGTTGTCGATAGCCGCGAAGAAGGTGAGCTTCGGTCTGGTGCTACAGAGGAGATTGCAGACGAAGAGGATATAATTATCGATAATCGTGACGGAGGTGAGTCCGAGCCTGCAGATGTCGAGGGGGACAATGCCGAAGATGGTTCTGAAGCCCGTGATGGTCAGGGAGCGGCGTGCCACGATGGTTCCGGGTCACAACTCGAAGATGAGCCTGTAGATTATTCTGGCGATGACTGGGGAGTGGACCATGCCAACGATCACAGCAACGATGATTCCCTCGTGAACTACTATGATAATGACGCCTGAGTCGGGGGTGTAGATGATCTTGACGATGTTGCCATGGCAGCGATCGAAGCACAACTCTACGACAACGTCAGGGTCCAACCTTCTTCCGAGCCTTTAGTCTTCATTTCTCAGGCTGTTGCGGCACCGACTACGGGGTTGTCGACGGATGCTCCTCCTTGTTTGCCCGTTCATGCTGATAACGCCGAGGAATCCGTTCCTGGGCTTGAGATACGTGAGGGGAACGTCGATCCTTCTTCGGTCCTTCCATCAGGCCGTCCATCGCGAGTACACTATCCTGTTGAGTTGGAGGTCGTGGATACGTCACCCTCTGCTGCGGTCGAAGTCAGACCCGACATTCCGCGAGCAGGTAAGAAATGCGATTATGGTTCTGCTTTGTACTTTTCTTCTTCGATTCCTGCATAATCATACTCATCATATTTTGTTATTATTATTTTATTTCTACAGATCTTATTGGGTCAATACCTGCCTCTGCTACTTCCGTCGCATCGTCTCCGGTTGTGACTATTAAACTGCTGGGAGAAGCTTTAGAAACAGTTGTTGATTCCGGGACGTGCATTGCGGGACCTTCGGAGCCTGCTGTTGATCTTCCTGTCATTCCTGGTACGACTCCTTCGCACTTTACATTAGATTATGACTTGTTGTTTCTACTTTCATTTTTGCTAACGCATCAGTTGTTTGTCTTGCATTCTTTCTTGCAGCTGCCGTCGATTCTGGCGTCGCCATTGCTATGATGCCGGACATTCCTGCATTTGAACATTTAGATTGTTTTGGTCAGAGCATGCTGAAGGGCCTGCTGTCTAGCCTTGCGAAGGCGTTGGACGATCCACAAGAATGGCATATGCTAGGCGCTGGCATGAAAGCGCTGGAAGCTTGTGTCGGAGTAGTTGGGTCTGATGCGCTCGTGGTTGTCAATCACATCTCTGCGTTCGAAAGCTCCCTCGCAAACGTAGTGGCCGCTGAGCGCGTCGAGCCCGATCCTGCTATCGAGGAGAAGCGTAGAATTGTAGAGTCTTTGGGACCTGCAATGGAACGTCACGCGCATTCTACGGCGAACGCACGAGAATCCCTACAAAATAATAAGATACAGCATGAAGGGTGCTTGGGCCGTATAGCTGAAATCGACGCTGAGATTGAGCGTCTGCAAGCGGAGAAGATCGCCGTGAGCTTCGAAGCTGCCCGTCTCGAGTCAGTAGTTACTCAGGGTCAGATAACGGTCACGCGGCTCGAGAATGAGGGCGAAGCAGCGCGCAAGCAGCTGGAGGATTTGACTGCTAAACTTCAACATGTTCCTAATCCTGCGGAGGTGTTATCTGCAACAAAGTCAGCAATGGAAACTGCTAGGGTGGCCGTGATCAGGCTGATATCGGGATGTTTGGAGAAGCTTTGATCTTTCGCTCCCGATGCTCTCCTTCTTGACTTCAAATGTATAGAAATGATCGTAGGATCTTACCTTTAGAAAATTTTGTAGTTGGTGTAAGAGATACTTACCTTCTGACCATTCATGTATAGGGCATCAAAAAGATGTCAACCAAACTTTTGTTAAATGAAATGACAATAGCACTTATTTTTCTATCGTGTTATGTTTGTGTGATGTTATTAGAATGGTCTACAATAATAACAATAATAATCACAATTCTAGTAAGTGATGAATGTAGAATGAAATGAAAAGAGTAATACTTCCCTTTGTCGTCGATTTCGGGAGTGTCCAGGGTTTCTGAACTCGGGATATGCTCGGGTCGTAGATGAATGGTTGTAAGACCCGTACCCTGAATTGCCCTCCGTACGTTTAGTTTCCGGTACCGGTACGTCCCGGACGGACCAGATTAGAGAGCCTTGATCGCGACCCTGATTTAGTACCGCAACGACCCAAGACTTGTACCCTTGCGACCGCGCGGGCGCCACGATTCCAACGCCGCGCGGCACGCCCCATTGCGATACCCGGTGTGTAAGAGGCATACGTTCGTGCAATTCGAGGTGGGCCACGCAACGCGCGTGTGGCGTGGGCCCCACTTGCACAATTCCCAACAACATGTCAAATCTATCACCATCACCCTCACCCATACCCCCATCATTATCTAGCCATCATCACCATACCCACCCCATCCTCTCTCACCAAAAGTCAACTCTAACCCATTCCCCCATGTCCTCTCTCATCATCATCATCATCATCATGACATCATGCACCCCCCCTCTTCCCATACAAGAGCCATACGTGGGGGTGGTGGCTTCTCAATTGCAAGATTTGAGAGAGAGAGAGAGAGAAGAGAGAGAAGAGAGAGAAGTAGAGAGATTTAGAGGGAGATCAAGAGAGAGAAAGAGAGAGTTAGAGAGATTGAAGGAGGAGATCAAGCTTGGAGGACCCCGATCATCATCCGGACCGTCCGATCGGCAATCCAACCGTCCAACCATCATTGTGAGTGCAAACCTTCCCCCTTTTTTATCGTTTACCCTTCATTTTTTCTTTCCTTGGACCCACCTTGTGTTGGGCAATGAGAGGGATGGTCTGGATCGTCCATGAATGGGCCCCACATACATGTAGTAGTAATAATTATAATAATAATAAATAAGTAAGTAAAAAAAAAAAGGAAGGAGAGTAAAGGAGGTGGCCGCTGAACAGCCAGCGTCCAGAGGACGCTGCTGCCCAGCAGCGCTGGGGCTTGGGCGTTGACCGTGGGTCCCCACTCGTGGGACCCACCTTGATGTATGTATGTGATCCACGCCGTCCATTTGTTTCTCCAGCCCATTTTAGGGCTGGACACCAAAAATGAAGCAGATCCAGATCTCGGGTGGACCACACCATCGAAAACAGTGGAGAGCACCATGTCCACTATTGAAACTACCATGGCCCACCGTGATGTTTGTAGAAGGAATCACCTGCCCAATATTGGGCTTATTAGGTCCCCAGCGAGTTGGGAAACCTGATGGACGGATTGGATCTTCCCTAAGTGGGCCCCACCTGAAATAAGCTTAGAAAGAAAAAAAAAAGAAAAAAATAAATAAAAGAGAACGTCCAGCGCTGGACGTTCACAGCGTCCGGGACGCTGGAACCGTCCAGCGTCAGGACGGCTGGGAGGGGTCCCCACTCGTGGGACCCACCTTGATGTTTGTGTTCCATCCACACCTTCTATCTGTTTTCCCATATCATTTTAGGGCTAAGGCCCAAATATGAAGCATATTCAATTCTTAAGTGGGCCGCACCACATGAAACAGTGGGGTGAATGATGTCCACTGTCGAAACTGCTTCGGCCCACACTGATGTTTGTAAACCCCGTAACATACCCAATATTAGGCTCTATGGGTTCCCCTTGAGTCGAAGAACCTGATGAACGGAGTGGATCAGTCCCATGTGGGCCCCACATGATATGAGTGTAACAAACAAACAAAAAAAAAGAAAAAAAGAAAGAGAGAAAGGAGGAGAACCTCTCTGACGCGGTGGAAGTACCCAGCGTCCGTGGACGCTGGGCTCGTGGGGGGCCAGCTGGTGGCCCACTCGTGGGTCCCACCATGATGCATGTGCTGTATCTACACCGTCCATCCATTTGGGGAGATCATTTTAGGGCATGATCCCAAGAATGGGTCAGATCCAAGTCTCAAGGGGGTCCCACCAAAGGAAACAGCAGGGACAGTGACCCTACCATTGAAACCTTCCAATGCCCACCATGATGTTTAATTAAGATCCAACCTGTTCATAAGTTCACACATGCGTGTGAAGAAGGGAAAGCAGCAATATCAGCTTGATCCAAGCTTCGGTGGGCCCCACTTGGTAGAAATAGAATATATAGATATATATATATGCACATAATGAATAAATAACTAAATAAATATGGGGTCTGCCAAGCCAGTGGCACACTCGTGGGACCCACCTAAAATGTATTTGCTTTATCTATTCTGTCCAGCTCATTTTAGTGGCTGAGCCCAGAATTTAAGCATATCCAATTGTCAAGTGGACCATGTCACACGAAACAGTGGGAATTATGATCTCCACCGTTGAAACCTTCCCAGGCTCTACAGTGATGTTTATTTGTCATTTAACCTGTTCATAAGATCACATGGATATGGGTGAAGGGGGAAACAAAAATATTAGTTTGATTCAAAATGCTTGGGGCCCATTTGGGTGTTACGCTCTATGGGTCCCACCACGATGTATCTGTTTTATGTATGCCGCCCATCTGCTCTTTCATATTATTTTAGGGCCGTGGGCCCTCATAATGAGGTAAATACAAGCCTCAAGTGGACCACATTGTAGGGAAACCGTGGCCATTGATGCCCACCTTTGAAACCTTCCTTGGGGCCATTGTAATGTTTATTTTTCCATCTAACCAAAGGTGATGGGGCCCAACTTTGGTCTCACCTTGATGAATGTTGAGTATATCGTGTCGTTCTTCTTGGCAGGGGTGTGGGCCCAGTTTTAGGTGGGCCACACGTAGAAAATAAGGGTGATTGAATGCCTACCATTAGAAACTTTACAGGACCCATCTGTTATGTTTAATTTGCCATCCTTCTTGTTCATAAGTCACCCAGCCATGGGTGGGGTTCCACACGTGTGGTGTGCGGGCCCCACCATGGTGTTTGTTTGCCATCTCACTTGATTAGTGGGAAAGCACAATTATTGAGTTGATCCCAAACTGTCGGGGCCCATTAATGTATGTGGCTTCCCCACTCCTTTGTGCGGTTATACCCAACCACATAAGTCACCCAGCCATGGGTGGGGTTCCACACGTGTGGTGTGCGGGCCCCACCATGGTGTTTGTTTGCCATCTCACTTGATTAGTGGGAAAGCACAATTATTGAGTTGATCCCAAACTGTCGGGGCCCATTAATGTATGTGGCTTCCCCACTCCTTTGTGCGGTTATACCCAACCACGGGTCCACCTTGTTATGCATGTGTTCTATCCACGTCAGCTATTGGCCTCCATGGTGCGATATGTATGTCGGCCATCCATAAGGACCGCCTTAATTTTGTGCTTAATCCAAACCATCCAAATGAATGAACCCTAGCATGTTATGTACAGGATGGCCCTTGGGACCACCTTAGTGTGCGTGTTCGAATAACCGCGTTGTCCATCCCGTGGACCCACCTTGATGATTAGTTGTGTAAACCCTTATTGAAAGGTCATCCTTAGAGTTTGCTTGATCCAAGTCACAGGGCTACCTTCTTAAACTCACCCTGTGGAACCGTCTTGTCAATTCACCTTGTTAACTCACCATGTTGACCCGCCTTGTTGACTCACCTTGTTGACTCAGCATGTTGATTGATCTTGGTAACTCAGCTTGTATACTCATATGACTCACCCCTTCTACCCTTGTACCCAACTATTAAAAGACTACCATATTGTGTATATCTCATCCACACCGCCCGTTTACCTATAGGACGAGTATGGGGCTCATCCTCGACGTTCGTATGTCATCTAGGCCATCCATTATATGGAGCCTATCTTGTAGCATGAGGTTAGACCTGTCGTCCCTTTTTGGACTTCATCGTGTTGACCATCTATCTCATATTACACTACCATTTATGATTCTCTGTCATGACCTGTCTATCTTGCAACCCGTTTTATGACATTCCTTCTACGGACCATTCATCGTGTTTATCTCAACTGTACTACAGGATTATGGGTCTCAGCATGACTTTGGGTATCTCAACTGTACCACGTGTTTGAGGAGTTAATGGGCGTGCCTGCTCGAGCGTTGTGTCCAACGAGGGACTGCCACGTGCCATCAGATACGGCGGAATGATTGCCTATAAATATACGGAGTCCGCCATTTCTTTGATTTTCTACAGAAGTTTTTCGAAAGAATCCTGCAACCCTTTCTTTCCATTCTTCTTCCTCTTCCGGTGCTTAATCTTTCTTTTTCTCGGTATACTTCCTTTTTCGTCTTCTTTTATTTTCATCTCCCCATGGCTGGGAACTCTGACGAGACTACTGTCCCCCTTGGCGATGCCACTCCGGAGTCCTCTGCCTCCAGCAGTGCAAGGGTTTCGACGGGGAGATACACAGCAGCCGGATATCCTTCCGTTTTATCGGAGGACCGGCTGGCTGAGCTACGGGAGAGATACCAAATCCCTGACTCTGTAACTCTCCGCTTGCCCGGAGGTGGAGAAACACCCGACTCCCCCCCCCAGGATGCGTAGCATTTTACGAGTACCAGCTCATCTTGGGGGTACGCCTTCCCCTCCATCCCTTTGTTCGCGATGTATTACGATGTTACAAGATTGCCCCTGGGCAACTCATTGTGAACGGGTGGAGGGTGGTGTTGGGCTCCTTTGCCCTTTGGGCTCAGGCTGGCAACGGGGAACTCACGGCGGAGGAGTTCCTCCGTATGTTCCGCCTGAAGAAAGCTCCATCCAGCGAAGGCTGGTATTATTTATGTTACTGGCACCGGGATAACTTCGTGTTGGGTAAACCCTCCTCGAACTATCCCGGCTGGAGGAAGCGGTGGTTCTATGCTTCCGGGAGCTGGGAGTCTGCCTCCTCCAGGGGTCCAGGAGTGACCCGGTTTTTCTGTGAAGGTAGACACAATCCCGTATTGTGCAGTTTCCTTAGAATAATTTTTAGGGTTTTGCTTCGTTTGACCATTATTTGTGCTCGCAGGTATCCCGGCATTGCGGAAACCGAATTTGAAGGGTGGGATCAACGAGAAGATCGTCAGAGTGTATAAGGTGCCTGTCGGAGATAGGCATATCGAGGCTTGCTTATCTCCTTCGCGACTTGCAGCAGCAGGCCTCATATCCAGGAGAGAAGTCGAAATGACGAAGGCTGGAGAGAAGAGAGGCCTACTGCCCCGTCTGAAGGGCACAGGTTCCAAAAGGCAGAAGAGAACCCCTGCCGAACCGTCTCAATCTTCCATCCGCGCGGGCAGCGATCAGCCTGCCCTTCCCGCGAGCATGGCGGGGGCCCCAGCTGGGCCTACTATCCCTTCACTGGTGGTCGCACCTGGGCCACCAGTGATCAACATTGCAGACAATTCCCCAGATGGGGTGGGGTCCAGCTGCCCCCCAGCTGAAGAGGCTCGAGAGCAGGTAGAGCCTCAAGAGCCAACTCCTGCTCGGGAACTGGTCCCAGCTGCCGAGCAGGGACCTGCTCGCGAGTCCATGCCTCCGCCTCGCGAGCAGACCGGTTTGGTCGTTGCCCAACCGTCTGGGAGCGGGACGTACTCGATTCCACGCCACCTCCACCCTGTATGCAAGTTCTTGTTCGAGAACGTCCCGCCTCACGCCTTCGGCTCTCTCCCCGAGCCAAGCCCTGAGAACCTTATCCTTGAAGCGGGGATGAGGATGGTTCAGGTAAGAGTTTGTCAAGATCTGTTTCGACCTGTTGATACGTTCCAGAAATCTTATATTTTTCATCTCTTTGCAGGGTTTAGATCTGATTCTGCGAACGAGGCGTGATATCGTTGCCGCCCGTCGCACGATAGAGGAGGCTGAGGGAAAGAGGACTGCCTTGGAAAAGGCAGTTCAAGGAAGAGATCAACTGCTCAAGGCTCGTGAGGCAGTGATCTCGAAGAGAGATGAGGAGAAAAAGATCCTCATTGAGAAGATCCAAGTCCTGACCGACAGGTATCAGGCCTTGGACTCAGACTACGCGAAGCTCACGGGTCTGAAGGAGAAGGCAGAGAGAGAGAGGGAGATCTTCCGACAGGACAAGATCTCATTAGAGGAGCAATTCGCGGGAGCCAGGTCGCAGCTCAAGGAGGCCTACGACAACCTGACTAGGAAGCGCACCGCTCTTGCGCAGCTTAAGGACGACTCGATCCACTGGGACGAGGAGAGAGTCGCCCTTGTAAAAATGCTCTCGGAGGAAGGTACTCGGGCAGTTTCCGAGTTTCGAACTTCGCAGCTGTATGACGATGAACGATATGAGTCATACGATGCTGGTCGAGACTTTGCACTGAGAGTAGTGCAACGAATGATCCCATCCTTCGATATGGGGGAATTCGGTCGAGTCGCGACCATCATAGCTGCAGAAGAGCAAGCTGCTGCCGAGAACGAGGTGACCGAAGCCACGCAGGCTGGAGGGGCTCCTGAAATGGGCCCTGAAGTCGAGAGCGTGGCTCCTCCTAGCGATTGATTTCCTTTTATTTTCTTTTATACAAATGTATATGTAATCATCTGATTATTAATGAAAAGATGTTTTTGGAAGTGTCGCTGTTTCATTGTTGTTCTCCCTTCATCTTTTATTTTTTGCTTGTTAATCTTGAATGGATTCGTCAGAGATGTGACCCTTTAATTCGAGCATGAGCTAAGCTGCTCGCGATCAGGATGTGACCCCGTTCGCGGCCCTAATTTGGGCGCGAGCTGTGGTGCTCGCATTTTGGAGTGCGATTCCTCCTCTCACCAATCGCGAGTAACTAACTCATGAAAAAATGAATTAGACTCAATCCGGGGGTCGTGAGACCATGTCCGCGTTGAGATAGACTGATCTATCGATTGAGGTTTTGATTCTACCAAGGGTAGAAGGTTGGTCAAGAGATGGTATTCATTCTCTTCGGGGCTGTTCAGGTCCATAAGAATGGAGAAGCGACCAACTAGTAATGATTTCAATCCTACCAAAGGTAGGCAATTGGCCAAGAGGACGTGTAAGCACTCTTCAGGGCTATTCCGATCCATATAAATGGAGTAGCGGCCAAAAGATCTTTCACTTTATTCATAAGATGTTATGATAAACTACATCGAATCTAGGGGTAGTATCTTAGCAAATGCTCCACGTGCCAAGGGCGACGTACAGGCTTCCCTTGCATGTCTTCAAGATAATAAGTACCGGGTCGCACAACCCTAATAACCCGATACGGGCCTTCCCAATTCGGATCCAATGAACGAACAGGAATTCCAAGATTTCGCCTTAGAACCAAGTCTCCGAACTGGAAAGATCTAGGTCGAACCTTTGCATTCCGATAACGAGCAATACGTTGTTGATATGCCGCCACTCGTACTTGGGAAGCATTTCTTCGCTCTTCCAAGAGATCGAGATGAAGTCGGATATTTTCCTGATTGCTCGCGGGATCATACTGTTCGATCCGATATGAGGGCACTTGAATTTCCACTGGTACCACCGCGTCAACACCAAATGCTAAGGAGAAAGGAGTTTCACCTGTCGATGTACAAGCCGTGGTTCTATAGGCCCATAACACTTCTGGTAGAAGTTCTGGCCACACCCCTTTACATTCACTTAGCTTGGTCTTTAAATGATGCTTTATAATTTTATTCACTGCCTCGACCTGCCCATTCGCCTGTGGATGATATGGAGAAGTGCGGAGATTACGTATCTTCCATTTGTCGCAAAATTCATCAAAGGCTGCGTTGTCGAACTGCGTTCCGTTATCGGTAATTATGGTATGAGGAAGTCCGAAGCGACATATAATATTTCTCCACATAAACTTAGTAGTTTGTTTTTCAGTAATTTTGGCTAATGGTTCTGCCTCGGCCCATTTGGTGAAATAATCAACCGCCACGATCGCGAACCTATTCTGTCCCTTTCCCATAGGTAAGGGGCCGATGATATCGATCCCCCACTGAGCAAAAGGCCAAGGGCTGTCGACTGGGGTCATCCGCTCAGACGGTACACGAGGTATAGGTTGATATCGTTGACACTTGTCACATTTTTTAGAAAATTCTATGGCGTCTGCTTTCATAGTAGGCCAATAATATCCTTGCCTCATCGCTTTATATGCTAGAGATCGCCCCCTGGGATGATTACCACATGCCCCCTGGTGTACTTCATCTAGAACACGATGTGCTTCTTCTGGGTGAAGACACCTCAAATAAGGCAAGGAGAAGCTTTTTCGCAACAAGATTCCATCTTGTAAGGTGTACCTGGCAGCTCGAAGCTGAATTTGTCTTGCAGCTTTCTTATTTTCTGGTAGGTATCCATCTTTGAGATATAGGATGATAGGATCCATCCAGCATGGAGACGATTGTACCGATATAACTTGCTCGGGAGTCACTTGATCGATACTCAAATGTTGACGGTGCTCGATGGGGATCGAATGCGATAGTTCTGATTCTGGTGCAGAAGCGAGTTTTGCCAAGGAATCGGCCAGTTGGTTCTGCTCGCGCGGGATATGGAATATTTTGTAAGTCTTCAGTTTGGCGAGCAGGATGAGGACACGAGACTTGTATAAGGCCATTCTTTCTTCTTTGGTTTCGAATTCGCCAAGAACTTGGTTGACAATGAGCTGGGAGTCGCTATGAATTATCAAATTCTGGACGGCGAGGACAACAGCTAGCTCGAGGCCAACAATAAGGGCCTCATATTCTGCTTCATTATTGGAGACACGTGATTCAAAACGAAGGGCGTATTGAAAATGCGACCCGTCTGGAGCCACTAAAATCAGGCCCGCCCCACTGCCACTGGCCCGTGACGACCCGTCCACAAAGAGCGACCAAGAAGTCTGGTCGCTTGTCATGATGCTATCTTCAGAAGAATATGTAAATTCGGCGATGAAGTCAGCCACGGCCTGGCCCTTGACTGCGGTCCTAGGACAAAATAAAATATCATGCTCGCTGATCTCGACCGCCACAGACGGCGCCAAGGACTTGACGTAGTGGATGATTTGTTGGTACTAAAATAGCATGGGCTTGAAAGTATGGTCGCAGTTTTCGAGCTGCCGTGATTAAGGCTAGGGCCAGTTTCTCCAAATCAGAATACCTAGTTTCTGCATCAACCATTGCTCGACTGATATAATAAACGGGCCTTTGCACCCCCGAATCTTCTCTTATTAAAGCGGCACTAACGGTCGTGGAAGACACAGATAAATAAAGAATGAGTTGCTCATGTGCCACAGGTTTAGATAAAATGGGGGGAGCGCTCATGTATTGCTTTAGTTGTTGAAAAGCTTCTTCACATTGAGGTGTCCACTTCCAATCAGACTTGGCCGTTGCACGAAGGAGTTTGAAGAAGGGCAGGCACTTGTCGGATGCTCGCGAGATGAACCTGTTCAATGATGCGATGCGACCAGCTAGACGCTGAACGTCCTTCAGAGTCACTGGGGATTTCATCTCTATCAATGCTTTAATCTTTTCGGGATTCGCCTCAATTCCACGTTGGCCAACCATGAACCCAAGAAATTTCCCTGCAGATACTCCAAACGCACATTTTTCTGGATTTAATTTCATCTGATACTTCCTCATCAGATCAAAGGCTTCACGAAGATCAGGAATGTGGTCATCTTCATCGATGCTTTTCACAAGCATATCGTCAACATAAACTTCCATGTTCCTACCGATTTGAGCAGCGAATATTTTGTTGACAAGACGCTGATAAGTGGCCCCTGCATTTTTGAGTCCAAACGGCATTACCTGGTAGCAATATAGTCCTCGATTTGTGATGAAGGCAGTATGTTGGCCATCAGGTGGATGCATCATAATCTGGTTGTAACCAGAGTAAGCATCCATAAAACTGAGGAGGGCGTGTCCAGCTGTCGAGTCGACCAACTGGTCGATTCGTGGTGTCGGGAAGCTATCTTTGGGACATGCTTTGTTTAAGTCTGAATAATCGACGCACATCCTCCATTTGCCATTAGCTTTCCGGACGAGAACTACGTTGGCGACCCACTGCGGGTAGTCAACTTCTTTTATGAAATTTGCCGCGAGCAGCTTCTCAACTTCAGTTTTGATCGCCATTTGTCTTTCTGCAGTGAAAGCACGTCGACGCTGATGTACGGGTTTATGCTTTGGGTCAATGTTGAGACGATGTACGATGACATTAGGATCGATGCCCGGCATATCTTTATAAGACCAAGCAAACACGTCCTGGTATTCAGTGAGGAAACGGATCAAATCTTCGCGGTGGATACTGTTTAAGGAGGAACCGATATACACGATCTTAGACTGGTCGTCTTCGGTCAAGCGAATCGCCACTGTTTCCTCCCCTGGAGTTCCTGATTTCAGAGCACTTTCCCTTGGATCCAACGCGGTGGCGAGAACGTCGGATGATCCTTGAACTATTTTCATGACAGGTGTCGCTTGAGCCTTCTTTCGATCTTGGAGGGCTATCTGGTAACAGGACCGTGCCTCCTGCTGACTTCCTCGCACGACCCCTATGCCATTTGGGGTCGGAAATTTAACGCATAAATATGAAGGGTGCAAGGCCGCTCCAACCTTAGTTAGAGACGGTCTCCCCAAGATGGCGTTATATGCTGATTTTCGATCCACGACGAGGAAGCTTACGAAGACGGTGGTCTTCGCTGGACTCTCCCCAAAGGTGACTGGGAGATCGATACTTCCTTCGGGTGTCACCACTTCTCCTCCAAAGCCGACTAGAGGGGTCGATACTGGCTTGAGGAGGTTTCTGGCAAGTGCCATCTTGTCGAAAGCCTCCAAATACAGAATATCGGCCGAGCTACCTGTATCCACCATAATTCGATGAGTCAGATAATTTGATACCTTCAATGTGACTACGATGGAATCTTCATGAGGGAAATGAATTCCCGCTGCATCTTCGAGGGTGAAAGAAATTGGGGGAGGAATAGCCTTCGAAGAGTTGGACGTTTGTTCCAGCCAATAGATCTGCTGGGGTTCTTTGGACGCCTTTCGGGCGTATGCCTTTCTTGAAGCTTGAGAGTCACCCCCGCATGCTGGACCCCCGACGATAGTGTGAATTTCTCCTGTAGGCTCAGCATCCTCTTGGTCGGTTTGATGATGAGACGGTTCCTTTTGGCGAGATGAGGTTTTCGCCCTTTCTGGTGACCTATTTTTAGGAGCAACATAATCCTGGAGATGGCCTTTTCGAATGAGGGCTTCGATATGGTCTCGTAGAGAGATACAATCCTGGGTCCTATGCCCATGATCTTTGTGGAAGTAACAGAACTTACTCTTATCTCTCTTCTCGGGATCGGATTTAATCTTTGCAGGCCACTTCACATATGGCTTGTGTTTTATCTCCATTAGAACCTTTTCAGGAGACCGATTAAGAGGAGTGTAATTATGATATTTACCGGAGTAAGGCTTCTTGGGAGAACGATCGCGCTGATCACGATGGTATTTTTTATCTGTAGAAGTTCCTTCTGGCTTGCGTTTCTTACTTTGTACTCCATGACGTGTCAATGCGACTTCTTCTACATTGATATATTTCTGAGCTTTGGCTTGGAATTCCGCCATAGTTTTCGGCGGGCTCTTATCTAAGGCAAACCTAAATTTCTCGCTCGTTATTCCAGCAATGAGGGCTGTGAGACCCTTTTCTTCAGTGTAACCCTCGGTTTGAACGGCTTCGGCAGTGAACCGTACTGTGAACTCTTTTATTGTCTCCCCATGTTGCTGTTTCAGATTCATCAGATGGGAGGCTGGCTTTTTAATGCGAATACTTCCCATGAATTGAGAAAGAAATATCTCCGATAATTGAGAAAAGGAACTGATGGAAAGTGGCTTTAACCCCCGAAACCACGTACGAGCCGCTTCCTTCAATGTAAGGGGAAAAGCCCTACACATGATTTCTGAACCATGTCCCTCCAACTCCATGAGGGACCTATATGTTTCCAGATGTTCCAGAGGATCGCCAATGCCTGTATACGGAGCGATAACAGGCGTTCGATACTTTCTGGGCAATGGGGCTTCCATGACCTCGCTTGTGAAGGGAGATTCAGATTGATGTATTGCCGCCATGACAGCAGATGGCCGATTTGCCTGGTATCTCTGCTCCATGACATCAAAACGGTCTTGGATTCTTTTGAGATCTCCTTCCCATGGCAAGGTATAGCTAGACGTTTCGGCGGTGGAGCCTTGCGGTTGAGGTTGTCGAGACGAACTGGAATGTATAGAATGTGGAGACGGCACAGGGGGATGGCCGCCAAGTGGTGGGACCTGTGGTTCATCCATAGAATGCCTGGAAGCAACTGGTATAGGTGGCGGTGGTAACCCTTCGGAGGGTTGTCTTTGCGGTTCAGGGAAGTGCTGATCAAGTCGATTTGACAGTGCCTGAACTCCGGCGTTTAGAGTTAGGAGAGTGTTCCCGAGGAATCGTAGGACATCATCCTGATTTCCAGAAGCCTCCAATAATGGATTTGTTGATTGCATATTTGGGGCTCCTTGAGGGATATCCGTCGGAACAGGTGGGAGGGCAGGTGCGGATTCCGTCTCACCGGGTGGAGGTGGTGCCTGCCTCGAAGTTGAAGGATGAACTGTCTTTTTAGGAGGCATCACCGAAGGATTTTGATCGGTGGTTAACACGATTGATTTTAATGATCAAGCCGTTCCCACAGACGGCGCCAAACTGTTAATGTCAGATTTTGTAACGAGATCCTCCGGCTTTTCTCCTTCGCTCCAGGAGGATTTCCAACACCAGACCTGAAGCAAGACAGCGAATAAGGGTGGCTGGGGACCAGCCGTTAGCCCTCCGACGCTTAAGTTAGGCCACAGTAGAGAAGCCAAGCAAAACGGGACCAAAATTGAATGATGAGTACGTACCTCCTATTCAAGGGAGCCATCCCCTTATATAGATCTGAAACAATCCAATCTGTTATGTGAGATGTCGAAATCCCGTTGATGTCGCATACGATACTGAGAATCCGCTGATTTCATGGGATAAGATCTTATCTTTTTAGTCAGATCCAACCCAATGATATATTCCAACAATCACGCCCCTAGATGGTAATCCCTTGAAATCCGACTGGATCCGGCCGGAAGCCATAGTTGGAGTCATAGCCTCCGAAAAGGAAGGAGACGCCCGTAGCTGGGAGTCATGGCCTCCGAAAAGGAAGGAGACGCCCATAGCTGGGAGTCACGGCCTCCGAAAAGGAAGGAGACGCCCGTAGTAAAGCTGCTCGCAGGTTAAAATGTGGTCGCGAGTCCAAGTACATATTTTGGGTGTAATGTCTTTCAACGACTTGTGAGAAGGTCTGCTCGCGGATCGAGCTTTGCCGTATTTGACTATCGGTTATGAAGACTCGGGACTTGCGAATAGCTGCTCCGTATTTTTCAATCTATGACTCTTGATCAGGTGATCTCGAGAGTCGAATGGACGTCCCGTGCCTATCAAACATTCGACTCTCGATCAGCTAATCTCGAGAGTCGAATGGACGTCTCGTACCTATCCGACATTCGACTCTCGATCAGATAATCTCGAGAGTCGAATGGACGTTTTGGGCATTTCCGCGTGAAATCTTATCTCCATCATTTTGCCTATAACAAGTAGGTTCTACCTTTGATGTGTCGGTAGTGTTTTCAATTATTTTCTTTCCATTTGGGTTATCTAAATATTGAAGGTTAATCCACACCGTTCAGTTGTTGGACCATCTGTGTTGTTGTATACCATCCATTTAGAGTCTTATCTCTTTATGTTTCTTTGTATTATAAGTGAATTATCTTTTATGCTATTTTTAGTATGTCTGTTGCCACACGTAGTGTTATTTGGAATACTCATATGTGATCTTTATACTATATGCTTCGACGACCACCATGCATGTGTAATGAGTATGCATCCCGAATCACCATTGTTAGTTGGGGACCACTAGGGCATAAACGCATTCATAAAGCATTCGAGATGTAGTTGCGCAAATGTAATTCATGTGCTCTCTATCGCAAACCTCTCCAATAGGTATGGGACTATTCGAGGACAGGAATCTATCATCCTGACTTACACTGTATGGTAGGAATAGCTTAGCATACCTTGTAGCCCTTGGTGCGAGATTCCCTGGCTAGCGACATCCCGCACTATGACTCGATCATTCATGTGTCCCCTCATCTTAATCATATCTCAAATAGGTTGGACTAGATTGATTTATAGCCATCGTGGTAGATGAACTACTTGTTGGCACTCATACTGTATACTTGACTCATGCATCATGAATGCTTGGCTCATCTGATTGTCTTGTATCAACCGGCCATATCGGTCGTGATTGTCGTGCAATTCATTACCAGCTGACGGTGACATTGTGTTTGAGACCTTATAGTTTTATGGTGCTCTTTGGAGACTTGCACGGGCATGTCGTCCCACGTTTGTATGCATGGTTGCATTTCGCACCGTCTGCTTGTGCCGCATATAGCATGGTTACTACGTTGCAACCACAGCTCCATCGTGGTTTGTAGGAACACCGAAAATATGTTATCTTTAAACTGGATGCCAAAGATGTCCCTGGGTGAAAGTCCCTGATCCCGTTGGTACCAAGGTGGGTGCTCCATTCAAGGACCGGGTGGTTTAATCATACACCAGTATGCCGAATACCAAACGGCGGTGTTATCCACTGCACGTGGTCAGTTTGGAAGGAGGTCTGACCTAACCTGCCGGAAGAGTGTTGGCAAAGGGGGTTGAGTTTGACCAGCTGTGAGTAGGTCCGCTATTGCACCAGATAGGCTTTGGCATTCTACTGGTGAGTAGTGAGGTCTGTGAGACCCCGGTGATGTTCCGTTTCAGAGATGGTATTGGTATCAGTGATGTGACTGATGTTCTGTATGGTGTGGGACGGTCCTGATGTGGGCGGGTGTGATGTGGGCGAGGCTGTAAGCCTGGGCGAGCTACCACACTGGGCGAGCTACCAGTTCCGATTCCTGCATTGCTTACGTGATTGCGTTTTGACTGTTCGCATCTGGACCACTGTACTGAGAGGTGGTGATTTGCATACATGCATTGGATCATTGTACGTGACATTAGGCCCTGTAGGCCATTGCACAGTATGAGTATATAGCCTTGGTAGGCTGGTTACCTGTATTGCATGCTTGCATAGCCATGGTAGGCTAGTTATCTGTATTGCATGCTTGCATAGCCGTGGTAGGCTAGTTATTCATATCACATGATCGTGTAGCCTAATTAGGCTGAGTTTTGGTTTAGTCTTCTCATCATGCTTTACTGCTTACTCTGATATTTATCATGTTTGTCATACGCATTGCGCACGCACACACGCACTCACAAAGCTTCGTTCGAAGCTTATGCGCGTTTGTTACGCTGCAGGTTATACCAGAGTGTATCAGCAACGTTGAGTTGGAATTGGGAGTGCAGTAGCAGAAGGTGCCTGATTGTGCACAGTTTTTATATTTACGCATTGTGTATTTACTTTTCAGTACTGTATATAAACGAAAAGATTTAGTGGAAATACTGTGTTTTGTCTTTGATGGTACTCATATGGTGATGCTCATGTTTTCAAAAAAAAATTCAGACCCTAAAATCCTCCTTGTGGTATCCCAGGATCGGAACCTGGCGTGTGGGGTTAGGATCCGAGATCGGGGTACTACGGAGGCTGCCACCTCTGAATTCGGGTTATAGCGAATGGACGTCGAGAACCGAATTTGGGGCGTGACAATGGTCCTTCTTGGTTATTTCTCCATAGCAAGGGCAAGGAAGACCTGCAAGAATACGGAGTAAGTGATTAGCTTCTGTAACTACAGGCTTATCTACTATATTCTACTCCATTTCATTCTCCGTTTCTATCCTTACTTATTACATTCCCTCTCTTGGGGAGTTTACATTTCTCAAATTTATGTAAAGGAAAGTAACAGGTGGACTGTTAGGGGTAATATTTCTTCAGAAACCAGCCATTAATCGCAAAACCGGCTCCGCCACCGTCGAAATTCACTAAACGGTAGGCCCCGTTGGAGTAGACTTCTTCTATGATGCATATCGGGTCCCACTTAGGGTCGAACTTGCTCTTTGTGGTGTGCACGGCTATCGGTCGCTTCATTACGAGTACCAAGTCACCCTTCTTGAAGGATCTACCCCTGACTCGCTTGTCATACGCTGTTGAGATATGCTTCTGGTACATCTCTAGCCGTTGTTATGCCGCGAGCCTCTTCTCGTCCAAGGCATCGAGCTCGACCATCCTGAGCTCGGCATTACGGTCATCTGTCAAGGAGTTCCGAAGTGCTACTCGCAGGGACTCGACCTGAACTTCCATAGGGATGATGGCCTCCGTGCCATATACTAGTGAATAGGGGGTAGCCCGCGTTGCTGTGCGGTGCGTAGTACGATATGCCCAGAGTGCTTCGGGTAACCGTTTGTCCCAATCTTTCTTATTCTCTGCCACCGTTTTCTTCAAAATCTTCACGATGGTTTTGTTGAATGCCTCAGCAAGCCCGTTTGCAGGAGGATAATAGGGTGTTGAGTAGCAATGTTTGATCTTGAACTTGGCACACAGCTTGTCGATCACAGCATTTCGGAAGGGAGTGCCGTTATCCGTGACGATCCGATCGGGAATACCATGTCTATAGATGATGGCGTTCCGGATGAAACCCTCCACTTGTTTAGCTTTCACGTTCTTCAGGGCCACAGCCTCAGCCCACTTAGAGAAATAATATGTTGCCGCCAGTATGTACTGGTGCCCTTGAGAGGAAGAGGGGCTAATGGGGCCTATCACATCCATACCCTACGCCGCAAAAGGCCAAGACATCACTGACTGATGCAGTTCTTCTGGAGGTATATGTATGATGTCAGCATGTATCCGACACTGATGGCATTTCCTGACGTAGTCCATCGCGTCTTTCACCATGGTGGGCCAATAATAGCCCATGTGCCGCACTCGATGATGTAGGTTCCGTCCGCCTTGATGGGCACCGCATTCTCCTCCGTGCGCCTCTCTCAGCGTATCATGAACTTCTTCTCGGGCCAGGCATCTTGACAGCGTTCCATCGCTGGAGCGTCGATACAATACCTCTTCTAATAGGACGAACGAGCTGGCACGCCTTCTGACTTGAGTGCGCATTTGCGGATCCTCGGGTAAAAACCCATATTTCAAGTAATCAGAGAATGGTCTTCCCCAATCTTCCTCTTCTGTGATCTCAAAGCAATGTACAGGGCTTGCACTCGTGACATTCTCGGCCGCTGTGAGGGATGGTAATATTCTCCTTTCTTCTATGGTGACTTGAAGTGGGCTGCCCCCTGGGTGCGCGAGAGCCGCGGCCAAGTTAGCCAATGCGTCTGCTTGAGAATTTTCAGCTCTTGGGACGTGCGACACTGTACTGTCCCGAAAATGATCGAATAGGGCTCGGGCCTGATGGCAAGGAGATGACAGCTCCGGCTTGCGGACTTCATATTCCGTCATAAGCTGTCCCACAACTAACCGAGAATCACCGTATACCTGCAGTGATCGGATTCGCATGTCTCGTGCCAACTGTAACCCAATGATGAGGGCCTGATACTCTGCCTCATTGTTTGTGCACGACGGCACTATTGTGAATGAGTAGGGCAACAAGTCGCCTTGAGGACTGATGAAGATCACACCGTCCCCTGATCATGCAGCTCTGGAGGCTCCGTCAAAATACATCCGCCACTGCCTCGCGATCCTTAACATCATGGCCTGGTCGTCAGGCAGATCACATTCCATTTCCATGTTATCCGGTATTGGGTGAGCTGCTAGAAAATCGGCTATCGCCTGCCCTTTAACAGCTCGAGACGGCAGATACGTGATGTCGAACTCGGATAGCAGTAGGGCCCATTTGGCTAAACGCCCGGACAACATAGGTCGGTCTATCAGGAACTTGATAGGATCTGCTCTGGAGATCAATGTAATCTGATATGACAGACAGTAATGCCTCAACTTCTTCACAGCGAATATCTTCTCAATCGGCATATCTTCTCAATCGGTGAGTAATTAAACTCAGCGCCGATGAGCGTGCGGCTCAAATAGTACAGAGCATTCTCTTTCCCTTCTTCATTCTTCTGGGCGAGTAGTGCCCCCAGTGAGTTCTCCCCACTGCTACATACAGTATCAGAGGCTTTCCCTCGATTGGCATTGCGAGAACTGGAGCTTTCCCTAGTAACTCTTTGAGGGAGTCGAAGGCTTTTTGGCACGCTTCGTCCCACTCGAAGCGGACGTCTTTCTTGTTCAGCCGAGAGAAAGGCTGGCAACGACCTGACAGGTTCGAGATGAACCGCCGCAAGTAAGCGACTCTCCCTTGGAAGCTCTTCAACTCTTTCAAATTCTTCGGAGGAGGCATTTCTCGGATCGCCTTGATCTTCGCGGGGTCAATCTCGATTCCTCGAAGCCTGATCACAAAGCCAAGGAATTTTTCGGAGGACACCCCAAAGGCGCACTTCAACGGGTTCATGCGGAGGCTCTTCTTCCTCAACCTCTGAAATACTAGCTTCAAATGTTCACGATGCTGCTGATGTCCGTCGGACCTCACTACCAGGTCATCGACATAGCATTCCACATGCTTGTGCATCATGTCTTGGAAGATTACCTGCATCGCTCTCTGATACGTGGCGCTCGCATTTTTCAGCCCAAACGGCATCACCCAGTAATAGAATATCCCGAGAGATGTGCGAAAGGCAGTGGACTCTTCGTCTTCTGGAGCCATTCGGATCTGATTATACCCTGAGTAGCCGTCCATAAAGGACATCATCGTATATGCTGACGTGCTATCGATCAGGAGCTCCGGGATGGGTAGAGGAAAGTCATCTTTGGGACAAGCCTCGTTCAGGTTGCGGAAATCAACGCACACCCGGATCTGGCCGCTCTTCTTCTTTACAGGTACTATGTTCGAGATCCATTTGGGATACTGAACTTCCCTGATAAACCCGGCCTGAAGCAGCTTCTTCACCTCTTCCTCTATCTTCGGGACGATGTCAGGATGGAAGCGCCTCTGTGGCTGCTTGACCGACATCTTCTCCTTCGCGGTATTCAACCTGTGCATCGCGATTGCCAGGTTCAGTCCTGGCATTTCAGAATAGGTCCATGCGAACACGTCTCTGTTCTCTTTCAGGAGTTGAATGTAGCTCTCCCTCTCTTCTTCTAGAATGTTCTTACTGATATAAGTATTCCTCGGCTCTTCGGTGGTCCCCAGATTGACTTCTTGTAGCTCATCTATCGTGGGCTGACCCCCATCTTCGATCTGCTCTGGTGCGGCACTCGGCTGTATGACTTCATTCGGTCCAGCGGGCCTCACCTCTTCCACGGGACTAATTGTCACCATGTTAATATGCCTGATCTCACATCCTGCCCCCAGGGCTTCTTTTCCTCTATATATCTTCGTCTTTACTTCGAAGGGTGCTAGCATGCCTTTCCGAGCTGGCGGTTCTGAACAGATGAACCCCATGTTCCTCATAATGTTTCTACTGGCCTTGCTATATCTTTCTTCTTCAATAGGCGGTGTCTCTACCGGTGTTCTCTTCGCATTCTCTTCGATCTGCAATGGGTTGCAGAGTCCGGCCTGAAATCTTATCTCATGCCTTGCTCCCATTGTCGGCGGCACGCAGAACTGGCTCGGAGCTTTAGGGAAGGGACGAATCCTCTCAACCTTTGGCACCGGCATATTAAAGCTGGACTGCAACACGCTCATCTGTTGGCTTGTCATCTGTTTCAACACTGACTGCCCTTCCTTCCGGAGGTGCTTCGGTATCAAATAAAACTTCTTCCTCTGCAACGGATTTCCTCTGTGAGCCCTTGTCGCTTCAGCGACCACTTGCGAAGCTTCGTTCGCTTGTCTTGGATTCTCGCCCTGGGGTTCTGCCCCCTGTGCCACCTCTGTCGGTTTGTTGGCTTTTCTGGCGGTCTCGGCCTCCTCGCTCTCCCGATAGTATTGTGCATCTGCTAGGAAAGATTCAGCGACGGAGTACGGCCTCGGGTCTGCCGCCACTCTATACTGGACACCATCTCTATTGTACTTGAAGCATTGGTGGTATGTCGAGGGAATAATGCTGTATTGATGAAGCCACGGTCGTCCCAACAAGATATTGTATGTCGCCATCGCATCGATCACCTGACAGGTGACTTTGGTGCTCAATTCTTCTATTTCCAGCATGACAGTAATGGACCCTAGGACACGCTGACCGTCCTGATTGAACCCTTGGATAACCATGGCGCTTGGGCGAAGTGCTGTCTGTCTGAAACCCAACTGCTGCAATGTCTTCAAAGACAAAATATTCACAGCGGATCTGTCGTCCAGCATGCATCTTCGGACCTCTATGTCTCGGATGAGACCTGTCACCATCAACGGGCGGTTGTGGTCTGTCAAGCTGATCGTTCTGTCTTCTTCAAAGAATGTGATCATGGACGATCGATCGATCTGCATGACCTGTTCTGCGGGTCAATCCCCAGTTCCCGTTATCTTCATTCCTTCCATTTCTAACTCGATCTCTGCTATCATGACCTCACGAGCTTCTTGATCGAGCAATGCGTTGAGCAACATTTCCCGATACTTCTTCGAAAGGCACAGGGCATCGTAGATGCTGAGTCGGGCCGGAACCTTCTTCAGATGAGACACCACATCATAAATCACCGGTGCCTTATCTCGAGCGTGATCTCGTTGGTCAGCTGCTGGCTCATTGACTGCTTCTGCCGGTTCTTTTTCTCGAGGTGTCCCTGATGGCTCACCTATGACCGCATTCGTCCTTCTAGGGTCTGGTCGCCTCGAAAAATCTCTCTGTACGACCTGCTTTCCTGACCGCAGAGCCACTACATTGACTTCTCCTTTCTCTAGGACTTGGTCCTTGTCACTGACCCCTGATTGAGCGACCACTGAGACCATGGCGCACTGAACGGGCTGTGCACGCGGCTGTTCTTGTCCAACATTTCTTCTTCTCATTCTGTTCTTCATCTTCCTCTCTTTCTCCAAGAGTCTTCTTTTGTTCTCTAGCCTCTTCTTGCTACTCACAAGTGTCCATGGCTTTCCGGTTCTGGGAATGGATTCGCCGCTAGAATTTGAACTGGCACAGGGAGGGCAGACACCACTGTCGCAGTGTTCCGGCTCGCCTCTTCCGCCTTCATATTGATGGTGCCATCGTTGATCATCTGTTGAATCTTTCCTTTTAGGACAAAGCAGTCTTCAGTCTTGTGGGTGGTCACATGATGATACCTGCAGTAGCTGGGATGATCGACCATCTTCGCTTCCTCCGGGCGTGTGCATTCTGGCAGTCTTATCAACCTCTCTTCGACCAGCTGTTCCATGATCGGAACCAGATCTTCCATGTCAAAGGTATAAGGTCCGTTTGCTAGATTACGCTCTTCTATCGTGAGATGTCGCGGCCTCTGAAAACTCTTACCTTTGTCTTGAGTCGTGGTTACTGGCATGGCCTCAACTCTACGTTCGGCGTTTGGGCGTTTCCTGTCATTTGAACCCTTTCCTTTATCAACATAGTTAGAGCTTATCATCCTTCCGGCTTATCTCCTGGGCTTCTCTGCCTTGAACTGCGCTCTGGATGCGGCTCCTTCCACCAGGTGGGCTTTCGTCGCGAGGTCTCGAAATGTCGAGAAGTTGTGTCCAGATAAGCCAAATGAGATCATCGCATCCAGGCCTGCATGCACATCTTGACCTGCTCAGATTCGCTGGGCAGTTCCTGGCACTGTGCTGCTATAGTCCCCCACCTGTCGATGAACTTCTCGACCGACTCTCCCTGTCTTTGACGAACCAAGGCTAAATCTGTCAGTGAGACTTCTCGCTCGGTAGAGAAGAATTTGGAGATGAACAAGTCCTGCATCTGCTCCCAGGACTTGACTGACCCTACGGGTAGTGACATGTACCACTGGAATGCCTTGCTCGTGAGCGTCAAGCCGAACAATCTGATACAGTACTGGGGAATTGTCGACAGGTTGCCCATCATTGTCATGAATTGAGCCATGTGTTCCTCTGGCGATCCTCTGCCATCGAATCTAGGGAAGTCTGGACGCTTGAAATTGTTGGGAAATGGGAGATCGTGGACCTCGGGTAAGTACGGCACCCGGTATACATATTTTCCTCTCTTCTCCTTTTCTCTTTCCTGACGCATCAGGTCCGCAACTGTCTGGGACAGTTCTTCTCTCGTGGCTTGAGATGGCATTGGCGGTACACGTCCGAACACAACGTTTCTCGGGCGAGCTTGTGGTTCGGCGGTAGCTGGTTCTCCTGCTGCCCCCTGGCATTCCTCCACAAACTGTCGAGTGGGTACGGCTGGGCTTCTGTTTGCCCCCTGGGCAACTAGAGCCAATAGTGCTTCTTTCATCTCTCTCATCTCTCTGGCCGTGTCCTCTTGGACCTGGATAATCTCATCTATCTGTTCTTGGATTGGAGGCAGCTCTGGGTATCGCTCACTTGCCTCTCCTTCGGTGACCTGCACCATCATTACTTACCCTCGCTGCGGCCTCGTCTTGATCACGGCAGCTTCAGTAGGGATTGTCTTCATCATCGTCTTAGTGGACTGTCGAACAACAGATCTGTTCGGTATCTTCGCTGGCGATGTTGTCTTCGGTATCGCTGGGAAGTCGATATCAGCGAAGGAGAACTCTGGCCTGGCTGACACGGTAGTTCTGCCAGAGTCGCGGGCGTCGCCCCTGTAGACTGGCTTCCACTGTCTCTTTGTTCTGCTCTGCACCCTTACTGTCCTCTCCGTCTCAGCTGGGATAACCTTCTTGTTCTCAGTCTTCTTGACGGTCTTGCGCTTCTGCACAATCTGCCATCCGGCTTCAGAGGTTGCTGCCAGATGGGGGAAGTAAAATCCTCCAGATGCTAAGAAGATCATCGTAGATGCCATTTGGTTGGTTCTTTTCTGTCTTTCTGTTCCTTTCTCTGTCTCTCTCTGTCTTTCTCTCTCTCTCTGCACAGTCATACACGCATTAGAATATTCCGCATGCTTGGGAAAGAGAGGGGACGCGACCTTACCAATCGCGATACGGCTCGACAGTGGATAGACAGAAACATACAAGTATGAACTTCATGCATGCTATGCGAAGTTTCGAAATTCTTTTGCCTTAAAGATGAAGGGAAGAACGTTCGCATTGAGAGTCGCCAGTTTGGCACCCGTGAAGGCGCCGAACATTTCTCCTTGCGGTAACCTTTCCCATGTACACATTAGTGTCTGCAAATGATTTATCGCAGAATGTCTATTTACTCAGAAATAACCAGAGATTCTGGTATTGAATACTCCCCAACAGAGTCGCCAGTTTGTTAGAACTTAGAAAAAGGAGAAAAGATCAGAACTACTCGTCAGCTGTCCTTCTTTCTTTTTTTTCGTGTTTCTTTTATTCTGGGGGAATTCTGAGTATAGAGACATTCATAGACAATCATAAGCAATCACAAAGTGTACACAAGAGAGAGATATCGCAAGGCGAATTTTATTCCAGAGATTCTGAGATCTTTTACATTCCAGGCTGTGATACTGGTCACGAGCCTTTAATTACACAACGGTTGATCACCCTTGATTGAAAGGCAAAAGACTAATCCGCCGGGGATTATGGTCTTGAGTTCATGGTCGTAGAGACCTTTGTTTTCTTGTTATGGACTGAGCCACATTTGTTAGACACGCCGGATGTCTATGTCCCATTTTCTTTCGGACTGTCCGGGTTGAGAGACTGTCAGGATTCGAGTGGTGCAACTCGGGGCCCGCGCCTGTTACTGTGAACAGGTGACCGCTGGAATACACGATCCTCGAATATTGGTCGGCATGACCCAAGGCCCGCGCCCGTACTTTTATGACGGGTGACCTTAGGAAAGCACTCCACAACATTCCCGAACGAGGGTTTTAATCAAGTGGTGCAACTCTGGGCCCGTGCCTGTTGCTGTGAACAGGTGACCGCTGGAATACACGAACCTCTAAATGTTGGTCGGCATAACCTAAAGCCCGCGCCCGTATTTTTATGACAGGTGACCATAGGAAAGCAATCCGCAACTACCTCATCAGCTCAACCGACGGACCCGTTGTCGATGGGTAGGGCATCGACGGTCTTTTTCATAGTGGCAGTCCATAGCAAGATATTTCAAGCTTAGTTAGAACTCTTTGTTTGTGGTTTCTCGTGGTAACCATAACCCCTTAGGTTTAGCCTCGGACCTTTATCCGGGATGAATAGAGCTTTGTACAGTAAAGTAAATGTATTTCTTCTGGAGTCGGGCGACTCGTCTTTGAGAACACTCTTTCTTCTGAGTATTTTCAATGATCTATTTGGGATCAAGTAGGCTTTATCGAGCCAAGATCTTTTGAGGATCCAAACTCAATGGGTTGGATCGGCTGCTTCGATGCCTGTAAGTGGCTAAGTATAGGGTCCGATGGGTACCCACATATGCCAATTTCTTATGAATAATGGGGATCGGTGCCCCGTGAATGCTTGACTCGGCTGTTGGATAGCCTGAGTACTTCAGCTTTGCCTCGACGTCTTTGAGATCGCGGTTGATTTCAAATGGCATTAGTCAATTCTCAAGCCAACAGGGCACTTCCCAAGGCTGAAAACGACTAAGTAATGGACCTGCTTGCGGTTTGATTAGAGAAATCGATGAATATTATCGATAACCGTCTTTGAACAGGGATGGATTACGTCCATGAAGATCGCGGTGCGATCGCGTTTCGATTTGCTTAGCAGAAGTCGATTTTCGGGCCAACAGGGCACTTCCCAGGGCTGAAAATGACTAAGTAGTGGACCTGCTTACGATCTGATCAGGGAAATCGGTGAGTATTACTGATGACCGTCTTTAAACAGGGGTGGATTATGTCCACAAAGATCGCGGTGCAATCGCGTTTCGATTTGCTTAGCAGAAGTCAATTTCCGGGCCAACAGGGCACTTCCCAGGGCTGGAAATGATTAAGTAGTGGACCTGCCGACTACTCGATTAGGGTATTCGAGGGTCCTGAGATCGGATAACCTCGTCGCGGTGCATGATTATGGTGTATCATGTCATGTAGAAGAAAAGTTCCCCTCTCGGGCTCGGTCCAATTCCGCTCGATTCTTCTTGTTTTAGGCCGTTTTCGGCTCTTTCGGAAGGATTTTCGGAGGCTGCCAAATTGGCTAAGTGTTGGTTATTTTGGACCAAAATACTGATTTGGGCCATTTATCATTGACCGTTGGAGAATCTGATCCGGTGGATGGATAGATCTTGTCGAGACGCATCCAGGAGAGGTGGTTTCATCAAAATCCGATCTCGGACGAAGGCGGGCCGTGCGACAGAAGGTCCACCCCTCCCATCAGCGTCCAGGTGCATGGGGGAGTGTGTACAGGCACATGTGGCCATTTTTCAAGCGCATGTGACCATTTTACAAGTGCATGTGGTGTTGCATCATCTGTCAAGCGCATGTGGTCATCATCCGGGCGCATGTGCCCATTTTGCACAAAAAACAGATGAAGTAGAGGTGTTCCGGGCGCATGTGGCAATGCACATGCGCCTGGACCTAAGGAGTAAGCGCATGTCCCTCCCAGACTTAGAGAAAATTCGAGATTTTCCGACCAGAAAAGCCGGCGCATGTGGGGGAAAAAGCTGGCGCATGTGGGGGATATGCCGGCGCATGTGCCCAGCACTTAGAAAATTTCAGGATTTTCTTCCTGAACTTGGGATTCCGGAGAGGAAATCCCTTTCCGGCGAGGGTTTCCGGCAAGGGAATCCACTCCGGCCAAGGCATCCGGCGAGGGGAGAGAAAGTAAGCGCATGTGGTGCTTACATCACTTTGAGGTCGGCGGGGGGATGATCTCGTGCTGATGAATGAAGTGACTTCACTATTTATAGGGGATAATCGGGTTCGGGTCCGGACCGGCGGGTATTTCCCGTCGCATGTGGTAGACAACAAAACCAAGCGCATGTGGTAGAAAGCAGCCAAGCGCATGTGGTGGATCCGGGCGCATGTGCTTTACCGGCGCATTTCTCGGCGCTTTTCGAAAAAGTGTTTCATTCACTAGAGTGCAGCGCATGTGGTTGGAGGCCAGGCGCATGTGGTTGGAGGCCAGGCGCGTGTGCTTTGCCAGTGCTTTCCCACTACTTAGCCAGATTTTTAGGATTCCAGCACTTAGAAAATTTCAGCATTTCAGCTCCGACGAGGGACTTCCAAAGGACAGCTACCTTTTCTAGACATGCACTCACTGTCACCAAGCCACTTCTAGGATAGGATTCACCTCCTGAATGAACGGGGTGGGGTGTGGAAGTCCAGATGTTGCCAATTTTGGTACTTCCTAATTTGGAGCCTCCGGGTCAGCTTGTCGTATAGGAACGTTGTTCCGGGGAGTGCGCGCATGGAAATACGCATTGTAATGACTTTAAACTTGCTATTTAAGGGTTTTGGGGCGCTCCGGATCATTTGGTGGCAAAGCGCATGTCCAGTTCCACTCTAAAATTGTAGCTGTAGGCTTACGGACCCTTTTTGGTCAGCTCCAAACGGGGATGAAACGCATTTCGAGGTGCGCAGGTAAAAATATACATCGGATGACTTTGAAACTTACAGGTTAAGGGTTTTAGGATATTTCGGATCATTTGGAGGTGAAGCGCATGTCCAGTTCTGCTCCAAAATGGTAGCTGTAGGCTTACGGACCCTTCTTTGTCAGTTCCAAACGGGGATGAAACGCATTTCGAGGTGCGCAGGTAAAAATATGCATTGGATGACTTTGAAACTTACAGGTTAAGGGTTTTAGGACATTTTGAATCATTTGGCGGTGAAGCGCATGTCCAGTTCCGCTCTGAAATGGTAGTTGTAGGCTTACAGACCCCTTTTTGTTAGTTCCGGGCAGGGACGAAACTTATTTCGAGGTGCGCGGGCAAAAATATGCATCGGATGACTTCGAAACTTGCAGGTTAAGGGTTTTAGGACATTTCGGATCATTTGGTGGCGAAGCGCATGTCCAGTTCCGCTCCGAAATGCTGTTTATGGATTTTGGTCGCTACCAAGCGATCAGGGTTGTGCTGGCGTTTTCGGGGCTCTCCCGACCTCGAAACTTATCCAAATCGTTGCCACTAGACCATGGGATGTCGTTTTACAATGGGTGCAAATTTGAGCCCCAACAAGGGGTTAGGTATCTTTATTGCTTTCCATAGATTAGGTTTAGTTTTGTTTAGTTTTACTGTTTTAGTAGGATTTAGTTGTTGGAGTTGCAAACTTCCATGATCGACTCTCTCAGGTACTATTGTTCTCACTCTCTTATATTTTACCATTGCTCTCATATTCATGCTCATTACATATCTTTTCACATTAAGGACAATGCAACATTTGGTCGGGGGGTAAGATGAGATTCTTCATCTAGCATGTTGCAACATTTCGAGCATCATACGTGCAAATTTTTTCGAATTTTCTAAAATTTCAAAACTCTTTTAGAAAACCTTATTTCTATGTATTCGAGATTATACGAGTATAAGAAGAGGAGATACGAAGTGTGTGATGTTGTAAGTCTTTGAACTTCTCTTAAAATAATGGTTTTACATGTTAATTCCCCTATTGTTGTGATTGATAGAAAATTTAAACACTTTTTACACCTAGTTCACATTACACGATTCTCATGGGTTGAAAGGATTATGCGAATTATGGATTAGCTAGACTTTGATTTAAAGGTGTTAAGAAACCAAGCCAGGGTACTTTGTCCATCCTTGTCCATGGGAAAATAATGAAAGATATGGATTTTTAAAAATCCTATCTAATTTAAAAGAAAAAGGAAAAGAAATGATGAAATTAGGAATGAAGGAAAAATGGTGGAAAATTTTGAAAAGGGCTACCTATTACCAACCGGGGGATGGTCTACCCGTAACCAAAGCCGGAAATGGGACATAGTGTGAAAGCCGTCGGAAGGACGGTAAGACAAATTCCTGTCATAGGCTTGTTGTTGCTATGTACACCTTGAGATCTATAGTTTAGTTGATCCACGAAGAAGATAATCTCAGAAACTCATGAGATGAACTTTTACTATGCACACTAGGTTGAAGTTATTCGAGTTCTTCTATTTATTAATCAATCAGCGGGAATTTCATGTAGACACTTATTATGCTTTGAGAGTTAAGGTTTCAACTTCTATCACCCAATTTCTCCAAATTTTATACTTGTATGTCTTGGAATGGATAGAAACATGGTTTCTGGAGGAGAGTTGGTTTGGGGGTTTGAAATTGTTTCACGCATGTTTTGCTCGAGACTAGCAAAAAGCTGGTTCGGGGGTGTGTTGAACCTCTAATTTATACATTGCATTGCCCACTACATCGCATTATATGCATGGTTTTCATGTTTAAAAGGCCCATCTAATGCATGATTTGTGATTTCAGGAATGAGAGCGGAATTCACCCAATTGGAGACTAAAAAGATCCATTTAGAACAATTGGATGAAGGTTGAAGGAGGACCAAAGAGAGAAGAAGAAAAACACAGAAGAAATCATGTTTAAAGACCTGGCAGGGCCAGAAAAACTGAAGTGCAGAACTACAAGGCCATAAAAGCAAAATGCAGAAAGTTGCAGTTTCTGAAGATTGATCCAGAGATTGATCCGTCGATTGATCGCTCAGCTTGAGCGATTGATCGACAGACTTGAGCGATTGATCGTTCATAGCAGAAATTTGACAGAATTGTTGCTGGAGAGAAGTGAAGAATTGCGATTGATCGCCTAGCCTGAGCGATTGATCGCCCATCCCATAGATCAATCGCCAGAATGCAAATTTTTAAGAAATTTGGAAAAAAATCTCTGGACACTTTTTGCACCCTCCGATTGATCGCTGGAGACTGATCGATTGATCACCAAAAGTGACCGATTGATCTCTCAGCCAGTCAATTAATTGCCAGATCTAAAAGATGCAGTTTATACAGTTATTTGAACTAGCGATTGATCGCCTGGTCTGAGCGATCAATCGACAATGCGCCTAGATTAGAAATTTCCAAGTCTAGCTCCGATTTTCTCTGCGCAGTGCGTAACCTTATACAAGTTCTAGAAGATTCTTATGCAACAGAGCTTCCCCACTATAAAAGGACACCTAGGGGCTCTTCCTAAGGTATCATAGAAGCAAAGGGAAGTTGTGGGAGAGGAAGGAAGCCGTCGTGGAGCGTCTGCAACTCTCCAAACTCCGATTTTTCTATGTTTTCTAAGTTTTTCATGAGTTTTAGTTGTAGTATGACAATGCTCGGCTAGAATCTCTCAGCTAAGGCTGAGAGGTGAAGCTTGTAGCTAATTTCATGATTTGATTCAGTTAATTCAAGTACTTTCAATTCAAGTTTGGATTTTTATCTATTCTAGTTCTTTAAGTTGATAGTTTTAGATGTTTTATGAGAGTTCATGTGCTCCGGACATGGATTCCTTGCAATTCTCTGAGATTATCATATAGTGCTTGTTTAGATTCGAATTATAGTAATCCTTGAGTAGGTCATAGTCCATAGGCATGGCTGTTACTCGGAAGGCTATGATTCTGAATTCTACATTGTTAAAAGGGACTAGAACTTGGAAGTTCAACTTGAATGGAATTGAATGCGTTTAATGCTTTATTTTCCAACTAGATGAGAGATAGGACTTCAAATCTAGTTGTGTATCTTGCTTGGATTGATTGGATTGACATGGGATTGCTACAAGTGGATCCTTGAATGCCTTAGTGCCTTTAAACTATTGTTTTCATTAAAGTTACTATTTTAGTATAATTGCTTCAATTGAATCTCCTATTTCTTGTAAAATTGAGTTGCTATAATAGTTTGGAACCTGTTTTCCAATTCCCTGTGAATCGACCTCGGTCTTACCGAGTTTTATTACTACATCGCAGCCTTATACTTGAGGCGAGCGAACAGATGGTTCTGCCAACTAGAATTATACGTGTTTGAGTTTGGAGCACTAAATGGTCATTGATAACTATTTATGGCATTTGATTATTCTTGTAAGATATCTTAAAATGTAGAAATTGTGGGATAATCCTGTGTTGCATGTTGATTTTCGGCACAAATTTCACAAACAATTTCAACGTCTTTTAAGTTGATCGTCTCTCCTTTCTTCAATTCCATGGCCTCGACTTTTCTTGTGAGGCTAGCCACACGTGCACTTTTGTTATCTTCTTCTAAGAGGACATAAATTCCTCCTTTTTCTTTTTGTTGGCTTGTCATGGAATTTGTTGGTCTAGATGTATCCCAAGACTATGCATTCTTGGCCAATTCATCAAAATAGTCTCATGCTTCCTCGGCTTCCTTATTCATGAATTCTCCATTGCACATCATCTCTACGAATTGGCACATGGGTGAAGTCAGTCCTTCATTGAAAAAGCTTATTCCCCGTCAAATTCCGTAGCCATGATGTGGGCATGCATTTAACAAGTCCTTGAACCTCTCCCAACATTGGAAGAAGGTCTCATCCTCTTTTTGAGCAAAATTCATGATAAGGCACCTCAACATAATCGTTTTGTGAGTAGGGAAGAACTTTTTAACGAACTCCCTAGCCATCTCAGTCCATGTGCCAATTGATCTTAGCCTTAATGCATGAAGCCAAGCCTTAGCTTTCTCTTTAAGGGAAAAGGGAAATAATTTGAGTCTCACCACATCATCGGTTACATTTGCAAAGTGCATTGTAGCTATCACCTCATCAAATTCCTTAAGATGTTGATAGGCACTTTCGCTGTCTAGCCCATAGAATTTTGGAATGAGTTGGATCCCTCCAGGTTTCAAATCTATGTTCCCTGCATTCAGTGGAAAAACTATGCATGAGGGAGTGCTCGCTCTTACAGGTTACAAGTAATCACATAATGTTCTAGGTCGGGGAACATTCTCAACCACATTCTCTCCCGTTTCGGTTTGGTTTTGGCCCATATTTTGATTGGCCATAGGGTTGGGTTGATTTCTAGCCATACTTTCAGACAAAATTGGAGAATCTAAATGTTTCTTAGCACGTGGCTCCCTATCAATCCCTTCAACAATTCTCCCTTCACTAATGAGTCGGTTATTAGAATCCCGAACCCAATGTGGCATGCAAATCTCAGAAAAATAAAAAGACAAAGGGTTAGAAAAACCTGATTTGAGGTGACTACTTCGACTCCTAGAATTCCTAGAAAAACAAAATAAAGCAAACGAACTAAGTTAGTAAATGGGTCCTAAAAATCTCAAATAGAAACTATTTTCAGAAATTTTGTGAAAAATTGTTAAGTCCCCGGCAGCAGCGCTAAAAACTTGTTCGTTTCCCCAAGTGTAAGGTTATGATGTAGTAACAATCTCGGTAAGACCGAGGTCGATCCACAGGGACTTGTGTAGGAATTCACAAAACACTTCCAATGGTTTCTAATTGAGAATTAACTAAACATGATTTTGGAATTTAATGTTGATAGATATTTTGAACTAAATTGAATGTAATCAATAATAAAAAGCACTAGGGGTTCAAAGATCCACTTGTAGCAATCATTGATGCTTAATTCATTGTAGTTTCTCACTTTCTCAACTAGAATCGAAATTAAATCCTATCTAGCCGAATGATAGGGCAGTTATAACAAACAATCTGCCATATGTGTAATTCATGTACATGATTCCCTTAATTCAAGTTAGGACCTGAGCACACTCAATTGCATAAGTCAATCCTAGTTCCAATAGGTTAAGATCACAATCATAATCATCATTAAACTCTGTCACAAAGCATAACTAGATCATGATTTGAACTTCATTCAAATCACTTACAAAATCACACATATTTCAGAAATTCAGAAAAGTAGAACACTTGGTATGAAGTTCCTGTTGAGCTCTTAATTGTGTATATTCTAACCCCAATTCATCACTCATTATGCTTGAAATACTTGATTAAAGACCCAACTAATGCATGGTTTTGTGGTTATAGGAATGAGAGAAAGGATTCATCAATTGAAGACTTAAAGACGCTATTTACAAGCATTGAAGATCAAAAGACTAAGCGTCAAAGGGTAGAAGAAAGAAGCAAAGGAAAGAAGAAAAGAGGGCAGAAGAATGCACCTAAGACCATTCGTCCGACCGGTCGTCCATAACCTAAGACTGGTCATCCGACCGGTCCAAACACTCAACAGAAGGGGGCTCTTTGAAAACCTTGCTGGACCTATTAGGACCGGTCGTACAACCGGTCGTCCATTGTTCAGACCGGTCGTACGACCGGTCGTTGAATTAATTGTTGGGCAGAAAACCCACTGGACTGTTTTTCCACTTTTGAGATTGGTCGTGCGACCGGTCGTTCATGAGCTCAGACCGGTCGTCAGCGTAGCAGAGCTTGTCCGTGAAGCTCTGATTTTCTCTGCGCAATTGCTTAATTCCTTGCACTAATCTGAAATCTTCCGCGCCAATCTATAAATAGGACATCTCCTTTTCAAACCCAGGCTATGCTAGGACGTGGGGATCATCAAGGAGGCTTAGGAGACGGATTCTACTTCAAGTTTTCCTAGTTTTTCTTGTAGTTTTAGTTGTTTTTATATTTTTTAGGCTTCTAATTCAAGGATGTTAAAGATGAACTAAAACCTCTTAACTAGGGCTAAGAGGTGAAACTTTTGATTTCTTTTTGATAGGATTGATGCAACCTACGTTTCCTTTTTATGTTTTAATTGAAGGATTTAGTTTAATATGAGTTTGAATCAAGTACTAGTTCGGTTTTACTTTGATCTCTTGATTACTCCGGGCTCATGTGATTCTTAGTGATTCTAAACTTAGTAGCTTATCTTTTAGGCATTGTTTATGCTTGTGTATTTCATTGATCTATCATCGACTCCGGGCATGGTAGACCATTTGATTGCCTTGTGTACAATGGCATGATCTTCATGTGGGAACTCATTCAACTAAAGTTCTTATCTTTTATTATAATCTGAAATAGTTGTTTGCTGATTGATTTTGATTTAATTAGAGTTCTAATCATTGGTCGTAATCAAGTCTAGTGACAGGATTTGATAAAAGCTATGGTTGAGAATCTCTACTAGATTGGAAAGAGGCTTAGCCTACACAATTGAGTGTGCCCAAGGCCTGAGCATTATTGCGGGAATTGAATCAATGAACAAGCAACTATTTTAGATAATTGTTGATTGAACCGATCTATATTTCGATCGGATAGAGATATAAATTCGATTCCGATTGAGTTATGAGAGACCTAGTTGTGTTGATGCATTGAAACTTATCAAAAGTGGATCCTTGGTGCTCTAGTGCCTTTTTAGATTATTATTACCTTACACATTCACTGTTTAAACCCAAATCACTATTTCCCAGCTTAGTTCTTAAAAGGATCTCGATTATGAATTGTTTTAGATAAATCCTGAGAATACCCATACATAAATCTCTGTGAGAACGATACTCAGTCTTTTCGAATTATTACTACTTCGCAACCCTATACTTGGGGAGTGAACAATTCCCACATGAGAATCAAAGGTCTACAGCGTATTGAATTTGATTCATCGGAGCGTACAGGTCTAGAATCATTCAAAACAATTAAGAACTCAAGCAATTCGTCTAAACATTCATGAGTCATCATAGGATTAAGAAAAACTACTTAGAACTTTATTCAAACTTCAACCATTGTTCTTTGTTATAACCAAAAAGCGGTGGTCGAAGATATCAAAGATTCAAGACCCGCGAGCGCCTTTTTATGGTGTTTAGTCTGCGAGCCCTTATGGTCGAGTCTCGCATATTGTAAAAGTACAGGTATACACTCCCGAACATGCGAGCTGGCCTGGTCGCTGGTCATCGGATGAAGGTATTCTCACAATTGGTTCGTCTTTACTCCTTGGTCACAAAACAAAGGTCCTACATGCGAGCAGCTCGGCTCAGTGGTCGTAGAAAGGGATCATATATCTACATGCGAGCAGCCCAATTTAAGGATGATAAATGAGGTTACCTTTGAGGCGAATAATCGCTACCTCTGAGCATCTCCATCAAGAGACGTGATCAGTTAGACGTCCAAGGGTTTTAGGCTATCCCCTTATCTACGGATTAACGAGATAAGCACCTTATCTCGTAGAATTAGCAGTGATCTTAACAGCTTGCGTCATAGATTGGATCATCTGAATCTATATAAATGGATGGCCCCATAGATGAGAAAGGTATACAATCTCTAAGCTCATATCCCACTGTTTACTTTACAACCATGTCCCGTCTGACTTAAGCTTCAGATGGCCAACGGCTGGACGCCGGCCACCCTTAGTTTTCCCTTGTGTTCTTTCAGGTTTGGAGGGAAGCCAGGCTCGAAGGAAGGTGAATGTCTGGGGGATCCTGTTACCAAATCCGACGTAAACAGATTGGCGCCGTCTGTGGGAACCAGGTCGTCAGAATTAACCCTTCTAATCACTGATCGTTATCTCCCACCATAGCCTCCCAAAAAGACGGTTCATCCTTCCACTTCAAGACAGACGTTACCTCCGCCTGACATCACCGAACTAGCGTCTAATCCCCCTCAGGTTGCCTCGGTAGGGGTTCTCCCGGTAGAATCCAACTTGCCATCACAAAACCCATTTCATGATATATCCGGCAGTTAAGACGACATTATGCGTTTCGTCGGAAACACACTTCTTACTCTCAAAGCTAGACTTCAAACCTTATCTGATCGGTTTGATCAACACTTTTCGGAACCACAACAGCAACCTCCAGAAGGACCGCCGTTACGGCCTATACCAGTAGCTTATAGACATTCTGCAGGCGAGCCATGAACCCAACCAAATCTCCCTTCAAATCGAATGCCACACGACAATTAAGTCTCGGTACCTCCTCCACATTCCATACATTCCAGTACCTCCCAACAACAACAATCTCAAGGGTTTGCCGTCGAAACTTCAAGCTACACCTTACCATGGGAAGGAGATATCAAGAGAATCCAGGATCGCTTCGACGATATGGAACAGCGATATCGGTCCAACCTCCCACCTATTGCTCTTGCATCAATCCATCGATCAGAATCTCCCTTCACCCGCGAGGTTATAGAGGCTCCCCTACCTAAGAAATATCGAACGCCTATCATCGCCCTGTATACAGGCACCAGGCGATCCTCCCGAACATCTGGAGACGTACAAATCTCTTATGGAGTTGGAGGGACATAGTTCAGAAATTATGTGTAGGGCTTTCTCCTTAACTCTAAAGGATGCAACACGTGCATGGTTTCGAGGCCTAAAACCTCGGTCTATCGGATCTTTCTCTCAATTATCGGAGCTCTTCCTATCTCAGTTCATGGGGAGCATCCATACTGTTCGCTTCCCCAAGTGTAGGGTTGCGATGTAGTAATAAACTCGGTAAAACCGAGGTCGATCCACAGGGACTTATGTAGGATTTCACAAACACATCCAAAAGTGTCTATTGAAAGCTAATAATCAGATTTTGAATAGAATTGATGTGAATAACAGTTTTAAACTAATTTGAATGTAAACAATTATAAAAAGGCACTAGAGGTTCAAGGATCCACTTGTAGCAATCCTTGATGTTCAATCCGTTGTGGTTTCTCATTCTCTCAACTAGAATCGATATTAAGATCTATCTAGTCGGATGATAGAGCTGTTAAACCAAACAATCTGTTATATGTAAGTTCTATGCATAAGATTCACTCAATGTAGGCTGAGCTGAGCATGCTCAATTGCATAGGTCATTCCCCTTTCCAAAAGGTCCAGTTCAGAATCATAACCATCCTCAAGTCCTGTCACAAGACAAGGCTAGATCAAGATTTGAACTTGATTCAAATCACATGCACAGTCCATACATATTTCAGAAACTCAGTAAAATAGAACTTTGGTAGGAAGTCCCTTCATGAAGATCATAGTACTAGAGCGCACTCCGATTCCTCGGATCATACAGGTCTAAACTGATACAAACCAATTAAGAAGTTAAGTAATTCTCCCAAACATCCATGAGTCATCATAAGACTAAGAAAAACTACTCAAAAACTTGTATAAACTTCAACCCATAGTTCATAATCATGAATTCCATACTTAAAACCAACTAACTACGAATTGAAACATCTTGGATCCACTACAAGCTTCACCTCTTAACCCTAGCTAAGAGGTTTAGCTGCTCATGATCCAAGGAAACATGAAACAACTAAAAAGTTCATAAAAACAGCAAAAACAAACTCCAAGGAGTTGTGGAACTCCAAAATTCACTTCCTCCGCCTCCAAGCTTGCTTCAACCCTTCTTAGATGCCCTAGGAACGATCCCTAGGTGTCCTTTTATAGTAAGGAGGCTCCACAACTTCAGAAAGATCGAGAAACTGCGTAAGAGTTACGCAGTGCGCAGAGAAATTCGGCGCCAGGAATAGAAACTTCTGATTTTTTCACATGGCCGACCGGTCTAAACCGGTCAGGACTGGGCTGGCCGAACCGGTCACGACCGGTCTGGCCTCTTTTGGACAGCACTCCAGCAACCTATGCCGATCGGTCAAGACCGGTCGGCCATCTTCAGCGAAGGTCCAGCGTGCATAGCTAACCGGTCTAGACCGGTCAGGCTCTCTTGGCCGACCGGTCAAGACCGGTCGGTCTCTTTTTATGCTTGTTTTCTTCCTTTCTTTCTTCTATTTTCTTCTTTCCTTGCTTCTTTCTTTGCTTCCTTCTTCCTTCGGCCCTCCTTGGGTCTTCATCCAAGGTTCTAAATCAGCTCTTTTCATCATTAATTTGGCGGAGTTCCCTCTCAAACCTGCAATCACACAACATGCATTAGATTTGTCTATAACCCATGCAAACCTCGCACAATGAGTGATGAATTGGGGTTAGAATATGCACAATTAAGAGCTCAACACATACCAAAAAATCGGCATCTCATTTAATGGATCTAAAGCAGCAGCATGGGGAGACAATTAAGGAGTTTACAGTCCGGTTCACTGCAGAAGCCGTCTAAACTGAAGGTTATACCAAAGATAAAGGTCTCACCGCCCTTATAGCCGGAATTACAACCGAAAAAATTCCGGTTCAGCCCTGGAAAAGAATCCTCCTAAAACTATGATGGAATTCCAAGCAAAGGCTCAAAAATACATCAATGCGGAAGAAGTCGCTTTGGCACGTCACGGTATACAGGGAAAGAAGCGTAAGTCCGAAGAAATCTCTCCTTCTGATAAGAAATACCAGTGCAATCGACGGGACAGTTCCCCAAAGAAGACCTACTCTGGTAAATATCATAACTACACACCCCTTAACCAATCTCCTGAAAAAGGTGTTAATGGAGATCAAGTACAAGCCTTACATGAAGTGGCCTTCAAAGATCAAGTCCGATCCTGAAAAAAGAGATAAGAGAAAATTCTGCTATTTCCACAAAGATCATGGGCACAACACCCAAGATTGTATATCTCTGAAAGATCACATTGAAGCTCTTATTCAGAAAGGTCATCTTCGGGATTACGTAACATGACAGGGTCGGTCATCGAAAAGGACGGAAACCCCATCACAACGGAAAAAGTCACCTCAACATCATCCTTCGCAAGAAGATGCTCAACCCACTAGTGAGATCCGGACCATTGTTGGAGGACCAGCTTGTGGGGGATATTCTCAAGCGTCAAGAAAAGCATACGTTCGCAAGGCGTCTCAAAAGCCCCAGCATATTTATTGGTTGGAAAAGACGCCCGATGTATCGAATCCTGGCCATCATCCGATCTCTTTTTCTCTTGAAGATGTAGAAGGGATTCATTTCCCTCACGAGGACTCCATCGTGGTCGCGTTAAAGGTATCAAATTATTTAACTCATCGTATTATGTTAGATACAAGTAGCTCCGCTGATGTTCTTTACCTAGAAGCTTTCAATAAAATGGCTACTCACCAGAAATCTGCTCAAACCAATCTCCACTCCCCTCGTCAGCTTCGGGGGTGAAGTTGTAACACCAGAAGGAAGCATCGACCTTCCAGTCACCTTCGGAGAAAGTCCAACCAAAACTATAGTCTTTGTTAATTTCCTCGTGGTGGATCGAAGATCAGCATACAACGCCATTTTGGGCCGACCATCGCCTAACAAGATAAGAGCAGCATTACACCCCTTGTACCTATGCATCAAATTCCCTAGCTCTAAACGGAGTCGGGGTTGTACGAGGAAATCAAAAGAAAGCTCGAGCGTGTTATGAAATCGTCGTACGAGATCGAAAGAAGGCCCAAGTAGCTCCTGTTATGACTGATTACAGCAGACTCATCAGATCCCCCGATAGCGACAACGTTGGACCCAAGAGAGAGCGCTCTTTAATCAGGAGCCTCGGGGGAAGAGTCGCAATCCATTTATCTGAAGAAAATTCGTCTAAGAAGGTCTATGTTGGATCTTCTTTGAGCGATGCTTTTCATGAAAATCTGATTCATTTTCTCACAGAATATCAAGATGTATTTGCTTGGTCCCATAGTGACATGCTAGGTATCGACCCCAGCGTCATAGTTCATCACCTTAATGTTGATCCGAAGCACAAACATGCTCATCAGCGCCGACGTGCCTTCACCGCAGAAAGGCAAATGGTGATTAAAACTAAGGTCAAAAAGTTGTTGACCGTCAATTTCATTAAGGAAGTTGACTACCCAGAATGGGTCGCAAACGTAGTCCTTGTTCAGAAAGCTAATGGCAAGTGGAGAATGTGTGTGGGCTACTCTAATCTGAACAAAGCATGCCCGAAGGATAGTTTCCCGACTCCACGCATCGACCAGCTGGTTGATTCAACAGCAGGGCATGCCCTGCTCAATTTTATGGACGCCAACTCTGGATATAACCAAATCATGATGAACCCGCCCGATAATCAACATACTGCATTTATCACTGACCGCGGCTTGTATTGTTACAAGGTAATGCCTTTTGGTTTCAAGAATGCAGGAGCCACCTATCAACGCCTGGTCAATAAAATATTCGCCGCGCAAATCGGTAGGAATATGAAGTTTATGTCGACGACATGCTCGTGAAAAGTGTCGTAGCCAACGACCACCTCGCAGATCTCCGAGAAGCCTTCGACTTGATGAGGAAGTATCAGATGAAGTTAAATCCAGAAAAAATGTACTTTCGGAGTTTCCGTCGAAAAATTTCTTGGGTTTATGGTTGGCCAATGAGGAATCGAGGTAAATCCCGAGAAAATAAAAGCCTTGATCGAAATGAAGTCTCCGTCCACTCTCAAAGATGTCCAACGATTGGCTAGTCGCATTACATCATTGAACAGGTTTATTTCGCGTGCCTCTGATAAATGCCTTCCCTTCTTTAAGCTTCTTCGAGCTACTGCAAAAACCGACTGGGTGTGGACTACGCAATGCGAAGAAGCATTTCAACAACTAAAGCAATATATGAGCGCACCTCCTATTTTATCAAAACATGTTTTACACGAGCAGCTCCTTTATTTATCTGTGTCCTCTATGGCCGTTAGTGCCGTATTAATAAGAGAAGATTCCGGGGTACAAAGGCCCGTTTATTATATTAATCAAGCGATGGTGGATGCCGAAACTCGATATTCTGATATGGAGAAATTAGCTCTCGCCTTAGTGACAGCTGCTCGAAAACTGCGACCATAGTTCTAAGCCCACGCTATATTAGTACCTACGAATCATCCATTAAGACAGGTCCTTAAAAAACATGAGGTTTCAGGGCGATTGACTAAATGGGCGATTGAGATCAATGAGCATGATATATCGTTCTGCCCAAGAACTGCTGATTAAGGGTCAAGCCGTGGCTGATTTCATTGCTGAATTCACATATTCTTCCTCCAGCTATAACTCTGCGACCAGCGACCAGACCCCCTGGTCACTCTTTGTGGATGAGTCTTCACGGGCCACCGGTAGCGGAGCTGGCTTAATTTTAATTGCTTATGACGGGTCAGCATTTTCAATATGCTTTACGATTTGACGCTCATGTCTCTAATAATGAAGCAGAATATGAGGCTTTGATCGTCGGCCTCGAACTAGCAAACGTGTTCGCGATACCAAGTTTACTTATTCACAACGATTCTCAACTCATAGTTAAGCAAGTGCTCGGCGAATTCGAGGCGAAAGAAGAGCGAATGGCTTTATACAAATCCCGAGTACTTATCCTGCTCGCGAAGCTGAAGAAATATAAAATAATTCACATCCCTTGCGAGAAGAACAAACTCACAGATTACTTGGCGAAGCTGGCCTCTGCACCAGAGTTTGAATTACTGCAATCTGTTCCCATCGAGCATCTTCATACTCCGAGTATTAGTCAAATAACCCCAGAGCAAGTAGTCACAGTACATTCCTCCCCATGTTGGATGGACCCCATCATCCTCTACCTCAAAGATGGGCAACTCCCAGATGATAAAAGATCTGCACGGCAAATTCATCATCGTGCTGCCAGGTATACCTTAGAAAATGGAATTTTACTACGTAAAAGCTTTACTTTACCATACATAAGGTGTCTTCATCCAGAAGAAGCGCATCGCGTTCTTGATGAAATACACCAGGGGGCATGTGGTAACTATCCTAAGGGACGCTCTTTAGCATATAAAGCAATGAGGCAAGGGTACTACTGGCCAACTATGAAGGCGGACGTAATCGAATTTTCAAAAAAATGTGACAAATGCCAGCGATATTCTCCAATACCTCATGTATTATCCGAGCAGATGACGCCAATGGATAGCCGCTGGGCCCTTCGCCCAATGGGGAGTCGATATCATCGGACCCTTGCCCCCTGGGAAAGGTCAAAACAGGTTTGCAATCAGTAGCAGTCGATTATTTTACCAAATAGGTCGAGGCAGAACCATTAACCACAATCACTCAAAAACAGACCACAAGGTTCATGTGGAGAAACATCATATGCCGTTATGGGCTCCCCCATACTATAATCACCGACAATGAAAAGCAATTCACAAAGCCGCGTTCTCAGAGTTTTACGAAAAATGGAAGATACGAAGTGTTCGTACCTCCCCGTATCATCTTCAGGCTAATGGGCATGTTGAAGCTGTGAATAAGATCATCAAACATCATCTAAAGACCACGTTAGGCGAATGTAAAGGCATGTGTCCAAAGCTCCTACCGAAAGTCTTATAGGCCTATAGAACTACAACTCGCACGTTAACCAGGAGAAACCCATTTCTCTTTGGCTTTCTGCACCGACGCAGTTGTCCCAGTCGAAGTCCAACTACCTTCAGTATCGAATCGAGCAATACAACTCCACGAGTAATCAAGAAGGTCTGAGGCTTCATCTCGACCTCTTGGAGGAAAGAAGGGACGCATCCCAACTTTGAGCAACAGCCTATCAACAACGTATTTCTCGCTATCGTAACACCAAGGTCCGACCCAGAGCTTTCCAGCTCGGCGATTTGGTCCTTAGACAGAACCTTGGAATTCCTGCTCGCTCATTGGATCCAAACTGGAAAGGCCCTTACCGAGTTATCAAAATTGTGCGACCAGGTACATATTATCTCAAAGATATGCAAGGAAGGCCCTTACGTCGCCCTTGGCACGTAGAGCATCTACTCTGATATTTTCCTTAACTCGATGTAAATCTGAATGATATTCAAATAAAGATGGATTGTCTTTTGGTCGCTACTCCATTTGATTGGACCCGAATAGCCCCGAAGGGAATGCATACATTCTCTTGGCCAAATCTTCTGCCCTCGACAGAGTCAAAGTCTCAATCGATAGATTAGTCTATCTCTACGTGGACATGGTCACCGAGACCCCCGGATTGAGCCTAACTCATTGTTTCATGAGTTAAGTACTCAGGCATTCAACATACGACCAACAAAGACAAAAAGAAGGAGAAACAACATAAAAGCCATAGTATTAAAAGGTTTTTCTCTTTCATTCCATTTGACTAGAATAGTCAGATCGCATACAAATGGAAAACGAAAATTTTTACATAAGATGGGAAAGGAGAAGAAAGGAGATGATCATCCTTGCGCATCAGTCAAAGGAGGAGCATTACTTTCAACCTCAGGGCCCACTTCTGAGACCCCTCCAGCTTGAGTAACTCAGTGACCTCGTTCTCAGCAGCCTCCCTCTCCTCTACAGCTATGATAGCCGCGACCTTCTCGAACTCTCCCATGTCAAAAGACGGAGACATCCGCCGCATCACTCGCAGTGCGAAGTCGCGACCAGCATCATACGATTCATATCTTTCATCATCGTACAACTGCAAAGTTTGGAACTCTATGATAGCACGGGGCCTTTCTTCGGAGAGCATCTTGACGAGGGCCACTCTCTCCTCCTCCCATTGGATAGAATCATCTTTAAGCTGCACAAAGGTGGAGCGCTCTTTCTCCAGATTGTCTCTGACTTCCTTTAGCCGCGACTTGCTTTCCGCGACCTGCTCCTCCAGTGAGATCTTATCTTGGTGAAAGATCTCTCTCTCTCTCTCTCTCTCTCTCTCTCTCTCTCTCTCTCTCTATCTATCTATCTATCTATCTATCTTCTCCTTCATCTTCGTCAGCTTGGCGAAGTTCGTGTCCAAGGCCTGATACCTATCAGTCAGGACTTGGACCTTTTCAATGAGGATTTTTCTTTCCTCAGTCATCTTCGCGATCAAGGTCTCGCAAGATTTAATGACTTGGTCCCTCCCGTGGACCACCTTCTCCAGGGCTACCCTCTTCCCTTCAGCCTCATCTATAATATGACGGGCGGCGAGGATGTCACGCCTCGTTCGTATGATGAGATTTAGGCCCTGTTCAAAGAGAAGAAGGATTATGAGATTTCATTTAAAAACCAATGAAGAAAGCAAACACAAGTTAAAATCGGAGCACCCTTTACCTGGACCATCCTCCCCCCGCATCGAGAGAGAGGTCTTCAGGACTTGGTTCAGGGAAGGTACCGAAGGTCTGGGGGGTGATGTTATCAAAAAGAAATTTACAAATTGGGTGTAGATGGCTGGGGACAGTGAATGTCCTGACTCCGGAGGGTTAGGCTACGACCAACCCAACAAGGCTCGCATCTTGAGCAACAGTCTGCTCGCGAGCAGGAATCAACTCGCGAGCACCTTCTGGCTCGCGAAGTTCTTCAGACGGGGGGCAACTCGACCCCGCCCCGTCATTCCTTGGGGAATTGTCAGCAATGTCAATAACTGGTGGTTCGGGAGGAACCACCGACAGCAGCTGCCGCAGTCTCAGGGAGAGGTTCACGTGGCTGTGGGGTTTCGGCAGCCTCATCCGACCGATTAGACGGATGAGACGAACCGGCAGATGTCTTCTTTTGCCTCTTCAACCCGGTGCCCTTTAAGCGAGGCAACAATCCCCTTTTCTCTCCAACGTTCGCCATCGCGACCTCCTCGCGAGATATCAACCCAGCAGCTACAAGACGGGAGGCTGACAGACAGGTCTCGATATGCCTGTCACGAGCTAGGTAATTTGTAAACCTTTACAATCTCTTTGTGGATTCCTCCCTTCAGGCTCGGTTTCCCCACGGTCGGAATACCTGCGAATACGAGCACAAGTTAAATAAACGAAAAATTCAAAGTTTGTTTACAAATCAGGGCAGAGTGAAGCTTCACCCACCTTCGCCGAAAAAGCAGCTCACATTATGGCCCCCAGAGGTGGATCCCATCTCAGACTCCCAGTTTTCGGAAGCAAAAACCTAGCGTTTCCTCCATCTGGGGTAATTTGAAGAGGGTTTCCCCAAAACGAAATTATCCCGGTGCCAGTAACATAAGTAATACCAACCTTCACTGGAGGGAGCTCTCTTGAGTTGATACATTCAGAGGAACTCCTCGGCGGTCAAGTCCCCATTACCGGCTTGTGCCCAAAGAATGAAAGAACTCAAGACCACCCTCCAACCATTTACAATGAGTTGCCCGGGGGCAATCTTATAAGTACGGAGTACGTCACGAATAAAGGAGTGAAGGGGAAGGCGTACTCCAAGGATGAAGAGGTAATCGTAGAGGGCTACACAACCAGGGGGAGGTGAATCCGAAGTCTCTCCCTCTCCGGGCAACCGGAAAATGACAGAGTCGAGAACTCGATATTTTTCCCGTAACTCGTCCAGCCGTTCCTCCGTCATTATGGAGGGATACCCGGACGTAGAGTATCTGCCGGCCGGAACCCTCACATTGTTGGAGGAAGAAGATTCCAGAGTAGCATCCCCCAGAGGGACGGTTTCCTCATCAGAATCTCTCAAAAATTTTTTTTAAGATAGGATGAAAGAAAGGGATAATACCTTGAAGGAAAAGAAGAAAAATGGAGTTACACCAGAGAAGGGATAGGGCACCAGAGGAAAAGAAGGAAACAAGGAGAGAAGAAGAATTTTCGAAAACTTCGAATGAAATTTCAAAATTTTCGTAGGCTCCGTATATTTATAAGCAATCATTCCTCAAGATTTAGTGACATGCGGCTACCATTCGTTTGGCACAACAATCGAGCAGGGCATGATCATTAATTTCGTAGATACGTGGTGAGCGTCTCTTCATTTCCTCTCTGCCGAAAAGCTGCGAAAAGCTAGCGCTCATTAATGACAGTCCAATCATGTACGGCTTCCCCTCCGAGAAACGCATTAGGCGGTTATGCATGCTGATAAGCAAGTCCTTCCCTTAGACTCCACGACGGCAAGGACTTGGGGGCATCTGTTATAACCAAAAAGCGGTGGTCGAAGATATCAAAGATTCAAGACCCGCGAGTGCCTTTTTATGGTGTTTAGTCTGCAAGCCCTTATGGTCGAGGCTCGCATATCGTAAAAGTACGGTATACACTCCCGAACATGCGAGATGGCCTGGTCGCTGGTCATTGGATGAAGGTATTCTCACAATTGGTTCGTCTTTACTCCTTGGTCGCAAAACAAAGGTCCTGCATGCGAGCATCTTGGCTCGTGGTCGTAGAAAGGGATCGTATATCTACATGCGAGCAACCCAATTTAAGGATTATAAATGAGGTTACGTTTGAGGTGAATAATCGCTACCTCTGAGCATCTCCATTAAGAGACGTAATCAGTTAGATGTCCAAGGTTGTTAGGCTATCCCCTTATCTACGGATTAACGAGATAAGCACCTTATCCCGTAGAATCAGCAGTGATCTTAACAGCTTGCGTCATAGATTGGATCATCTAATCTATATAAATGGATGGCCCTATAGATGAGAAAGGTACACAATCTCTAAGCTCATATCCCACTATTTACTTTACAACCATGTCCCATCTTACTTAAGCTTCGGAGGGCCAACGGCTAGACGCCAGCCACCCTTAGTTTTCCCTTGTGTTCTTTCAGGTTTGGAGGGAAGTCGGCTCGAAGGAAGGTGAACATCTGGGGGATCCTGTTACCAAATATGACGTAAAAATCTTCACCATTAATCCAAATTGAAACCAAAACAAACGAATTGAAGCATCTTAGATTCACTACAAGCTTCACCTCTTAGCCCTAGCTAAGAGGTTTAACCGTTCATGATCCAAGGAAACATGAAAACAACTAAGAAAAATATAAAAACTAGAAGAACAAACTAGGACTTGTAGAACTCCGGATCCGACTTCTGCCGCCTCCCACCATGGTAATTCTCTTCTAGGATGCCTTAGGGACTAGCTAGATGAGTCCTTTTGTAGGTTTAGGGCCCTAGGTGTGAAGAAACTTCGAGAAATCCTGCAAGAATAGCGCTTTGCACAGCAAAATTCGGAGCTTGTAGAAGAAGCTCTATTACGCAGCCGACCGGTCGAACGACCGGTCTGAGCCCATGGACGACCTGTCTGAAAAGTGAAAAATCAGTCCAGAGAGTTTTCTGAAAATTCAAACCCAACGACCGGTTAGACGACAGTCTGAGCAGTGGATGACCGGTCGGACGACCGGTCGTGGATGGTCCAGTAAGGTTTGCAGCAGGGGCCCTTCTATTGAGTGTTTAGACCGGTCGGATGACCGGTCCCGGGCTATGGATGATCGATCTTTTGTGTATTTTTCTGCCCTCTTTTCTTCTCTCCTTTGCTTCTTTCTTCCACCCTTTGACGCTTGGTCTTCTAATCTTCAATACTTGTAAATAGCGTCTCTAAACCTTCAATTGGTGAATTCTCTCTCTCATTCCTATAATCATGAAACCATGTATTAGTTGGGTCTTTAATTGTGTATTTCAAGAATAGTTAGTGATGAAATGGGGTTAGAATATACACATTTAAGAGCTTAACAGAGGATGCTGAATCCACTCAGGCGACAGTCTAATTGCGCCTGGTTTTGGTAGGCGACAATCTAATTGCGCCTGGTTTTTGTAGGCGACAACCAATCTTGTTGCCAATAGGGCATTTCCCAGGGCTGAAAATGACTAAGTATCGGAGCCTCGATACACATGCTTATGCTATAAAAATGCAAATGACAGAGCTTAAAGTCATGCCAGTGCCCAATTTATATGCTTTGGGTTAGGAGGATACCAAATCCACTTAGCTGACAGTTTCATTGCGCCCGGTTTCAGTAGGCGACAGCTGATCTTAGAGCCAACAGGGCACTTCTCAGGGCTGAGTATTAGGGTTGCGGCCCGCGCAATTGTACTATTTTGTTGCAACTAGAAGCAGTTATTATTGAGCAGATACTTCGTGGTGTTCGTAAGAGTCTTTGCCATATTATATCCACTTAGGCGACAGTCTAATTGCATTCTGCTTTAGAGATACGAGAGTCGATTTCCGAGCCTACAGGGTACTTCCCAGGGCTATAAATGACTAAGTAGTAGAGTGCGGTCCACCTAATCTTATTGATTATTAATAAATGAAGGTGATTATCATTCTAAAAATGCTTAGATAAGGTTATTGGGGTCATGACGGTGTCAAATCCAATCAGGCGACAGTCTAATCGCGTCTGCTTTTGACAAGTGTCGATCGATTGATGCACCTCGAGGCGCTTCCTAGGGGTGCTTGCCAAGGTTAGAAATTTGGCAAAGTACTGGACTTTTTAGTGTTTATCAGTGATTTTTGAAATTAAACATTGACCGTTGATCGAATGGGCCCAGGGGATGCATCAATGTGTGTTTAGAACCCATCAGGCGATGGTGTGGCGAGGTGTTCGAAAGCGGGCCACACCCTCAAAGTTTGGAGAAGCCAGGGATGCCCCAGGCGCATGTGACCATGCCCTAGGCACATGTGTGTAGGGGGGAGAAAATCAGTTCCTGAGTTGGTCTTTTTCTTCACCTAAACTGAGTTAGGCGCATGTAAGTGAAGTAAAGGGGGTCTCAAGTGAATACAGCCCTGGGACTTGGTGAAATCCAGCCTGCTCAAGGGGGTAGGCGCATGTGATCATCTCCCAAGTGCATGCAACTCCAACACTTAGAGAAATTCGAAAGTCTCCCATCTCTCTCTTTACACTGGCATTCTGGCAGAAAAATCCCTTTCCAGCTAGGGATTCCGGCCTCCGGCAAAGGGTCAGTCGTATGCAAGGTTGGGGTTAGGCTCATGTCACCTTGGGTCATGTTGACGTCGTCGATGTTCGCGTCATCTACTCTAAAAACTCTCTCTCTCTCTCTCTCTCTCTCTCTCTCTCTCTCTCTCTCTCTCTCTCTCTTACGTCATGAGGGTCTCGAGCTATTTAAAGCCGAGGAGAGGCATACAAAAGCAATCAGAGGCAAACATAGGTGTTGTTAGGCACATCTACAGGATGTGTAGGCACACCTGAGCAAGGCTCAGGCGCATACAAGTGAGAGGACCTCCTGGGTGCATGTACAGCATGCCCCAGGTGTATACAAGAGATGTTAGGCACATATAAGGTGGAGAAAACCTCCTAGTTGCATGTGAAAATAACCCTAGGTCATATAAGGAGATGGGGAAGAAAACAGTTCCCAGACTTAGAAAACTTCTAGCAATTCTGCCTCCGAACTTAGAAAAATCAGGCTGCATTCCTACGCTAATAGACAGCAACCCTTTAGAGGGTGAATCTCACTGTCGCCTGAGCACTTTTAGACTTCATTCATGATGCTCAAAACACGGGTGGTCAAACAAAAATCTAATTGTTGACCATTTGATGGATATTGCTTGATTTTGGGTCCCTCCGGGCTGCTCTAACAGGGGAAAACACTACATTCTGGGGTGCGCAATGCAAAGATACGCATCAGATGTCGCTCAAAACTAGGAGTTAGGGGTTTTTAGGCCTTTCGGATCATTTGGTCACGAAGTGCGCATCTAGATTCGCTCTAAAATGGTAGGCGTCAGTCCCAGATTGAATTGCTTAACTGCTCAGGTTAGGGTTACACTAGTGCTTTGTCAGGTTCTCTGGCTGCTTTCAGACTTTTTTGCCGATCCAGATTGCTATGTCATGGTTGTTAATTGTTGATGAACCTCGAGTGATCATTTGAGCCCCAATAGGTATCCAATGTTACGGTTGTAAAAAAAGCCAACGATAAGTGGTGAATGTGTGTCAACTATACAGATCTGACCAAGGCATATCCAAAAGATAGTTTTCCAACTCTGAGGATTGATCACCTAGTTGATTCCATGGCCGGATATGCGCTTCTTAGTTTCATGGACTCATACTTGTTCGCTCGCCTCAACTGCAAGGCTGCGATGTAGTAATAATCTCAGTGAGACCGAGGTTGATCCACATGGAAGAGGTAAACGAATTCAAACTATTCTAATAACTAAAATCTAAGAAGTTTAGGAAATCAGTTTTAAGAACTAAGTAAAAGTATTAAACAGGAAAATCTGAGAATTAAGAAAGACTAAAGCATCAAGGATGCACTTCTAGTCCTAACCATGCTCAATCCAATGATTCGATTCAAAGCACACCTGGAATTGAATTTCTATCTCTATCCAGCAGGAAGATATAACTATCAAAGCACTCAAACAATCTGAAATGGATGGGTCTTCACTGATTTGGTTCCCTCAATAAAGCTTAGGCCTTGGGCACACTCAATTGTATAGGCCAAGCCTCTTTCCAATCTAATTGAGATCACAACCATAGCCTTCATCAAATCCTGTCACTAGACGTGACTACAACAGATGATTTGAACTCTAATTAAACCAATTCAACAAGTAAAAATACCTAACTCAGATTCTACAAAAGATACATGAACTTTCCATCATAGGTTCTAATAGAGATTCCACTGTTTTGAATCATGGAGAACTCGAAGCATTCACTGTATTTGGAAATCACGACAAATCAAAGGCTTCGATCAATCAATAACACATACACCAATTTAATTAATCTAAAAATCCAACAATAACTCATGTACTTGGCACACAAATTCCCTGAATTATCTAAAACTATCAACTTATTCAAACATAATGAATCATTCAACACTTAAAACATAATTGAAATCAACGTATTAAAGCATGATTAAAAACTAAGAAGATTCACCTCTCAGCTCTAGCTGAGAGTTAACTAAAAGAAACTATAAACAAAAACTAGAACTAGAAGAGGAAGAAGAACCAGTTGTAGGAGGCTAGGAAGCCTCCCAGGTCTTTATACCTTTGCTCCCCACGTTACTAGATGCCTTAAGAAGAGAGTAGAGGTGTCCTTTTATAGCTTAGATCCGTCACTGAGTGAGCAGGTTCGAAAATTCATAGAGTCCTACCGCAATTTAAAACCTAAAAACCAATTTAGAAACTGCAATTTCCGCACTATGAGTGGCCGACCAGTCATGACCGGTCGGACCCACCTGGCGTTGGTCCAGTGTGCTTTCTGCAAAGGGCCTTTGGTGGCCGACCGGTCCTGACCGGTCAGACCACCCTGTTGCTTTTGATTTCTTCTTCTTTTCTTCTCTTCTCTCCTTACTTCTTCTCTCCTTTTCTCCTTTCTTCCTTGGTCTTCAATGATGTTTTAGATGATTCTTTTAGGCATAGAAACCATGTATAACGTATGATGAATTTGGGTTAGAATATGTATAATTCAAGGCTCAACACACTCCAACCAGCATTTTGGTAGTCTCGAGCAAAGCATACGTGAAGCAAATTCAACTTTTAAAAAACCAACTCTCTCTTAGAAACTATACTTCTATAAACTTTAAGACATACAAATACAAATTTCAAAGAAAATTAGTAATAAGAAGCTGAAATCTTAAACTCTCCAAACATAATGAGTGTTTCACATGGAATCCTCACCGATTTATTGATAAATAGAATAGTCCGAACACATGCGGTCTAATGTGCATAGTGAATGTTAATCTCATGAATTTTCAGGATTACCTTCTTCATGGATCAGCGAAACTAAAGATCTAAAAGTGTACAGATCAACCACATGCATATGACAAGAATTTTCCTTACCGTTCCTTCGACGACTTTCACACTACTTCCCATTTCCAGCTTAGGTTACGGGTATACCTTCCCCTGGTTGGTAATAGGTAGCCATTTTCGGAATTTTTCAACATATCTTCAATATAATCACTTTTTCTTTTCTTTTTCTTTCACTATAAACATAAGATATGATTTTTAAAAATTCATATCCATAACATTCTTCTTTTCTTATTTCCTGAACGTGATGGACAAAGTTCCCCGACTTGGTTCCTCAACACTTTAAATATTAGTCTAACCGATCTATAAATCTACATAATCCCTTCAATCATAAAATTGTGTAATGTGAACTAGACTTAAAAGTGTTCAAATTTTCTATCGATCATAAAAATAGGAGACTTCATATAGAGAAATATTATATTATAGGTAATTTAAGGATTTCAAAATCAGTCACTTCAACTTTCTTTCTTTTATACTTATAACATCCTAAGTGCATAGAAACAGAGTTTTCCAAAAGAGTTTTGAATTAAGAAAAATAAAAAAATTTCTACATAGTTGCTTGAAATGTCACAAAAACTAGTATAGATTCATCTAAGGAATCTCACCCCCAACCAAAATCTTATATTGTCCTTAATGTAAAGAGATATGCAATATGCAAAACATGAGAGCAACGAAATAAAACAAAAGAGAGTGAGAACGAGAGTACCTAAGGTAGCAAGTTGATCAATTCTAGCACCTTCCATGTCACCATGAGACTTATTCAATCCTAAATGCAGAAAAATAAATCATAACCTACATACCTACCATTTATTAGTCTGATCGACTACATGATCAAATTTGCAAGATCTTCATGAATTTCAATAAGTTTCTCATGAGGACCATCCAAAGTCCTGCTCGATAGTAGACATGGGTGCTTTCCTTCATTAAAGTCCAATCGTAATGTGCATCAAATGCATGAAAGGAGGAGATAAGAGCATAAAAAAGATATCTCCTCGAATTCTGAATTGGGTTGTGATTGATTAGAAACGGGTCCTCCCAGTCAGAATTCTCAATGTGCTAAAGAACCCATGGTGGTGGAGAGATATTAATCATGCTTTCATCAGTTAAAGTTACCTCCTCCATGTTTTCAGAATTGTACGGTGCTTCCACAAACAATGGTAAAGAGAGTAAATCAGTGGAATGGTGTTCTTCGGGCACCGACACCATGTCTAACAAACTATCCAACTCCTTAATCATCTCATCATCAAGATCATCAAAGTGGGTCAAGCATTCCTCTAAGAATTTGAGATAGTCGGATGAAGGCTCTTCGTCTTCCCTAAGTGATTGCAAAAACTCAGTTTCTATGGTGAGGGATTCGCCCTCCATAGAGTGGAATTCTTCCAAACTAGGTTCCTCATAACTAGTATGGGGCACCAAGTCGAAAGTGTGCAAGGCTTTAACAATCTCTTTAATAATGGGTTCATTTTAATTTTCAAAGTGAGTCAAGCGTTCGTCCAAAGAATCTAAATTCTCACTCAAGGGAGTCTCATTCTCCACTTTAGTTAGTGAAGTGACTCAAAAATATCAACATCGGCAAGCTCTCTAATAAGAATATCTTTCGGAGACTCAAAAACTTCCTGCCCTTGGGAAAAGGGAATCATGGGCTTACAATCATCCATGGAACCCTCATTGTAGTAAATTACACTATCACTTTCAGATTTTATTGATTCCTCGGGTTCGTCAACTTTCATTGGAATCTCTTCATTATTAAAATCAGGGTATCTAAAAGAAATAGTGGATTCACAATAATCTATGAAAATATTGGAATCACCGAGATCAATATCCTCTAGAAGCATAGTCATTAAATCTGAAGAAGGTTGGGCTTAGATAACTTCATCATCCTCATTAGTGGGGCTTGATTCGGTGTTCCCAATTTTGGGCCTAACATCTTCAAAGGATGGCGAGTAGGCTTGATTTAATTGCTCATACACATACTCTTTCTGTAAGTCCTCAAGGATTTGTATATACATATCATCATATGAGGAAGACGTTTTAGAATTATTATTAATGACCACGGTTGTTTCTTCCCATGGACTAGAGGTGAGATGACTCTCCCAGTGAAGATCATACGTGTTGTATGGCGAAGATTGATAAGATGGTTGATAGGCATAACCATACAAGTGATCATGTAATGTCTTTATCGATTGGTCATTATCCCCCCCCCGCCCCCCCCCCCCCCCCCCCCCCCCCCGCCGGTCCTTTTTCTTATTCCTACCTCTTATCATAACCGGTGGAACACTCATGTTATTTTCAATCCGATATTCACGAAGTGTTTTCCCCGGTTGATCATTATATATCTTGGCTTCATTCCGGTACTCCCCCATCGTCTTACGCCATGTCTCATCATGTATTTTTTTCTTCATTATATAGTAATCATGCAGTGTTCTACGTTAGGGGGTAGTGGAGGTTGTTTGAATCTCGAAAAAATACTCATACTTGGAGGGATTGCAATCATAATGAGTTTGGGTCCCATAATCCGATATCTCAGTCCTCCAAAAGGTACTTACACGCACCATTCGTCCAATCATGCATGATGAAATATATAAGAAGTGAAAATCTATCATATCCTAAGAAAAGAAATAAATAAAAAGAAGAGAGATGGAGAGATGTTACCGAATAGCGTGAGGACTATGTCAACAACAAGTGTCATATAAAAACAAAAACAGAAAATTGTTAGTAATATAGAAAAATCAGGAAACCTATATCTAGAAAAACTGGAAATCCTACCTAACTAAGACTAGTCTATATCTACTAAAACAATTAGAACCGTTTAACTTTTTCCTCGGTAATGGCGCCAAAAACTTGTTCACTCGCCTCAAGTGTAAGGCTGTGATGTAGTAATAATCTCGATGTGACCGAGGTCGATCCACAAGGAAGAAGTAAACGAATTCAAACTATTCTAATAACTAAAATTTAATAAGTTTAGGAAATCAGTTTTAAGAACTAAGTAAAAGCCTTAAACAGGAAAATCTGAGAATTAAGAAAGACTAGAGCATCAAGGATACACTTCTAGTCTTAACCATGCTCAATCCAATGAATCGATTCAAAGCACAACTGAAATCGAATTTCTATCTCTATCCAGCCGAACGATATAACTATCAAAGCACTTAAACAATCTGAAATGGATAGGTCTTCACTGATTTGGTTTCCTCAATAAAGCTCAGGCATTGGGCACACTCAATTGTATAGGCCAAGCCTCTTTCCAATCTGGTTGAGATCACAACCATAGCCTTCATCAAATCTTATCACTAGACTTAACTACAACCAATGATTTGAACTCTAATTAGACCAATTCAACTAGCAAAAACACCTATCTCAGACTCCACAAAAGGTACATGAACTTTCCATCATAGGTTCTAATAGATATTCCATTATTTTGAATCAAGGAGAACTCGAAGCATTCACCGTATCAGGAAATCATAACAAATCAAAGGCTTCCGTCAATCAATAACTCATACACCAATCTGATTAATCTCAAAAATCCAACAAGAACTCATGTACTTGGCACACAAACTCCTTGAATTATCTAAAACTATCATCTTTATTCAAACCATAATGAATCATTCAACACTTAAAACATAATTTGAAATCAAGGTATTAAAGCATGATTAAAAATTAGGACTGAAAGTTCGGCGGGTTCAACCCGACCAACCCGTGACAAACCCGACATTGGGTTGGGCTTGGGCAGGAAGTATTGAACCCAATCTCGAGCTTAGGCTATGAAAACACCAACCCGATGAAGTTTGGGTTGGGCTTGGGTTGAGCTCTCAAGTTGCCCGACCCAACCCGAACCAGAACCCGATATATATATATATATATATATATATATATATATATATATATATATATATATATATATATATATATATATATATATATATACAAGTTACTTATAATTTTATTATAATTTAGTTAAGTAAACTTATTAGTTTATATTACCATAGTAAATAAACTTATAATGTTTGAATTTTGATATGCTTGAATTTTAAATGCTTGAATGTTAAAGGAGTAGTTATCTTATAATTTAACTTATTTATTTAGAAAAAAGTGAAGTTCTTTACATAAATAATTACATATATAATTAATAAAGTCATAGGTACAAAAAATAAGGCGTGTATTGAAACATAATAGACTAATGTAATAACAAAAATATTAGCATGTATCAATCCGACCAACCCGATCAACCTGACCAAGCCCACTTGGGTTGGGCTTGGGTTGAGAATTCCCAACCTGAGGTTGGGTTGGGTTGGGTTAAGGTTGAGGTAGAGGAACCGTGGGTTGGGTTAGGGTTGAGCACTAACCCGACCTAACCCGCCCGACTTTCAGCCCTATTAAAAACTAAGAAGATTCACCTCTCAGCTCTAGCTGAGAGTTAACTAAAAGAAACCATAAAAAAAAAAAAACTAGAACTAGTTGTAGGAGGCTAGGAAGCCCCATATGTCTTGATTCCTTTGCTCCCCATGTTGCTATTGCCTTAGGAAAAGTGTAGGTGTCCTTTTATAGCTTAGATATGTCACCGAGTGAGAAGGTTCGAGAATTCGCCATCCTACCGCAATTTGAAAACCTAGAAACCAATTTAGAAACTGGAATTTCCGCACTGTGAGTGGCCGATCGATCGTGGTCATGACTGGTCAGACTCACCTAGCTTTAGTCCAGCGTGTTTTCTACAAGGGGCCTTTGGTGGCCAACCGGTCATGACTGGTCGAACCACCCTGTTTCTTTTTATTTCTTCTTCTTTTCTTCTCTTCTCTCCTTGCTTCTTCTCTCCTTCTTCTCTCCTTTCTTCCTTGGTTTTCATTGATGTTTTAGAAGGGTCTTTAAGCGTCAAATAAGTGAAGTCTCTCTCTCATTCCTACAATCACAAAAACATGCATTAGATGATTTTTTTAGGCATATAAACCATGCATAATGTATGATGAATTGGGGTTAGAATATGTATAATTCAAGGCTTAACAATACTCCGGTTATAACCAGATCTCCATGCATCCGTTAGATAGAGAGAAGACATCCTTCATCACAGACAGGGGACTCTACTGCTATAGGGTCATGCTTTTTTTGCATTAAGAATGCTAGCGCTATGTATCAGCACCTTGTCAATAAAATATTTGCCAACCAGATTGGCAAAATGATGGAGGTGTATGTTGCTGATATGCTCGTCAAGAGCATCAAAATCGAGGATCACTTGTAAGATCTTCAAGAAATGTTTCAGATCTTACGCCAACGTAAGATGAAGCTAAACCCAGCAAAATGAGCCCTCGGTATGGCCTCTGGTAAATTCATTGGTTTTATGGTAAGCTGTTCGCCTCCCCAAGTGTAGGGTTGCGATGTAGTAATAAACTCGGTAAGACCGAGGTCGATCCACAGGGACTTATGTAGGAATTCACAAATTACTTTCAATAGTGTCTACTGAAAAACTAACAAATAAGTTTTTAAGGAGATTGATGTAAATAGCAATTTTGAACTAAACTGAAGTAATCAATTAATAAAAGGCACTAGGGGTTCAAGGATCCACTTGTAGCAATCCTTGATGCTTAATTCGCTGTGGTTTGTCACTTTCTCAACTAGAATCGAAATTAAGATCTATCTAGCCGGATGATAGAGCAGTTAAACCAATAAATCTGCCATATGTAAAAGCCATGTACATGATTCACTCAATGCAAGCTAGGACGAGCATACTCAATTGCATAGGTCAGTCCCAATTCCAATAGACTAAGTTCATCAACATAACCATCATTAAGTCCTGTCACAAGACAAAGCTAGATCATGACTTGAACTTGATTCAAATCACATACACAGTCCCACATACAACAGAATTCTAGAAAAAGTAGAACTTTGGTAGGAAGTTCCCACATGAAGATCATAGTACTAGAGCGTACTCCAACTCCTCAGATCATACAGGTCTAGACTAACACAAAACAATTAAAAACTAAAGTACTTCTTCCAAACATCCATAAGTCATCATAAGACTAAGAAAAACTACTTAGAACTTGAATTAAACTTCAAACCATTGTTCATAAACATGAAATCCAACTTAAAACCAACTTTAAACGAATTAAAACATCTTAGATTCACTACAAGCTTCACCTCTTAGCCCTAGCTAAGAGGTTTAGCCGTTCATGATCCAAGGAAACATGAAACAACTAAGAAAAAACATAAAAATAGCAACAAACTAGGAGGAGTTGTGGAACTCCGAAATCCTCTTCCGCCACCTCCCACCTTGCTCAAACCCTTCTAAGATACCCTAAGAATGATCCCTAGGTATCCTTTTATAGTGGGGAAGATCTGCAGCATCAGAATCTTCCAAAAATTGCGTAAGAGTACGCAGTGCGCAAAGAAATTCGGAGCTTGTAGAACACGCTCAGTTACACAAACGACCGGTCGTACGACCGGTCTGAGATCCTGGACGACCGGTCGCACAACCAGTCGCAAAAACGTAAAAAATGTCCAGAGAGTTTTGAGAATTTTCAACCCAGAAAATTTATTCAAGGACCGGTCGCACGACCGGTCTGAGCAGCAGACGACCAGTCGCACGACCGGTCGTGGACAGTCCAGTGAGTTGTGGCCCTGTGGCCCCTCCTGTTGAGTAATTGGACCGGTCGTGCGACCGGTCCTGTGCTATGGACGACCGGTCGGACGACCGGTCGTGAGCCTCTTCTCCTGCTTTTCTTTCTTCTTTTCTCTGACTTCTTTCTTCCATCCTTTGACGCTTAGCCCTTTGATCCTTTATGCTTGTAAATGGCTTCTTTAAGTCTCCAATTGATGAATCCTCTCTCTCATCCTACAATCACAAATTCATGCATTAGATTAGTCTATAAATCGTAAAAACCTTGCATAATGAGTGATGAATTGGGGTTAGAATATGCACAATTAAGAGCTCAACACACCCCCCAACAAGCATTTTGCTAGTCCCGAGCAAAACATGCTGTGAAACCAATTCCCTTCTTCAAAACCCAACTCTCCTTTAGAAACCTTTCTTCTATACATTCCAAGACACATAAGTGTAAGATTCAGAGAAATTAGGTGATAGAGGTTGAAATCATAAACTCTTAAGACATAATAAGTGTCCATATGAAATTCCCGCTGATTGGTTGATAAATAGAAGAACTTGAACAAATTTAACCTAGTGTGCATAGTGACAATTCATCTCATGAGTTTTCAGGATTATCTTCTTCATAGGTTAACTAAACTATAGATTTCAAGGTATATAGAGCAACATCAAGCCAATGACAGGAATTTGCCTTACCGTCCTTCCGACGACTTTCACACTACATCCTATTATCGGCTTTGGTTACGGGTACACCATCCCCCGGTTGGTAGTAGGTAGCCCTAATCGGAATTTTCCACCATTTTTCCATCATTCCCAATTTCATCCTTCCTTTTCCTTTTTCTTTTAAATTAGATAGGATTTTTAGAAATCCATATCTTTCGTTATTTTCCCATGGACAAGGATGGACAAAGTACCCCGGCTTGGTTTCTCAACACCTTAAATCAAAGTCTAGCTAATCTACAAATCACATAATCGTTTCAACTCATGAAAATCGTGTAATGTGAACTAGGTGTAAAAGTGTTCAAATTTTCTATTAATCACATAACTAGGAGAATTCTCATATAAAACCATTATGCTATGAGAAGTTCAAGACTTACAACCTTATACACTTCATATCTCCTCCTCTTATGCTCATATCATCTTGAATGTATAGAAATAAAGTTTTCCAAAAAAGTTTTGAATTTTAGAAAAAAATGAAAAATTTCTACATAATTGCTCGAAATGTTACAAAACGCTGGATTCATCCAAGTGATCCTACACCCCCCAACCAAATCTTGCATTGTCCTCAATGTAAAAGATGTGCAATGAGCAAAACATGAGAGCAATTTGAAAATAAAAGGGAGTGAGGAATGCTAGTACCTGAGAGAGTGAAAAGTGGAATTCTTTCTCCTTCTAACACCTATGAAAAATAAACAAAAGCAAGCAACTCCTAATCCTAACTACTCTATACCTCCATCAGACTAGGAGATCAATCATCCTAATACACAGGATCAGTCAGAGGTATGGCCATACCTTCTAAAGGAAACTCCTCAAAGAACGGCTTTAATCGTTGACCATTCGCCTTAAAGATGTTGCTGTTCCTTGAATTTAACAATTCGACGGTCCCATATGGGTAGACAGTTTGCACAATGTAAGGACCAGTCCATCGAGATCGCAATTTCCTCGGAAATAAATGTAGGCGAGAATTATACAGAAGGACTTTTTGATTGATTGTGAATGTCTTACGAAGAATGTTCTTATCATGGAACACCTTTGTCTTGTCCTTGTAAATTCTCGCATTCTCATATGCTTCGTTCCGGATTTTCGCAAGTTCATTCAATTGTAGTTTGCGCAACGAGCTCGCCTTGTCAGAATCAAAATTCATCTTCTTGATTGCCCAATATGCCCTATGTTCCAACTCCACAGGCAAGTGACAAGCCTTCCCATAGACAAGGCTATAGGGAGACATTCCAATAGGTGTCTTAAAAGCGGTGCGGTAAGCCCAAAGCGCATCGATGAGTCGAAGTGACCAATCCTTGCGATCGAGGGTTCACCGTTTTCTCCATAATGTGTTTAATCTCCCTATTAGATATCTCAGCTTGTCCACTAGTTTGTGGGTGATAGGGAGTGCTCACTTTGTGTGTTACGCCATAGTTCTTCATTAAGGTTTCAAATGGGCAATTACAAAAGTGAGACCCTCCATCACTTATGATAACTCGAGGTGTTCCAAACCGAGAAAGAATATTCTCTTTTAAGAAATGAATGACTGTTTTATGGTCATTATTCCGGCATGGGATAGCCTCGACCCATTTGGACACATAGTCAACGGCAAGCAAGATATATACGTTTCCAAAAGAAGATGGGAATGGACCCATGAAATCGATGCCCCAACAATAAAAAATTTCGATTATTAAGATGGGATTGAGTGGCATCATATTTCTATGGGAGATTCCTCCCAATTTCTGACAGGGCTCACATGTTTTGCAAAACTCATGTGTGTCCTTGAACATAGTGGGCCAATAAAACCCACATTGCAGAATTTTTGCTGTGGTCTTCTTAGCCGAAAAATGGCAACCACATGCCTGAGAGTGACAAAAGGAGATGATACTTTGTTGTTCATCATTGGGCACACATCTCCTTGTGATTTGATCGGGACAATACTTGAATAAGTATGGGTCGTCCCATAGGAATTTTCGCACCTCAGTGAAGAATTTATCCTTATCTTGCTTTTTCCAATGTGTAGGAATTGTACCTGTAGCAAGATAGTTAGCAATGTCCGCATACCATGGACAATTGGGAGACTACAAAAAGTTGTTCATCAGGGAACATGTCATTAATCACGGTCATTTCAGGGGAATCGGTGAGAATAAGTCAAGAGAGATGGTCAGCTACTACATTTTCTACTCCTTTCTTATCACGTATCTCTATGTCAAATTCTTGGAGTAGAAGGATCCATCTTAACAACCTTGATTTAGCATCCTTCTTAGAGAGAAGGTACTTAAGCACGGTGTGGTCAGTGAATATGATGATCTTGGATCCAATCAAGTAGGACCTAAACTTGTCAAAGCAAAAACTACGGCTAAAAGTTCTTTTTCTGTGGTAGTGTAGTTTGCTTGGGCAGAATTTAAGGTTCTACTTGCACAGTAGATAACACATGGCTTGTTCTCTTTTCTTTGGCCTAGCACGGCTCCAATAGCATAGTCGCTTGCGTCGCACATAATTTCAAAAGGAAGGGCTCCAATCAGGTGGTTGCATTATGGGAGCACATCTCAACATACCTTTAAGTGTGGTAAAGGCATTTTAACAATCTTCATTCCACTCAAAGGAATTCTCCTTTTGAAGTAGGTTACATAAAGGACGAGAGAGTGAACTGAAGTCCTTTATGAACCGTCTATAAAATCCTGCGTGTCCCAAAAAGGACCGCACATCTCGTATGCTCTTGGGTGATGGAAGGTTAAAGATAAGATCAATTTTCGCTTTGTCCACCTCGATTCCATTTTGTTAAATGATATGACCAAGTACAATTCCCTTTTGAACCATAAAGTGACACTTCTCCCAATTCAACACAAGGTTCTTCTCTTCTCATCTTTTCAACACAGATTTCAAGTGCACAAGGCACTCATCAAAGCTACAACCAAATACTGAGAAATCATCCATGAAGACTTCGAGAATTGTCCCCACCATATCAGAAAAGATACTCATCATACATTGCTGAAAAGTGGCAGGGGCATTGCATAGTCCAAACGGCATCCGTCGATAGGCAAAAGTGCCAAATGGACATGTGAATGTTGTCTTTTCTTGGTCTTCAAGGGCGATCTCTATTTGGTTGTACCCTGAATAGCCATCAAGGAAGCAAAAATGAGAATGACCCGCCAACCTTTCTAAAATTTAATCAACAAACAGTAGGGGGAAGTGGTCTTTCCTCGTGACAGTGTTTAGCTTCCTGTAGTCAATGCACATTCTCCAACCGGTAGTGACCCTGGTTGGTACGAGTTCATTTTTAGCATTGGCTAAGATGGTGATTCCGAATTTCTTAGGCACCACTTGAGTTGGGCTCACCCATTGACTATCGGATATTGGGTAAATAATACCCACATCCAATAGTTTCACCACTTCGGCCTTAACCACATCCTTCATGTTTGGATTGACTCGTCTTTGTGGTTGCCTAGATGTCTTCGCATTCTCCTCAAGGTGTGTGCGATGAGTACAAATCAGTGGGTCTATGCCTTTGAGATCCGCAATCGACCACCCAATGGCACTCTTGTGCTCTATTAGAGTGGCAATTAGCCTACTCTCTTGTTCGTCATCCAAGTGGGAAGAAATCACCACCGGATATGTCTCATCTCGACCTAAATAGACATATTTCAGCTCATTTGGTAATGGTTTTAGGTCGAGTGTTGGTGTCTTGATATTGGATGGAAGGGGCTTGTTCTCGTTTACGGGTAAAGGCTCAAATAGGGCCCTCCATCTTTTATTATCAAGTACCGGCACCACATCTAACATAGTATCCATCTCTCGTATTGTGTTATCATTTATCTCATGAGAGTGGGCCACACATGCCTCCAAAGGGTCGGAATATAATGACAAGGGGAATGTATCTTCCACGAATGATTCAATCATATTTATCTCGTGGATCTCATCATCAACCTTCCCGTGGTTGTTTGCATAAATCAAATATATTAAGCTCAAGAGTCATATTTTCAAAGGACATTTGTACAAGCCCATTTCTACAATTAATGATTGCATTGAAAGTAGCTAGAAAAGGGCGGCCAAGTATGACGGGAATTTGAGCACCGGTACCTATCACGGGATGTGTATCCAAGACAATAAAGTCTACTGGGTAGTAGAATTTATCAACTTGGACTAGAACATCCTCAATCATTCCTCTCGGTATACGAATGGATCTATCAGCAAGTTGGAGTGTGGTTTTGGTGGGTTTCAATTCACCTAACCCAAGTTATTCGTAAACTGAGTATGGAATGAGGTTCAGACTTGCCCCCAAATCAAGTAAGGCTTGTTTAATCCGGTACTCTCCTATGATGCATGAGATGGTTGGACTACCCGGATCCTTGTATTTTCGGGGCACCTCTTGTTTGATAATGGCACTCAAATTCTCAGTCAAAAGTACTTTGTTGTAAACATTGTGTTTCCTTTTAACTGTGCATAATTCCTTTAGAAATTTGGCATAGGATGGTATGTGTTTTATGGCATCCAACAACGGAATGTTGATCTTCACCTGCTTGAAAACCTCTAAAATTTCCAAATTTTTGTCTAAAGGTTTGGGTGAAATCAACCTTTAGGGAAACGGGGCAACCGGCTTGTATTGCCTTTCCGGTTTTTTCTCTTGTGGAGTGTTGTTTGAGCTATCATCCTCTTTGGAATTTTTCGGATCCTTAGGCTTTGGGGCCTTCACCGGATTAGATTTATCAATTATTTTCCCACTTGTCAAAGTGGTGATAGCTTGAACATGCTCCGTGTGTTGGGAGGATGAGCCTGAGTCTTGTATCTCAAATTGGGTTCTTGGGTTAGGGAGAGGTTGGGCAGGAAGTGTGCCTTTCTCCCTAACACTGAGGTGAGATTCAACTCCAACCATTGAGGTTTTCAATTCATTGATGGCTTGAGTTGAATTTTGATTGAATTTCAATTGCTCTTGCATGAACCCATCTATTTTCAGAGAATTAGTCTTGTTATACTCAGCTTGAACCGATACAAATGCACCCAACATCTCCTCTAGCGTAACTTTTGAAGTAATGACTAGAGATGAACCTAGTATAGGTTGAGCTTGAGGGATATTGTTTGCATTCGCAATGGGCCCATTCCTCCAACTGAAATTGGGATGGTTCTTCCAATTAGCATTAAACGTGTTTGAGTTTGGAGCACCAAATTGCCGTTGATAACTGTTTATGGCATTTGATTGTTCTTGTAAGATGTCTTGAACCGCTAAAATTGTGGGACAATCTTGTGTTATATGTTGATTTCCGGCACAAATTCCACAAACAGTTTCAACTTCATTGGAGTTGATCGTCTCCCCTTTCTTTAATTCTATGGCCTCGACTTTTCTTGTGAGGCTAGCCACACGTGCACTTATGCTATCCTCTTCTGATAGGACATAAATTCCTCCTTTTTCCCTTTGTTGGCTAGTCTTGGAATTTGCTGGTTTAGATGTATCCCAAGACTGTGCATTCTCAGCTAATTCCTCCAAATAGTCCCATGCTTCATCAACTTCCTTATTCATGAACTCCCCATTACACATCATCTCTACAAATTGGCACATAGGTGAAGTCAGTCCTTCATAGAAAAAGCTTATAACCCGCCAAATTTCATAGACATGATGTGGGCATGCATTTAACAAGTCCTTAAACCTCTCCCAACATTGGAAGAAGGTTTCATCTTCCTTTTGGGCAAAGTTCATGATAAGGCGCTTCAACATGTTCATTTTGTGAGTAGAGAAGAATTTTTTAATGAATTCCCTATGCATATCAGTCCATGCACCAATTGATCTTCGCCCTAATGCATGGAGCCAACCTTTAACTTTATCTTTAAGGGTAAAAGGAAATAATTAAAGCCTTACCACATCATCAATAACATTCGCAAAGTGCATGGTGGTGATTACCTCATCAAATTCCTTAGGGTGTTGATAGGCACTTTCACTGTCTAATCCATGGAATTTTGGGAGGAGTTGGATCACTCCCGGTTTCAAATCTACATTCCCTGCATTCTGTGGAAAGACTATGCATGAGGGAGTGCTCGCTCTTGTTGGTTGCAAGTAATCACGTAATGTTCTTGGTCGAAGAATATTCTCAACCACATTCTCTCCCGTTTCGGTTTGGTTTTGGCCCAGATTTAGATTGGCCATCGGATTAGGTTGATTTACAGCCATATTTTTAGACAAAATTGGAGAATTTAGATGTCTCCTAGCACGTGGTTCTCTGTCAATTCCTTCAACTATTCCCCCTTCACTAATGAGTCGATTATTGGAATCCCGAGCCCAATGTGGCATGCAAAACCTAAAAGAATGAAACAAAAAGGGAAGAAGAATTCCTCCTTCCTTTCTTTACTCTTCTCTAAGACCGAAGCACAAGGTGTCTTGCAATGGCTAGGCCAGAAGCAAGGATAGAGACCGATTTCTCCTGGTCAATAGGGGTTTAGAGAACTCCCCACCCACTCTTTGAATCTTTTAAGAAAAGTGCAGAAAAAGAAGAAAGGGGAGTAAAGGTGAGAAGAGAAATCTCTAAGCACAAGGTGATCCAAGACGGCAGAGCAGACCAATAGGAATCCAGGTGGCACAAGGCCTACCTTTTAGAGATCCAAAAAGGAGTCTCCACCCACTCTACAAGAGATGAATATGATAGAAATGAATAGGAGAAGAAGAGAGTAAGCTTGGAAAGATAGAACCTGATTTGGGCACTTGAGATCCTTATGTCTTCTTTAGCTTCCTAGAAATCCCTGTAAAAGAAAAATCAAACAAAACAAACTAAGTTAGTTCTAAAATCCTAAAAATCCTAAATAGATACTATTTTCAGAAATTTTGTCAAAACCGTCAAAGTTCCCCGACAACGGCGCCAAAAACTTGTTCGCTTCCCCAAGTGTAGGGTTGCGATGTAGTAATAAACTCGGTAAGACCGAGGTCGATCCATAGGGACTTATGTAGGAATTCACAAATTACTTCCAATAGTGTCTACTGAAAAACTAACAAATAAGTTTTTAAGGAGATTGATGTAAATAGCAATTTTGAACTAACCCGAAGTAATCAATTAATAAAAGGCACTAGGGGTTCAAGGATCCACTTGTAGCAATCCTTGATGCTCAATTCGCTGTGGTTTCTCACTTTCTCAACTAGAATCGAAATTAAGATCTATCTAGCCGGATGATAGAGCAGTTAAACCAATAAATCTGCCATATGTAAAAGCCATGTACATGATTCACTTAATGCAAGCTAGGACGAGCATACTCAATTGCATAGGTCAGTCCCAATTCCAATAGACTAAGTTCACAATCATAACCATCATTAAGTCCTGTCACAAGACAAAGCTAGATCATGACTTGAACTTGATTCAAATCACATACACAGTCCCACATACAACAGAATTCTAGAAAAAGTAGAACTTTGGTAGGAAGTTCCCACATGAAGATCATAGTACTAGAGCGTACTCCAATTCCTCAGATCATACAGGTCTAGACTAACACAAAACAATTAAAAACTAAAGTACTTCTTCCAAACATCCATGAGTCATCATAAGACTAAGAAAAACTACTTAGAACTTGAATTAAACTTCAAACCATTGTTCATAAACATAAAATCCAACTTAAAACCAACTTTAAACGAATTGAAACATCTTAGATTCACTACAAGCTTCACCTCTTAGCCCTAGCTAAGAGGTTTAGCCGTTCATGATCCAAGGAAACATGAAACAACTGAGAAAAAACATAAAAATAGCAACAAACTAGGAGGAGTTGTGGAACTTCGAAATCATCTTCCGTCGCCTCCCACCTTACTCAAACCCTTCTAAGATACCCTAAGAATGATCCCTAGGTGTCCTTTTATAGTGGGGAAGCTCCGCAGCATCAGAATCTTCCAGAAATTGCGTAAGAGTACGCAATGCGCAGAGAAATCCGGAGCTTGTAGAACACGCTCAGTTACGCAGACGACCGGTTGCACGACCGGTCTGAGCTCCTGGACGACCGGTCGCACAACCGGTCGAAAAAACGTAAAAAACGTCCAGAGAGTTTTGGGAATTTTCAACCCAGAAAATTTATTCAAGGACCGGTCGCACGACCGGTCTGAGCAGCGGACGACCGGTCGCACGACCGGTCGTGGACAGTCTGGTGAGTTGTGGCCATGTGGCCCCTCCTGTTGAGTGATTGGACCGGTCGTGCGACCGGTCCTGTGCTATGGACGACCGGTCGGACGACCAGTCGTGGGCCTCGTCTCCTGCTTTTCTTTCTTCTTTTCTCTGACTTCTTTCTTTCATCCTTTGACGCTTAGCCCTTTAATCCTTTATGCTTGTAAATGGCTTATTTAAGTCTCTAATTGATGAATCCTCTCTCTCATCCTACAATCACAAATTCATGCATTAGATTAGTCTATAAATCGTAAAACCTTACATAATGAGTGATGAATTGGGGTTGGAATATGCACAATTAAGAGCTTAGCACACCCCCCAACCAGCATTTTGCTAGTCCCGAGCAAAACATGTGTGAAACCAATTCCCTTCTTCAAAACCCAACTCTCCTTTAGAAACCCTTCTTCTATACATTCCAAGACACACAAGTGTAAGATTCAGAGAAATTAGGTGATAGAGGTTGAAATCATAAACTCTCAAGACATAATAAGTGTCCATATGAAATTCCCACTGATTGGTTGATAAATAGAAGAACTTGAAAAAATTCAACCTAGTGTGCATAGTGACAATTCATCTATGAAGGAGATACAATAGCTGGTGGGCTGATTAGCCTCCCTTAACAGGTTCATCTCCAGAGCATCAAACAAATGCCAACCATCCTTTAAGCTTTTAAAGGGACCCCAAAATGTGGTAAAATGGATAGGAGAATGTGAGTGGGTATTTCTTTGTCTTAAAGAGTATTTGGGAGCCCCACCAATACTTTTCAAGCCCATCCATGGTGAGGAATTAATTTTATACTTCGATACAAGATGACAACAGTGTTCAGAGGCCAATTTACTATATCATTCGGGCAATGATCGACGCAGAGACAGCGATATCCATTAATAGAGAAGTTGGCATTTGCTCTAGTGGTATCAGCCCGAAAGCTTCGGCCGTACTTCTAAGCGCACACAATAGGGGTTCCTATGAACCAACCCTTGAGGTAAGTTCTGCAAAAACCTAAAGCCTCTGTAAGACTAGCCAAATGGGCCATCGAACTAAGTGAGTGTGATGTGAAGTTCTGCCCTCGCACAACAATAAAGGGGCACGCTGCCGCAAATTTCATTGCAGAATTTACATGTCTCCTACAAATTAGAAGAGCCCTCCCCTTCTAAGCAACCACTATGGACGTTATTTGTAAACAACTCTTCTAGTTCTCGGGGGAGTGGAATAGGGCTAATCCTCATCGCCCCAGATGACTTAAAATTTGAGTACGCACTCCGCTTTGGTTTCTCAGCATCTAACAATGAAGCAGAGTATGAGGCTCTCTTGGTCATGCTCCATTTAGCCAAGACAATGGGAGTACTCAATCTGAGAATACATAGCGATTCACAGCTCGTGGTGAATCAAGCTACTGACAAGTTTGAGGTGCGAGGCGAAAGAATGGTTACGTACAGAGCCCGAGCACTCGAATTATTGAAAGATTTCAAGAAATACGAGCTCACCCAAGTCCCCAGAGAAGAAAACAGGATGAATGACTCCCTGGCCAGGTTGGTTCGGTGCCAAACAACGATATTGCCCGTGCAATTCCTATCACGTATCTCATTGAGCCCAACATCTCTTAGAGTACATCAGTAAAAGCACTTCCAATCGTCCAGTTCCTCCTGACTGGTCAACTCCTCGAAGACAAGAAAGAAGCATGTAAGCTCAAATAGGCACACTGATGTATTTTTTAAAGGAGTCTTGTATAAGCGATGTTACTCCCTGGTACATCTAAGGTGCCTTCATCAAGACAGAGTTGACTACACCCTCAGGAAGATTCACGAAGGTGTGTGTGAAAACAACCTAGGAGGCCGAGAAATGGTCTATAAAGCAATCAGGCAGGGTTATTACTGACCCACGATGAAGACGGATGAAATTAATTATTTTTTGAACCTATGACAAGTGCCAGTGATTCATTAAAATTCCGAGGCAAGCTCCTGAGAAAGTCACCCCCATGTTAGGCCCTTGGCCCTTAGCACAATTGGGGGTTAATATGATAGGTCCATTGCCAATAGAAAAGGGACAAGTAAAGTTCACGATCGTAGCTGTTAACTATTTCACAAAAATGGGCTAAGGCTGAGCTCTTGGCAACCATCACAGAGCAATAAGCAACCAAGTTTATTTAGAAGTCAATCATCTACTGGTTTGGATCTTGCACACCATCATTACAGATAATGGGCAACAATTTAACAATACAAAATTCAGAAATCTTTACAAGAAGTTGAAGATACGACACTTACTGCACCATACCATCCTCAAGCCAATGGTCAAGTCGAAGCAGTGAATAAAATAATCAATGATCATTTGAAGACAAGATTGGAAGAGCGCAAGGGTGCCTGGTCCTAAAGTTTATCGAAAGTCCTTTTAGGCATACAGGATGACCACTCAGACCTCCATGGGTGAAACTCCATTCTCACTGACTTTCGGTGCTGAAGTTGTAATCCCGGTGGAGATAGGTATGCCTTCATACCGAACAGAGCATTTTTAGCCAGATCAAAATGAGGGATCCTCGAGGTTCCACCTTGATATGTTGGAAGAACGGAGGGATAATGCACAGCTACGCCTCGCGGCTTATCAGTAGAGGGTAGCACGACACTTCAATTCCAGAGTCAAGATCAGAACTTTTCATATCGAGGACCTCGTCCTCAGAGATCTAGGGCCCTGAGCCCTTAGACTGAATTGGGAAGAACATTACAAGATCTCCAAATTAGTTTGACTAAGGACCTATCATCTCAAGAACATGCAAGATAGGGTCCTTTGTCGCCCCTTAAACATTGTAAATCTACGAAGGTATTACTGGTAATGCAACAGGCTACTAGACAACCGAATGATGTAATAAAATACTTATGCTTTTTCAACATGAATAAAATCTCTGCCGTTTTACCCAAAACGCATTCTTGAAGTAAATACTCAGTTGCCCTTATCCCTTGAGGATACGAGGCCTTAGGAGGAATGTAAGACATTCCCCAACTGAGCACTCTTCCTCAAAGAAGGACAAAATCCCAAAAAACTTAGTTAGCAAATCAATTTGCCCGAAGGGGGAGGTTATGCCATCTATGGCACCCTCCGACCGAGCATAGTCTACTTAGACGGACAGACAAGCAGCTTAATGAATGAGCATGCTCAAAATCTCAAGGAGTCAGCCCGCATCTATTAAACATGTAAGGGTAAAGCCTAAATGGCTAAGGACTAAAACCTTTTGCCCCTATTGCATTTGTCGTCCTACTCTCGCTTACAGCTACTGCATTGACTCTGTCCATGAAATCTCACTTTTTATTAACGACTTGGTTGAGCTTGAGGAGCCTACCCCTATCTATTACATGGATATAGATAAGTCAATAGAGACAAGAAGGCCAAGGACTTAGACAAATTGGCTAAGTCTTCCTAGACAGACTACCAAAAAACTCAATGAGGCAGCCAAACTTAACATTCAAAGTACTAAAAGCCTAAAGGGCCAAAAGACAGTCGCTAAAGGAAATCATTCCATTCACAAAGATAAGGAAAAATAGAAAAAGTGTCTGTTGAGCTCTGAATTGTGCATATTCTAACCCAAATTCATCACACTTTATACATGGTTTGCATGTTTAGAAGACTATTTTAATGCATGTTTTGTGTGTGTAGGAATGAGAGAGATACTTCACTAATTTGATGCCTAATGAGTCAATTTATACACATTGAAGATCAAAAGATTAAGTGTCAAAAGGTGGAAGAACGATGCAAGGGAGAAAGAGAAGGAAAGAAGAAATAGTGTAGAAAATTGCACTACCGACCAGTCATCCAACCGGTCGGCCATGGCCCATGACCGGTTGTCCGACCGGTCAGAAAATCAAATTAGGAGGCCCCTTACTGCTAACCCTGCTGGACCAAAAATGGATAAAACCAACTGGTTGTCTAACTGGTCGGCCACCATTGACGACCGGTCGTATTTCATGTAACGTCGGAAGTTTTTAAGCAAAACGCATTAGACCGAATTCGAGGGTCGACGACCGGTCGGCCAAAGGCCACGACCGGTCGCTCGACCGGTCGACTGCATAAAGAAGCTTGTTCTTAAATCCCCGAATTTCTCTGCACAAGTGCATAATTCCTTAGGCAATTCTAGAATCTTTCGCACCACAGAGCATCAAACCTATAAAAGGACACCTAGGGTTCCTTCCTAAGATATCCTAGAAGAGATTGAAGGTCATGGGAAGTGAAGGAGAGCATCGTGGAGCATTCGTAACTCCACCGACTTCGAGTTTTTTTTAGTTTTTATGCTTTTCTTTAGTTTTTCTTTTAATTATAGTTGTAGTATGACAATGCTCGGCTAGAACCTCTTAGCTAAGGTTAAGAGGTGAAGCTTGTAGCCAATTTTATGTTTAATTCGTTTTAATTCAAGTAGCTTTACTTAAAGTTTAGATTTTTAATGTTCAGGTTTGAATAAAGTTGGTATTTTCGGATGTTTTACGAGAGTTTATGTACTTCGGACATGAATTCCTTGCAATTCTCTGAGATTGTCATATTGGGATTAATTAGATTTGAATTCTAGTAACCATAGAGCATGCCATAATCTCTTGGCATGGCTGTTACTTCGAAGGCTACAAGTTCGAAGTCTATAAGCTTCATTAGAACTAGAATCTGATTTCCATAGTTGAGTGGGATTGTATGTGATTGAATGCCTTATCTTCCAATTAGATGAGAGATAGAACTTCGAATCTAGTTGTGTTTTATGCATGGATGAATAGATTGACATGGGATTGCTACAACTGGATCTTAAAGCCTTAGTTTTCTTTCTCATATTTTCAGATTTTCTTTTTAAGTTGCTATTTTAGTTCTGGTTTTCATAATTGGATTCCTAAACTATTTTAATTGAAGTTGCTGAAATAAATTAGGATTGTTTACTTAATTCCATGCGGATCAATCTCGGTCTTACCGAGTTATTACTACATCGCAAGCCTTACACTTGAGGTGAGCAAACAGTGTCTTCATTAAATTTCCAAAAAGTTGCCTGAAAGCTACAAGAACTATTCAATTAATACAACGCTGAGGTCTTCAGCAACCGATACGGCCTCAACAACAGGAGTAGAAGGCGCAGTTGAAGCAAGGGACTTAGCTACTGAGGTACGACCTTGGTGGTAACTTCCTCCCCAACATCAGGGGCCTCGGTATCCATTGTGGTCTCCTCTTTCTCAGCCTGCTCCTCTATTGTTACTATCTCCTCCAAGGCCATGAAGGCCTCGAGATCCGAGAGCACCAAGTTAGGATGCAACCTTCGGAAGATCTTCAAATAGTGACTCCGAGCAATGGAGTATATTAGGAGCCGATCCTCCTAAAAAATTTGGGAGTCCTTGAAAGCCTCCACTACCCGGGCCCCTTCACCTTCTTGCTTCCTTGTGAAGTCAGTTTTCTCTTTATCCAACTCAGCCTAAAGCCGAGTATTCTCCGCCTCGACTGAGGCCTTCTTTAGCTCTAGCTGCTCCTTCGCTTCATAAAGCTAGGAAAATCGTTGCTCCAACAACTCGTAGCGCATCCCGAATTCTTGAGCTTTCTTGGCATGGTCCCGAACTTCTCCCTCTAGTTACTTATTGCGGTCCTGGAGGGTTATGATCACCTTACCTTTCTCGGCGGAGTGGCTCTCAACAGTTTTCACATTTTCTTGCTCAGCCTTCACCGACTCCCTAGCCTTAGTGATTTGGCGGTTCTTCTCCCGAAGGAGTTGTCTGACCTTAGCAAATGATACCCACAGAAAACAAATGAAGCCAAAACAAACATGAAGGAAAAAGAAGCATATATATATATATATATATATATATATATATATATATATAGAGAGAGAGAGAGAGAGAGAGAGAGAGGAATGCTCACCTGGGCACTTCTCTCACGAGAGACTCATGAGCACTTTTTCATGGCTCATCGCACGTGATGTAAGCCCAAAATCTGAGCCATCCATGTGATGCAGCACCCCAAAAAACCCCTAGGGCCCATCTTTCAACCTGATCCAAAACTCTGGTGGGCCGCAGCAGAAAGCAAGAGGCAAATCAAGGGAGGAAACTGTTTCTTTCTTTCATGGCCCACCAAAGTTCTGGAACAAGTTGAAAGATGGGCCCTAAGAGTTTTTTGGGGTGCTGCATCACATGGACGGCTCAGATTTTGGGCTCACATCATTTGTGATGAGCCAAGAAAAGGTGTTCACGAGTTCTCTCAAGAGAAGTGTGCAGGTGAGCATTTCTCTCTCTCTCTCTCTCTCTCTCTCTCTCTTTATATATATATATATATATATATATATATATATATATATATATAGCCACTCACCTGGACGCTCTTCACCGCCGCTTGCAAAGCAGCGTTCTCAGGCCTTAGCTAGCGCAGAGGCTCCAAATCGTTAGTCTCGATGTTGTCACACATGGACTCACTAATCGGGTGGAGGTGGTCTGGGATTTGAAGACCGTTAGGCCCACCTGCACTCTGGACAAGGGCCGACCCTTGCCCAGATGTAACACCCTGATATTTCGATACTCGGGTGTTAGAATCCTCCACTACAAGAAAAAAGGCCTTTCACCTCAATTCAAAACAGTGGCTAAAAAGGTTAAAAACTGAGGCGAAAGCCTTTAGCCTCAGTTTTGCCTCAGTTACCCAAGTCGAGGCTCCAACCCCTGTGGCTAAAGGCTTTAGCCTCACTTTTAGCAACCGAGGCTAAAAAGGCTTTTATAGCCTCAGTTTTTCAATTGTGGTTAAAAGATTTTTTACCTACAGTTGCCTCGAACTGAGGCTAAATCAAGTTTTTAGCCTCCATTGTTTCCAACCGAAGCTAAATCTATTTTTAACCTCAGTTCTCAACAACTGAGGCTAAAGCCTTTAGTCACCAAAGTTGCAACCTCAGTTTGGATAACTGAGGCTAAAGAGATTTAGCCTCTATTGTCATCAATTAAGGCTAAATCCAATTTTTAACCTCAGTTCTCAATAATTGAGGCTAAATCCAGTTTTTAGCCTTGGTTGATGCCTACAGAGGCTAAATCCATCTTTGGGCTCAATTTCTGCCAACTGAGGCAAATAATATATTTAAGCTTCAGTTACAAACTGAGACTAAAAATGTTTCACCTATTCAATTGTATAATCATTCATTCATTCACATTAAAAAAATGCTCATTTCAATCAATCCGAATAGACACAAACAAAACAAATACAGGTATGAGTGCGACAATAATCTGATAAACGCCTATTTTCTACTGTTAAATTTTTACAGCAATGTACAAAGCTTTCGCACCGATCCCATTGGATGTGTTGTGAGCTTGACCATTGCGTTCACCATCGGCAGATTGGGTTGCTATAGCATCAATGAAGAGTTCGAGCATATAGTTGGGCCACCAATTCCTGTTCCAACAAATCACTCAATATATGCACCCTGGCTGCTAGCTCTTCACACTTGGCCTAGCACAAACAAGAAGCATAACATAAAAATTAGATTTTATCAATTGAAGTTGGCAAGCCATAATTTGGTTATTTCTACATTATTAAACATAGCAATTCAATTCAATAGTGCTTCTAAACACCTTAAACTAGGGCAGTCTAGGCAACCTAAATCATATTACCTAATTCTTTGAAAGTCATATCCCAACGGTAAATCAGTTAAAATAAATAAAGTCACAGTTCAATACAATTTCATTCACTACTCATGGTAGAACTATATCGACCTAGATCAACCGATAATTAATTCTCAAATCACTGCAGTCCAAAAATGAATCAATTCAAATTTGATTTCTAATTCAAGATTTGAGCAAATTAAAGTACATTCCTCAATGTTTAGAAACTTCTCTTGATTAGAAAAAGAAAAATCTTAATTAGGTGGGCCATCTTGAATCATTTGATTCATTTTGGAAGTGCATGAATTAATGGAATTATATGAATTGGAGTATTGCACTAGTCCATCAATGATCAAACTAATGATTGGGAAAGAAATCGCTGCATCAATACAGCCACTGTATCTGATCATGTTGGGTCTAATTATATCGTTGGTTGTCCATTAGGTGTCCAGGCCAATCGAAAACGTTAAGATACAAGTAAACTAACCAATGTAAAATGTCATCGATCCATTTAAATTAAGATCAGAGTTGATTCTGGTATGGGTTAATAGATGAGTGGGCCCCATCTGGTTGCAGAGAAATCATGTGATTTCTGTGCGTGTCTGATTGCATTAGATGCATGGCCCACCTGTATTGTGCATCTTCAATGCTAGATGCTAATAAGCAGGAGATTGAAGAGGTGAAACAGAACAAACAATTAAGAAGAGAAGAATTTTGGTTGTGAGATTCTTGTAAGAAGCAAAATTCAGTAGAGGTATCTGTAGATACAAAAGAAGTTATGATATGGTAAATGCAGAAGTTATGAAGCAGCAATGAGGAAGCTTCTGGGTAAAAGATCAATCCTTGGAAACATGAAATATCTGATCAAGACCAATTGGTGAGTTTGGATCTAGAAATTTGTCTTACAACAACATGTTGTTGAAGGACAAAAGTGAAGTACACGTTTATGTAATGCAAGAAAAACCATTGAAATATTTATTATTATACTGCCACATATGAATGAAATTATTAAGGAAAAACAATTGTTCATTCAACAAGGGTTGTGACAACCTCTTATCTTCAACAAGGTATAGCCACTACCCTTACCGTGTGGGGCCCACCTCTTCATTACTGCAAATCTCACAAAATTGAAATGCCAACCTTTCAAAACACAAAAACAAGAAGATTACTTTCCTGTAATGCTGTAAACAGAACATGCACATGCACACACATGCACCTTTAAGGTCCTGCAGGTAAATAGTTGGACAATAGAGTTATCATCCAACTAGTGTCTAACACGGAATGCATCAGGTGTTAATGACATCAACTCATACAAAAGCCACTGGCTACCATGAAGATTACCTATTACAACAATTTGGGCAATCAACTGATCAGGACATCCTTCATGCATAGATCACCTAGTGCAACAATCTAGGCAATTAACTTATCATAGACTTCTGGGTATCATTCCTTTTAGAATCCATCCGCACGTCTCACATGCTTAATACTGGTCAAAAGCATATAAAGTTATTCAGAAACTTATTATTTATAAATTGGGGTAATAACCCAAATACTCCAAAACAGACAACTAACACAAGCATTTCAACTCAATAACCCAAATACAAAATACCCAAGAAAGACAACATTCTACTTGATATTCTAATTCTGAAATTTCATAGAGCTACATACATGTGCACAACCCATAACTTTAAAACTCAGTGACTCAATTCAAGCTCGAACAACTAAACTTGACTTGATGAGATTTTGAGGTGAGTTAAAGTAAAGCCTGCTGAGTTACTAGATTTACTGGATTTTTTTCTTTCTTTGGCTAAAAAGGTGCTATGGTAAGGCTAGTTGCTGGACTAGAACTAGAGTTCTAGGCATGGACATGGTCATACATGCTTGAGATTCTACCATTCATCAGGCGGCCCCACTGTGTGTGTGCGCCCTGAACAATAATTGATGATAGAATTAGAAGTGTTCCTTGAAGTTGCCCTCATCAGCACATATGGATAAGAATACAAAGGCGATGCATAGTAAGCATTATGGTGACATTCAAGTCCTGCCCTCATCAGCACATATGGATCCCCATGGACTACTTTTAAGTTGCAACAAACAGAGGATTCAATACTACAGACTGCTATCACACTCAGAAAAGCTGCACCAATACTCATTGCAAGTTGCTGCTAAATACTATCAAATATAATGTGTGGTACAACTGCAAACAGAGAAACAACTGTAAATTGCAAAAGATAAAACTCCAATTCTAGTAGATTTTGCAATTAAACTACCAATCCTTGGTAGTCTGCCCAAGTACGAATTTGGTGTTGCACAAGATGGACTGCCCTCATCAGCACTAACATGACACAAACTAAGCAGTGTTTCAATAGCAAAGATAGGGAAAGGCTACAAATGCTGACCATCAAATCGATTTCAATTATAGGCCTCTTGACATAGAAGTTTGACAAGGTAAAAAAACTGGCAAGAGTCTGAAAGGCGTAAAGTAATCTCACGAGAGAGTTTACCAAAACATTAACATGCATGTGAAAAGAAGCCAACAAATATGACGGTTCAAAAATGTTGATGAGTCGCCTGTTTGTGATCCTTGCATTTGTGGCCCACCCAAGGTTTAGAATTTCCTTCTTTTTTTTTTTGGCTAAAATATATATTTTTTAATGGCTTATTACAATCATTATATCAAATATGACATATATACACTAATTTTGGATATGAAAGCTGATTTAGTTAATCAAATCTATGTCCGAAGAATTCTGATGCCCTCCAAATAGAAAATTTGGATTCCAATGCATTTCAACCAAACACAAATGAGGATTCAGAATCACCTTGATTCCAATGTAATTGTGATTTGGATTCCAATGCACTCCAAATCCAAGCTGCCAATGTAGCATGATAAGCATCCTAACATTTTATCCCATGCAAGAACTTTCACAGTGAGGTTAGGTAGAGTTACAAATGGTAGTTAAAAGGGTCATCTTCATACAGGCTCAGTACATGCAAGAGCTAAACTTTGATACTCTGGACAGTGCGATGAATGAACAATACACATAAGAATTACTTAGAAATTGCATATGGGGCAAAAAATTTATGTTTATTTTACTATCTGACGATCAGATTAGTGGACGCATATTTGGACAGTTAAAGATGAAAAATATTCAATGGTCCTATTTAAATAAACAAGCGTCTACTAATCGGATGGTGGGATTGTTAAAAAAAAATGATTTTGGGCCTGTAAATTACAGTGTCTATTCCACAACTTAGCTGGTCTAATTCGAATTAACTGTATAACAGTGTGTACAATTTTTCATTGTCCGCATGCCAACCGCTAGTTAGTGTTGAGAGAAAATTAGGGTTTTGGGTAAGTAAATCTCGCCCACATCCTCTCTATTTATAGAGAAATAAGATGAACCTCAACCATTCAAGCAATGAGCATACCAACAAGGGAATGGATAAAAAAAAACCACATGCAATGAGGATACATTTGAAAATGAATTGATTGAACTGTCCCTAATGGATCAGGTTCCTTTCAGAAGTAGCCCTCCATGAGTTGCAAAACAACATGCAATGAGCATACCAACAAGGGAATGGTGATTTTTCATGGTTTTCTTCCTAAACAAACAGGCCGTAGTAAGCTGGCTAATAGGCAGCTGTGAATTCTTGAGGTTTCTTAGTATTATGAGTGCATCAGATTTATAGCTAAAATAGGCCAAGTGGGTCTCACCAGGTGGACCATACAGCTCAAAAAGGGGGGTTCTAGGTCCAGTCCAGGGGTTCTAAAGTATCGATAAAAAACCGCATCTCCCAGCATGGTGAGACCTAGTGGTGCGCTCAGTTGCATCTATCCCACGTATAATACAAATAGTACCTTGAGATGAAGAACATGGCTATCTTGACCATACTCATGCCTAACCTCACTACAGTTACTAACCATTTGAAAAAGTAAATGGGAATTTCCAAAGAAAGAAACAAACAAACAAACAAAGAAAAAATAAAGAGGCTTAAGATTCGTGCTAATGCTTCAATAAGCAGGTGAACTACATATTACATATTTGCTGCCTCAAAAAACCTGTTTGAAAGAAAAAAAAAAAACTTTTTTTGGCCTCCGGGTTGCCCGAATGTGTATTATGGCTGTCCTCCCCTACCTTTTGTGAATAATACTCATTTCTATTATAAAAAAAAAAGTCAGGTAGCCTTGGCCCATTGCCACCCCTATATAGATCTATAACCTTTTAGCTGCTTAAATCAATGTACATGTGTAATGTTCCACTTAAATCAGTAGAAATTCGAAATATGTATTTCAAATGCCTGACATTACATAAATCAATGATAAATATCAAAATTTTAAATATATAAACCTAAATTACAGCTTAAATCAGTAGGAATCGGATCAAAATCCAACAAAATCTCTTAGAATTGACTAGACATAAGTTGGATTCAGATCAAAACATATAAAATAATCAAAAAAATCAAACCCTAAGTGGAAAATTTTGGAGAAAGGGGGAAGCTCACCTGATTTCCTTTGAAGATGGAAATCTCGAAGAAATGAAGAAAACCCTCGAAACCGGATTGATGAGGATTGGAACAGAAATTCAGCAAAGAAACCCTAGATTGATGATCAATCTATTTACAGAAGGAAAAAAAAGAGAGAGGAAGATTTCGATTGCGATGTGAATCTCGATTGGTTTAGATCGAAGATTTGCAGGATTTCTGAAAAAACGGAAGCCAGTTTTAGAGATTTGAGAGGAAATCTATCCGGAAACTTACTTGTTTTTTGAGAATCGACGAGGAAAAGGAGGAGATGTTTACCAAACCCTAGAATTCGTTTCTTCGCTGCAGTAGCCCTCTCTCTCTCTCTCTCTCTCGATTCTACTTTGCTTCGCGGGTTTTCAGTTCGAGGGATGCGTCGACAAGTGCGCTTTTCTACCACTTGCCTCTCACACGATGTGAAATGCCACGCGTGTGAGAGATCGAATCTGCTCTTGGGTGGGCCACACCCTGTAGCTGATTTCTTTTCACAAAATTAGTAGATTGAATTCTAGTGTGGACCCATACTTATACCTAACAAACGATGGTCTAGAGAAAGTAATCAACGGTTCACATTCAGAATAGATGCGTGGCACATTTGATGATCAGATCATCCTGCATTGATCAGGAATTCAAGAAGTGACCTGCATGATGAGCTTCTTGGATCTCACATGATTATGCATCATTGCCGCGTTTAAGAGGTGAGTGTGTAAAAACACGATTAATCTCCTTGCTTATTACACGTGGCATCGTGTCACATGTATGGAGAGATCGGCCCGCTGATCAGGTGCATACACGAAAAGTCTATCCTTTTGCTGATTTTTTTTTTTAAATTGATGAATTTTTTCGAAATTCTTAATTTTTTAAAATTTATCAAGTTTTATAAAATTATTAATTATTTTCAAAATTATAATTTTATGAAAATTCTCAATTTTTTTAAGATTCTCAATTTTTTTAAAATCTCATTTTTTTTTATATTCTCAATTTAATAGAATTTATTAATTTTTGAAGCAAAATAATGAACTTTTAATCTCAGTTTCTAATTAACTGAGGAAAAATAGTATGCTTTTCGGCTCAATTTTATATCAAATGAGATAAAATGGTAGACTTTTAGCCTCCATTTTCTTATAAGGGAGGCAAAATGGTATACTTTTAGCCTCATTTTCTCACAAGTGAGGCAAAATGTTAGACTTTTAGCCTCAGTTTTTTACCAACCGAGGCAAAATGTTAGACTTTTAGCCTCATTTTCTCACAAGTGAGGCAAAATGGTAGACTTTTAGCCTCAGTTTTTTAACAACTGTGGCAAAAAGTTAAACATTTAGCCTCATTTTCTCACAAGTGACGCAAAATGGTAGACTTTTAGCCTCATTTCCTCACAAGTGAGGTAAAATGGTAGACTTTTAAGCCTCAATTTTTTACCGAGGCAAAATGTTAGACTTTTAACCTTATTTTCTCACAAGTAAGGCAAAATGTTAGACTTTTAGCCTCCTTTACTCACAAGTGAGGCAAAATGGTAAACTTTTAGCCTCAGTTTCTAACGAACCAAGGCAAAATGGTAGACTTTGAGCCTCATTTTCATAATGGAGGCAAAATGGTAAACTTTTAGCCTCAATTTCTAACCAAATGAAGCAAAATGGTAAACTTTTAGCCTCAGTTTCTGACCAACCGAGGTAAAATGATAGACTTTTAGCCTCATTTTCTCATAACTGAGGCAAAATGGTAGACTTTTAGCCTCGATTTCTAACCAAATAAGACAAAATGGTAAACTTTTAGCCCTAGTTTCTAACCAACCGAAGCAAAATGGTAGACTTTTAGCCTCATTTTATCAATAATTGAAGCAAAATGGTAGACTTTTGGTCACACTTTTTCACAATTGAAGCAAAATGGTAGACTTTTAGCCTCAGTTTTCTCACCAATTGAGACAAAATGGTAGACTTGTGGTCACACTTTTTAGCAACTGAGGCTAAAAAGCATATTTAGACTCTGTTTTTTGAATTGAGGCTAAAAAAAGTGTGGCTAAAGGCCTATTTTCTTGTAGTGCTCATAAGATGCAATGTGAAATTTACTTAGTTATTTTATTTATTTATGCCAACACAAACACACATCTGCTTTAACCTTGAGAGTTTAGTTGGAATACGAAACCTTGCTCCAATAAGATGAATCAAACCATCAAACCTTGGATCGAAGGATCCACCTTCAGTTCAAGCCACAACTCAGACAAACCAACCTAACCCTTAGTCACCATTGTTAACCATTGGATTACTTGGACAGTCATTGATTTTCATCCTAATCGACCTAGGAACACTTAAAACCACTCCAGATCCGATTTGGGCATGATCAACCGTTGGATCATCTAAAAAAATTCATAAACGGACCCAAATCCATGATATATGGTCCACCTGAGATTCGAGTCTGCCTGATTTTTGGTGCACAGACCTAACTAGACTGGTGGAATGGGATGAGCGGCGTGGATTTACCCAATCAGTGCTGTGGGTCCCAGCTACGTGAAATGCGTGTGCACAACGCGGTTGCACCCACTGCGTGCCGTACCAGGGAACCCGGTTAGTCGAGCAACGACTCGACTCTTTCCGAAATCGGAAGGAGTCTACCTTCCTTTAGAAATTCCCGGTCGCGGATGCTGGTATCGGGTGAGCTGTCCGTCAATCATGGCCCACCTCCGTGGCCAGTGCCGATGATCTAGACCGTCCATCGGGTGCACAGGTCAGCAAGGTCTGGACCCTAGCTGGCCTTCTCTGCCCATACACATGTGTGAACCATCAACAAGGGCCCAAGCAGGGCCGTGTGTGGCTGACTGATCAAAACCTACTGCACATGGACCACCAGAGCCTTGGAAGTTGGAACTGCCTGGCCTTTGGTTCAGGGTCCTAAGTGGACTAGTGGGTCATGATGGTTGGTGTGGATGTCATTAAACATCCCTGTGGGCCCCGAAATTGGGCTGGACGAGTGCTGAGCCGTCAAACGCTGGACATGCACCGGATTCGGAATCCCGAAATAGGAAGAGTCCTTCTTCCTTTCACGTTCCAGCGCTGGCGTTGTGTTTGTAGGGGGTGGTTGACGACGACTGTGGCCCTCCATCACAGTCGTCCGTCTAATCCAGTCCGTCCATCAGATTTGGGTTGGACTTCCGAACAAACCCTCCAAGCCTCATGTGCCCATGCTCAAGTGCGAACGCATAACACACGGTCGAACAGAGACGTGCGCAGCTGTGTTACCATAAATGGAAACCTGCCTTCCTCGCCACGTTGGCGATCCAAACCGCCATCCTCCATCTCATCTCCACCCTTCATTTGAAGTTAATCCCCGTCGTCCAAACTAGGGCATCTCGCGTTGGAGGCAAGATCTTGGGCGCTCTATCTCGTAGCGGGAGATTCTGCCCACGGTGGAAATTCTTGTGAAACGAATAAAGGCCGCTGATCTCTCTCCATGGTGGGCCCCTTGACGTGATCAAAGACATTGGGTAGGTGTCCAATTACCTAATGTACACACCTATGGGGTCCGATCAGAGCCATGTATGCAGGATGAGTTGAGATCTCAAAAGTTCATAACTTTTGTGTAAGAGGTTGAGGTGAACTCACCCTTTGATCACTGCCATCTGATCTGATCCAGAGGGCCCCGATGGCTATAAAAGATCTTTTTCATTTTTAGGAAGGTGTTAAAACTAGAAAAATCATGCTCGTCGGTAGTTTTTCCTGTGTTTCATTATTCTGGGGGGAATTCTGAGTATAGAGACATTCATAGACAATCATAAGCAATCACCAAGTGTACACAAGAGAGATATTGCAAGGCGAATTTTATTCCAGAGATTCTGAGATCTTTTACATTCCAGGCTGTGATATTGGTCACGAGCCTTTAATTACATTAATAGGTTGATCATCCTTCATTAGATGGCAAAAGACTAATCCGCCAGGGGATTATGGTCTTGAGTTCATGGTCATATAGACCTATTTGTTTTCTTGTTATGAACTGAGCTACATTTCTTAGACAAGTCGGATGTCTATGTCCCATTTTCTTTCAGATTGTCCGGGTTGAAGGACTGTTAGGATTCGAGTGGTGCAACTCTGGGCCGTTGGCCTCTAGAATACACGAGCATCGAACGTTGGTCAGCACGACCCAAGGCCCAGCGCCCATATTTTTATAACGGGTAACCTTAGAAAGGCACTCCGCAACTTCCTGAATGAGGTTTTTAATCGAGTGGCATAACTCTAGACCATTAGCCTCTAGAATACACAAGCATCAAAATATTGGTCGGCATAACCCAAGGCTCGTGCCCGTATTTTTATGACGGGTGGCCTTAGGAGAGCACTCTGCAACTGCCTCATCAGCTCAACCGACAGACCCATTGTCGATGGGTAGGGCATCAACTGTTTTTTTCATAATGGCAATCCATAGCAGGATGTTTCAAGCTTTGTTAGAACTCTTTTATTTATGGTTTCTTGTGGTAACCATAATCCCTTGGGTTTAGCCTCAGACCTTTATCCGGGATGAATGGAGCTTTGTACAGTAAAGTAAACGTGTTTCTCCTGGAGTTGGGCACTCGTCTTCGAAAACATTCTTTCTTCTGAGTATTTTTCAATGATCTATTTGAGATCGAATAGGCTATATCGAGCCAAGATCCTTTGAGGATTCCAATCCAATGGGCTGGATTGGTCGTTTTCAATGCCTGCAAGTGGCTAAGTGTCGGGTCCGATGGATGCCCACACATGCCTATTTATGATGAATGATGGGGATCAGTGCCCCATAGATGTTTAACTCAGCTGTTTCATAGCGTAAGCACTTTAGCTTTGCCTCAGCGTCTTTGAGATCGCAACTTGATTTCATTTGGCATTAGTCAGTTGCCGAGCCAACAGGGACACTTCCCAGGGTTGAAAACTGACTAAGTAGTAGACCTGTTTACGGTCTAATCAGGGTATTCGGTGAACATCATTGATAACCGACTTTGAACAGGGGTGGATTGTAAGACCCGTACCCCAATTAACAGACCGTACATTTAGTTTTCGATGTCGGTACATCCCGGACTGACCAGATCGACGATCTCTAATCACAACCATATTTTAGCATCGCAACGACCCAAGACTTGTACCCTTGCTGACAGCGCGGGCGCCACGATTCCAACGCCGCGCAGCACGCTCTGTTTCGATACCCAGTTCGAAAGATGCATTCATGTGGGTAAATCAAGGTGAGCCACGCTACATATGCATGGTGTGGGCCCCACTTGCACAAATCTTAAGGTTGTCTCATCAATCAATCAAATATCCCATCAATCAATCAAGCATCACATCAGTCAATCAAATGTCCCATCAATTACATCCCTCTCTCCCCAAAAGTCAACTAAGCCCATACCTAAGCCACTCCCCCTCATAAATGCTCCATTTCATTTCTACCCCTCACTCTCTTTCAAAATTTCAGTCCATATCCCCAAATCACCTACCACAAAAGGGGCATACGTATGGCCTCTCCCCATTTCCATTTTTTAGAGAGAGAGAGAAGATTAAGAAAAGAAGAGATTAAAGAAAGAGTATTTGTGAGCTTAAGTGATTAAAGGAGGAGATCCACCCCATCGAGCCGTCCGATCGAACTATCCGACCCGATCCGACCGTTTAACGTCAGTTGTGAGTGCATCCCTTTCCCCTAGGTTTCGTGTAGAAGCAAGGGATCGAGTGAGGCACACCATTTTGATGGTGTGGATGTCACTTGATTACTCGTTTAAGGAGATGGGTGGGCCACATATGTGGACCCCACCTAAGTGTAATGTATCCACGTACTTCAACCATCTTGCTGGATCATTGAGGACAAAAGTGCAAGATGAGGCTTGAAGTTTGTGTGTTTTATTTACGTTGTTTACACATTTTGGGAGGCCACACTTACGGACCCCGCCTTGATGCATGTTCTAATCCATACCATCCATTTGTTTTGCCTATACCATTTTAGGCATTGGCCACAAAAATCAGCCGAATCTAAATTTCAGGTGGGCCGCACCATAGAAAATAGTAGTAACAATGGTGCCTATTGTTGGAACCTTTTTAGGCCCACCATGATGGTTTTACAACACGAAAACTGACCAAGCTAGGGCTTATTAGACCAACCATTAGCTGGCCTACACGGTGGATGGACTGGATTTCTCTAATGGACCCCACCCTCCTTGTTTATTCAAAAATAAAATATAAATAGTAAAGAAGTAAAGAAAGTAAGAGAGAGGAAGCTTGCTGTGACGTAAAGTGGTTTTGGGCTTGAAAAATGGCCCCACGCGTGGAACCACTATGTTACATCCACGCCGTCCATCTATCTCTCCATAACATTTTAGGCCAGGGGCCGAAAAATGAAGAAGATTCAAATCTCAAGTGGGTCATGCCGGAAGAAACAATACAGACCGTTAAAACCTTTCCAAGGCCCACTATCATGTTTTTGTACAACAAAACCTACCCAAATCAGAGCTCGTTAGGCCCACATTAAGCTGGTCAATCTGATGGACGAATTGGATTTCCCATGTGGGCCCCACCATGTAGGGAAAACAAAAAAAAGAAAAAGAAAAAGAAAAGAAAAGAAAAGAGAGCCGCTGGACAAACAGCGTCCAGAGGAACGTTGCTGCCCAGCAGCGTGAGGGCGTAAGCCCCTTTAGGGCGTTAACCAGAGGGCCCCACTCGGGAACCCCACCATGATGTATTGGTTTTATCCAAACCGTCCATCTGCTTTTCCAGATCATTTTAGGACGCGGGCCCAAGAATGAGGCATATCCAAGCCTCAGGTGGGCCACACCACAGAGAACAGTGGAATAGTGACGTTCACCATTAAAACTTCCCAGGGCCCATCTGCGATGTTTATTTGCCGCCCAATCTGGGCAAGGTCACACATGACCTGCTCTCTGGCCACACGTGGCCAGGATGAAGGCAGAATACAAATATCAACTTGATCCGGAACTCGTAGGGACCACACAGTGGGCGCTGCTTGGCAGCGTGCCAAGGTACGCTGTCCAAGCAGGGCCTAAGTCGTGCGGCCCAACTTGATGTATTTTTTTAATCTTCATCGTCCATATGTTTCCCCGGATCATTTTAGGCCAAGGGCCAAAAAATGAATAAGATCTAAATCTCTAGTGGGCCATGCCTTTAGAAACAATGCCCACTGTTGATATCTTTCTAAGGTCCGCCTTAATGATTTCAGACCATCTAAAATGCCAAAACCAGATCTCCTTAGGCCTTTTTTGGGTTGGACAATCTGATGGATGGATTGGATTGTCCACTAGTGGGCCCAACTTGTTGATTATATAAATAATATAAAAAAAAGAAAGAAAGATATATACATATAAAATATACTTTGCTAGAGCCGCTGCCCAGCAACGTTGGGGCGGATAGCCCAATTTGGGCGTGAGCTGGTTGTCCACTCGTGGGACCTACTATATTGTATATATTTCATCCATGATGTCCATCCGATTCTTCAAATCATTCTAGGGAGTATTTCCAAAAGTGAGATGGATCTAGATGCCAGATGGACCACACCATGAGAAACAGTTGGGACAGAAATGCCCACCATTGAGACTTTCATATGGCCCACCATGATGTTTTCTTGCCATCCAATCCTATTGATGAGGTCACACAGACTTGTATGAAGGGACCACACAATATCATCTTGATCCATAGATCGTGTGGGCCCCACCATGAGAAATAGTGGAGATTGAACGGCTACCATCGAATCCCTCCTAAGGCACACCTTGATGTTTGTTTGCCATCCGAACCTGTGTCACAGGTCTGGATGAAGGGGAAAACATAAATACCAACTTGATTCAAAACTTCCTAGGCACCACTCTTTGGGCAGCGTGCTTAGGCATGCTGACCCAGCAGGTGGCCCAACCCCATGGGTCCCCCGTGATGCATGTGTTTGATACAGGCCATCCTCTCTTAGGCCCACCTATTATGTATATGTTTTATCCATTCCACCCATTTGTCTTTGCATATCATTTGAGGCTGTGGACCGCCCCAAGATGAGATAAATCCAATCTCAAGTGGACCAATGGCAGAGAACAATTGGGTCAGGTCGGGACCCAACCATGGGGCTGTGTATGATGCCCACTATGATGTGTATGTCTAGCCGTACATTAAGACTGCATTAATTTTGTGCTTGATCCAAACCATCCAAATGAATGGACCCTAGCATGTTATGTACATGATGGCCTTGGGACCACCTTAGTGTACGTGTTCGAATGACCGCGTTGTCCATCCCGTGGATCCACCTTAATGATTAGTTGTGTAAACCCTTGTTGAAAGGTCATATAGATATGGATGCATGGGAATTCCTAAAGTTCGCGTGAACCAAATCATAGGGCTACCTCCTTAACTCACCCTATTGAACCATCTTGTCAATTCACCTTGTTAACTCACCATGTTGACCTACCTTGTCAACCTGCCTTATTGACTCACCTTATTGACTCACCATGTTGACTGATCCGGGTAACTCAGCTTGTTGTATACACATATGACTCACCCCTCCTACCCTTGTACCCAACTATAAAGACTACCATGTCATGTATATCCCATCCACACCGTCTGTTTACCTTTAGGACGAGTGTGGGGTCCATCCTTGACATTAGTAGGTCATCTAGGTCATCAATTATATGGAGCCTATCTTGATGTATGGGTTGGATCCGTCATCCTTCTTCGCACCCCATTGTGTTGTCCATCTACCCTAAGACTATCCAATCACTTATGTTCCATTGTCATGTTGTTTATCTGTCTTGCAGCCCATCCTACGTTAGTGTCTCGCATTTATGTTGTTCTTTTTATGAACCAATTGTTAATGTATATCCCAACTGTACTACCGCACTATGGGTCTCGACATGATTTTGGGTATTCTACTCTTGCCGCTCAATTAGGTTCTACCTTTGATGTGTGAGTAGTGTATTCAATCATTTTCTTTCCGTTTGGGTTATCTGAATGTTGAAGGTTAATCCACACCGTTTAATTATTAGGACCATCTGTGCTGTTGTATACCATCCATTTAGGGTCCTATCTCTTTGTGTTTGCTTGTGTTATAAGTGAATTATTTTTTATGATGTTTTTAGTATGTCTGCTGCCACACGTAGTATTGTTTGGAATACTCCTATGCGATCTATATACTATATGCTTCGACGACCACCATGCATGTGTAATAAGTATGCATCCTGAATCACCATTGTTAGTTGGGGACCACTAGGGCATAAACGCATTCATAAAGCATTCGAGATGTAATCCCGCAAATATAATTCACGTGCTCTTTATCACAAACCTCCCCAATAGGTATGGGACTATTCGAGGACAAGAATCTATCATCTTGACTTACACTATATGGTAGGAATAACTTCGCATACCTTGTAGCCCTTGGTGCGAGATTCTCTGGCTAGCGACATCCTGCACTATGACTCGATCATTCATATGTGTCCCCTCATCTTAATCATATCTCAAATAGGATGGACTAGATTGATTTATTGCCATCGTGGTAGATTGACTACTTGTTGGCACTCATACTGTATACTTGACTCATGCATCATGAATGCTTGGCTCATCTGATTGTCTTGTATCAACCGGCCATAGCGGTCGCAATTGTCGTGCAGTTCATTACCAGTTGACGGTGACATAGTATTTGAGACCGTATAGTTTTATGGTGCTCTTTGGAGACTTGCACAGGCACGTCATCCCACGTTTGTATGCATGGTTACATTTCGCACCGTCTGCTTGTGCCGCACATAGCATGGTTACGACGTTGCAACCACAGCTCCATCGTGGTTTGCAGAACACCGGAAATATGTGATCTTTAAACTGGATGACAAAGATGTCCCTGGGTGAAAGTCCTTGATCCCGTTGGTACCAAGGTGGGTGCCCCAGTCAAGGACCGGGTGGTTTAATCATACACCAGTATGCCGAATATCAGACAGCGGTGTTTTCCACTGTACGTGATCAGTTTGGAAGGAGGTCTGACCTAACCTGCCGGAAGAGTGTTGGCAAAGTGGGTTGAGTTTGACCAGTTATGAGTAAGTCCGCTATTGCACCAAATAAGCTTTGGCATTCTACTGGTGAGTAGTGAGGTTTGTGAGACCCCGGTGATGTTCCGTTTCAGAGATGGTATTGATATCAATGATATGAATGATGTTCTGTATGGTGTTGGACGGTCCTGACGTGGGCGGGTGTGATGTGGGCGGGGCTGTAAGCCTGAGCGAGCTACCAGTTCCGAGTCCTGCATTGCTTAGGCAATCGTGTTATGACTGTTCGTATCTGGACCACTATCTGAGAGGTGGTGATTTGCATACATGCATTGGATCATTGTATGTGACATTAGGCCCTGTAGGCAATCGCATAGTATGAGTATATAGCCTTGATAGGCTGGTTACCTGTATTGCATGCTTGCATAGCCGTGGTAGAATGGTTATTCACATCACATGATCGTGTAGCCTAATCAAGCTAAGTTTTGGTTTAAATTTCTCATCATGCTTTACTGCTTACTCTGATATTTATCTTGCTTATCATACGCATTGCGCACGCACACACGCACTCACAAAGCTTCGTTGGAAACTTATGCGCGTTTGTTACGATGCAAGTTATACCAGAGTGTATCAGCAACGTTGAGTTGGAGCTGGGAGTGCAGTAACAGGAGGTGTCGGATTGTGCACAGTTTTTATATTTACGCATTGTGTATTTACCTTTCAATACTATATGTAAACGAAATGAGTTAGTGGAAATATTGTGATTGTCTTTGATGGTACTCATATGGTGATGCTCATGTTTAAAAAAAAAATCAGACCTTAAAATCCTCCTTGTGGTATCCCAGGATTGAAACCTAGCGTGTGGGGTTAGGATCCGAGATCGGGGTACTACGGAGGCTGCCACCTCTGAATTCGGGTTACGGCGAATGGACATCGAGAACCGAATTTGGGGCGTGACAGGATTATGTCCACGAGGGTCGCAGTGTGATCGCATTTCGATTCGCTTAGCATAAGTTGATTTCCGAGCAAACAGGGCACTTCCCAGGGTTGAAATTGACTAAGTATTGGGCCTGCTGACCGCTAAATTAGGGTATTCGGGGTTCTTGAGTTTCGATAACCTCGTTGCAGTGCATGATTATGATGTATCATGTCATAAAGAAGAAAAGTTTCCCTCTCGAGCTTGGTCCAATTTCACCCCATTCTCCTTTGTTTCGGCCATTTTTTGCTCTTTCGGGAGGATTTCCGGAGTTGCCAAATTGGCTAAGTTTTGATTATTTTTTATCAAAATACTGATTTGGGCAATTTATCATTGACGTTGGAGAATCTGATCCGGGGGATGGAAAGATCTCACTAGTGTGCATCTAAGAGAAGTGATTTGATCAAAATCCAATCCCGGACGAAGGCGGGCCGCACGATGGAAGGTCCACCACTCCCATCAGCGTCCGAGCTCATGGGGGTGGGGGGGGGGGGGGGGGGGTGCTGGCAACAGTTGGTGGGCGCATATGGTTGGGAGGTGGGCGATGTACCCATCTCCCGGGTGCATGTGCCCCACTTTGTACAAAAAAAAGGATGGAAGGCAAGGGTCTCGGGCGCATGTCACTTTGGAAATGCACCCAAGCCTCACTGGTGGGTGCATGTGATGTCTGGACTTAGTGGATTCTCCACATTTTTCGGCCCCAGAAAGAGTGGGCGCATGTGGTTTCCGAACTCAGTGATTTTTGCCTTTCCTAGCGAGAGAAAGCCGGCGCATGTGCCTTTGCAGAGTGGGGAAAGTCCCAGCACTTAGAAAATTTCTAGGATTTCTCCCCTACACTTGGTTTCGACGGGGAAAATCCCTTTCCGGCGAGGGATACCTATCCGACGGTAGTGCAATTTTGGGTTCCAGCGAGAAAATCCTTTTCCGGCGAGGGAAACTAATCCGAAGAGGACATCCGGCGAGGGATTATGGAGCGGGCACATGTACCTCTTGCATCACTCTGAGGTCAGAAGAAGGTGATGTCATTTAATGTCATCACGTGGCCCTGCTATTTATAGCAGTGCAATCGGGTTCGTGTTCGGGTCCGACCCGACAGGTATTTCCCGGCGCATGTGTTTCTGGAGCGTTTCCCGGAGCATGTGCTGGGGGAAAGTGCTGAGCGCAAGGGTCCGGGCACATGTCATTTCAGGCCAAGCGCATGTGTTTTCATGCTGAGCGCATGTCATCTCCGGCGGATTTTCCGGGCAGTTTCCGGGAAGTTGTCCGAATCATTTTCTTTCGATCATATCTTACGGGCGCATGTGGTGGAAGGCCGGGCGCATGTCCCTCTTGGGAATTCTCACTTTTTCCACTACTTAGCCAAATTTCAAAATTTTGGACTTTTGTGAGAGAGAAAATTCCCAGACTTAGAATATTTCAGGATTTTAGGCTCCGATAGGAAACCTCCAAAGGACAGCTACCTTTTCTGGGGATGCGGTCACTATCGCCAAGCCACTTCTAGGCTAGGATGGACCTCCTGAATAAATGGGATGGGGTGTGGAGGTCCAGGTATTGCAAAATTTGGTATTTCCTTCCTAATTTGGAGCCTCCGGGTCGGCTCGTCATATAGGAACGTTGTTCGGGGGAGCACGCACATGGAAATACGTATCGCATGGACTTCAAATTTGCTATTTAAGGGTTTTGGGGCACTCCGGATCATTTGGCGTTCGTACGGATGTCCGATTCCACTCTAAAATGGTAGCTGCAGGCTTACAGACCCTTTTTTGTTAACTTTAGGCAGGGATGAAACGCATTTCGAGGTACGCAGGTAAAGATACGCACCGCATGACTTTAAAACTTACAGGTTAAGGGTTTTAGGACATTCTGGATCATTTGGCGATTCTGCTCCGAAATGCCATTTACGAATTTTGGTCGCTATCGAGTGGTTAGGGTTGCACTGGCATTTTCTAGATTTTTTCGGTCTCAAAAATTGATTCAAATCATCGTAGATGGACCACGGGCTATTATTTTATCATGGGTGTAAATTTGAGCCCCAACAGTAGGGATCTCATAGCCCTAAACCCTAGGTGCGGGAGCAGGTAGGAAGAGAGAGAGAGAGAGAGAGAGAGAGAGAGAGAGAGAGTTTCTCTCGTTGGCTGCCGGACCAGCTGTCTCTGGCCGACCGAAAACAGTATGGGAGAGAGGGAGAAAGATAAAAGAAAGGAAAAGAAAATGGAGAGTGGGTGTGCGTGTGCATGTGCAGCGCCACCACCTCTGGTGTGCCGATACTATCCAAAGGTTGTTTCCTTTTGGTGTGTGACCCATCCAGTCAGGCCATCTGGAGGCCGCTAGTTCGTCAACTCAAGGTTCGGGTTCTTTCAGCCAAGCCTCTCAAACAACCAGCCATAGAAGGATCCCCAACACTTCAAACCAACTCATTGAGCCAGCAAGTGTTAAGCTATGAATATTACATATTCTAACCCCTTTTCATCATCACATTATGCATGGTTTTTATGTTTAAAGACTAATTTAATACATGTTTTTGTGATTGTAGGAATGAAAGAGAGACTTCACCAATTCATGGTTAAAAGAGTCACTTTGTATGCATTGAAGATCAATAGAACAAGTGCTAAAAGGTGAGGAAAGAAGAAAAAAAAAAGAGAAAAAAAAAGAAGAAAATATGAAAAAATATCTCCAAGACTTGTCCCAAGACCTGTCCTAAGACCGGTCGCCAGACAGGTCTACACTAGTCCAGAAATACAATTCTTGCTGCATTGTTTTTGTGATTCTTAGACCAGTCGCCAGACCGGTCGCTAGACCGGTCTAAGGTGCTCCATAAACTCCGATTTTCAATTCCAAGTTTCCAAATTGCGGAAGGACTCCGAGAATTCTCAAAGTTTCCAAGTTGGCATGGGATTTCTCTTATAAAAGGCCACCTCCACTCCCTTCCTAAGGCATTTAGCAACGTGGGGAGCAAAGAGATTAAGACCTAGGAGGCTTCCTAGCCTCTTACAACTAGTTTTCTTCTTCTAGTTCTAGTTTCTAGTTTTTAATGCTTTCTTTTAGCTAACCTCTTAACTAGATCTAAGAGGTGAAGTTAGTAGTTTGTTTCAATGCTTTAATTTATTTTTTTAAGTACCATTTACTTATTTATAGATTTTCAAGTTCTAGTTTGAATAAAGTTTAAATTTTTAGAAGTTTTATAAGAGTTTGTGTACTCTGGACATGAGTTCCTTGCAATTCTCTGAGATTACCATGATTGGGCTGGTTGAATTCGAATTGTAGTAACCCTTAAGCATGTCATAGTCTCTTGGCATGGCTGTTACTCTGAAGGCTACAAGTTCAAGTTCTAGGTGCTTTATTAAAACTAGAAATCTGATTTTCATTTTTAAGTGGGACTGTTTGTGCTTGAATGTTATATCCTCCAATTAGATGAGAGATAGGACTTTGATTCTAATTGTGTTGTGCTTGGATGAATAAATTGGTATTAAACTACTACAAGTGGATTCTTGATGCTCTAGTTCTTCTGATTTTCAGATTTTCCTATTTTATGTGAAAAATTATTTTCATAAACTTCTTAGATTCTAGTTATTAGAGTAGTTGTAATTTTTATCTCTTTCCCTGTGGATTGACCTCGGTCTTACCGAGAATTATTACTACATTGCAGCCTTGCACTTGAGGCGAGCGAACAGCAAGTTGGGTTGGGAGGCGGTTAACCACCTAATGCTATGCCGGGAGTAGAGGTGGACACAAACCAAGCCAGCTCGAAAGCTCAGCTCGGATTGGTTCGAAAAAGCTCGACTTGGATTGGTTCGAATGGAAGTTCAAACCAAACCAAGCCTCTGAGTCAAGCTCGTTTGAAAAAACAAACCAAACTCAAACTAGGGCAGTTCCGGCTCGGCTCGGCTCGGCTCAAAGCTCGATTTGATTCGGCTCAGTTTGATTCGGCTTGTTTCCTGTGGTGTGATCCACTTGAGCTTTGGATATGATTCCATTTTGGGATCATGTCCTAAAATGATATGTAAAACAGATGGATGACATGGATAATTCATAATACATATACATGATGACATGGATAATACATAATACATAATAAATATACACAATGACATGGATAATACATCATACATATACATGAATGCACACTGTTTCCTTGCACTTGTAAAATTATGCTTGTGTACTTTTGTTTGGAAAATACTCTTACATGTCTATTTTGAAGGTGCACTCTTTTGGAGGATGTTAAACATCATATAGTAAGATATGTTTGTACTTTTTTTTCTAACTTTTTAAATTCTTTTCTATTTAAGTGAATAAGAAAAAAAAAGAGCCACTGTCTGTTTGAACTCGGTCCAGCTTGGTTCGAAATTTTCAACCAAGCCGATCCCGGCTCGAACTAAATTTTTCTAGAGCAAACCAAACTCGGGCCACATGGGTCGGCCCGAAACCCAAACCAAATCGATCCACAAACTGCGGTGGTCCAAAAACAAACCAAACCAAACTAGGGCTAACTCGGCTCTGCCCGGATCGTTGCCCACCTCTAGCTGGGAGGTATCATTGAGCAGCATCCAACCTTAAGTTTCACATTTAAAACTTTTTCAGTTAAGCTATGTTAACATGTGGTTAGATTCGTTGTAGGTTCGGACTCGAATAAGCTCATGAGCTCCGATTGGCTCTAAAAACTGAACTCTATCAGCTGATCTATAGTCTTCAGTAGCCCTATCAGATTTGGGCTCAACTCCGAGGTGGCAGAACTCCAGTCGTCTAGGTGATGGCCCCTAACTAAGTAAATCCAATTATGTGGGATTAATGTGTGTTTGAAGGGCTGTTGTAACTGACCTTTGATCTTGTTCGGTCGGTTTGTATAGAATTGGTGATAGTTGAATTCAATCCTATTTAAGAGCACATCTCCTATTAGAATTGAGGTCACACCCAAATTCACAGGTAATAAATCTCTCAACCCAAACTAAACTACTGATTTAGTGCAACTGTAGGGTTGGTATGTGACTAAGTGTTAGCTGATGTAGGTCCTTGAGTTATTTTCCAAAAAGAAACTCCATACTTAAGATTCATCCAAGATAAGAGAGCTCCACTTAAGAGGTGATGATTCCTCCCCTTGGGCTTCCACCCACTTGTTGGTCATGTTATAATTTAAGTTGAAATTAATACGTAAGAATGCTCAAGGATTAATCAAATTAATACATGATTAGTTATAACATGCTCAATTGCTTATTCAAGTTAGAACATGATCAGTTATAACATGCTCAATTGCTTATTCAAGTTAGAACATGATTAGTTGTAACATGCTTAGTTGATTAATCAATTGATATTTACACAGAATAATGGAATATGTATGAATAGTGCCTCTTGTGGAAACATGCATGGAAGTTACTTTGCTTAATTTCATTCTCAACATAATAAACTACTATAAAACTATGGATTGTTGGCGTGAAGCATGCTCTTGAAAGTGACCTATATTAGTGGCCACAAAGAGACTTGGAAATTGAATAGTATATGAGGGTTGGAAAGGACCTTGAGAGGTCCATGATGAGAATTAATGAATATTGGATGGTTTAATGCGACAAGTACACGTTGTCTTGAAAGGGCCACTAGTCCAAGGAATTTAACATAATTGGTTTGTGTGTGAATGGACTAATAAAGGTCGGCTTAACCATGCATTCATGGCATATGTGCATATTGGTGGTAATCTGGTAGCTGTGAGCACGTACTTATGTATTTTCGTTGGCTCCAGTCCACCATTAATGGATAAGTTTGTGGAAGTTAATCATTGTGAGCACGTACCCTCAGGTATTTCCGTTGGTGATTAACTATTGGGAGTTGTATGTGGATGTGCATTCTACGGTTCCAGCTGGATGAGCATCCCTAGGTCTGAGGGCGCATGTGCATGCATCCATGCATTTAACTAAGATTCTTACTTGTATGTTTGTACTTGGAATACTTAAACTATGCTTGCCTTACAACATTGGTGAGTAATCCTGAGGGGACCTCACACTAAGTTGGCCACTTATGTCTTGGAATATCAATTGTACAGATGATACAGGAATGATGGTGGAGAATGAAAAGCTTGGAGTTGCTCTTGATGACACTCTTGCTGAGGAGGGTGTGGAGTATGCTGAAGAGGAGTCCTACCTCGATGTGGCTGAGCTCTACGAGCTCAATCAGTAGATTAGAAGTTTTTTTATCATTTCCTTTTAGACACTTGATGCTTTGGGTTTGTACCGAGTCCCAGATGGGTGGACTCATAACTATTTATATTTATGCTTATGTGTGGGTGTTAGTTTTACCTTCATGGTATTATTATCTTTCGCATTTATGGTGCCTACTATTCAGATTGTGAATGTGAAAACCTAATCCAACGGGAAACCACGTGTATATGTGACACTTTCTCCCTAAATTAACACTCGGGTTTTCATGGCATCGGTTCATACCCGAGCCATGAAAATCGGGGCGTTACACCAGAAGAATAGGGGACTCGAGCATTCCTCTGCCTGCGGTCTCGAGATAAAGTTGCCCTAGCTCTGTCCTTCGGGGGGGGGGGGGGGGGGGGGGGCCTCAACGTGCCGAACCGCCGACGAGGCCACTACCTTAGCGGGGGGCTGTGAAGATGGTGGTGGAGGGTTGGATGATGAGGAGGGGCCTGACCCCCTAGACTTCTTGTGAGCCCTACCACACACAAAAGGCAGTATGGTAGATCTCTTCTTGCCTTGATCTCCAAAAGTCATTTCTGCAGAATATCAAGAACCGGGTCAAGCACATTCAAGATTTATCGTAAGTTCGGCAAGGACAGAGTGACAAAAATTTACCATTGATGAGGTTGCAGGACAGCAAGGAGGAAGGACTGAGAAGAACCTTGATGTTTCGGGAGGCAAGAGTTGCCCGAAAGGCCTTTGCTATTTTCTCTTGTATCCTGCCTCTCAGGTTAGGTTTCTCAAGAGGTACTCCTGCAAGGAACAAAAGAAAAAAGATTAGTGCTCAGCTTTTAACGAAAAGAGTGCTCGGTAAATCAGAAAAGATAAAAAGAAATTTTTAGGGCTCTGACTTGGGAGGAAGACTCGAGGTACGGAACTCTAACCTGGTGCCTCCTTGTCCTCGACTGTTTCCTAAGCGCATAAGGCGAAGAACCATTCATTCATCTAATCTTTGTTATTGGACGGGTTGTCGACGATGAAATTCGACTCGTGCCGGTAGGTGAGGCATGAAGTCCCTTAAATTTGGGATTATTTTTTTATTATAACATTTTGAGGAACTTGTCAATGGTGAGTTCCCCAATGTTGGCCTGTTTTTAGAGCACGTACGACCCGAACAATACTCTCCAGCCGTTTAACTAGAGCTGCCCGAGAGAAATCCCAAATCGAATTAAGACCTCTCTTGCCAAAGGATGAAAGGGAAGCCCAAACCCTACTTGGAACATATATTTATAAATGACCACCTCCCTGAAGGGTGGCCTGCTTGGACTTTCGTCCACATGAGGCTGACGAATCGTAACAAAATCGAGGATATGGTATTGGGACCATATGTAACGCCCCAGATTTTCGAGATTCATTTGAAATTTTTAAAAATTCATTTTTAATTTATTTTTTTTATTAATTATCGTACATTTACCGTTGATTTGCGAATAGCAAGACATCCGTAGGAGATCCGATAGGAGACCTTTTACAAAAGTTGCTTAGAATGATCCCATAAACATTGTAGAAAGATGAGATTTAAAAAAAAATCATGCACTTTTCAGATAATTACGAAAATGTCATTAGTTAAACTTAAGTTAAGATGTCATTTTTAACTATTATAATTTCTAACGATCACTTTCACGCAAAACCCTGAATTTAAGATTTTGGGCACATATTAACCATACGTGTCAAATTTCAGCCCTTAAATCATAGTAGAAGTAGTCCAATTGTCAAATCAGCCCCTTAACCCTTGATTTTCATGTCCATCGAGTGAGGAAAGTAGATGGTTAGTCGTAGTCGAATATTTCTCTTTATATGAGTGACTTGGATTGTCTTTATCATGGACCAATAGTGTGATTTGAATGCCCCATCTTGATAAGCCTCTTTCTTTGCGCGAAGTTATCCCGTTATAGAAATTAACGAGTTACTAACTCTTTTTAAATCTGAACCTTTCAATTCACCCACTTCTCACCATCAATCGCTTCTCAAATTAGGACTACCCATTATACTCATATGACTATGAGTTTAGAGAAAATTTGAACCCCGATCTATAATTCTACACCCTTGAACCACAAAGTCAGCCCCTTTTTTTTCCGCTAAAAGTTGGAATTTTAGATCTAGGCATTTCTCACCATCAATCAACCACTAAACTTTGTAAAACTGTTTGCCTATCATGAGTACATATTTTTTCAAAATTTGGGCCATGATCATCAAGCGTAGACCGTTAATTGAGATCTAGCCCATTTTAGCACCCATCAGGCCATTTTCAATGATTGTTCAATCTAGAATGCGGATCATCAAGAAGTTTATGTATTCTGACTTTACTATTCGAACTTGATAAGATGAACGGATTGAAATTGATCAAAGATCACCCGAATATTGAGATTTGAGAAACCCACCTCAAGAGGTTGTTACGCGCACGCCCTTCTTTTCTCTCCCCATGTGCTCACATCCCTCTCCATATTCCTACTACGCACCTCTGAGCCCTTCTCCTAACCCTAGCCTCCATGCCCTAGAGAAAGAGAGAAGAGAGAGAGAGCCTCCATGCCCCAGAGAGAGAGAGAGAGAGAGAGAGAGAGAGAGAGAGTTCTTTCTCATATTTTTCCAGCGGCTAGGATATTCTACAACCCTCTTCTAAGTCCATCTTAAGGTGGGGATTTTTCTTTAAGCCTTTCATTGATAATGATACGATTATCCTAAGTTCCTTTTGTGACATATGATGTTATTTTGTTTTGAATTGTTGATCCATATAACATGAAGAATAATGTAGGATTTATAATGATTATCAGTAAATAATGATGTGATGCCGTGTTTGAATTTTTTACTAAGAAGCATGTGTATTTTTGTCATTTATTTTTGTGAAAGCTATGCATTAATTCTCTTGATTTATGTTCTATAAGCAATATTGGCTTTCATGTTATTATATGTAATATGTGTGTAAGATCATTATGTGGATATTTCATTAATGTACATCATTGTCCCTAAGTTGATAAAATCACTTGATGTAAAGAGATGGAACCCGTGAGGGGTGTCTATGATAAAAAGATATGTCTTGACTTGATTAAGAGAATGCAATAATTGTTTCCCAAGAGATCCTTACATGTGCATGATACTTGGTTGGATCTATATACATTACATGAGTATTTTTATCACTTTGGCCATAACGTACAACATTGGCTTCTTGCAACATGATGGAATCATGAAACGGGACAATGAGTGGACACTAATGGTATATAAATTCTCATGAGCCGGGGTTGGTGCCATGGACACTAAGCCCGAGCTATCGGCCTATGTTGAGTTGTTTACAATTTCCCATAGTGACCATTAAGTTCTTTTAATACGACTGGATGTGAAATTACTTAAATAAAGATGAAACTAAAGTCATGCATTCACTTGGCTCCATGCGGGTGTACGAAATTGAGAATAGGCTAGAGAGTCCTACTTCTCTCGTACACTGTCACGTATAGATTTAGACTATGAGCGTCTCGTTTCTCATGTGATCGGGCAAAACTATGGGCTTATGCGTCCCAGAAACCTCTGATGACTAATGGCTAGAGTGAAGTCGTAACAGGGAGTCTCCCACTTCATGTATTATGATTTCTAGCCAGGGTGCCTTAGCCAAAGCATGCATTCCATGCATCGCATTAATAAAGATTTTTACTTTGTTGTTTTGATTTGATTAAATGATAATATCCTGCTCGCGTTTACTCTTTACCGTTATTATTATTCTTAATTGTCTTGGAGGGAATATTCCCCACTATGATAGCGTTTAACGCTATCCCAAACACAATTTAGATGATGCAGGTGAAAATTCAGGTATTGAACCCAATTTTCAAGGAAAAGAGTTCGATAGTTTGTACGATCACATGGCGGATGACGATGTTGGAGAAACTTAGTCGATGTTTTCATTTATTAAATGTTTCTTTTGAGTAGTTGATACATTTATGGAATTGTAATAAGTATTCAAGAGAAGACATAGATTGATATTTTAATTAATTAGTGAAGATATTGGTTGGTTCCCTTATTTAAACATTGATGATGATGTAGTGAGTTTAATAAAATAAGATGACAATTGTTTCCGCCATTGTGCTTGAATGCTATATTTTATTATTTGACAAATTAGTTATTCCATAAGTTACTTGGGAATTCGGATGTCGTGTTATACACGAGAGTCAAAAATCTCGGGTCGTTACACTATATATTTTTCCAAGTCCGATTCGGTCCATGAGGATGGGAACCCATCAACAACATATGAATCTGAAGGGACGTTGCGATTCAGCATGTTCGAAGAAGAAGAATCAGGGGTATGATCCCCTAACGCCTCTGCCTCCTCCGATTTCGAATCAGCACTAGTGACATGTCTAGCGTTTAGAGCCATGACATTAAAAGAGGAAAAAGTGGGAAGAAATCCTAAGAATGGTGGAAGAAAAACCGAAAGACGCAAGAAGAATAGACCTAAGCAAGGATACTTTGAAAGACTCCGAAAGCTTGAAATCTCTAAGGATGGTGAAGGAGGACGAGAGGCAAAATTTTAAAGTTTCGGGATTTCAGTATTTCTGTAAAGGAGATGGTGGTGGATATTTATAGGCAATCATGACACTTTCTCTATCTCCTTAAAAGATACGACACTTGGCGTTTCCCCGTTCGTTACAACGTATGAGGCGGTACGTCGCATTTAAATCATCACAACCTTTTGTACGAAAATGAATGATTACGATGCCTCTCCTCCCACGCGCATTTAATGCACTGATTTAGTGCGATGACACTTCGAGAACGGTACCCGTCGTGACTGTTGCTCAAGTGGCTGCCATTAGATGAGCGGAAGACACATTTCAAAGTCCCGTGCTCAAATTCTCTGACCACAAAACTTGGGGGCTGCTGTTATGGGTAAATCCCACAAGGCCCCTGATAATGGACAGGAGGATGTACAACCGTCGATATGTGGCCCACTAAGGCTAACTAATCACATGTGTCAGTAAAGGATCGAAGCTTGTTAAGGCGAGAAACCTTCGCACTTATCTTCAGCAACGAACATGGTATGAGGCCTTAGGCTCAGCCTCATACCATGTTCAGCCCTCGCACTTATCTTCAGCAACGAACATGGTATGAGTCTTAACCACTCAACCTCAGATCGAAACTGAGGACCCTTCCTCGGGACACCAAACGCCACAAAGAAGAGAAAACGTCTTCCTCACTACTACCAAATCCCAAATTCTACAGAGCATAAGCCTCACCCTCAATCCCTTTGACCTAGTCAGAGTTGAATCCTTAACCTTAATCATTAACATCTGTCATACCAATGACTAACTGGAAAACAACTCAACTGAGGATGCCAGACGTCCTTGGATCTGAGCACATTACGCACTGCCATACGTATATAACAATCAATCACGGGATACGTGGGATCTGAACGTGATAATGGCAATCTCTCCCAATCCAAAAATACATCCTGGATGATCTCTTAAAACAGAATCAACGGATCTACTATCGAGAACCGTGGATCATCACCATCTATAAAAGGGCTCTACCGTATGACTTCGAGGTACACTATTTTTACACTTTTACACAAGCACAGACGCTACTCAAAACTATTATGATCCTTCTTTAACTTAAGCACCGGAGGGTCCTCCGCCGGCATGATCGGCACTCCCTTATGATTTCTCTATTTGTGATCTCAGGTCCCACTATCTGGAGCGTTCATCTCTATCTCACTAGTAATTGACGAAAATCTAAAGTCCGTCATTAATCACTTTTGAAGCCCTTACAGATTGCATGTACATTACTTTTTAGGCCCTAACAATCGAAATAGTTATCATCATCATGGGTGGCAAAATGTCACCTATATATCCCAAACCGAAAGAGAAAGACACTGTCAGATCCCAATGGCCCCACCACCAGAACCCATCTCCCAACCCATGCAACTATGCTTTGAACATATTTACTTTTATTGTTTTAAAATGGTGCAACATTAATATGAATCTCTTTTAAGTCTACTGTTAAGTGGCTCGACCGGCAAAGGCTGATCTATTTCACAATTGGGCTTTTGGCCTTAGCTTGTGCTACAACCAGGCCTAGCCACGACTAACCCATAATCGGAAGAGTGAAATAGCCAAGGGCCTGAAATAGTCTAATCTAAAAACGTTTGATGTCACCCCATCCATCCTGAAGAAGTCCCAGTGTATAAATGGCTCCGAGCATTGAAATGGAACCTTCGATTGAAGAGTACCTTTAAAACTACACATGTCCATTTAATTGGAACAACTCACGGGTACTTTAAAACCATCTCATTCCTTCGATATATTAGTGGCCAATTCAATGTCTAAGCAGGGACATCTCATTCCTTCAATATATTAGTGGCCAACTCACAGGTGAAAATGTTTGGAACATGCATGTGTACTGCTTGATGAATATGCGTGCGCGCCAATGTGCTAACCACGCCTGGTTACTGTCGCGTGGGCTCCGCATCCTATTAAAAGGGATTACAAATGACTCATGCTACCTTGACAGTTGGTTATTTATTTTTTGAGAAATTGCTTAAATGGCATATAAACAATTGTGACTAAACCATTTAAATTGCCATATTAATTAGATGCACCTCGAACTAAATATGAAAATTATTTGGTTATCTAAAATATTAGATTGTATAACATTTATTGGATAGACAAAAAAAACTATGCAACGGTCTTATTTCAAGAGACAAGTTTCTAAAAAGATTGTTCAACCACCTGTTTTTTCAACCTATACTTTTAAGATAGCGGGTTCCACAAATATATTTGTTTTAAGTTGATGCATGCCACGTGTATCATTTCAATGTAATTGCATATCTAGCATCATATGCAATAGAGTATCAAATACCGACAAGAGTCACCTACAACGACAACATTTGTTTTCAGCCGTCCACAAAACACCTAAGCTATGTGGAGTTGACGGTGTTGAATATGTATATGTATAAATCCACTCCGACCATTAGAGAGATATTATTTGTCAAATACATTATAAGACTAATGTAGGATCCACTAATTTGAATAACACAAAATTGCTGCCAAAATCACTGAAGTTCACATGGTGAAGCCTGTGGGACTTTTGCATTTTGCTGATTTTGTGTTTTTATTTTATTCATTTTAGTAAATTATACCTGATCAACGTTTGGGATGATATATACTTTCCCAGGAAGTTCTTGCACTGGAAACTTAGGTGGGGCCCACTGTGATGTTAGTGAGAAATTCACCTGTTCACCCGTTTTATGGGCTAATTTAGGACATGCAACAAAAAATGAGATGGATCCCAAACTCAAGTGGGCCACGCTAAAGGAAAAGATAGGTAGGGAAATTCTTACCGTTGAAACCTCCTTAGGTCCGTAGTGATGTTTATGTGCCATCCATACTGAGACGATCTGAAAACACAAATATTAGCCTGAATCAAAACTTCTATGTCCCCACGGGTATTTCAATTGCCTACTTTCAATCCTCATGTTTTTTTTGGCTTTTACCTGAGAATTGGATTCAGCTTTTTTTACTTTACTGTATGTCGTAAAATGAGCGGATGGGGTGGATTTCACACAAACATTCATTATGGCCCCCACCTAAGTTCTCAGCTAGGAATTTCCTGCGGAAAAAAAATCCGCGCATTCACGATGTAATCCCCACTGATCCACATGGTGTGGCCCACCTTAGTCGTCGATCTAGCTGATATCTAGACTGAGGAGCAAAGATCAAAGAGAGAATCCGATAGACGGAAAAGATTTTACGATACACAATTAGGTGGGCTAAATGTACTGAGGTGGGGTAGAGAATCAAACATTCCATTGAAAATTCTATTTAATCACGCACATTTTACGTTATATAAGAACTCTCCTCTTCTCCTCCAATTCTTTCTCGTTCTCCCCAGGGAAAAAAGGGTTGAAAAAAAGAAAAGAAAAAAAAAGCGATGGAAGAAAAGCTCTCCCCCGAATCCTCTTTTCTCAATCAAGAAGAGCAGAATGGTTATCATCATCATGGCTGGCAAAAGGTCACCTATCCCAAACGGCAGAAGCGAAAGACACCGTCAGATCCCAACGGCCCCATCACCACAACCCATCTCCCAAACGCAGGATCAAGCGCCTTCCGATCTCTCGAGCAGCAGGCCGAGGAACGGATCCGCCTCCGTACCCTTGCGGAGTCTCAGAGGGCCCAGGCCGAGATCGTCCCCAAATCCAAACCCAAACCCAAACCCAAATCCCATGCTGCCTCCTCCGACGAGGACGATGGGGACAGTGATGAAGCGATCGATGGCCAGGCGGAGAATGAGACCGATGTGAAGAAGCCCAAGCAGAAGAAGCCTAAGAAACCCAAGATCACCGTTGCAGATGCGGCCTCCAAGATCGATGCATCCGATCTCGCTGCCTACCTCGTGGATATCTCTGTAGGTTCTTTTTTTTTTTTTTTTTCTTGTTTATGTTTCATGATCTGCTCGGATGCATGTGGTGTAGATGGGAATCATAGGGTCATGTAGATGGCATGCTGGATTCCGTACACGTGGGACCATGGTTTGTTGATTGGATGCCCTCATGGGGGATGGGATGGAGATCTCCAAGATTCGAAGATCCTAACCCGTTGACCATTGGGCTGTCTTCTGTTAATTTATTGTGGGTCGGTGATCAAAGGATCACGATCTTTCCTTCTGGGAGATTTCATGGCATTCGGCTAAAAAAATGAAGAATTTTCAGGGATAGCCCTTCCGTGATGGGGACCATCAAATCAATGCGCAAGAATCCTGCATGTCAGGAAGCTGTACATTTTACTGATGAACATAAACCTGCAATTCCACATGCAAAGAACGATCATGGGTGTTATTTACGTTTCTTTATCATCTTTCTTTTCTTTGGGTGCAGACTTCGTATGAAGCGAATCAAGACATTCAACTCAAGCGATTCGCAGATTACTTTGCCCGTGCTTTCTCCTCTGTCAGCGCATCGCAGTTTCCATGGGCAAAGATCCTCAAGGAATCACCTGTTGCAAAGACCATGGAAGTAAGCTCCCTTGTTGGGGATTTTTCATTTTAATTGCATGAAAAGCTGAAGGTGGAAGAAAAACTGAGAATATCCTTGTCATTGATCTAACAAGGATTCGTGAAAAAGCACAAGCTTTGATTGCCTAACATATCCACGTGCATCTAGGGTTGCAATGGCCCGTATGGCCCGGGTTGGAGAGGGACAGTTGTCCACATCCCAACCAACACGTGTGACCACCTGATAATTGGATCAGCATTTCACTGATTCGTAGGGTTGTCTAGATCTCACACATGCCCCATTGGTACATGTGGTAGCAAATAGACTGTTAGATACGGACCAAAATTGTCCACATTGAACTGACATCTGTGACCAAATGACGACTGGTTTGGCATGTTCTTTGGATAGGGCTGTAAATGGTAGGGTTTGGGGTGGGTTTAGCCAAAACCAGACCCGCCCATTTACTAAATGGGTTTGGGTCCAAATTTGAGACCTAGACCTTTTTACTAAATGGGTGAGTCTAGGTCGGGTCTGAGTCAACCCTATCAGACCCATTTATAAATGGGCATGAGCCTGGTAGAAGGAGATCCACCTAGACCCATTTATAAATGGGTCGGGTCTGGTTAAGGGATATCCAGACCCTGAACTAGACCCACTTATAAACGGGTCTAACGGGTCTGGGTCACCTTGGTTTTATATCAAAATTAATTAATGCCAATTAATAATAAAAATGTCAATTAATAATATAAATTAAATTTAGCAACTTTTCATAATAAACACAGTGGGCCCCACTTAGCATCTTAGCACAGGAACTTCCTGCAAAAGCCTTTCATATGCAATCCACGTACATCCTAATTCACTAATCCCACCATTTTTGGCATGTTGATTCGGATTCTATGTTGCCCCGTATTCTCAGTCGGACATGGGGTGGATTTCTCGTTTTCTCATGTTGCTTGTCAAGGCATGCAAGCATTTTTATCGGGTTTAAAATTGGGTCTAGGTTTGGATGTGTCCCTTGCCACATAGACCGGATCCGCCCATTTACTAAATGGGTTCAGGTCAGGCCTAATATAAAGGAAACCGGATCCATACCCGTTTAGCAATTGGGTTTGTTCTTGGACCCAGACCCGTACCATTTAACAAATGGGTTTGGGTCTGGGTACCCCATCGGGTACGCTGACCCATTTACAACCCTATCTTTGGACCATGGCAGATCCACTTGGTGGGCCCCTTGATGAACTTTTGTGATCTCACACATGTTGGCAGCTGTGGTAGCAAGTGGATGGTCAGAGAGGGACCAATTGACCACATCTAACCTACATGTGTGAAAACGTGATGGTCATATCAACTTTTTACTTTTATTTTTTGGCCACAGGTGATTCCCCAAGGTATCCTAATCGATCAACTGTCTAGATCTCACACATGCGTGGTAGCAAATGGACTGTATGGTGGGACAAATTGTCCTCTTCTAACCTACATGTGGGATCACCTGATGATTGGACTAGCTTGTTTGTTGGGCTATGAAAGATTCATTGGGTGGCCCACCTGATGAACGGTCCAGATTCACATATGTCACAATGGCACATGTGGTGGCATGCTGGCACATGTTATGGCACGCGTTGGATTTGGCAAATCCAAGCTTTTGTGGGTTGGTAAATAACAAGTATTTTAGAGAAAATTTTGACCAAATAACAAATATTTGCCAAATCCATAGACCTTGAGAATCCTTATGAAATCTAATCAATGGATTTGATCTTTCCATGAATTTGACAAATCCTTGAGACTAAGCCACTATTCTCAAACAGGCCCCATGGTTGACCACATATGTGACCCATCAAAGTGCGGTCCTCCCGTTTTCCTCACATGCTCATGTAAGATTAGACGGGCCTGAAGGATTTTGGCCACAAGTCCTTTGAACCGTTTCTCTTTTTCTTTTGTTTCTTATAGAGATTGAATTGGTAACATGCATATTTCTAACTAATTTATAATGTTGTGTTATTTTATTTCGGAAGAATTTGCATTAATTTTGGCAATGCAATATTGTAAAACTAATAATCTCTCATTTTCTGTTAAATTTGGGAACACCAAGGTAATTATTCGTTGAAGAGGGGGTTTGAGAAATTGTTACCATAAATTATCTTCTTAAGTTAACCATAAAAAACGAGGAAAAAATCCTTAATTTTCGTCTCATTGTATTCCTTTGGGCAGTTTGATTTCGTTGATTCTGTTTACATTTTTTTAAGTGACCTTTGTTTCTTCTTTAATTATTAACGATCATGCTTGGATGTTCTTGGAAGTTGTCCTACACTTGCGTGGATGTCATGCCGTTGCATGTTTGACCTACCAATCATGATGGTAGTTGGTCTGTTGGTACTTTGATTTATGATAATGGGCCATAGTGATTGAAAAAAAAAAGGTGTGTGGAACTTCCATGATATTGGGGAGATGGGAGATACTATTGTTGTTAGCCTTCCATGTTTTGCCTTTTGGATATTTTTGTTGATCCAAGGAGCATTGGTGAGTCCCTCACCTCAAGGCTCAAATCACTTGATCAAATGATGGTAGATGTTGACTGACAAGTGTGGAGCCATATGACAAGTGCTTCTCTTGAGTTTCACTGGGTGTGTGCAGTCTCAAATCCTTGCCTGATTTGTTGTTACTCAGGCTAAAGACTTTAGGTCTTGGTATAATACGATATGAATTTTATTGCTAATTCACTGAATATCAATGTTTGGCAAGCACAAAACGTGTTATGTTTTGTCTGATGTTGAGTATGTATTGCCAAGGATACATTATTGGGTGTGGTTTACACTTGGGTGAAGGTACAACTTGATGGGAAGATCAATGAGGTGCTGAGGAGCTGTTGAGGTTCAAAGCAGTCAAGATGATGCTTTAGTGGGATTCTATTTGAAACCATTCCGTTGGTGGCTTTGAAAGAAGAGAGCCTGCTCTAGAGAGGCCATTATGACATCAATTGAGGGCATAGCTATCCTTGTGGAAGGGGATTAGGGGAACAATTGAGTGTCTGAAGTTTTTTTTTTCTTTTTTGGATCATTTCAATTGTAAACAATCAATTGACGTTCACATTTAGAGGCCTTATTTTCTTTTTCCTGGATTTTATTATCGGGGGGTGAGCAGTAATGCTGCTATAGCTATCTCTAACCATAGCTCCCCTATGATCCTTGCCAAAACCCTCCGAGGCAACCTCAGCCAAGGGTCCTGACCCCCAATCATAGGAGCACGGTGCCACTCCTACCTTCACCGATAACCAATGACCATACCTTCCTAGATTTTATTATCTCTAGGTTTTTTTTTTTTTGAAAGATGACAATTTTATTAGAACCTCACAAAACACAAGAAAAGGAAACAAACAGAGAAAAACAACTACAAAGGAAAAGGGACAACAGGAGCTGTCTTGACTACCTCTTAAGGTTTTATTCAAACTATTCTTGAATGGTTTTGGCAGACTAATTTTGGTTTTGTATAATTAGATTAAAGAATTATTTTATACTAGGTAAATTGGGCCACAGCTTCAAATTGTAGGATATCTTATTGAAAAAACACTTGGGATGCCTCCCTGAGATTAAGTCTATTGCAGGGCTGATATTAGATTATGCTTTAGTGTTTGTTCATCGATTATTATTTTTGAATAGTAATTGGTTATATTCAATGAAATAAATACATACAAAGCATGCAAAAGCAATGTATAAGGTTTGACAAGCAGTCAAACCCTTGATCTAGTGTAACTAGGAGGACCCACTTTGAGCCAATTCTATTTCTTCCATTCTACAATCCTTAAAACAGGTAATGCCGATTCCCAAAACAGCTTATGTCCCTTCACCTTTTGAAATGCCAAAGCCACTGATTCAGCTTTATTATTAGACACCTTGCTGTATCGCTCTTTCTGCAAAGACCAAATCACTACTAGAACCATCAAGCACCATAAAATCTTTCTTTTTGCTGAACACAACCCCTACCTTCCTGGAATAGCTCTGATACTAATGCATCAGCCATTGGATCTGGACAAATTGAGACCCCTCCCCCAAATGAGTGAGGAGAATTCAGTGGATGAGCAAATGATTGGCTGATTCTTTGTCTTTTAGGTATTGGATGCAACCATTTTTGTTACACATCTTTTTCTTTTTTATTTTGGGAAGGAAATGATAGACATCTTCCATTTCTTATGTTGATGAATTGTGTCTATCCCTTTGCTGCCAACCAACCAAATTCCACAACCTTCAGAGGCCCCGCAAAATGCTAGATATTCCCCTCTTGCTTTACTTCTCTTGCATTTCTTCCCGTTTTTATATCCAAATAAAGTTCTTTCACTGTAAAGGTCCCATTCGGATTTGAACCCTATTTCTGTCTATTGGCTGAGCCTGTCCTTGGCACAACATTGTACATTTTTTCTTCTTCTGTAAACTGGAGAATTGCTCATTTTCTACTCCAAAAGGTTCCTACGAAACTGTGAATTCCAAACCAAGTTGTCCCCATTCAAAACATAACAATCACAAATCCCTAGCCCCATATCCAACATCACTCAGTAAAGGTAACTAAACATCTCAGCAAATAGGGTGTTGCCACACCATCTTTACTTCTCCGAAAACCTGGTCTGTCTACCATCTCCTAACTTGAGGATTTCTGAACAAACTCTTCTTCAATCCACATCAACTTGAACCGAAATGGGGCTGAGCCCCATGATTCCAAATACGAATCGAGCAAGGCGAGGCAATCATCTGAGTCGAGCCTAGCTGGCCCTCTTTGGGAGACATCTAGATGGAGCTCCTCACACTTTGAAGACAAAATCTATCAATACTCGACATAACGTGGTCATTCTGGTTATTGCCCACGTGAATTTAACCCCTCCCACAAGAAGATCAATTAGTTCATTCTTGTCCACCCAATCTGAGACGTCCTGCATACTTCCTTTCTTTTCATAAGAAAGTCTTATCATGTCAAAATCTCTGCCTACACACCATGACTTATCCCACTCCGACGACTGCTATTAATCTCTTGCCAAATAGAGTGGTTCGTAGGATCATTTGGACCATAAACCACTACAATCAACTTTCCCCCTCCCCCTAAATTATCCAACAGAACGGACACTGGGAAGACTCCACTAATTGGTTCACTTTCGTCTAGGATCTGGATTCCAAATAATGGCTGTACCTTCAAGCAAACCAATTGCATTGATAGCCACCCAAACTCCAACCGCACTGATTATCCCTCTATCCATAGCTTTTACCTTCGTTTCCAGTATTATCAAGGCTTCAACCTGTTGACTTCTACACATTCCCTTAACTTGGTCATTTTTTCTTAGCTCCCGAAGTCTCTGATGTTCCAAGAAATGAATGAAATCATTGAGAAGCTGTTGCAAGCTTCCTTTCTCCCTTTTCTAGCCCTTTATTTGTACCCCTTGTGCCAGTTTTCGACACATTGCTCCCCCTATCATAGTTCAGCAAAGAGAATAAGCAAAGCAATTCCCTTTTCCCACTTGCCTTTTTTTGCCTAATTGTAATGGCATCACATCACAATCTTTGACGAGTCTCTCTCTCTCTCTCTCTCTCTCTCTCTCTCTCTCTCTCTCTCTCTCTCTTCGAAATAAACGAAAAGATCTCTGAAATTGTCTTTCTTTTCACCAAATGTTTTGACAAGTCTCTCTATTTCCACCTGCTTTCCAAACGCCACTATCTATTCCTTGAACCACCTTTTCAAATTATTGATTTCCCCGATCTCATCTCTTGTTGGCTGCAACAAGACCATTCCATTCCCTGTAAGATTTGCTTCTTGTACTTGGTTCTCCTTCATACTGCTTGACTTGACCTGCCCAACTCCTACAAACACCCGGCACTATCTCTGAAGCCTCACCTCGCCTTGCTTCGCCTCACCTCCGTCATTCATAACCATTTCCTCGTGCTTCGTCACAACATCCCCACTCGTGAGGTTGATCGATATCTATGGGCAGTGAATTCAGCCCATATGAATTAAATCCTCAAGTTATTTTTTCAATTACTTATGCAGGAAGTAGAGTCGAAATTTTAGTAGCTTTCTTTAGCTTGGGAGTCAAGAGTTGATACCTATTGCAATCCTATGCAGTCTTTGGAAACAAAGAAATGGCACATTATTTGACAACAAAAAGGCATGAGGCGTCAATAAGGTGATCTTATGGAAGATCTCTTCCATGCCCATGGGCTAGGCAATGGCTAGACCAAAGGTAAGCAAGCAGCTGTATGGTCTCAAAAGAACAGATTCCCTGTTGCAGGAGAGAATCTGCTTCTGGGATTTCTTGTTTCAGTGTTTGTTTTGGCTTTTGGTTCTTCTAAGTTGGAGTCATAGGAGGGTCAAGTCATACTTCTACGCCAGTTTGTGCATTCTTTTCTTTTGCTTAATAAAATCCTAGTCAGCTTCTTTTTTTTTAAAGGAAAAAGAAAAAAAAAAGATTGGATTATGGACAGATTATCACTGAAAGGTGGGTAAGATAAGAGTTGATTTTTTCGGAACTGATTGCGGACAGCTGGGTGGGTTATGGCCTCTTTGAAGGGTAGTTGGAACCGGAATTGTGGCCAGTTGGGAGCAAGGTTATGGATGGTCTTAGGGACAGATCTAAGGACTGTTCGGGACTGGTTCAATGGACTGCATACGCTGTAATTTTGATCATTTCATGTTGGCTATATATATATATCAAAAGATAAGAACTGCAGGTCAAATTTGGAAATGGAAGCTCAAAGAGGAAGATAGAAGCAGGGATACGGTTTTAATTGAAGGCTCAGATAGTCTCGTTATGAAGTTTTGGGGCTGGAAAGGACTGATAAGTTTTGTGGCTGTTCGGCTGTTAAGGTTGGGATTGCTGAATTTAGGGCGTCTTTGGATTGGCAAAAGAAAAGAAGGGAAATGAGAAGTGTAATGATTATCCAATGATGGTTTTCCAGGGGTTGCATGGCACTATTGAACCATGAGTTCCATTTTTGGGGATCTTGTTTGGATAGCAAGTGCAAATCTCTTTTTTGTGAGACAATGCTCTACTCGTATCTCGTGCTGAGGAAATCAACTAAGGTGTAATGATTGCTATATGGAATCTACCACAATCTTTGCTATACCAACATAGTGAAATGGCCCATCATGGGTAAAGTGTTTCCTTTCTTTTTCTGTTTTCTCTCAATCCTAAGAGGCCCTTAATAGAATTAGGGTAGTAGATTTGGGAACCGGGGCCAACTATGGACTTTGGTGAATGCATTAAACAGCCTGGGTTTAGGAAGAGAGCATTTTCCTCTTTTTTCGGAAGAGTAGAGCATGTTCCTCTTTTTTTGGAAGAGTAGAGCATGTTCCCCTCTCACAACCCACTTATCACAAGGGCTCACATGCGTGTGCCATCTTGACATATGTTAGCATATAATTTTTCAGCACCAATATGCAAGATAAAAGGATCATCTTGAAATAAAAATAAAGTAATCAGCCCTCTAATTTCTTATATACGTCATAGTCAATGAACAAGTAATAACCAGGAGACAAATGATTACTAGGAAATATAGGGTGGAAATGACTAAGGCCATTTCCTACATGGTCTCGTCACAACATCCCCACTCGTGAGGTTGAATAAGATCCCTTTCCTCACTAATGATGTCCATGCCACCCTTTTAAAGATCATTTTTTGCATCGGCGAGGGAGACTTCCTCTCTCTTTGTTAGTGTCAGATCGCAGATGAGGAAGGCTCTTGTTATAACTCCCTAGACATTGTGCCACACATTTCCAAGGTGTTCATGTTTCTCCCTTCTATAAACTGTGCGAGAGAAACTAAAATACAAAAAGACGGAGATGCTCTTTTCTATACCCGAACACTTGACCCGATTAAAGACATGTCGAATATCAAGGGGGTAGGGTGTTGCAACAGATGTTCCCTGTTTGGACAAAGGATGCCACGCGTGTAACATTGCCGTGGAGCACAACTGGCAATAGAGCTTCTGTCACGACATCTCTTGCATTACAATGCTTGGCCGACATGTCTCCTCTTGTGAAGTTGCCCCTCGCTTTGGATGTCAGTGGGACACCAAAAATCGTGCTCCATGTTCTCTTGGTGACATGCAACGGCTTGGATATGCAGAATCATGACAGTGATTCTCTTCAGTTGTCGCCGGCATTCCCCCTGGGATCATCTCACTAGATTTCAACCTATCACCTCTCTTTGGTTCCTCATCTCTCTTCGTCTTCCTTGGCCACTTTGATTTCCCTTCCCAGATAGCTCCATTCACCTATGATGCCGTTATGACGAAGCTAAACCTTCGGTTCTTGCCGGAATCTTTGCTCTTAGGAACCACAACTTCACTCACCACCTTGAAGATTTCTTCCATCCCCTTCCTCTTTCCATCTTTTGGGATATTTGCAATGAAAAGAGTGACTTAGGTCTCCCACCAAGACTCCAGGGAGAGACATGCAAGAGCTTTCCCTTTTTGCTTCGCTAATGTCCACTCTCCATCTTTCTCCACCACCTCCGTCTCCTCCATGGAAGAAAACCTTTTTGACAAAAGGGGAATGTATAAGCTTGTCCATTTTTTTGAACCAAGATTCGACATATTGGTAATGAAAGTCATCATCCATTGTCTACATGATGCGATTTGTTTGTCATATTCGCTTGAGTTTGAGCAACATCACTGAAATCATTTACGCATTGTTCAACATTGTAGTCACATAGATGAGGATCGTCCTATTGTTCCATGATTGCAAAGAGAAGAAACAATAAACAAGGTGATTTGTGAAGCTGATCCAAAATAGGTGGGATAAGGCTACTGCTAGTGGACTACCGCTATTGTTGTTGTTGCAATTGCTACTACTACTAGCTTTTGGCAGCAGTGGCAGCAACTTGGTGCCACATCAAAACCCAGGTACTTGAGATTTTTGACACTAAGGTGTGTAGAAGGCATTAGTTGGAAAAATGCTAGAATCATCATAGTTTCATTGCTTATCTCTTTCTAGTTTCTAGGGATGAAGACTATTGTTTGGCAAGTTTTCCTCGGGACATTATATGAATCTTAATTGGTGTTCATTGTATATGCATATTTTAGCAAATCGTGTGGCAGTCTAGCTACTACCCATCTCGGTCAAGGTATTCCGTATCAGTAACGGTGGCCGTAACGGTCACCACCATTACCGATACGGGTATTGGCCATAACGGCCTTTACAGGGGCGTAATGACCGTTATGATCCTTATAACGGTTGAAAATTTTATTTTGCCCGAAAAATTCTAGAAAAATATTTAGAAAATCCAGAATAATGTCAATATTCCAAATATGTATTGGTTTTTTTTTTTGTTTGTTTGGTTTTGAACATGTTTATGGTAGCGTAACGGTCCACTCTTTGGTGCGAGTGTTGTATCTGGTTGTCTTGTGAATTTATGAACATGGTTGTGTCTTTAATATTTACACATCACAATCAAGCATTAGAACTAGAAATCGGAAAAAAGGCATAGATACCACCTTTTCAGTTGTTTGAAAAAGTGACCCTCGAGCTTCTATTCGCCTAAATTGCTTCAATATACGGTTTTAATCATAAAAACTATAGCAAGAGTGGTTGAAATCTTTTGTAAAATAATTTAGGATAGATTTTGGAATGAGAAAAGTGAAAAAAAAGAGAGGAGAAAAATGGATTTAAATAGAAAAAAGTGGTCGTTTTTCGACGGTTGTTATGTCCCGTAATGGCCTTTACGGCCTCCCTAACGGCCGATACGGTAAAAAAAAAAAACCAATCGCCCCGTTTCACCCCTATATCGCGTAACAGTCATGGCCGTTACCTATACGTATTAGCCTTTATGGTTGTATCGTAACGGATGCGAAACACCTTGAGCTCGGTATCCCAGATGCTGTGTATCACTCTCCTGATCCGGTGTAGGCCCAGGATCGAGTCTTACCATAGGCATTTGTTGAACCCCCTACCAAAAGAAGTGGCATCTAAAATTCGTTTATGACTATTTCACCCCTGGTGAAACCTATTTCTCTTGCTTGTCTTGTTTTTAATGTCTTCCATGCCACTTAAAATTTTGGGTCTTCTCTATTCGCCGCCGCTGCTAAGTGTAGTTTGAATAATTTCATGTCTCTTGTTATTTTTTTTTTTGAATAATGTCAATGCGTTACCACATCATTTTCATGAAATTTCCATGGTGGCCTTTGCCTCTCTCTCTCTCTCTCTACAAATATAGAGTAACTCTCAAGTCCAACTGGTTGGACCATAGGTTATGGTCCACCCAGTGGTTAACTTTCAACCAGTTGAATGAATGTAACATCCAACCCCTCTAATGGGTTGGGCCATCCATTTGGATTGCCTAGTTCAAATATCAAGCGCATCTTCTCATTAGGCCGACCACAACATTGGAAACAATTTCTAACCATTGATAAATAGCAAATTACAAGTGTGGCCCACTTGAAAAGTGGATGTGGCTGAATTTTTTTGAAGGCGATCCTCATGATAGGGCCAACCTATTAAATGGGTTGGATGTTGGATACACATCATAGGTCGAAAGTTATCTGCTGGGGGGACCGTAATTTATAGTCCAACCGGGTTGGACTTGAGAGCTACTCATATATATATGGGAAAAGGTACTATGTGCTCGACCTCATGGGAATATAATATATATATATATATATATATGGGAAAAGGTACTATGTGCTCGACCTCATGGGAAGTTCCCATGAGGTCGAGTTGTTTGGGCCCCACTGTTATGTATGATGGGCATCCACCCCATCAGTCAGATGCACCATTCTGTGATGGAACATGGGCCTAAAAATCAGGCCAATCCATGAATTTAGTGGGCCACACCATAGACAATAGTCGAGAGTGGATATCTACCCATTGAAATCTTCATGATTGTTTATAGGATCGATTGAGATGTGGTTGAGAAATTCAGTCCATCCATTGTGCGCGTCCCGCTTGAAAAAGAGGTCGCACCAAATTTCAACCGTATGCAAAACTCAGGTGTGCCCTAACAAGTGCTTTTAGATGTTGTAGGCATGATTTTACACTGTTTTAGTTGGTATGGCCCACTTGAGTTCCAGATATAGCTAATTTTTGGGATATCCCATAACCAATAGGGGACCCACCAAATGCATGGTGTGTATGTCTGATGCACATCACAGTGGGGCCCACAGAGCTTGACCTCATGGGAACTTCCCATCAGGTCGAGCGCATAGTACCCCTATATATATATATAGAGAGAGAGAGAGAGAGAGAGAGAGAGAGAGAGAGAGAGAGAGAGAGAGAGAGGAATGCTTACCTGCGCACTAGTTCTCATGAGAACTCGTGAGCACTTTTTCAGGACTCATTATATGTGATGTTAACCCAAAATCTAAGCTGTCCACGTGATGCAGAACCTCTAAAAACCCCTAGGGCCCAACTTTCAACCTGATCCAAAATTTTGGTGGGTCGTAACAGAGAGAGGCAAATCAAGGGAGGAAATTGTTTCCTTTCTCCATGGTCCACCAAAGTTTCAGACCAGGTTGAAAGTTGGGCCCAGGTTTTTTTTTGGGGGTTTTGTATCGCGTGGACGGCTCAGATTTTGGGATCACATCACATGTGATGAGTCCACAAAAAGTGCTCACGAGTTCTCATGAGAATTGGTGCGTAGTTGAGTATTCCTCTCTCTCTCTCTCTCTCTCTCTCTCTCTCTCTCTCTATATATATATATATATATATATATATATATATATATATATATTTGAGAGGAAGGGAAGTGTAACTAAAATTGTTTGTCTTCGCTTTATTTAGCATGTTATTTGCATTACAATCTATTAGCTTGCCTATTGTTTTGCAGTCAGGAGATTATTATTAATCTTGCTTGTATTCTATCTATGAGATGGAATGATTGTTCAACATATTTTTGGCAAGTTATTAACGTACATTTTTTTTGGCAGATACCTCTATGCTATATTTCTGAAGCTGTTTATAAGACGTCTGTTGATTGGATCGGTCAACGATCTGTTGAGGCTCTTGGTGACTTTCTTATATGGTCACTGGATAACATCCTTGCCGATTTGGCTAGTATAAAAGGAGCTGTCAAGGGAGCAAAAAAGTCAACTCAACAGGTTTCTTTAAAGGCACAGGTAAATTGTACCCACGTATCTGGTTCTTTCTTTGGTTGATGCATCTCATTTCAGAAAACAGGTTAGTTGAGGTTAATTACAACCAATTGCTTCAATGGGTTTTAACTGATCTTTGGTTGCTTGTTTGTTATTATGCTAATTTATTTTCTGTTTGCATGCTTTGCTGCATTTTTGTTTCTTAGTGAAGATATGCTATGCTTATGTACTTTGTACACAGATGTAGGTTTCTTCTTTTTGGAAAATTAGTTCTTCAACAATTTTGGCAGTGAAATGAATTACTACACAATAAAATTGGTTCGGTTTTGTAACTGAAGAGTTTGTAAGCTTTCCCCAATGTCAAGTTCGGAGGCAAAAGTTTACTGCACCAAATACAATCAATGAGTATGCAATAAGAAAAAAATGTGAAATATGAAACACTTGCACCTCAACTTAAACCTGAGTGAAATACTATTATGGGTTCACCAAAACGGCAAAACCAAACAACAAAAAGTGAAAGATTCACACAGAGTACCTCCACCTTATCAAAATCGAGATTGAGGCAAACTTCAAAGAAAGGTAACACTAGGCAGTTGCCTGGGCTAAATATTAAAGGGGGATATACAAAGGCATGGCATTTCAATAATAAGAAGTATTAAACTTCATACAAAACATTCCATCATAATTTATAATCTTAAACAATCTATCACAATTAATGTTCTTATTTTAAATATGGTAGTTTGTGGAGAGAGTAATCATTTTCCCATCAATCATTTCCTCATTCTAAATAACCTAGATCCATATTACTCAATGTCTTTTGATCACTACAACTTGCAACCATACACCATTAAAACAAATGACTTTATCTATGTCCCTCTAACTGATGCCAATATTGACCCTCAGGGATACCCAAGCAACACTGACTAGTCACTTAGGCAATTTCTTAGTAAAAAAGAGGAATACACTATATAAAGTATTGAACTTCATACAAAACCATTAAATATCGGAAGTATTGAACTTCACACAAAATAATCATAATTTATAATCTTAATCAATCCAATGTATAAAGTATTGAACTTCATACAAAACCATTCAATATCGAAAGTATTGAACTTCACTCAAAATAATTATAATTTATAATCTTAATCAATCCAACGGATAAAGTATTGAACTTCATACAAAACCATTCAATATCGAAAGTATTGAACTTCACACAAAATAATCATAATTTATAATCTTAATCAATCTAACGTAATTGATGTTCTTATTTCAAATATGGAGCTTGAGGAAATCTCAAAACCTACTTGCTTCAAGGACAATAACCTAGATCCATATTACTCGATTTCTTTTGATCACTACAACTAGCAACCATACACCATTAAAACAAATGACTTTATCTATGTCCCTCTAACTGATGCCAATATTAACCCTCGTGGATACCCAAGCAACATTGGCTAGTCACTTTGGCAATTTCTTAGTAAAAAAGAGAAATACACTATATAAAGTATTGAACTTCATACAAAACCATTCAATATCGGAAGTATTGAACTTTACACAAAATAATCATAATTTATAATCTTAAACAATCTAATGTAATTGATGTTCTTATTTCGAGTATGGAGCTTGGGGAAATCTGAAAACCTACTTGCTTCAAGGACGATACCTGGCTAGCAATCAGATGATTAAGAGTTAAACTGTTAACCTGCGGAAAAGCATAATTTGTAGGATTGATGTCAACGAGGATCTCATTACAAGGTCATAAACTCATTATTTAGGTGTTTGTTAATGAATAGGATTGGAGTGAATGGTATTGAGCAGTCTGTCTGTGTTGTAGATCCATTTTCTCCCTTTAAGGCTCCTTTTGGCAATTGCATTTCTGATTCTTATCAGGATGGTTAAGAATTGAACTGTTAACCTGCGAAAAAGCATAATTTATATGATTGGTATCAACGAGAATCTCATCTCGACTTTCTTTATCTCATCGGGGATGAGTCATATCATTGCCCTTTTACAATCATGAAGGATGTGTGTTAGCTTGCAAGAGCATGATAGGGTCCTTGTGGAGAGATTTTAATTTCATTTTGTGGCCTAGAAATATCTTACTCTGTTTGATCGAAGCAAAACACTTTTGTTAATTGTTATCAAGATTATATAATGTTCTAGTTAATATATTGTCCATAATATGGATTTCAGTCTCAGTCATGAAGAAGCTTGAGAAATTTCAGTGTAACTTATATGGTGAGATTTGTCATGGGAAAAGTGCGTATAGTTAACTTGGAGTGGTTTGCAGTCTGGATTTTGTACCAGGAAACTTTATGATAGTATCATAGTGTACAAGAGTTCAAATTGCAACTATTGCAAATGTTCATGGAGGATGTTCATGGAGGATTGCATTTGTTGACCCTGAATTTCTACTCGAATTTCAATGGTGCAATATGGGAAATAGGCCAACACTTTCATTGTTGGAAGTTGTCAGTTTTTGATGTGGAATGATCGAAAAGATAATCTGGGTAAGTGGTACACCGTGGTTATGCATGTATGGTCAAAATCCTAGAAATGTTATGTCACCAATTTTGAAGTGCCTGAATGGCTGAGAATTTTTTTCATTGTGTTGCTGAATGATTGCAGTTCTGTGTGGATAATTTTCATTGATCTTTTGATTGGACGGATGATGGGGGGACTACTCTTCGGTCTCACTTAATCCATCTATTTTAAGAATACTTTTGAATGCTGGTTGCTTGTGTACATCTTTTCTGCTTCAATATCTTGGTGGGTCCTATATGTGGATATAGTCATTCGGGGTGGAATGTGAAGGGTTTCGTACCCTTCCTGATATGCTGGAGGTTTGAATGATGGGGAGAATATTTGATTTTGGGAGGATCTTTGGTTGTAGAATTTTAATTAGCCAAATTGCTTAGACTTTTTAGATAACCTCTTGAAAAAACATCTAAGGTAAAACAATTCTATGATATTCTTGTTTGTAGGTTAGTTTTGAACATTACCTTTGGACGTTGATAAAATTTGGTGGTGCCAGCTGTCTTTCACCAAAAAAAAAAAAAAAAGAAGGCAGAGGACCTTTAGGTTTTTTAAGTTGATCTTTTTGAAATGCTAGTTCGAGGTGCTTGAAGAGGTCAAAATTTGCTTTGATAGCCTGGATGAAAGGATTTAAGCTTTGTACTTGGGGGCTATTTTCTCCTCTATAGCTTTGTCTGTAGCCTTATATCTATTAAATTTTGAAGGCTTCTTGTGTAGAGGTTTGGATTATATCCATTTGCTTCGCAAGGATTCTTATCAGAAAGGATTTTTTTTTTTTTTTCCATTGTCCGAAATCAATCAGCTTAAAGGTCGGTCCTGCGAAGCTCTCGGTGGCGGTGATGCAAGAGTATGAAGAGGTAGGTACGTGTGGAGGAGAAAAGGGAATGGGTTCAGTCATGGTGGACGCTCTAAATTGAGACGACAGAGTACCATTTCCAAACTCTTGCGGTATACCGAAACTAGAAGGGGACGTGTCAAGACGCTATAGAGGCTTGAAAAGGTGAGGTTACATGTCGCGATACCAGTGAGTCTTGACACGTGAATCTATTTCCGCACGTGACCCCGAATGTTCAAGTCAAGGTACGTGTCTTCGATAAACCTCAAAACAACTAAATTCGACTGTAAACCCCGAAAGGAATTCAAGAAACAACCTCTATGGTTCAACCAGTTTAGGTTAGTCAGCATCTCATCCCTCTAAACAGTGACTTCGGCTATGAGCTTCAATATGAGAGCATGGTCATTATGAACAAATTATCGGAGGGCAGCAAATGGCCGATGTTATAGGATGACGCAATAGCGTGTGCTACAAAGTACACGGGGGAAAGCTTCAGAGTTTGGTCAGAAGCCATCGAAAGCACCTCTAATGCAGGTTCTCCCTGTTAGAAAGGTCCTTTAGGGCAGATGGTTATCCACAACAACTACTACGACTCAAACCAAGGAGAGACACCATGGACCGAGGGAGAAGATGTACAAAGTCAGTTTCGGCAGGATGAAATTGGTTTTGGTGAGTACGATGATCTAGTGTCGCTAACCCCTTTGGCAATCATGCAGCAACTGGAAAATAGGAAGGCCAATGATATGAGTATATTTCAGGCTAAATCAATGACGACAGAGGTAACACAGCTGCATTCCAGAAGGATTATAATGGCCCAAGGTATGAAGAGGATAAAGCTAGTTATGATGGAGGTTGCACATTTGGTGGGAGTGACTTTTGGGGACAGATCGAAGGATTACGTATCCTATTTTGAATGGGTTGAAGAAAGGGGCAGACCGGTTATCCCAAGACAGGTCTAAAATTGTGATAGAGGAATAGTGAGTTTCAAAGAGAATGGCAGGTCTGTTGACAGTTCAATAGTAGTGTTAGGAGATGGGCATCAAGTGGGGATAATGGACCCGTAAATGAAGATCATGATTTGGAATGTTCGGGGGTTGGGTTGTGCGGGAAAAAGAGGGCAGCTAAAGACGTGCAAAAGTATAAACTTCAGTGGGCAACATTTCAGGAAACTAAGTGGCTGGAAACAGACCAATGGCTGATTAACTTGATTTGATGGGGCATGGAAAGTCAATGGTTAGCAACGGATGTGATTGGAGTGGCCGGGGGTATTCTACTGATAGGTAATTTGGCGATCTGGAACAAAGAGGACAGTTGGATAGGAAAATACTTGGTGTCAGTGGTGCTAAAGGAAAGGGGGTCTGGGTTTCAGATGGTCCTTCTCATCTGTTTATGGGCCGTGCAAATCGAAACATCGCGACGAATTTTGGGCTGAACTAGATTTATACGGTAATAGGTGGGACTTGCCATGTTTTGTGGGAGGAGACTTCAACGTAATTAGAGTGCTTCATGAAAAGTCAAATGGGGGTTAGATCCCTAAAAGCATGAAAAACTTCTTTGAATGGATCTTCAAAAATGACATGATGGACATCCCGTTAGGAGGTGCTAAGTTCACTTGGTCGAACGGGCAAGGGACAACAATTAAGTGTAGATTAGACAGATTCCTAATATCACCAGATTGAGCGGAGAAATACCAATTGATCAATCAGAGAGGTCTACCTAAAAAATATAAAAAACTCAGAAAAAATAAAAAAACTCAGCAATCATACACCAAGTAATACCATGTCATGATAGTGTTAAAGGATTCTTATCTTTTTTCTTTTTTGTTCTTTATTGTCTTTCAGGAGTTTTTCCTTAAAAAACATATAAGGATCCTTTAATAATTTATGTTCTCGTTAACTTTCTTGAATATGTAGAATTATGTTGGAAAAGCAGCATTTGACCCTATAGACTAACGAAAAAAGATATTTTGATTCTTTTTTTTTGAAGAGCAAGATATTTTGATTTCCAACCATCATTCCACAATACATTAAGTCAACATGATTGTAACCATTTGTAAACATTCTAGATTAGTAATACATCAATCTGGTGTTTCAACCACTTAAGAAGTAAGAAATCATTAAAAAAAAGCTATACGATTTAACACAATGTTTTAAATAGCGAATAGCGTATAGCGTAGCCTTCAACCCTCTGAAGTGTGAGGTGTAAGCCACATAGCGTGTAGCGTAAGCTACACACTACTTGGATTTTTAATCAAGGTTGCACTTGGTTGCACCAAATTAGATGATTAATAATAAAATTTAACAAAATTTCATGATATTTGGTGCAACCAAATGCAACCTAAAGTAATAGCAAGGGGTAATGATTAAAGTATAAAAGCGAAGAAAGAGCAACAAAACTAATTTAAAACTATTTCTTATATTATTTTACTAAAAGCATTGAAAAGACTAATGAATTTCATTGAAATAGAAAAATGTAAGAAATCATTGAAAACATTATTGATTTTAATATTATAGTGAAAAATGACTTGTTATGTGAGCTATGTAGCGTGTACATAGTCTATGAAGCGTGTAGCGTATCCAAATTAATCATGTAGTGTAGGCTACATGCAACTTAAGCTATTTTCATGAGCTACGTAGCATTTAGGCTAAGCTACGCTACGTAGCGTAAGCTACATGCTACATAGCGTAGCTATTTAAAACACTGACATTGAAGATAATTTATAACATTTAATCTCTTATAAAGAACAAAATAAAATAATTTGCCTTTTTAATGATTCTTTTTTTTCCTACGTGATTCTTAAAGCCCCCACCAATTTCAAAACATAAAACGAAAGCCAAGTGAAACTTAAAATAGAAGATAGCAAGTATAATTTGATTCATAAATCGCTATTTGAATCGTAAATCGTAGGATTCAAATCATAAAATTATAGGATTTGTATAAAAAGGGATTCAAATTTGGAAGAAGGCAAGCTTTGGGGAGATTTAATAGCCACAAAATATGGTTTGGAAGAGGGGGGATGGGAGACCAAAAAATCTTCGTATTACCGAGCCTCTGGAATTTAGAAGGCAATTATGTCGGTTGCCTACCTTGTTCGGCCTAGGTTGGCTTTTTTCCTTGGCGATGGATCTAGGATTCGGTTTTGGAGGGATTCCTGGTGTGGGGACAAGCCATTAGAGGTGGACTTTTCTTCTCTAGCAAATTTATCTCCACTGAGAGATCTTATGGTGGCCTTGTGTTTCTCAATTGAAGGGGGAAGGGAAACTTGGTGCCCACCGTGTCGGAGAAACCTAACAAATGAAGAAACAAAAGACTTTATTAGATTATTGGGGAAGCTTCAAAACATTTTGCCTTCTCTGACTTGAATGGATTCCATATCCAGAAATGCATCTCCCTTTGGCATATTTTCTATCCGATCTCTATATTCCAATCAGTGTTCGCATTGTCGGTATCGCTACAAGTTTCGCTGGCCAGAGATAAAGATATAATATCGTTATCGTCGATAATATCGCCGATAACCGGAAATGTGAGGAAAAATGGGGAAACCTGATGAAAATTGTGGAATTTTTCAGTGAAACTTCAGGAAATGCCTAAATACACATATTTGCATATTCAGGAATAAAAAAAACTGTAAAAAGAATGCATTAAATAATAAGTTTTCATTCAATGCGGCCCAAAAAGGCATGCGTTCATAAGAAATTACTCCAATAGCAACGAAAATGAGTTTATATAATACAAATGCATCCACCATATAATAATTAAGACATAAATTAAATGAATTCGAAAATAATACATTTTTGCCATATTTCATCCTCACATGGAGTGACGAGGTGGCCCTTATTGTGGGTTTCCCGTGGGCCTCACTAAGGAAAAGGTGGGTAGGTAAATTACTACCATTGAAACCTCCCTGGGGTCCACTAGTAATGCTTATATGACATCAATACCGTTCACAACGTCACTATTACTGGGATGAACTGGAAACACAAGTATTATCCTGATTCGAAACTCCTGTGCCTCCACAAATATTTCAACTGTGGATGTTCAATCCTCACATTTTCGGCCCATCATGATGCATTTTTTATATATCTATGCCATCTATCGGTTTTCTCCTATCATTTTAGGATATGATCGAAAACTTTAAGAAGATCCAAATCTCAGGTGGACCATACCACTAGAAACAGTGATTAATAACCATTAAAAACGTTTTGTGGGCCACAAAAGTTTTGGATCCATCTGATATTTATATTTTCCCTTCATCCAGACATTATTGACATTGTCAAGAGCTTGGATTGAAAATAAACATTACCAAAACCTTAAGAAGGGCTCTTTGGAATTTTTAATGGTATGGCACTTAATCACACTGTTTCTAGTGGTATGATCCACTTGAAATTTAGATCTGTATAATTTTTGAAACCACTTTCTAAAATGGGCTGTAGAAGAGGATGGACGGAGTGGATATACAAAATATCATCCATGTGGGCCATACCGTAGGGGTAACACCCACTAAAACGTTATCCCTGGGGGTAACACCTGGAAGCCGACTAGCTGGTGCACCCAGCAGCTATGATTGCTGGTGCAGTGACGTCATCAAGTTCCGTGGGTCCTGCCATGAGGTACTTGTTATATCCAAACCGTCCTTCCATGTTTTGGGATCATTCTAATTCTTGACCCAAAAAATCAAATATATCCAAGGATCCAGTGGACCACACTGCAGAAAGCAGTGGGAGATTTAACATACACCATTGAAACAATTTTGGAGGTCCTAGAAGTTTTGGATCAGTCTGATATTTATTTTTACCCTTCATCCAGGTCCGTGTGACCTTATGAACAGTTTGGATGACAAATAAACATCATGGTGGACCTGGGTATGTTTTAACGGTGAGAATCATTGTCCCCACTATCTTTATTGGTGTGGTCCACTTGAGTTTTGGATATGACTCGTTTTAGGTATCATGCACTAAAATGATCTCTCTAAATGGATGGACGGTTTGGATGTACTAAATACATCATTGTGGGGTCCACAGAGCCTTAATCTTCTTTGAACCGTTTGTACAAACACGGTGCTCGAGGACTGCGCACTCACTCTCCGTCCGCCATGTCCCTACACTAGAGACGTAGTGGTGTGGGGAGCGGATTAGGTGCGACTCAGGACTCATGCAAGACGGTGCGGCCCTTACGTAGGTTCACCGTGGGGCCCACATTGATGTATATATTATGTATCCACACCGTCCAACTGTTTATACACAAAATTTTATGGCATTAAACCAAATATTACGCAGATCCAAATCTCAAGTGGACCATACCACTAGAAACAGTGTGATTGAGTGCCCCACCATTAAAAAATCCAAAGAGCCCATTGTAAGGTTTTGGTAATGTTTATTTTCAATCGAAGCTCTTGATAATGTCAATAAGATCCTGATGAACATAAAATATAAAGATCAGATTGATCCAAAACTTTTGTGGCCCACAAAACATTTTAAATGGTTATTCATCACTATTTCTAGTGGTATGGTCCACCTGAGATTTGGATCTTCTAAGAGTTTTGGATTACATCCTAAAATGATATGAAAAAATAGATAGACGACGTAGATATATAAAAACTACATCAATATGGCCCCCACACGGTTAGGGACCTTAGGGTAACACCCACTAAGCTGTTCCAGGGGTCACAGGTAATCCGCTCCATTGCGTCGTCCGCACGCTACTCGTGCGGAGTAAACTCTGTGGGGCCCACCGTGATTTACTTATTTTATCCACTCCGTCCATCCATCTTAACCGATAATTTTAGATATGGTGCAAAAAAATGAAGCATATAAAAATCTAAAGTGGACCACACCACTGGAAAAGTGTGAACTGAATGTCTACCATTGAAAAATTCGTGGGGGACACAGTAGTTTTGGATCAAGCTGATATATGAGTTTTCCATTCATCCATGTCCATGTGATCTTTTGAACAGGTTGGATGACAAATAAACATCACTGTGGGGCCTGGGAAGGTTTCAACGGTGGAAATCATTATTCCCACTGTTTCCTGTGGCATGGTCCAGTTGAGATCTGAGATGCTTAAATTTTGGGCTCAACCACTAAAATGAGATGGAAAAACGTATGGACGGAATAGATAAAGCACATGCATTCTCGGTGGGCCCAACAGAGTTTACTCCACACGATAAGAGCGTGCGGAGTAACACCGCACGGAACAGTGTTTCACAAAAGGGTTCGACCGCCCTTCTCTTCTCTGCATGAAAGGGTTCCGAACTTCCGATTTCCGAAAGATGGGAGACAAATCCCTAAAATCCCTCCTAAATCCCCCCAATTTCGTCGGAAATTCACTGTTCCTTCGCTGATTATGTATGATGCACGGATCAATCGCAAAGAAGGAAGTAAAAAATGGTGATTGTCGAGCACTTACAGCGCACGGAAGCTTCGATTGGCCCACTGCAACGGTCGATGAGCGATCCTCTTTCAAGGTATGGAAATCCCTAATTTTCTCCCATTTTCTGTCGATTTTTTTGGGTATTTTCGCAATCCCCCATTATCGGCCCGTTTATCGACAATAGGGGGTCGTTGGCTACAGAAGTCCCGTGGACGGTAGGTGGCTATAGCGACATTCCTTAACGGTGTCAGACATTTTCGGCAGATATCGACAAAATCGCCTAATTATCGGCGATATTTGGAAGAGAAACGAATAACTGGGGTTTCGTTGTCGCAACTCCGGCGACACCGATAATATCGGCGATATTGTCGATATTTCGTCGACAATGCAAACACTGATTCCAATATTAGAGCCTCCGAAGCACAGTTGAATTGTGAATTTTTCCACAAATTTTGGTTTTATGGGGCCCCACCTAAGGTAGCTTCCTTTATTTGGTTGGTAGGAAGGAGGAAAATTCTAACCATCGACAATCTCCAAAAGAGGGAAATGGTCCTCCCTAACATGTCTTCTTTGTATGAACAATGTAGAACCGATAGATCACTTATTCTTACATTGTGCGTATGCGCGATAAATATGGCTCCATATATTCGAGTTATTTGGAGTTGTTTGGGTGATGCCTCAGTCAGTCGATCATATGTTTTTTGCATGCCATGGGATCCAATCAAATAGGGAAAGAATCCTTCTTTGGCACCATCGGATTCTTACAGTCTTCTGGAATGTTTGGAAGTAACGCAATGCTCATTGTTTCTGCAACAAGGCGAGGATTTGGGTAGAAGTGGCATGGAGGGTTCAATGCGATGTTTTAGAATGGGTCTCGGCTCACGCTCATGTAGACACTAGTTTAGCTAAACTGATGTTGGGGCTGTAATTCGTTGTTTTCATTGTATTCCTTGTAGTTTTATTTTAATAAAGCTCTTAACCTTAAAAAAAGCTCTTAACCTTTTAACTCTTTAATAAAGCTCAAAACCTTTAAAAAAAAAAAAAGATAGAGGAAAAAAGGAAAAAAAGTGGGATTCAAATCGTTTTGCTTAAGATTCGACTCGAATGGTAAATCGTGAATCGTAGAATTTTGACAACACTCCAAGTGATTCGATTGGGTTCTTTTACCTATTTCATTGTAGTTTTGAGTGTTTGAGACTATTATACCATCCACAAATTAAGTTATATACTTAATTATTAATATTATATCTACATAAAATATAATAAAACAATCAACAAGTTACATTAAGAGAGAATTAATTGTTAAAAACCTCAAACATAGAAATTTTATTGATAACTTGAACAACTTATGACGTAATTTAGAAAAAAAGGTACAACTTACAAAGTTTTAAGTTTCAAATTATTGACTTACAAATTTAAAATATAAAAAATAATCATACTAACATAGGCTACTATGCACATTGATCTAGTTGCCATTGTGGCATCTTATCACCACTAGCACCACTATCATCGTCATCAGATTCGTTTCCTTCTTCGACGTGTACTTCATCTTCTTTTGTTTCTTCATCATTGTTTTGCACTAGGACTTCATCCATATCCAATAGTTCATTTAAATCATCATCTTCTTCTATCTCCTCAATATTGTCTACTGCTTGGTCTTGACTGCTATTGCTCGCCCTTCTTGTCCGCCTTTGAGCGGAAGAACTTTCTCCATCTCTGTTGATCCAAATGCGGCATTTTCGACGTGGGCCTATGTTACGTCCTCGTCTGCAAAGACCGGTTCCTCTGTCTCTGTATGTCGCTCACTATCTGCCTCTAAATCATCTAGGTAAATAGGATCATAGAAACCAGGCTTTTTCTTGCTTAGCTTGGAATTGTTCTTGTAGCTTTTGGTTGTATTGAAAGAAGTCATTGAACTTCTTTTGTTCAAGATGATTTTTTTTTTTTTTTTTGGTGTAAATCTGCATTAAGCAAATATATTAGCGATGACCGTTTACTTTTAACTCTATAAGATCTAAGGACTACAATCAACATCGAAGGAGTGAATTGTTACTTATTGACTAGAATGCACTCTAATTGTGCTCACAAAGAACATGTAAGGCCAAGAATCTTCATGGCCAACTTCTCTAGTGTTGGATCCTTCCTATTCGGGTCCACTCCATAGGTAGCCCCTCAGTTAGCTGTAAAGAACAATTTAAGTAGGTTAGAATTTGTACATTGTAAGAAATTATTTCTAAGTTACTTAGACCAACTTGCTAAGACGTTCATATTTGATAATTTCATATTCCTATGCTTGATGAATAATTTCTCTTGAAAAAAATCCTGCACCCTTTATGTAGAAGTCTAGTTGAGCAGAAATCCTGTATTGTTCTTCTTTATCTGGAACCAGTCTCTTGAAGATGTCAAGAAAGCCTACCTACCATATTTGCTACTATTGCCTTAGTCCGATTGGTGAAAGTGAAGAATACGATTGGATTAAGGATGTAGGCAGTCAAATACTGTGGAGATGAATTTGGTTACCCCATCTCTTATCTATAATATCTAAGATAGGCTTATAATCATGGTCTTTATAGTTAAAGTGGGCTATGATTTTGTTTCAAGCCATCTCCATTGTATCATAGATCTAGCCCATTGGTGGCTTCTCATCTCCGTCTACCAATCGCAACACAACCACCAAGGGTTCTTATGATTTTAGTGCTTTTAACACTTGTCCAAAAAGATTGTGAGAGGATGGTTTGTTGGACTAGCTTCCCTTTGGTCTTTTTTGGCCAAGGCCCATTATTCCAATCGACTGACAATATAAAGCTTCTAAGCTCAACTTTCTTTTAATACAACCTTTGTAGTGTTAAGAAGGTTGTTGCGAATCGGGTGACAGCTAGACGAAGCAAGTTACACCCAATGAATTTTCTCATGTGATAGAGAAAAAGCTCTCATTTGTACATAAAGACCGTATTTCTTCTAGTCCTAGCAATCACTTTAACGTACAATCTACCCATATCTTTTAACATTTGATCTATACAATGTGCCGTGCATGAGGACCAAAATAAATGCTGCCTCTTCTCCACAAGAAGGCGATCGATTCCTATATAAGAGGTTGCAGTTGTCTGTGATAACTTGGACAACTTATTCCTCTCCTACTTGACTACACTATCTAACAATTTGGACAAATAGTTAGCTATGTGGGAATAGGCCGATGCATCCACGGACTTAAAAAATGTTGTCCTAATTGGACAAATCACTAGAAAGTTTATTAGTGTCCAACCAGATCTATCTGTCCATCTGTTGGCTATTAGAGTACAGCTAGTGCTCGAAATATATCGCACTACATATCGCGCCCTTGGGATATCGATACATATCGGTTATCGCATGGGATATATCGTTTGTATCGGGTAATTCATCGCACTTTTTGGGAAACATTGGGAAAATGGTTGAATTTTTCAATAACACTTCAGGGATTGTTGAAAATGATCTTAACACACACTTTTAAATTATAACATCTCAAAAAAAAGTGCACATAATAGGTTTCCTTTGTATAGGGTCCTAAGCTATGCATTATCCGACTAAACTAATGAAACTATTTTCAAATTGAATACATAAACATTTAGAGTATATGTGATGATCATTTCATCAAACACTTGGTAGCTGGTTAAAGGGAAATTTCGAAAAAAAAAAAATATTTTCTTATTTTTTCATTAATTTTTAATTAAAAGTGATTTTTATTTTCCAAAAATTGACAAGGACTTAAAAAATCAGTAGATCAGCCCTCAATATATGCTTGATTTCATGTTTTGAGTGCAACATTGTAAGCAATTTGGAAGAAATTGGGGAATATTTGAAATTTCCAAAATCGAACCACCTTTACTCAAATTTCGAAATTGGAGTGTATGCGATGATCATTTCACCAAATACTCGTAAATACTTCAAAATTAGTTCAATTGACAGCTGGTTGAAGGAAAATTTTGAAAAAAAAAAAAAACATAAAGAACATGAAGAACCAATGGATATCGAAATTAAAGCTCCAACCCTATGATTTTTCATGTAAAACATGAAGAACCAATAGATTTGTAACTTTGACACTGATTTAACATAATTTCAACAAAAAAAAAAAAAGGGATCAAAAATTGAAAATATTCATCGGATCGAACATGTGGGATATATCAGCACTACTTGTGCGTTTCGTATTGCACAGGTGGGATTCAAGATATATCGTGGGATATATCGGCTGATATTTAAAACATTGAGTACAACAATATATTTTTCATGCCCCTTTTTAAATATTTGGTAATGAAGCTTTTAATAAAATTGACCTTGGTTTTGAGGCATGTTTCCCTCACTTAGTGATAGGAAGGAGGCTTAAGCCCAGGTCCAAATTGAATTATTGCTTTCACTATAACCTCGAAGCTTTTCAATTTAATAGTGTTGAAAACAACGCTGGCTTGGTATAACCACTTAGCAATGTACTGAATTGTGGTTTTCCTACTCATATTCTTGTATCGATTTTCAAGTGTTGTTTGAGCGGTACTCCTTTGGTTGATGAGATCCTCGGGACGTGGTCTACACCGTCTATTTATTGGCTCATCCCCACGAGCTCTTTTGGCAGCTGGTGGTCTATAGTGCCCATCGGGGGGGGGGGGGGGGGGGGGGGGGGGGGGGTGGGTGTGTTAGTTTGATCCATTCCATAAACTCTTTTTGAAGCATGGTATTGTTGTTCTTTTTTTTGGAATGTTTGTCCATAAACTCTTTTGGGACATGATATCGCATACTTGCATATGGGATCGCGTAACGATCACATACAAATGCATTTGATGGCATACATTCTAGGATCAAGTTGATTAAAATCGCATATGCGATTGCACTTGACAACACTGGGTGAGAATGAGCACCTCCAGAAGTTTCTCCAAATCAGGGAGCAAATACAAGAAAATAAAGGAGAAGTTTTGAAGGACTTTGCAAAAATAGCAAGTCTCGAAGTGCTTACAGAAGAGAAGATTGATTGATTCACAAATGGTCTTTGCATCCCTTGTTACATATTACTAAACCAAATATAGCCATTGATCCTTCTCTTCCAGGTTGCTCCTAGCGTCTTCTAAGAAAATTCATTGTATAGACAGTCTGATATGCTTATCTTCCAAAATATACCCTTATTTAGTTTTGAAAATTACCTTGGAAACAAATTGAAAATAACAAAATTATCTCAGATGCTAAACATATTGTGGTACTGAATTGCCAGATTTTCAAATACTAAAATTCATTATCTTGCTGATAATTATAATAATAATAATAAAAACCAAGCACAGATCATAAAGTAATCACTTAGCTTTAGGCAGTGATTTGAAGCCTGAAATTGTAAATCTTGCAAAACTTTTTGAAATGTTCCTAGGGCTCAAAGAGATTTCATAAATTTTGTATTTGGCATAATCTCAAATACCTAAAATAGACAAGTGGGTGAAAAGTTATGCCTGGAATGGACAAGCAGATGAAAAGTGAAAAGTTTTGCTGTGCAAGGGCCCCCTTTCTAGGCCTGACTTTCGCTTGCCTTTGGGCCTGTTTCACGTTGCTAAAAAACACTATTATTTTTATTTTGTGATTTTGATTCTGCAAATCACTTTCTAAAGCTTTAAGTGTCTGGTTTACCACTTAATTAATCAATTTTAGATTTTTTCTCCAAATTTGCACCTTTTTTCCACAATGCCTAGCCCCCCGTTTCCTACAGTTGTTTTTGCTTCTACAATCTCACTCATAAAATCGAAGATCTTTCTCTTGTTGGATTTGTTAATTGCACACAAGTGTAGAGCTGTACACCTCCACTCATGTGCCATCATGGCACGTAGGTTTGAGATCAAATCCATCCACCGCCTGGTCTGACCATATTTCCCTAAAAATAATCTGGTCCACTCAGTAGGTGGGCCTCAATATTGGAAACTGGTGGATGGGTTAGATAACTTCAGCCAAGTTTTTCAGAGACATACATTTGTTCGGCAAACCGTGGCCCACCTAACCAGTGGATCAACCTAATTCTTGGGTTAGAGCATCAAAATGGCGGTGCTTTTCTAATGGATGGATTGGATCTCGGACCTATGTGCCATGGTGGCAAACAGGTGGCATGTACATGAGTTGTATTGCAAATGCGCATGGGCTTAGCAAATCTCATCTCTATAGAAGCTGGACGGACATGATTAATCATCGCCCATCAATCCATGGTCTAGGTTCCACACATATGGAATCCTGTGTGTTAGCGAATTCTATGTTTGCGATGTGCAGCCCCCCCCCCCCCACCCCCCCCCCCCAAAAAAAAAAAAAAAAAAAAAAAAATAAAATAAAAAATTGTATTCCATGCATATACTGATGTACATTTGCATTTTTTATGCATCTAATGCTGTTGAATCATATTTGTATATTGTAGTTGCTAGTGTCCCTGCTGTTTGACGTTGTGTCTTGTTTTGAGTGTGTGAATGTCCAAGCTCTTAAGACTTAGTACTGAGAATATTTGCCCACTAGGACAAGAGCCTGATGGTGGCTGCTGCCCAGTTTCAATGTCAAAATTGCTGCCATATTTATATATGTGATCAAATGTCTTAAATGGAAAATTTAGATCCTGAAAGTGTCCTTTTTCAAATATCTCTCTAGGCATGAGAGCCAATGGTGACTTGAACCAGTTTTAAATGATTATATTACACCATCATCATTGCCATCATCATGACATCATCCAAGCCTTATCCCAACTAATTGGGCTCAGCTACATGAATCCTTTTCCACCATTCCACTCTTTCAAGTGCTATAAGCCCATAACCTTAGACCATAGGTCATCAAGTCATTCCTTGCTACCTCAACTAACGACCTTTTGGGCCTTCCCGTTCCCCATCTCCTTTTAGAGCCCTTTTAAGTGATTATATTATGGAAAGCTGAAAAGCTTACAAAACTAACCACGGAATGGAATGCAATTGGAACTGCAGGTTGCAATATTTGTGGTCGTGGCGATGGTACTACGGAGAAAACCTGATGCATTAACGAACCGACTTCTAGATCTGAAGGATAATCCTAAATATCAGGGACAAGATAAACTTCCAGTTATTGTGTGGGTGATTGCTCAGGTAAGGTTTGATAAGTTTATGCATGCAGATTGTGGATTTACCAAATGATAAAGAACAATCATTTCTATATGCTCTCTCTCTCTCTCTCTCTGCAATAGTTTGGATTTTCATTTTGGCTTGTGTAGGCCTGCCAAGGGGACCTTGTTGTTGGGATGCATTCATGGGTGCAAAAGCTCTTGCCTATTGTTAGTGGCACATCAAGTTGTAATCCGCAGTCCAGGGACTTGATTTTGCAGCTGTTGGAAAGGTTTGGTCTCTTAGGTTTGACCCAAAGTCATCTTTTGTTCTCGTGAAATTGTCTTTTATATCGGAAACCCACGTACAGGATTTTGTCAACCCCAAAAGCTCGCCCTATTTTGTTGAATGGGGCAGTCAGGAAGGGGGAGCGGCTGGTCCCACCTTTTGCACTTGAGCTGTTAATGCGAGCTACATTCCCTGCACCATCTTCTCGGGTCAAGGTTGGTTTTAAGGCCATGTGTATTTGTCTTGGAAGATGCCATTTGGATTGGCGTATCCATAATATTTAGGAATGTAGGTACTTTTTTCTGAATGCAGCTTTTGTGTGCAGGCAACTGAAAGGTTTGAGAAAGTGTATCCCACCTTAAAAGAAGTGGCCCTTGCAGGTTCTCCAGGATCTAAAGCAATGAAACAAGTTTCACAGCAGCTTTTGCCTCTGGCAGTGAAAGCAATGAGTGAAGGTAAGGTTTCCATATTTTGTACTTGCTAATCCATATAATATAAGATACTGTTGTATGGTTGGTGATTCTGGACCATCTATTTTGTGGGCCCTACCATGGATGACTCATGGTGGAAAAAAGTACAACAGATAAGCAAGTCTAGCTGTTGATTGTATAGAGCATGGAGAATGCAAGCTGTGCATTTGTATTGTGTATTTTCATTATGTTCCTTTTTTGGGTGTGTGCATGTGTATAGGTCTGTGTGCTCCTGTGGAGTATGTAAGTGTATCTCTAGCAATATAATAAAAGGGATGTGTTAGGGTTTCTAAGTCTAACACATAACAACAATCTTTCCTCTTCTCTCACACTTTCTTCCTGTTCCCTTTTCTTCTTTTCCCCCATTCTGTCCCTAAATCCATCCAAACCAACTGATTGTTCCCTTCAGATGGATGGCAAGAACTAAAAAAGTGTCAATGGCCCTGATTCAAAAGGCAAACGTGTATCAATCAGATCCTAGTATTATTTAAAGTGGCTTCTGTACCATGGTTATCCATAGTATGTCTCCCAGTTGGAGATCTGGATTTACCATCCTTATTGCCATGAGTACTGTAGGGCGAAGGAATCATGAGTGCACGACTGGAGAGCTCAAGTTGAAGAAATTAACTGTATTCAAGTGCCTGAGATATGATTCTTTTTGCAGAAAACCGTGAATTATCCAATGAAGCAGCTGGTATTTTCATCTGGTGTTTGTCGCAGAACACTGATTGTTACAAGCAGTGGGTGAGCAATTCTTATCATTAGCTTTCCGGTTTTGAACTTGAAGAATATCCAAATGCACAACGCTTCTAATGTTTGAACTTATGTGAGTCTTGTGGCTTTGATAACTGGAAATAGGAAAAGCTTCACTTGGAAAACTTAGAAGCAAGTGTTGTTGTTCTGCGAAAGCTGTCTGATGAGTGGAACGAACACTCCAAAAAACTTGCTCCTGTCGACACTTTAAGGGAGACTGTCAAGAGCTTCAAGATGAAGGTAAAAATCTATTTCTACTTTATTTCTTCTTCAGAGGTCAGATGGTAAATACAAAAAAAGAAGTAGGCGGCCTTAAACATATATGTTGGACATGGAACGTGCATTGGTGGAAGCCATAGCAAATTTGTGAAAGCCAACATGAATATGCTTTTCTGAGGCACAATCCTCACCCTATACATGTGGCGAATCTGTTTGCCAATTGGATCTATTGTATTGGTGGAGCACCTGTTGATAGGATGATCCTGTTTGGCTGTTGTTTGCCCCGTTGTATGTGGGCCGTTGCTCAGTTCTTGCTCAATGCCAAATTGCCAATGGGAAGTTGCATATAGTGTTTGTCTATTACTGTATTCTTTAATTTGTACCTTCAAAGAGATCTCCTGATGGAAATGCAAGTACACCATAATAAGAAGGGGATATAAAGGTGCTTCCCAGTTGTGTTTACATGTCCCCAGCAGCAAATGAAAAGAATACAAGTAAGATAAGTGGTGTCCTTGTTGCACAGCAAAAGCCGATATTCTATGGGCCTTTATTGAGTGTGTGCAGAATGAGCAAGCATTGGAAGAAGGATTGGATGCTGGTCGCGAAACCCTCATCAAGGATGCGGACAAGTACTGCAAAGTGTTATTGGGAAGATTGACGCGTCGCTTCAGCTGCTGCACGGTGAGTGGGGTGTGTGTTCTTACACTTGCTATCACTGCGGGTGCTGTCCTTGTGTCCCCCAACATGGAGACCTGGGACTGGAAGAGGCTTCATGTGATGTTTGGCTTCCCACAATCCTTCTGAGTATATACCAACCACAAAACAAACACACCCCCTGCATTTGGGAGGAACAAAGCAGGCGTAGGGGCGGCAGAGTGTGTCAGAGAACCATGCATCTGGCTCTGTTGAAGTTTGGCAGAGAATGCATCGTGAGCTTACTGATACTTGGTTTAGTTAGAGGTGTTATACAATGCTCGGCTAAAAGAATATCTATTCTGTTCGGATTTTCAGTTTGTACCAGTGGGGCATATGTCACTGATCCAAGCTGTACAAGTGGGGCTTAGGATCTTCCAAGGATTTTTAGCGGGCTGCATCATATCAACAGTTTGGAGTGAGGGACAGTGGCCCCCACTTGTTTACAAATTGGAAACCCGAGCGAACTGTAGATAATCTCTCGTCGAGATTTGTAGAATGCCCCTTAATTTATAGAGATGTGTGGGGGAGTTAAAACTCCGTTTTTATGATGAAGTTGCTGATGGTGTAAGAGTGGTGAGTCACTTAGTAGTCCCCCAGCCAAGACTGACCTGTTTTTCCCGTTACTTTTTGTATTTTTGATGCCAAAGGTTGAGAATATTTCTCTTTTTAAATTTCTGTTTTAGGTTTATGATGATGCAGTGTGGATTCACCAGTTAATAAATATATTGACCCTCCAAAAACTTAATTCTGCACTTTTGTTTATAGATGGATGTGAATTGTCCAGTTAGTTGACCCCCCCTCTTTTAATGAGCCATGAAGTCCTAAGATCATGCTGATTTTGAAAGTCTTTTCTGATCAGCCACTTTTTTTTTTTTTTTAAAGCAAATACAAAGATTTGTGCAGTGGACTAGGAGAGCTTCTACAGGTCAAAAGTGTAGCAATATTCAATTGTTGCAATTTTTATCCATTTATTTATTTTTAACTCAGTGCTTAGCTATCAGTTGTTCTAGATTGATTGTTGGGCATAGTTGCCAATCCAACTTTGTTCTGCATTTTTTTTTTCGCATAGGCAAGGAAATTTTGTTATGGGTAAAGGTTCCATGAGGTCAACCGAGCTCTGTGGGCCCAACTGTGATGTGTGTTGGACATCCACACTCTGTTACGGGATGTGCCAAAAATCAGCCATATATAAAAACTCAGGTATGCTGCAATCCGAAACAATGTAAAGTCAATGCTGATGATAACATCTAAAAGCACTAGGTAGGGCCAACTTGAGTTTTGGAATGGCCTGAAATTTGGTGTGAACCTTCATCATCCAAGTGGGACACAATGGATGGGTTAGATGTCTGAATCTCATCTCCATGGGCCTGTAAACAATTAGGAAGGTTTCAATGGGTGGGCATCCATTCTCAACTGTTGTCTGTGGTGTGGCCCACCTAAATCATGGATTGGCCTGATTTTTAGGCCCATGACCTTGGAAGGGTGCATCTAATTGATGGTATGGATGTTGGGCACGCATTACAGCGGGAAGCCCACTTGAGGTTGAAATTTGATTGCCTACCAAAGGGCAAAGAGCTCAATAATTACAGAGAACAAACTAAGGGAGGAAGAAAATGAGATGGAGCCTACCCCAGGCCAGGGAAGGGAAAGCTCACACCCCAGTCTAGGGGCACCTAAAGAACCAAGCCCACAACCCAGGCTATGGATATTATTTATTAATTTTTGAGGCGTTTCAAATGCACTAGGCAAGGCTCTCACTTTTACACGGTTTGGGTGTGAGTGGAAACAATAAGTATACATGATCGTAGACCTGTGGATATGGACGGTACTCTCATAGCATTGTCAAGTCGTTTTCTAGCCCTTCACGTTGGAGAAGATGTTTGGTTATCTCTACCTCCCTTTTTATGAAGGGCTTCCTACCCTTGCCCCGTAAACAGGCTTCATGCAGGTAGAGACATCTCGAACACCCAACTTTTAAAAGAGGTTCCCCTCTTGTAATTTAATTTTCAAGCCTGTTTACATTAGCATGACCGATATAGGCGTGGAAGCAAGGAGTCATCATTCACTCGTGGTCGTCCTTTTTTATTTTTTTTAATTTTTATTTTACAATCAACAGCAACTTGAGTGTTAGCATGAGTAGGGTTATATTGAATAAAAAATTACAAGAATATATCCCAATTTTAGAAGTCTATGAAATTATAATTAGTCTTTCTTTCCTCTAATAAGTCCATCTTTAGCTTTAATTTCCAATGCCCATGACTTGGTAGTCTTTATCATCACAGCCCATTCATAGGTTAATATGCTCATCTTCATTTGGTTTCCTGACCTTAAAAAGGAATTGCACATATGAATAGTTGCTACTAGGTCAAGACGATGCTTGAGTTTGTTTTTATAGATAAAAAAAACATGTTAGTAATATATCCGAGGAAATGAGTTTTACTTGCAGCATGAGCGTCTCATGCTATCTTTGCAAGTAGCGCTCTTCTACTCTCATTCTTGAAATGTTTGGGCTTCTTGCAATGGAAATGGATTCTTGAAATGATTGAGAGCTTCTTGCAATAGGAACAGGTTTTTTATTTTTATTTTTATTTTTAAGAGGGTTTTCCAGTGTTCAATAGTTGCTTTCTGGTCAATTTTGTTGCCCCCTCTTCTTAGACGATATATATATTTTTTTTAAAGGATTAGAACCAACAATCCTTTCTGCCAATTTTCTCACCATCATAATCTAAAATCATATGCCACCAATCGTTATAGTAACGTCAATAGATATATCTGTGCTCTGATATCTATCATTAATAAATTGGAGCAGTCCAAATCTGATTTTCAAACGCTAGATCTGTTTCATCCATTATTTTCATCATGCCATATAATATGTATACTGAAATTCCAAACCCAAGTATGATGACCCAGATACCTAATCCTAGGGTGCCAAGTAATATTTCATGCATTCATTAATCACATTCATACTCAATTCATCATACATCAAAACCAAGCGATAACTAAATCATCCAATTTATATTAATTAACTTTAAATTTTATAAATTCAAATCCCAAATCCTCTAACACTACTAAACTCTCACATAACTCTTTACTTTAAGATTGATATAAGTTCTCAAATAAAAATAAAAATAAACTAAGTCTATAATCTAATGAAAGTAATCATTCATGTATTCATCCTTTATTTTACCTTTCATCTAAAAAACTTATAAGAGTTCTTAAATTGAGTGAGCTAGAAGCCCAACGGGATCATATCCACTATATATTTGAAATAGACTCGGTGGTAACAAAGAAAGCGCAATTCAACATATAACGAGATGTAATGCCAGGGTGCTTGAAATAATCATAATGTAATAACTATGATTCAATGATGTAAGAATCATCCAAAATGTCACCCCCCGAAATCTGGACACAAGTGTGCACCCTCAGGCCCAAGTTATGGGATATGACTTGTGCACTAAGTGCACTCAATTTAAATGTAACATAGTTAATGAGGCATATCGTTGTTGGGGCTCAAAATATCACCAATGATAAAAGAAGAAGTGACAACTTGAATACAGTAGTCTAAGTCAGCAACAGAGTCATAGACAGTCAGAAAAGTGACAGAATGCCGGTGCGGTCCTGGCTCGAGCAGCTCGGGCAATCTCACCTAGAACTGAAATCTGTCATTCCCGAGTTGATCTGGACATGCGTATTGCCGCTAAATGATTCAAAATGCCCAAAAACCTCTAACCTCCGAATTTGGATGTCGGGCGATGCATATTTCCACTTGCGCACCCCGAAGTATGTTTTTCCCTTGCTAGGAGCTGATTGAAAGATCCGAATTGGAAAAGAACTACCAAAATTAACAGCATTTGAACATTCGTCAGCTGACTCGTTCATTCAACAACATAATTAAAGGATAAAAGTGCTCCAGCGTCAGTGACTTTAATCCCCGAAAAGGTACTTGTCCATTGGGGTGAACAGTCGGAGCCTGAAACCTGAATTTTTCTAAGTCTGAGGATAAATATCAGTGAAGAGATCACTTCCAGTCAGAGGATGATTGGGCAAGTAATATACGTTCGAAGAAAATGATACGTCATGAGAATTTTTACCAAGTCACGATTCCGACAAGTCCAAGATCATCTAATTCCGAGTTGTAACGAAGAAGATATGAGTTGTTTATTGAAGACCGTACATTATGGATGACATTGATCACTTGTGACCCACTTTTGAATATGAAAGAGGCTTCTAAAGGTTATCATGATAGTTTCATTGCGTAGATTAGCGAAATAATTTTTCGACGAGTATAAGAGTGTCCAGATCGGATCTGTAACGAAGGAGTTATGGTCATTTTCGTGGAGACGCGCAAGTATAGAATAACATGCATTCAGCCTGAAATGCTGAAAATTCTAATTCTGGAAGCTGCTAAGAGGGACATGCGCCCAGGGCATGCCCACATGCGTCTAGGGCATGCTTACATGCGCCTGGAACTCCCCTTGCTCGATTTTGATTGGCTCCGTACATGCAACATTCGGCTATAAATACCCCAACCCCTCGGTATGGAGAGTAGAGAAAGCTGAGAGAGAGGGAGAGCATCCAAGGGATACATGAGCCATATGCGCCTATACTCCCAGATAAAGGGAAACATGCGCCCACTCTATCCCACATGTGCCCACACTCCCATCTTCAAGGCTACATGCGCCCACTTTCTCCCTTGTAATGCTACATGCGCCAGCCTCCTCCCTTGCAATGCCACATGCGTCAGGCTCCTCTCTTGTAATGTTACATGCGCCCACTCTCTCCATACTGAGAGTAAATGTCATATTTTAATTTATATTTTCATTTACTTTAAGTTATTTATGTAAATAAGGAAGTACCCCCCATTTAAATTCAATAAAAAATACTAAAAAAATTAAATTTTCAATAATAAAGATTTTAATTTTTCATCTGAGGTACAAATTGCAACTTTTTGGCACTCCTTAAAAAGTTCGCCTTTTGAATGGAGATGTTTTCTTCGAATCTAAACCGTTCAAAAAATCTAAAATACCCTAATAATGCTAAAACACAAAAGAGTGGTAAAATATTCATGATATTTTATGGTTGATCTATGGATATATTAAAAATTCAGATTTTTACTTAGAATTTTCAAGTAGCAAAATGAGCAGAATATCGTTTTAGTGAAAATCTGTATAAAAATGGAGTTGTGATTAGATAATATTGTTTGCTTCGTGCATCAACATTCATCTTGCTTAATCTAGCACTCATCTTGGCTTAATCTAATATTTATCTATGCTTAATTCAGCACTCATCTCTGCTTAATCCAGCATTCATCTTGCTTAAACTTAGCATTACTTAACTCGACATGTATTCAACCTCACACGACATACATACTATTGTATTCTCGCATACATTCATTCTCACATGACATATCTTCTACTTTATTCATCAGATACAATCAATCTCATACAATATATATTTCATTGCGTTCATCGTACATCAAAGATCCCTTGCCTTGTTACAATCTCCCGCACATTTATGCATGCGTGAGCAGGTTCTCTACTTATCTCTCATTGCGAATTAACTATCAACAAAGGTGTAGGACTGGGATCGCTTTTGAAGACGAGTCAGCAGACTCTAGCCTGATTTGATAACTGATTACAAGAACTTTGTATTGATTATGTTCATTGCACAACTAGGGTTTAACTCGGATTGAGGCTCAAGACTAACCAAAAGGGACTATGATTACAATTAGAAATCATGATCAAAGAGTTCCAACAATACTCAAAACATTTGTTATGAACTACCATTACAAAAGCTAGCCAATGCCCTACCCGTCCGAATCGGGATTCATAAGTTGAGCCGATAAGGTAGTTGTGATGTGCCTTCCTGCGGTCATCGGTGTAAAAAGAAAGCAGGTGGTGACTCTGAGTTGCGCCATCCAATAGTCATAGTTCGTGTACTCCAGTGGTGACCCCTCATAAAATATGGGAAGACGGCCTAACAATGCACGACTCAATTAAAAACCCTGATGGTCTCTCGCCCTGGACCAACCCAAAAGGGCACGGGACAGACATTCGGCTTGTCTAAAATGATGGTTCAGTCCAAAACAAAACTACACTAGTCTCTACGACCACAAACTCAAAGACTATAGTCCCCGATGACTTAGTCACCTGCTCGATCTATCTGGGCCTTTTAATACTCCATCTATTGTACAAACATTATTCATAGTGGACTTTTGTCACTTTGTGCCGTGGTTTTCTCCTGCAAGGGTTTCCATGTAAAAATCTATTTGTTCTCTATGGTGTACATGATTTACATTGATACTTCCTTATTTGCTTTATTTAATTTATCTAAGATGCTTGAATACATTTAGTCTTTTGCCTTTTAATCAAGGGTGATCATCCATTGATGTAATTAAGGGCTTGTGCCAGATCACGGCCTGAAATGTACGAGAATTCAAAATCTCTGGAATAAAATTCATCTTGCGATACCTCCTCTTGCATACTTTGTGATTGCATATGATTGTCTATGAATATCTCTATACTAAAAATTTTTCCAGAATAAGGAAATACAAAAAAACTTCCTTTGAGCATTTTCTAGTTTTAACAATCGTTGCATCCACTAAGTTTCAATATCTAACAATCAATCAACCAAATAATACTTTAATAAGTTTAAAATCTACATCTACGGTCCACCCATTCGGGACTTATTCATAATGTTATCAATCAAAAAACAAAAGAAAAACAAACAACTATCCAAATATCTAAGTCTATGCATCTTGATTTAAAATTGCCACTTCTTCCTTTGTTAAGTAGTGTCAGTTGTTCTGCAGTTCCTCCATAGGTTCACCTTCATTTTTAGGAATAATTTCTGATGCATTAACTACTATGTCATCTGTATATGTTTAATCCACAACCGTTAGTTGGAAAGCCCAGTGAGTGAAACCCATCATAGTTCATATGCATAGCAATCAAAATAGGAACACAAAACCAGTCTCATCAATGTAAAATGTATGCAAACATGTTATGTGTGCATAATGCATGGATCAAGTGGGAAGTCTTTCTACTTGCTTGAGTTGGACTCCATCAACCCGCATCAACCCTTCTAGGGCCTGCATCTATTCCTCCGTAGGCTTCCACTATTGCGTGAGCATCCAAGATGAGTCCCTAGGACACCGGGTACTTAAGTACCTATCGGTCTTTAGGAGAGATCCTCCCGGAAGTCAGCATGATGCATGAGTGATGGTGCATGTAATCCCCATATTCAGCTCGTCATTCCGTCTCGTATCTTTTTATTAAAGATAACCACAACTAATAGCCCATCTCATCATGTGAGAGGCCAACCACACATTTCATTCCTTAACTTCCAATGATGTAAGTAACAGTTCACCAATGCTAATGCATTCCAGATTCATACATGGTTATCATAAATTTTAGTCATATTTTTCAGAGACAAGCAATCATTCATCACACAACTATTTCAGTTGAAATACATAGGAATTATGGTGGGATTACTCACCTCTAATTAAGGATGAGAATTGCACAAGTTCTTTTTCAATCCAACGTAAGATCAAGATCCTAAAATACAATCATTATATAACATTTTACTCATTCGACCTTTCTTATCATCCATTCACTATTTAAACCTATTTAATCATTCAAGATAGAGAGTAGTTGTTATAGCTCAAGTTACTAAATTGATTTAAATTAGAAGTTCAAGATCAGGAGTCGCTTGGCTGATCGAGACTTATGTTTGGTCGGCCGAAGACTTACTCGTTCGACTGAAGACCCTTCGGTCAAGATTTCAGATTGCTAAGGACTTTTGAAAATAGGCCCCTTGGTCGACCCAACCTTTTGTTCGGTCAACCGAACGTCTCCGTGGGTTAGCCAAAGCTCGCTTCGGTCATGATTATAGTTTACTGGACTTAATCCTTTGGTTGACTGAACCATCCATTCAGTCGACCGAAGAACGTCTAGTTCAATTTTCTAAGTCATTCAATTTTTTATTCCTTTCTTTATAATACTTGATTATATGGATCTTTAAGGTCATCATAAGTTAAATTCAAACCGTCCATCTCACAGTAGTTATTTAGATGGTCCATAGCCTTGTCATCGTCCAGATCTTATACCACGATGATCATCATACACCTGTTTACACTTTTCTTTACACAAACCCTATATTCTTTAATCTTCATGGACTAAGGGTTATTAAGAGTCAGATTTGGACCGTCCCTTATGTATCAGATTTCTGGATGGTCCACGATCACTCTCTTAAATCTAGAACTAAGTTAGGAAGGTTATAATGTATTATTATTTACATAATTAAAACTGATCTCAACGGTCCGTTAGATGATCTGATCCATTCAAAATGCTATCAGCGATTTAAATTGATGTGATGGATCAAATGTATACGTTAGTCCATCAAAGGATCTAAAATCGAATCGACGTGGCCCACCTGTGGACCGGATTGTGTTGAACTTCAAATTTATACATTGCATTGCCCAGTACATCACATTATATGCACGGTTTTCATGCTTAAAAGGCCTATCTAATGCATGTTTTGTGATTTCAGGAATGAGAGCGGACTTCACCAAATTGGAGACTAAAAAGGGCCATTTGAAGCCATTGGATGAAGAAGAAAGAAGGACCAAAGAAAGTGGAAAGAGAGGAGAAGAAAGGAAGAAAGAAGTCCAAGGAGAAAGCAGAAAACAGAGGTTAAGACCGGTCGTGCGACCGGTCATCCATCGCCAGGACCGGTAGTCCTACCGGTCCGATTATGCACAGAAGGAAGAAAGTTCAGAGAAGGTCATTGGACCATTCACGACCGGTCATGCGACCGGTCGTCCGATGCCCAGACCGGTCGTGCGACCGGTCATTGAATTAAAACATTAAATCAGAATTTCAGAAAAACTCTCTGGACTAAAAAGTGCTGTTTTGCGACTGGTCGTGCGACCGGTCGTTAGGGGCTCAGACCGGTCGTGCGACCGGTCGTCTGCGTAATAAAACTTCTCCGTGAAGCTCCGAGATTTTCTACACAGTGCGTAACCTTGCGCAATTTCTGGATGTTTCCGACGCAAGGGGATTCCACACTATAAAAGGACACCTAGGGGCTCTTCCTAGGGCATCAGAGAAGCTAAGGGACGTGGTTTTAGAGAGAGAAAGCTGTCGTGGAGCGTCTGCAACTCTCCAATTTCCGATTTTTCTAGTTTTTATGCTTTTATTATGAGTTCTAGTTGTAGTATGACAATGCTCGGCTAGAATCTCTCAGCTAAGGCTGAGAGGTGAAGCTTGTAGCTAATTTCATGTTTGATTCAAGTTAATTCAAGTACTTTTTAATTCAAGTTTGGATTTTTCATATTCTAGTTCTTAAAGTGGTAGTTTGAGATGTTTTATGAGAGTTCATGTGCTCTGGACATGAATTCCTTGCAATTCTCTGAGATTATCATATAATGCTTGTTTAGATTCGAATTATAGTAATCCTTGAGCAGGCCATAGTCCATAGGCATGGCTGTTACTCCGAAGGCTATGGTTTTGAATTCTACATTGATTGAATGAGACTAGAACTTGGAAGTTCAACTTGATTTGGATTGAATGTGTGTGAATGCTTTATTTTCCAACTAGATGAGAGATAGGACTTCAAATCTAGTTGTGTTCTCTACTTGGATTGACTGAATTGACATGGGATTGCTACAAGTGGATCCTTGAATGCCTTAGTACTTTAATCACTGAATTTCTATTAAGTTACTGTTTAGTTTTATCACCCAATTAAATCTGATTTTCTTGCAAAACTGAGTTGCTAGAATAGTTTGGAAGTTGTTTCTAATTCCCTGTGGTTTGACCTCGGTCTTACCGAGTTTTATTACTACATCGCAGCCTTACACTTGAGGCGAGCGAACAAGTTTTTGGCGCCGCTGCCGGGGAACTTAGATAACGGTTTTCAAATAGTTTCAGTGGCTGTAGAAATAGAAGTAGATAGGTTTTCTGATTTTCTTAGAACTAACGAATTGTTCTGTTTTGTAGGAATTCTTCTCTAGTTCAAGCGCATCAGGTGATACCTTTCTAACTTAGCTTTTTGCAGATTTTTTTAGATTAACTTCAGATTTCAGATTTTTAGGATTTAGTTTTAGTCAGTTTTTGGTTGAGTGGTTTATGTCCCGTTGGGAACGTAACCACTCAAATCGTCTCCAATCTGAAGTGGTTTAGTTGGACCATTGTCAGTCCATAGACGAGTCCGAAATTACCAAGAGCATTGTGAAAGTTTGGGGAGTATGGAACAAACACCTTTAAGGAATCCTCCCCCCCTACTCCAACTACAAACGCAAATCAGGAAGGAGTAGGAGAGAATGAGGTACATAATGTTCCTCCAATGAGATCACTACGGGACTACCTACAACCCGCCCGTGCAATTACACCCTCTTGCGTGGTTCTACCAACAAACGGTGGAAACTTTGAGATAAAATCGGGTGTAATTCAACTCTTACCAAAGTTCCATGGGCTAGACTCTGACCGCCCATACTTACACTTGAAAGAATTCGAAGAAGTGGTGGCCACCTTGCATTACACCAATGTTTCCGAAGATACCATCAGACTTAAACTTTTTCCCCTTTAATTGAAAGAAAGAGCCAAAGATTGGCTTCACTCTCTTAGACCACATTCGATTGGGTCATGGGTTGAGATGAACCGGGAATTCTTGAAAAAGTTCTTCTCGGCTCATAAAACGAACACCCTTCGAAGAGCCATAATGAATTTCTCAGCTAAAGAGGGTGAATCTTTTTTTCAATGTTGGGAGAGATTTAAGGATCTCCTACTTGCTTGCCCACATCATGGCTATGAGAGTTGGCGAATTATAAATTTTTTCAATGATGGATTAAGTTCCAATATGCGCCAATTTGTGGAGATGATGTGCAATGGCGAGTTTATGAGTAAAAATCCAGATAAGGCTTGGAGTTACTTGGACATATTGGCTAAAAATGCCCAATCTTGGGATACCTCGGATAAACCCAATAACCCCAAGCCCACTCAAGAGAAAGGAGGGATCTATGTCCTTAAGGAGGAAGACAATGTGAATGCAAGGATAGCCAACCTCACAAGGAAGGTTGAGGCCATGGAACTTAGTAAAAGTGGAGTTCCAAAGTCCAATGAAGCTGTTGAAACCATATGTGGGATTTGCCTCACCGATTTACACGCTACGCAAGATTGTCCCACAATTCCTGCATTTCAAGAGGTATTACATGAACATACAAACGCCACATATGGGTATCAACGGCCGTTCAATGGACCGGTGGGTAATACGTACAATGAGAGTTGGAAGAACCACCCAAATTTTAGTTGGAAGAATGCTCCTACAGGCAATCCTACCAACTCTCAAAGAGGGCCACCCATGCAAAATATGGCCCCACCTCAATTCTCAATGGAGGATACCTTGAAAGCGTTTATACAAGGGCAAACGCAAATCAATCAAACGAATCAGCAATTGTTCCAAGAGCTTAAAGTCTCGGTTGATGAGATTAAGGGACGCTTGAATGCTAGGGAAGGGACCTTTCCGGCCCAACCTCAGCCCAATCCAAAGCAAGTACATGAAGTAAGCATCCCTGATCCTTCCAACCAAAACATGGAGCAAGCCAAATCCATCACCACTCTTAGAAGTGGTAAACAAATTGACAAATCTATTCCGGTGAAGGCCGATGAGCCTAATGGTCCGGTAAATTCTGAGGATGAGGATGGACCTAATTTAGCCCCACAAGAACCGGAACGCATTTACAAGCCCGTAGCACCATTCCCTTCAAGATTGGTTGCCCCAAAATCTCTTCCAAACTCTCATGATATTCTAGAGATTTTCAGACAAGTCAAGATTAATATCCCTTTACTTGAGGCCATCAAACAAATTCCCTCTTATGCCAAGTTTCTAAAGGACCTATGCACAACAAAACGCAAATATAATGTGCAGCAAAAGGCCTTCTTAACTGAGCAAGTGAGTGCCATTCTCACTCAAAAGACCCCCCCCCCCCCCCCCCCCCCCCCCCCCCCAAAATTCAAAGATCCCGGTAGTCCCACCATCTCATGTATCATTGGAGACTACCGGATTGAGCGTGCCTTGCTAGATTTGGGGGCGAGTGTGAACTTGATCCCATACTCGGTATATGAGCAATTGGGTCTTGGTGAATTAAAACCCACCAAAACCACGTTGTAACTCGCTGATAGATCTATCCGTGTACCGAGGGGGATAGTTGAGGATGTTCTAGTCCAAGTTGACAAATTTTACTACCCGGTAGATTTTATCGTCTTGGACACACAACTGGTTTTGGATGCTAGCACCCAAATACCAGTAATATTAGGCCGCCCATTCCTTGCCACATCAAACGCAATCATCAATTGCCGGAATAGGGTGATGCAACTATCTTTTGGAAACATGACACTAGAGGTGAATGTGTTTCACTTGGGCAAAAGACATAGGGATGTCGATGATGATGAGTTCTTCGAGGTAAACATGCTTGAATCTTTTGAAGAAGAAGAACTCCTCCAACTTGAACCACTAGAAAGCTTGGAGACATGCTTAGCACATTTCATGGATTCCGAAGACCCCATCATTGAATATAAAAATTGTGCAAGCATTGAATATAGAAAGACCGGTAGTTGGTACTAGCCGGTGAAGGCCCCATTTTGAAAAATTGCCACCAACCACATCAAGGCCTCTACCGTCTAACATCAAACCACTGAAGCTTGACCTTAAACCATTGCCATCCGAGCTTAAACATGTATATTTGGGTCAAGAGGAAACTTTTTCAGTTGTCATTGCCTCCCACCTAGAGAAAGACCAAGAGCTCAAGTTGATTGAGTTACTCAAAGAACATAGGGAAGCCATAGGTTGGACAATAGCGGATCTCAAGGGGATAGATCCTTTGGTTTGCACTCACCATATACACCTTGAAGAAAATGCAAAAATGACTAGACAACCTCAAAGACAGCTAAATCTAAACATGATGGAGGTTGTCAAAGCCGAGGTGTTAAAGCTATTAGATGTGGGTATCATCTACCCCATCTCAGATAGCCAATGGGTGAGTCCTACCCAAGTTGTCCCCAAGAAATTCGGTATTACCATCATAGAAAACGCCAACAATGAGCTTATACCGACTAGGGTGACCACCGGTTGGCGTATGTGCATTGATTATAGGAAGCTCAACACGGTTACTAGGAAAGACCACTTCCCTCTGCCATTTATGGATCAAATTTTGGAGAGTTTAGCAGGCCATTCCTATTATTGCTTCCTAGATGGCTATTCCGGATACAACCAAATTGAGATAGCTCCGGAGGACCAAGAGAAAACCACATTTACATGCCCGTTCGGCACCTTTGCTTACCGAAGAATGCCATTCGGGTTATGTAATGCGCCCGCCACATTCCAACGATGCATGTTGAGTATTTTCTCAGACATGGTGGGTGAGTTTCTTGAGGTATTCATGGACGACTTTTCTGTTTTTGGTTGTACGTTTGATGAGTGTCTCAAGCACTTGGAGTTGGTCTTGATGAGGTGTGAGGAGAAGAAACTCGTCGTAAATTGGAAAAAGTGCCATTTCATGGTACAAAGAGGATAGTCCTTGGACATATCATCTCGTCCAATGGAATAGAGGTAGACCGGGCAAAAATTGACATAATCTCCAATCTACCACCACCCAAAAGCATACGCGATGTGCGGTCCTTCCTTGGACACGCCAGTTTCTATAGAAGATTTATAAAGGATTTTAGTCATATCTTAAGGCCTTTATGTAACCTTCTACAAAAGGAGAACCAATTTGAGTGGAGTGCCGAATGTCAATTAGCTTTTTCAAAGCTAAAAGACATGTTGACAACCGCTCCTATCATGCAACCACCAGATTGGTCCATTCCTTTTGAGTTGATGTGCGATGCGAGCGATTATGCTATTGGGGCGGTGTTAGGCCAAAAGAAAGATAAGAAGCCCCATGTTATCTACTACGCAAGTAGGACCTTGAATCCTGCCCAAGTTAATTACTCGACTACGGAGAAAGAGCTCCTAGCTGTCATCTTTGCCTTGGACAAATTCAGGCCTTACTTAATAGGATCCAAAGTAATCGTTTACACAGATCATGCGGCGCTGAAACACCTTCTTTCTAAGAAGGATGACAAGCCCCGTTTGCTTAGATGGATCCTACTCCTTCAAGAATTTGATTTAGAGATCAAAGACAAGAAGGGGGTAGAAAATGTGGTGGCGGATCATCTATCCCGCCTAGTCCTACCTAATTCCATTGACGAGTCACCTATTGAGGACTCTTTTCCTGATGAGCAACTCTTTGTTGCTATGCATCCACCATGGTACGCTGATATAGCCAATTATCTTTCCACAGGTGTGATGCCGATTCATTGGATTGCGTATGACAAACGTAAATTTCTAAGGGAAGTGCGCAGATTTTTCTGGGATGAACCTCTATTGTTTAAATGTTGCCCAGACCAAATTATAAGGAGATGTGTCCCTGATGATGAACATAATCCTGTCATCTCCTTTTGTCATGATCAAGCATGTGGGGGTCATTTTTCAACCAAGAAAACAACTGCAAAAATTCTGCAGTGTGGTTTTTATTGGCCCACGCTATTTAGGGACACCCACGAGTTCTGCAAAGCATGTGAGCGTTGCCAAAAGTTAGGAGGATTATCCCGTCGAAATATGATGCCTCTCACCCCAATTCAACATCTTGAAGTCTTTGACTGTTGGGGCATCGATTTCATGGGACCATTTTCCTCATCTTTTGGACATGTCTATATTTTGCTTACTGTAGACTATGTGTCTAAATGGATAGAGGCTATCCCATGTAGAACCAACGATCATCATACGGTTCTCAAGTTCCTCAAAGAAAACATACTTTCTAGATTTGGAACGCCTCGAGCCATCATTAGTGATGGTGGTTCTCACTTTTGCAATAGACCTTTTGAAGCTTTGATGAAGAAATATGGTATTAGGCATAAAGTGAGTACCCCATACCACCCACAAACAAGTGGGCAAGCTGAAATCTCCAATAGGGAAATTAAGCAGATTTTGGAAAAGACGGTGAGACCGGATCGCAAGGATTGGTCCCTAAGATTAGATGATGCACTTTGGGCTCACCGTACCGCCTACAAGACACCTATTGGAATGTCCCCTTATAGACTTGTCTATGGGAAAGCTTACCACTTGCCTGTGGAGATAGAACACAAAGCCTATTGGGCAATTTGGGCTTTAAATTTTGACATTGACAAGGCTAGCTCGCTTCGCAAACTTCAATTAAATGAGCTTGATGAAATCCGGAACGATGCATATGAGAACTCGAGAATTTACAAGAGTAAGATGAAGACCTTCCATGACAAGCACATCTTCAGGAAATCTTTCCATGAAGGACAGAAAATACTCTTGTATAATTCCCGACTTCATCTTTTTCTAGGAAAATTACGATCTCGATGGACCGGTCCATACATTGTCAAAGAAGTTTTTCCTCATGGGGCTGTTGAGATTGAGAATGCAGTGAATGGTAACTGTTTTAAAGTTAATGGACAACGCCTTAAACCATTTGTTGAGAAATTTGATTCAGAGGACATGTCCATCACTCTGAATGATCCTGTGTATCAGGATGATTGATCTCCTAGTCTGATGGAGGTATAGCATAGGTAGGTTTTAGTTGTTGAGTTGTATTCTTCCATGATCGCTCTCTCAGGTACTATTGTTCTCACTCTCTCATATTTTACCATTGCTCTCATGTTCATGCTAATTGCATATCTTTTTACATTGAGGACAATGCAAGAATTGGTTGGGGGGGTGAGATGAGATCCTTCATCTAGCATGATGCAACATTTCGAGCCTCATATATGCGCAATTTTTTTTTCAAATTTTCTAAAATTTCAAAATTCTTTTAGAAAACCTTATTTCCATGCATTCGAGATGATAGGAGTATAAGAAGAGGAGATACGAAGTGTGATGTTGTAGTCTTGAATTTCTCCCAACATAATGGTTTTATATGTTAGTTCCCCTATTGTTGTGATTGATAGAAAATTTGAACACTTTTTACACCTAGTTCACATTACACTATTTTCATGGGTTGAAAGGATTATGTGATTTATGGATTAGCTAGACTTTGATTTAAAGGTGTTGAGAAACCAAGTCGGGTATTTTGTCCATCTTTGTCCATGGGAAAATAATGAAAGATATGGATTTTTAAAAATCCTATCTAATTTAAAAGAAAAAGGAAAAGAAAGGACGAAATCGGGAATGAAGGAAAAACGGTGGAAAATTTCGAAAAGGGCTACCTATTACCAACCGGGGGATGGTCGAACCGTAACCAAAGCCGAAAATGGGACTAATGTGAAAGCCATCGGAAGGACGGTAAGGCAAATTCCCTGTGATAGGCTTGTTGTTGCTTTGTGCACCTTAAAATCCTTGGTTTACTTAATCTATGAAGAAGGTAATCCCAGAGACTCATGAGATGAACTTTCACTATGCACACTGGGTTGAAATTGTTCGAGTCCTTCTATTTATCAATCAATCAGCGGGAATTTCATGTAGACACTTCTTATGCTTCGAGAGTTTAAGTTTGTAATTTCTATCATATAGTTTCTCCAAATTTTATACTTATATGTCTTGGAATGGATAGAAGCATGGTTTCTGAAAGAGAGTTGGGTTTGGAGGTTTGAAATTGTTTCACGCATGTTTTGCTCGGGACTAGCAACAAGCTGGTTGGGGGGTGTGTTGAACCTCAAATTTATACATTGCATTGCCCAGTACATCACATTATATGCACGGTTTTCATGCTTAAAAGGCCTATCTAATGCATGTTTTGTAATTTGAGGAATGAGAGCGGACTTCACCAAATTGGAGACTAAAAAGGGCCATTTGAAGCCATTGGATGAAGAAGAAAGAAGGACCAAAGAAAGTGGAAAGAGAGGAGAAGAAAGGAAGAAAGAAGTCCAAGGAGAAAGCAGAAAACAGAGGTTAAGACCGGTCGTGCGACCGGTCGTCCATCGCCAGGACCGGTCGTCCGACCAGTCCGATTATGCACAGAAGGAAGAAAGTTCAGAGAAGGTCACTGGACCATTCACGACCGGTAGTCCGATGCCCAGACCGGTCGTGCGACCGGTCATTGAATTAAAACATTAAATCTGAATTTCGAAAAAACTCTCTGGACTAAAAAGTGCTGTTTTGCGACCGGTCGTGCGACCGATCGTTAGGGGCTCAGACCGGTCGTCTGCGTAATAAAACTTCTCCGTGAAGCTCCGAGATTTTCTACGCGAGTGCGTAACCTTGCGCAATTTCTGGATGTTTCCGATGCAAGGGGCTTCCACACTATAAAAGGACACCTAGGGGCTCTTCCTAGGGCATCAGAGAAGCTAAGGGATGTGGTTTTAGAGAGAGAAAGCTGTCGTGGAGCGTCTGCAACTCTCCAATTTCTGGTTTTTATAGTTTTTTATGCTTTTATTATGAGTTCTAGTTGTAGTATGACAATGCTCGGCTAGAATCTCTCAGCTAAGGCTGAGAGGTGAAGCTTGTAGCTAATTTCATGTTTGATTCAAGTTAATTCAAGTACTTTTTAATTCAAGTTTGGATTTTTCATATTCTAGTTCTTAAAGTGGTAGTTTGAGATGTTTTATGAGAGTTCATGTGCTCTGGACATGAATTCCTTGCAATTCTCTGAGATTATCATATAATGCTTGTTTAGATTCGAATTATAGTAATCCTTGAGCAGGCCATAGTCCATAGGCATGGCTGTTACTTCGAAGGCTATGATTTTGAATTCTACATTGATTGAATGAGACTAGAACTTGGAAGTTCAACTTGATTTGGATTGAATGTGTGTGAATGCTTTATTTTCCAACTAGATGAGAGATAGGACTTCAAATCTAGTTGTGTTCTCTACTTGGATTGACTGAATTGACATGGGATTGCTACAAGTGGATCCTTGAATGCCTTAGTACTTTAATCACTGAATTTCTATTAAGTTATTGTTTAGTTTTATCACCCAATTAAATATGATTTTCTTGCAAAACTGAGTTGCTGGAATAGTTTGGAAGTTGTTTCTAATTCCCTGTGGATCGACCTCGGTCTTACCGAGTTTTATTACTACATCGCAGCCTTACACTTGAGGCGAGCGAACAGATTGATCTATAATTTTCTAACCCTTTATAATTTTGCTTAAGGATCCTTATGATCCATCCAGATCCAATCTGGCCCATCCAGATGGTCCCCATTAATCCACTACTTCATCTCAAGGGTTTAAATTAAAAGTGGTCCATCATCTGAAAAATGAACGGATGACCGATCGAGTCTGTTAATTGGCTAGATCGGGGATGATTTATGATAAATAAAAGAAAAGGAGGGTTTAGATCTACCTGATCAAAGCTCTACAATATATCTTTTGTTAGAGGCAAGACTCAATCCCTAGTCTTCCCCCTCAACCAAGAGAACCTTAACCATCCAACTTATATTTCATTTTTGTTTACTAGTTATAAATTAAATCATTTAACCCCATTTTTTTTATCATTAATGAATTTTTTTAAATGGCTAGAATTTTCGGATCGTTACATAAGACATATAGTCAAGGGAACCCCCCGCTCGTTAATTTCACCGAAATATATAATGCTCATCCTTGAGATGTGCTTAAGGGAACCCTTGCTTAATAATCCTTCTGAAAATCATATTTGTCGTTGTAAAGATTTTGAACGAGATCCTCCGTTTTCTCTTCACTCCGAGGATTCACCACCAGACCGAAAAGAAAAAAAGGTGGCTGGGGACCAGCCGTTACCTCTGATGCTTAAGTCAGCCACAAAGAAGAGAAGCCAGAAACGGGACAGATTGAATTTGTGTCATACCTGCTCTAATGAAGCACCCCTTTATTAATCTGAAGCAATCCATTTGCACGTAAGGTCGAAATCCCGCTGTTCGCATACGTACTGAATCTGCATTCGTGGATAGATCTTATCTTTGAGTCAGTCAACCAACGATTATTCAACATCACCCCCTGATGGATCCCTGAGATCCGGATCCATTTAGAGAGATAAGCCAAAAAACCGCCTATACGGGCTGCCAGTAAGCGTAGTAATAGCGCTGATGTGTCATGATAAACTGGAAGCCGTAGTTGGAATCATAGCTTCCGAAAAGGAAGGAGACGCCCGTAGTTGGAGTCATAGCTTCCGAAAAGGAAGGAGACGCCGACAAGACGGAAACCACCGAACTGGATGTAGCCCTGCTTGGTGTCGTAGAGGGATTGGACAAGCTGTTCGACGGGAATTGGGTGCTAGTACTAAAGGCTAAGAGATATTACCGCAGGAAAGCTGCTCGCATGTTAGAATGTGGTCGCGAGTCCAAGTACACACTTAGATGTAACGTCTTTCAACGACTTGTGAGAAGGTCTGCTAGCGGATCGAGCTTTGCCATATTTGACTATCGGTTATGAAGACTCGAGACTTGCGAATAGCTGCTCCGTATTTTTCAATCTATGACTCCTGATCAGGTGAGCTCGAGAGTCGAATGGACGTCCCGCACTTATCCATTCTTCGACTCCCGAGCTTACGATCTCGAGGAGTCGAACCGGCACTCAACTTTTTACCCCGTTCTGCGACCTCTTGATCGATGATCTCGAGGGCCAAATTGGCACTTCTGCGTGAAATCTTTATCTCCACCATTTTGCCTATAACAGTCGTATAAGTAAAGGGAACACCTGTTCGATAATTTCATCGCAAATCATCCATGAAGTGCTCTCAAGGGAACCTCTGCTCATTAATCCCACCGTGAATCATCCTTGCCATATAGACAAGGGAACTGTTGCTCGATAATCTCATCGTAAATCATCATTTTCTTGTAGACAAGGAAACCCCCACTCGATAATCCTAAAAAAAAAAATCATCTTTGTCATATAGACAAGGAAACCCCTTCTCGAGAATCCCACCAAAATAAATTATCCTTGCCATGTAGACAAGGGAACCATCACTTGATATTCCCATTAATGCAAATAAATAAAATTCAATGTATTCTATGATGACGGCAAGTAATTCAATCTTCAAACATTCTATGATTTCAATGCAATCCAAATAATTAGCTGTTTTAGGCACTCACAATCATGATGCATGCATGCTCCAATACAATTTTAATTGGAATTAACAATACAACGGAGAAAACACTTGTTATAATACATTTACGATTAAAAAAACTAAACAAGGTGCAAGTGTACAAGATAATTTCAAGAAAATACCACACAATAGACCAGGAATCAAAAGAGATAAACAAAGGGCTATCATAAATGGAAAACAATATAAGAACACATCAACTTAGGAATTCCAATAAGTGGAATTGAGGGAAAAGCCTTAGAGTCAAAAGTAAATAAAACAGGCTGTTCCCAAGCAAAAAAGGATGGACCCAAAGTGAAAAGGGCGAGATTCGAGGCAAATGGTTAAGCCCCAAATGATAGGAAATTATTTTAGAACTCATGACAACGTGATTCAAAAGTGGCGAAGATCCCTTACTAGGGATTGTGAAATATATAGTAAAGAAGGAAAAACTACGTAACTTGAATTGTAAGAAAAACATAAGCTGGTTTTAGAAAGGATAGAAATTAAACTAAAGTGGTAGATCACCCACATTGCGCTATTATTGACTCAAACCAGATAGACTCGGTGTGTCGACTTAGCGAGTCAACTTAGTGGGTCGACTTAAGATCTCTCTCTCTCTCTCTCCAACCGGGACTCGACAACTTGGTGAGTCAACAACTCGTTCTCCCTCCCTCCTTCCCTCTCTCTTATTGAATTTTTGTGACATTTCTTTATCGAGAGAAGGTTTTTATAGACTCTCTAGTCTCTTTAGATGGTTTTGGAAATCCATTTGAAGGACTCGGTGTTGAGTTTACACGAGAGAATTCCAGCAACGCGTTTTGGTGTAACCACACATGTTCGACTTTCTATAACTAATGTTGAAGAGAATCAACATCAATGAATGGTGATCAGACAACAAGTAAGTAGGCCTCACAATGATCAGTTTGGATTTTAAATTAGAGGGCTTTGGAAGAACCTATGTTCCGCCTTTCTTGATGTAGGAGATGATCACCGTTAATGGAAAATCGCACTCCAATCATCCTTCTTTTTTCTCTTGCTTTTGGATAACCTAGATAGATCCAGGGAGAGGCTCCGTGTCGATTAGTTGGTGGGTTTATAGTTTGAACCTTGCAGCCGCCGTGCACGCCTCCACTGATCATGGCAAGATTAGTTGAATATCTTGTGGTTGTTGATTTTAGAAGCTCTCCACTATGCTCAATTGTCGCGAAAAAGGTGCTCATTGAATCGGCTCTTGCGGTGCTCTTGCAACATGGTTGACATTAGAAGATCCTCCATGTCGTGTTTGAATGGTCTGGAATGATTAGAATTATGGTTTTTGAAGTTTGGATTAGAAAAAATGTTGCAGAGCAGATCTTCGATCATGTGGTTTCTAGTTCGACGTTGAAAAGAATTTCGAGAATGAAGGCCGAGATCATTCTGGTGGATGGATCAGATTAGTTTGATTAGGTGGCCCACATGGATCGCAGATAGGTTATTTTTTTTCTCGAATTGTAGCAAAATGAAGAAATATATCTTTCCGGATGCTGTTTATGTTCACGGGAAGAACAATACCTATTCTCACATATGCGTGCACTCTTATTGCGATAAATGATTATTAACGGTTGAATCACTTTTTGAAATTGCGGTTTTATCGCTAGTGAGATAAGCTTGAAGGTATGCTTATGTCCTAGAGGGGGGTGAATAGGACTTTTTACAAATTCCTTGTCACTTGAAACCTCAAGAGCATTCACAAATCAATTTACCAATATAATGTATGTGAATGCAAGTAAATAGATCAAATAAGATATTTTTAAATGATCAACTATGCTAAGTGAAGCATTTGATCAAACAGTTGATATGTATACTTGAACTAATCTATCAAAGATGGCATATGAGCATTTTGTCAAACACAATATGGGCATACAGTTAAGCACTTATAAGATTGATCAACAAGGAACAATAATAGACAAAATACATTCACCACATTGCACACGATGTATAGTGGTTCGACGATAAGTCTACTCCACTCCCGGTTCAAGTACCCAACTCCTTTGAGTACACCGGCATTCACTATCGGAGGTTTTAAATGAGGTTCACCTCTCAACCTTTACAACCTACACAAGGTAAAGGCCTACACAAGGACTTCTCAACTCCTACGTACGTATTCTCCCGTGTCGGAGGCCTACGCAAGGACTTACCCGTCCTACTCAAGGACAACTCCGAGATTGGGCCACAATCTCTAGACCCCAATCTCAACAAGAAGGGGGAATCAAACGATGGACTCTATAAGCGTAAACACTTACAAGAGATGAACCTCGATTCAGCACTGTTGATGAGTAGCTTCAGCTTCCACGAATGCTTTAGCTCCTCTCCAAGCTCCCACGATCAGCTACCAATGAATATGATGTTCCTAGACTAGTGCCGGGTAGGTATTGATGTTCCATATGCCTATTACAATGCAATGGTTAATGAAGGAACCATCAATCGGATCATTCAATGGCTATAAATGACTTCAAGATGAAGATTCAATGATAGGGACAGCCATGAATGCCATGCTTGAGTTCATTGTTCAAACCGAGCTTTGAATACTCAATGTAGTGCCATAAATGGGTAGGTTTGAAGGATGAACTAAAGACTATATGAGGAAAATATATTTAGATGAAGGTCTTAATTGCCTCTCTTAATGCTCTAAATGGTTGTGCAAGTGATGCCCTCAAAATCCTCGAAATATGCCTTTATAGGCTCCAAGAGTCGGGCTCCAACGAACAGAAAACTGGTCACATGCGACTTGTCTAAGTAGCTCAAAGACCGGTCTAGATTGTGCCTCCGACCGGTCTGATGACTGGTCTTCCTTTATGAAAACCAGCCCTGAAGTCTCTGGAGGATTTTGGTCCATTTGCGACCGGTCGTGCGACCGATTGTGGGAGGTCAGCGACCGGTCGTGGATAGTCAGCGACTGGTCTCCACTTTAAACTTTTTCTCCTAAACGTTGCTGGACAGATTTCGTCCAAATGCGACTGGTCGTACGACCGGTCCTAGGGGATCAACGACTGGTCCTCAGCTAGACATAAAAGAGATTATTTTCCTCTTAAAAACTTTCTGTCTGAATCCTAGCTTCAGCCGACCGGTCGCCTGACCGGTCGTCAGGCTTAATCACGGCCTGAAATGGGGGTGAACTCCCTTGTCTTTAATGGTGCACATAGAGATGATATTCCTATATTTTTCAACTGATTGGCACCTATATAATGGAGGTCCAAGACTGATCATCTTGACCTTAAGTCCGTGGATCAACTGGCAAACATAAAATGCGATTCAATTGCCATGGACTTGGATGTTTTGGGATCCTATAGGCTGTCTATATGCAACTTACCTTCCGAGCTTGATTTGGCTTGAACTTCAGTGCGAAAAGCTGCTTTGGTCTTCAAGACTTGAGTCTTCAATCTTCGTCGGGGCTCACAAGACTTGAGCAACACATACGATCACGCAATTGACAATACAATGCACAAATCTGTGCACTAACAATCTCCCCCTTTGTCAATTCGTGACAAAACCCATACTAAGACAATTCATGATCTCTGTATCATGAATATGCCAAAATGGAAAAACAGTTACACCTAATTACATGTCTGAACAAAATTTACATTAAAAACTTTACAAAAAGACATGTACAAACTCGAAATGTCTTCAATTTCTCTCCCCTCAACATCTGCACCTAAGAAGGCCTGCAAAACTGTATAAATCGGCTTCTTGGTGGGATATAGTTCTCCCCCTTTTTGTCAGTCATTGACAGAGGTTAGCTTAAAAAAGATTTTCCTATAAGAGCAGCGAAGCTAAACCCTTAATTAGGAGAGAGAGATCATGAAACATATGGGAGAATAGAAGCATCACATAGAAACCTGATATACAATTAATCATTACGCACAAAGGGCCTTTTGCCCAATCAACCAACCACCCCAACTGGTATGTATATCAAGATCAATGAACCACAATTAAGCTATATTAAACAGAGTCATGAGTCATAAGAGCTTAATGCCCAAACCATCCAACCTCTCCCTATCAATATACTAAGAAAATGCAATAGACTCATCAATATAGCACTAATCGACTTGAATTGGGCATGTTGCCCGAATCATCCATCCTCCAAAAAATCAGATTTTCATTTAAAATGCGCATTCTTATATGATTTTTGGAGATGGACACAGATGATAGTCCAACCGGTATGGACTAATAACATGAGTCAATGGTGTATATAGCCCAATCGGCTTGTCTCACTCAATGAATAGTTAATAAGGCGCAAGACTCAAAGCGAATATAACTTAAAAATCCAAATATATATCGAGTAAAAGATCACTATCTCAAAAAGATATATCAATATAGATTAAGAGAAAGACATGTGATGTCATAAAGAGATATAACTGTAAAGCTCAAGAAAGATGAAAATCCAAACAAGTGATGTCATAACTAGATATAACTGGAAAGCTCAAACATCAAATGGTCTAACAGTCATCTAAAATGTATAAATACAAAACATGACGAGTGACAAGTGTCTTGGTCACCCAAAAAGATACTCCTGACCAAGACACATGATCCAATAATGCTAAAAATCAGTCCCGTCGCCCAGATCTGGTGGCGGTGCATCGCCACGAGCAGCTCGTTCCCAAGCCTCCAAACGCCTATTAATCATGGCAAGGCGAGCCATAATAGCCTCATGCTGCACGAGTAGAGTGGCCTGTCCCTGAAACAGCTGAGACTCGGTCTGATCCATCCTCTGCTCAATCCGATTAAGTCTCCGTGTAAGATGGTCCTGAAGCTGGCGTAGCTCAACAGTATAAGCTGAAGAGTCCGTTGCAGGGGAGCTACGTCGGGAGAACACCCGTGGGGGCGTACTGAAGCGTCCAGGAGCAAAATGAGGATCGATGGAGGGATCGGATGATGTCGCTGCTGCTTGTGATGGCTCAGAGGAACCTGGAGGGGCCTCACGCTGCGGCTGAGCCTCCTGAAGTCGACACTGGAGTTCCTCTTGTGTCTTGCGCATTTTGGTTATAATAGAGAAATTTAAACTGGGAGGTTTTACGCACACATCTGAGGGATCAGTAAGTCCTACCATTTTGGCCAACCTACAGATGAGATACCCAAAAGGAAGACCCGCCGACAGACCATCGGACACCAAGATGGCAGACCGAATGACTTTCATAATACACGAGGGAAGACACATTCTACGGCCCTGATTGACATTATAAAGAATAGTGACCATGTCTTCGGGAAGGTCGGCCTTGTTGCTCTTCCTCGGGAATACATTCTTGAAGAATATGTTGTGAATAAGATGATAATCCCAAGACATTGCCGAGGCACGAAGAGCATTGTTGTTAACCCATCTAGGGCATGCTCCATTGCATAATGCTCGAGTCATGGTGTCACAAGAGGCGGGTTTGGTCTCCTCATCATCAGAGAGCTCATCCTCATCAACAATAGATACGCCAGTAGCCTTAGCTATGGCAGGAAGACCGAATGTCCAAATCCCGTCAGCGAAATGGACTTCGAAAGAAGATGAGTCATCGGGAATGATGCGACAACAGGAATAGAATTTTCTGACTACTTTTTTCTGAACAGGACCGCCCATACGGAGGATAGGCTCCCAACCTATTGCATCTAAAAGCTGGACCACCCGATAAGGTGTCAAGTCCTCAAGTTTGGCGGATTTTTCACAAAGAACATCATGATTTTTTAAATTGTACCAATTGGCAAGATGTGATGTGTCTAATCCAGTAGGACGGAGTTTGGAAGGAGATTTAGACAATGAAGCAACCCCTTTTCCTTTGGAAACCGTCTTCTTGGATGTGGGTTGTGGGGGCCCCTCATCATGTTGAATTTTCGAGCGGCGTTCACGCCAAGGAGGGGATGCATCTTTCCTCCCACGAGAAGACATAATAGGGCCGTACAATCCACACACGTATGCCCTAGGAATCAAAGTAGAAGGATACAACAAGGAAGAATAAAACTAAAATCCTTACCAATGAAGAAGATGATGAAGACTTTGATTTGGAAGACAATGTACCACGTAGGAGGGCTTTAATCTTTGATTGGAGACCTAGGGAAGCTTGAGGAGGGCTGGTGAGACCTCTAGGATGAAAGAGGTGGAGAAAAAAATGGGAATAGAAGTGATTTGGGCCAACCCGATTTCTTTTAAACACCCCCATCCCGTGCCCGCTGTCCGGTCGCCCGACAGGTCGTAGGCCCTAATATGCATATTCTGTGCACTGTTTGAAAATCTGCACACATGTATTTTCTTTTGCTTCTTTAAACATGGTTTGTATGTGATGAAATTATGCAATTTAGGATAACCAACGGTCCATCATCAGTTCATAACAAGGTATTGGTTTGGCCATATGATTTTACGAAATTTTGATGCTAAAATCGAATAAATTTTAAGACAAACTGAGATAAAGGATCTTATATCCAGATATACCTATAATGCTCATGAATGATGAGGCTAAGAACCTCAGATTTTACTATAAGATGATAAACCACATTTATCTAAAGGCTAACCACCTGCAAAACAGATAATTCGTTAGCCAATCCCCAATGCACAGCCACCAATGAATTTCCATGATATTACAGATTGATCAAGTTCATGGGGCTGGCATAAGGCTATGAGATTACTTGCCCTTCATGACTGTTAACGTCATATTTTGTAACAGGATCCTCCGGTCGTTCACCTTCTCTCCAACAGAGATTTCCTCCGCCGGGCCTGTAAGAAGACAGAAAGCAACTAAGGGTGGCTGGTGTCCAGCCGTTAGCCCTCCGATGCTTAAGTCAGGCAAAGCAAGAAGAAGAAGAATAACCAGGCAAAACGAGGCTAGAGATTGAATATTGTGTACCTGTATCTTAATGGAGTCTTCTCCTTATATAGATCAGAAATGATCCAATCTGTTACGTAAAATATCGAGATCCCTGATTTCGTGGGATAAGAATCTTATCCTCATATAGAAGGAAAATCTAATCCAATGACTCGTCCGATAGTTTCGTTCCTTGATGGCGATCCCTTGAGACTCGGAACCACTGAAGAAGATAACCCAAATCGGCCTATACGGGCTGCTGGTACTGAGGGCTAAGGGATGTCATCATAGAAAAAGCTGTTCGCATGTTTGGAAGATGGTCGCGAGTCCAAATGCTCGTTCATTCAGATGTGACACCTTTCAACGACTTGTGAGAAGGTCTGCTCACAGGAAAAACATAACTTCTCTAAGCTTTGGTAATCGAACATCGTTTTCCTAATATACGAGTCTCGAACAGACGTTCTCGATAGTCGGATAAAGGTGCTCGCGAGATCGGAGTATCTTCAGAATATGCGAGTCGCGAACATACGTTCTCGATAGTCGGATAGAGGTGCTCGCGAGATCGGAGTATCTTCAGAATATGCGAGTCGCGAACATACGTTCTCGATAGTCGGATTAACGTGCTCGCGGGGTCTATCTCCAGCAGATGATTTTCGCTATTTTTGACTATAACAATGACCCTCTTGGCAATAATCTCTGTCTTCATAATTGGAGTATGTTTCTTTAATACTCAAGGTGTTATGGTCAAATGCTTTCTCCCAAATATATAGATGTAGGGAGAGAAGGGTGATGAAGATTGTCAAGGTTTGCATGATTTCTCGCTCTTTATCACCACGGGATTTAGAATCTAGTTATCTCATTTTTCTACCAGATCACTCCCAATATGTTATAATAGAGCATGAGGAGGAAGCATGACCATAACCATCTAAATGTGGCAAAGATGTTTAATTGAAGGATTTTCATATAATTACACATGCCACAAAAAATTCATCAAACCACATCATCTCTGACATAAAGATAAACAAATAATAGCATATGAGATGGCTATCTAAAGAACTCAAGATTAGTTCTGCTAATTATGCATACAAAGATAAGTTCGATAGATAGAAAATGTTTAAAGAGGTTAGATTTCCTCAAGTTTACTTATAAAGCACAATTAACAGAATTTTCTCGGCAAGATTAAACAATTAAGCTCTAAATGATATTTAATCAATTCAAGATACACGAACTTAGCCGAGAATGTCACATACTACAAATGAAGCATGCAACATATATATGGTTACAAATGAATTTTAACTATTGACCAAAATTGACCACAATAGGGATTAGCAAAGCACACAATCAATCCAAGCTAATCTAAAAGCAATTAGTTCAATAATCAAAATGATATGAACATGATACACAAGAGTTAGACTAATCAAAAGAGAATGAGGCTTAGTCCTCAAATTTACCAATATGCACATATAGCTAACTACCCGACTAGCACACAAAGCCACCCATGGATTTCCTAAAATCCAAAGGTCTAAAGATGCCAACTCGCTATCTCATCTTGGTTGGCGCATAATATTGATTTTGGGTCTATGAATTGCCAATATGATTCCCAAAAACCCTTTGTTGTTTGCCCTTAACCATATTCTGAATTTTCTGGTTCAAATGGGCAACCTGCTTTAGCATCTCCCTTACATAATTATATCTTTTAGAAGGGGATGAAACTTTCCTTTTCTTGCCAACCTTGCGAGATTTTTCCTCATTCTCAACTTTGGTTGAGTTCTTCACAATTTTTGGAGCCTTCCCATGTTGGCTCTTCTTTTCTTGAGTCACTCTTTCAGTCACAATTGATTTAACTATTTGAGGTCGGATTGAGGTGCATGGCGGTCGTTTTGCAATTGGGCATTCAAATTTAAAGTGTCCTGCCTCTCCACAAAAGTGGCATGAGAGAGCCGACTTGGGTTTGCTCTCAAGTGAAGAAGACTCAACCTCCACAAATACCAGAGAAGGGGTTTTCTTGACATATTTGTAACTCCCATTTTTCTCTCAAATCTTTACCCATAATACACGATTTACTTATTTGCGCATTTTGGGTCTCTAAGTCCTTATTGTCATTGGTGTAGGTCTTAAGTTGGTTGACCTTAAGTTTTAGAGCTTGATTTTCATATTTAACTGTTTTAAGTTCAAGCTCAAGCTCTTCAATTATTTTTAATGCCTCTCTCAATTCATTTTGAACATTTTTCTTTCCTTTAGTTAGAGAGACATGGTCAATTTCCAACAATTTTAAACTTTCACAATAGAGCTCATTATAGATATCTTGTAATTGGTCATCCTCATCATTATTTTCCTCTTCACCACTAGAGGATGTCTCATCATTACTCATATTCTCCCTTAAATTGATACTTACAACTCTTTCAGTAGAAGGGATGGGCATGGATGAATCAGTTGTGTAAGAATGTTCATAAATAGATTCCAACTTCTCCCAAGCTTGCTTAGCGGATTCGCAAGTAGATATTCTATTTTGTTCCTCTTGGGAGAGGGCACAACGGATTACATCAAGGGCTTTAAGATTACTCATAGATTCGGCCCTTTCTTCTTTACTCCATTTTGATTCATCTTTTAGAGTGGAAGGGGTTTTACCCTTACTTTTAGTTTGAATGATAGGGACCGACCAACCTTTCTCAATTATGTCACATATAGCTGGATCTAGAGACATTAAAAATATGCTCATTCTATCCTTGCAATATGTATAATCGGATCTATCAAAGTGTGGAGGACTAGAAATCAAACTTGCCCCGGAGTTGGACATACTTACAAGTTCACTTAGGATCTACCTCTAGGCAATTAAGCCCTTAAAGAGGAACCCGCTTTGATACCAATTGAAATTGCGATTTTACCGCTAGTGAGATAAGCTTGAAGGTATGCTTATGTCCTAGAGGGGGGGTGAATAAGACTTTTATAAATTCCTTGTCACTTGAAACCTCAAGAGCATTCACAAATCAATTTACCAATATAATGTATGTGAATGCAAGTAAATAGATCAAATAAGATATTTTTAAATGATCAACTATGCTAAGTGAAGCATTTGATCAAACAGTTGATATGCATACTTGAACTAATCTATCAAAGATGGCATATGAGCATTTTGTCAAGCACAATATGGGCATATAGTTAAGCACTTATAAGATTGATCAACAAGGAACAATAATAGACAAAATACATTCACCACATTGCACACGATGTATAGTGGTTCGATGATAAGTCTACTCCACTCCCGGTTCAAGTACCCAACTCCTTTGAGTACACTGGCATTCACTATCGGTGGTTTTAAATGAGGTTCACCTCTCAACCTTTACAACCTACACAAGGTAAAGGCCTACACAAGGACTTCTCAACTCCTACGCACGTATTCTCCTGTGTCGGAGGCCTTACGCAAGGACTTACCCGTCCTACTCAAGGACAACTCCGAGATTGGGCCACAATCTCTAGACCCCAATCTCAACAAGAAGGGGGAATCAAACTGATGGACTCTATAAGCGTAAACACTTACAAGAGATGAACCTCGATTCAGTGCTGTTGATGAGTAGCTTCAGCTTCCACGAATGCTTTAGCTCCTCTCCAAGCTCCCACGATCAGCTACCAATGAATATGATGTTCCTAGACTAGTGCCGGGTAGGTATTGATGTTCCATATGCCTATTACAATGCAATGGTTAATGAAGGAACCATCAATCGGATCATTCAATGGCTATAAATGACTTCAAGATGAAGATTCAATGATAGGGACAGCCATGAATGCCATGCTTGAGTTCATTGTTCAAACCGAGCTTTGAATACTCAATGTAGTGCCATAAATGGGTAGGTTTGAAGGATGAACTCAAGACTATATGAGGAAAATATATTTAGATGAAGGTCTTAATTGCCTCTCTTAATGCTCTAAATGGGTGTGCAAGGTGATGCCCTCAAAATCCTCGAAATATGCCTTTATAGGCTCCAAGAGTCTGACTCCAACTGGACAGAAAACGGTCACATGCGACCTGTCTAAGTAGCCCAAAGACCGGTCTAAATTGTGCCTCTGATCGATCTGACTGACCGGTCTTCCTTATGAAAACTAGCCCTGAAGTCTCTGGAGGATTTTGGTCCATTTGCGACCGATCGTGCGACTGGTCGTGGGAGGTCAGTGACCAGTCGTGGATAGTCAGCGACTGGTCTCCACTTTAAACTTTTTCTCCCAAACGTTGCTGGACAGATTTCGTCCAAATGCGACCGGTCGTACGACCGGTCCTAGTGGATCAACAACCGGTCCTCAGCCAAACATAAAAGCGATTATTTTCCTTTTAAAAACTTTCTGTCTGAATCCTAGCTTCAGCCGACCGGTCGTCAGGCTTAATCACGGCCTGAAATAGGGGTGAACTCCCTTGTCTTTAATGGTGCACATAGAGATGATATTCCTATCCTTTTTCAACTGATTGGCACCTACATAATGGAGGTCTAAGACTGATCATCTTGACCTTAAGTCCGTGGATCAACTGGTAAACATAAAATGCGATTCGAATGCCATGGACTTGGATGTTTTGGGATCCTATAGGCTGTCTATATGCAACTACCTTCCGAGCTTGATTTGGCTTGAACTTCAGTGCGGAAAGCTGCTTTGGCCTTCAAGACTTGAGTCTTCAATCTTCATCGGGGCTCACAAGACTTGACTGACACATACGATCACACAATTGTCAATACAATGCACAAATCTGTGAACTAACACTTTTAAATATCAAATCAAGGGTTTATAGGGTCCTTCGTGTTAGTGCCTTTTTCGTGGCATACTAGTGTACCTTGTTTGTCAATTACTTAGGTCAGTGAGTTTAGTGTCGGTTGAGCTTAAAGAAGACGAAGACCGAAGACTCAAGACGGACCTGTTGCATCAAGGAAGAAGAAACGGGTAAAAGAGATGCCTTGGTGAAACCTTAACCTTGAACCAAACCAAAACCTAAAACCTCTAAATGACCTAAACCCTTTAGGCACACCATTAGTCATCTTAGATTGGCCCTAGGTATCCCAAAAGACCACCCAAACATTGGCTATAGAAGTTGCATGAACTGCTGGAAACAAGACAATCAAAACAGCAGCAATCATGCCTATGACTTGAGTGTCCAGTTGCACTCCTTCCTCGGTGAGGATTGAGTGTGAGAGTTTGGATATATAAACTTGAAAAAATCTCTGTGGGGAGCCTCCGGCGAGAGCATACTGCTAGGTTCTTGGATTGGAATCGAAGGGTTGTGAGGATTCTTGTCAAACTCCTGGGTTGAGAGGTTAACTTGTAAAACCACTGTTATAGGTTGGGAGGAACCTTGTTAAACTCCTTGCTAGGGTGGAACCGTTTAAACACCTAGGTTGGGAGGAACCTGATTTAAACTCCCTAGTGAATGTCAGTGTGCTTACAAGGATGAGTACTTGAACTAGGAGTGGAGTAGGGTGATCGAACCACTATACATGCTTGTGTTTGTGATTGAGTTGAACACATTGTTAATTTAGCATTGTTGTTTTGATTGCTTAATTATTTATGCCCGATTAGATGTATGCTAGGCACTAGATAGGTACATACACACACAAGATGTACTTTCACTAAGTAGAGTAGACTTGAGCTTATGTGATCGACTCTCATATAGTCTACTTAGGTTGCATGGATTAGGTGCTTGATTAGTTTAATCATTTGATTATCTATGCATGCTTAGGCTAGGTTGTCTTTATGCTTATCATATGTTAGCCTTGTGATTGGACCCATTGAAGCTTGGAAGCTAAGTGTTCTTGCTTAATTAGTTTAGAATTGTTAATTAGTTTAATTAAGGCAAGAGGTTTTAAAAGAGATTTTTAAATGGTCCTAATCCCCCCCTCTAGGACTTAGCCATAGTTCTACAAGCTTTGAAAGCTTCCGCACGTAAAGCGTAGGGTGTCATATTAGACTATCGACGCTAATTTCACTTTGGGGTGTCTGTGTAAATGCGCAACTAATATTCTAGATCGACGGTCTGATGATGATCTTATTAGGCGAAGCACGATGTAAAGTGTACATGCAATTATCGATATTTTTTTGGTTTTCGAAACGGTAGATTCTGTGAGATTCTTTCCAAAGGATCTGTGATCTCTTGAGATTGGTCTAACTGTGGCCCAATAGCAAAAGTAAACCTATGCATTTGTCCATGGTTTCCTACGAATCCCAATGATGACCATTGTTTGATGTTCTGATGGGTCATTGAGTAGATATAATATAAGTCAAATACCGTCAAGAGGATCACCCATCCTTGCAATAAACTTAGTTCCATCTTTAGGCCGATTGAGGATGAAAGAAATGAGGACCATTGAGACGTCATGCTTATAGCATTGACTTGACACAATGAGTAAGGCAAAGTAATGCTTCTTGTAACAGAATATCCATCGATTACAAAGCAACATGCACAACAAAAGATGATACAACAGAAGACGATCATATTACCCTTCGATCTAGACGTGGGTTACTTACACGGCAAATAAATGATAAAGGGAAGGAGAAATATGCTACTGAACTGAATTATAGGCATGCCGAGACTCCTATATGTTAATGTAAAAAATGGACAACAATTGTTGGTTAGGGACCAAATTTAAATCTTCGTCGTCCGATCTCTACTTGAAGATGAGCGGAGTAGATCGAACAGCCTGCAATCACTAAAAGGAAATCGGGGAGTGCCGGTCATGCCCGCGGAAGACCCTTTGATGCTTAAGTCAGTATGGATACTGATAGAGAGATAAACTCTTTAGAGTATGTGTGATTGCATATTATGTTGTGTCTTCCATACCTTGGATAATAGAGGAATACCTCTATTTATAAGATCATCAGAGAGTTGTAGGTGGATCCGTAGATCTTGTACTTCAGGCGTGATTCCCCGATTTCTTGAGATAATCCTTATCATATCTAGATGCGGCGGATTACTCGGGGAAATCCTTATCACGTCTATATTTATCGACTGTCGGTCATTACCTCAATACGATATTGGAGGCTGTTTGCTTCCCCAAGTGTAGGGTTGCGATGTAGTAATAATCTCGGTAAGACCGAGGTCGATCCACCGGGACTTGTGTAGGAACTCACAAAACACTTTCAATGGTTTCTAATTGAGAATTAACTAACATGATTTTGGAATTGAATGTAGATAGATATTTTGAACTAAAACTGAATGTAATCAATAATAAAGATCACTAGGGGTTCAAGGATCCACTTGTAGCAATCCTTGATTCTTAATTCGCTGTGGTTTCTCACTTACTCAACTAGAATCGAAATTAAATCCTATCTAGCCGGATGATAGAGCAGTTAAAACAAACAATCTGTCATATGTGTGATTCATGTACATGATTCCCTCAATTCAAGTTAGGACTTGAGCACACTCAATTGCATAGGTCAATCCTAGTTCCAATAGATTAAGATCACAATCATAATCATCATTAAACTTTGTCTTAAAGAATAATTAGATCATGATTTGAACTTCATTCAAATCACATACACAATCACACGTAAACAGAAATTCCAGAAAAAGTAGAACTCTTGGCATGAAGTTCCCACATGAGAATCCAAGGTCTAGAGCATATTGAATCCGATTCCTCGGAGTGTACAGGTCTAGAACCATTCAAAATAATTAAGAACTCAAGCAATTCTTTTGAACATCCATGAGCCATCATAAGACTAAGAAAAACTACTTAGAACTTTATTCAAACTTCTAAAAACCATTATTCTTCAATAAATCCAACTTGAAACTAATAAAACGAATTAAAAATCTAAGTAAACTATAAGTTTCACCTCTTAGCTCTAGCTCAGAGGTTTAGCCGTTTATGATCCAAGGAAACATGAAAGCAACTAAGAAAAATATAAAAACTAGAAGAACAAACTAGGAGGAGTTATAGAACTCCAGATCTGACTTTCGCCACCTCCCACCGTGGTAATTCTCTTCTAGGATACCTTAGGAACGAGCTAGAGGAGTCCTTTTTATAGGTTTGAGGCCCTAAATGCGAAGAAACTTCGAGAAAATCTGCAAAAACAGCGCTTTGTGCAACAAAATTTCGGAGCTTGTAGAAGAAGCTCTGTTACGCAGACGACCGGTCAGCTCGTGGACGACCGGTTCGCACGATCGGTCTCAAAAGGCCAAAACAGTCCAGAGAGTTTTCTGGAAATTTGAACCCAAATTTTAATTCAACGACTAGTCTGACGACCAGTTTGAGTAGTGGACGCTCGGTCGCACGACTGTTTGTGATTGGTCCAGCAAGGTTGGCAGCAGGGGTCCTCCTGTTGAGTGTTCGGACCGGTCGGATGACCGGTCCTGGGCTATGGACGACCGGTCTTTAGTGTAATTTTTTACACTTCCTTCTTCTCTCCTTTGCTTTCTTTCTTCCACCCTTTGGAGCTTGGTCTTTTGATCTTCAATGCTTGTAAACAGCGTCTCTAAGCCTTCAATTGATGAATTCTCTCTCTCATTCCTACAACCACAAAACCATGCATTAGTTGGGTCTTTAATTATGTATTTCAATCATAGTTAGTGATGAATGAGGTTATAATATACACATTTAAGAGCTCAACAGAGGCGGTACGGGATGTGTTCGGTTATGAGAACTACAGAGAGCACTCAGTTCTGTGGACACTGGGTCCGCTTGACATCGTTTGTTGGTTCTGCCAGAATAGGGCTTGCTCGAGGCTGACGCTTGGTCCTTAGGGATAAATGCCGAGACGACGCTAAGGCCTTAGTTATTTGTTCGTGTAGACACCCCACCTTTTGGCTACAAAGCTGGCCGAATGGTTGAATGGATGAAGGTCTATACCACCAAACCTTAGGTCTAAATGTTGTCGGCCTATCTATCCAAACCCTAGGTCCATACCTTAAAACCCTAGGTCCAAACTTAATTAACTCACCCATACAAACCCCAATCCATCGCCCAAGTCAAGTCCAAACCCAGTAAACTCACCCCTAAATATCAGCCTGAAAAACCACTCATAGGAAAAACCAGTCTAAAATTCTCAAAAAGTCAACTTGGTCAGTCCAACCCTTGCACCTAGTCAACTCGCCTAGTTAAAGCCCAAAACCAAGCCTAGGTCTAAGCCCAACTCCGGCCAGCAGCCTCAAAGCAGCTCCAAACCTTGGACCTGAGGATTTTCTTGCTTTAGGTTCGGAGTTCGTACGCTTCGAAGATGAACCAGAGCATCCGAATGGACGGCCCTCAGGGGGTGCCCGAACATATTTACCAAAGTTGCCACTTCTTGTAACTATAAATATCCCCTCTCCTTCTCATTTCTAGCATCCACCAGCTTTGAGTCATCTGTGAGAAGCGACTCATTTCCACCCCCTTTGGCCCATTCCTCCACCAAGGAGAGCTCGAGTGAAGAGTCTAGCCCTGATCCAGCCCATCTTGACACTGGTTCAAGCCTCTCAAGCTACCTAAGTCGCGATCTTAGCCACTCGAAGCTAACCCTTGTGATACCTTCTGTCACACCCCAAATTCGGTTCTTGACGTCCATTCGCTGAAACCCGAATTCAGAGGTGGCAGCCTCCGTAGTACCCCGATCTCGGATCCTAACCCCACACGCCAGGTTCCGATCCTGGGATACCACAAGGAGGATTTTAGAGTCTGAATTTTTTTTGAAACATGAGCATCACCATATGAGTACCATCAAAGACAAACACAATATTTCCACTAAGTCATTTCGTTTACATATAGTACTGAAAGGTAAATATACAATGCGTAAATATAAAAACTGTGCACGATCCGGCACCTCCTGCTATTGCACTCCCAACTCCAACTCAACATTGCTGATATCCTCTGGTATAACCTGCAGCGTAACGAACGCGCATAAGCTTCGAATGAAGCTTTGTGAGTGCGTGTGTGCGTGCGCAATGCGTATGGCAAGCATCATAAATATCAGAGTAAGCAGTAAAGCATGATGAGAAATCTAAACCAAAACTTAGCCTAATTAGGCTACACGATCAGTGTGATATGAATAACCAGCCTACCACGGCTATGCAAGCATGCAATACAGATAACTAGCCTGCCATGGCTATGCAAGCATGCAATACAGGTAACCAGCCTACTAAGGCTATATACTCATACTATGCGATGGCCTACAGGGCTTAATGTCACATACAATGATCCAATGCATGTATGCAAATCACCACCTCTCAGTACAGTGGTCCAGATACGAACAGTCATAATGCGATCGCCTAAGCAATGAGGACTCGGAACTGGTAGCTCGCCCACATCACACCCGCCCAAGTCAGGACCGTCCCACACCATACAGAACATTAGTCGCATCACTGATGCCAATACCATCTCTGAAACGGAACATCACTGGGGTCTCACAGACCTCACTACTCACCAGTAGAATGCCAAAGCCTATCTGGTGCAATAGCGGACCTACTCATAGCTGGTCAAACTCAACCCATTTTGCCAACACTCTTCCGGCAGGTTAGGTCAAACCTCCTTCCAAACTGACCATGTGCAGTGGAAAACATCGCCGTTTGGTATTCGGCATACTGGTATATGATTAAACCACCCAGTCCTTGAATGGAGCACCCACCTTGGTACCAACGGGATCAGGGACTTTCACCCAGGGACATCTTTGGCATCCAGTTTAAAGATCACATATTTTTGGTGTTCTGTAAACCATGATGGAGCTGTGGTTGCAACGTAGTAACCATGATATCTGCGGCACAAGAAGACAGTGCGAAATGAAACCATGCATACAAACGTGGGACGACATGCCCGTGCAAGTCTCCAAAGAGCACCATAAAACTATAGGGTCTCAAATACAATGTCACCGTCGACTGATAATGAACTGCACGACAATCGAGGCCGCTATGGCCGTTTGATACAAGACAAACAGATGAGCCAAGCATTCATGATGCATGAACCAAGCATACAGTATGAGTGCCAATAAGTGGTCAATCTCCCACGATGGCAATAAAGCGATCTAGTCCAACCTATTTGAGATATGATTAAGATGAGGGGACACATATGAATGATCGAGTCATAGTGCGGGATGTCGCTAGCCAGGGAATCTCGCACCAAGGGCTACAAGGTATGCTAAGCTATTCCTACCATACAGTGTAAGTCAGGATGATAGACTCCTGTCCTCGAATAGTCCCATACCTATTGGAAACGTTTGCCATAGAGAGCACGTGAATTACATTTGCGCGACTACATCTCGAATGCTTTATGAATGCGTTTATGCCCTAGTGGTCCCAACTAACAATGGTGATTCAGGATGCATACTCATTACACATGCATGGTGGTCGTCGAAACATATAGTATAAAGATCACATATGAGTATTCTAAATAACACTACGTGTGGCAACAGACATACTAAAAACATCATAAAAAGATAATTCACTTATAACACAAACAAACACAAAGAGATAGGACCCTAAATGGATGGTATACAACAACACAAATGGTCCAACAATTGAACGGTGTGGATTAACCTTCAACATTCAGATAACCCAAATGGAAAGAAAATGATTGAATACACTATCGACACATCAAAGGTAGAACCTACTTGAGAGGTAAGAGTAGAATACCCAAAATCATGCCGAGACCCGTAATCCTGTAGTACAGTTGAGATAAACACAATAATGGTCCGTAAAAGGAATGTCATAGAATGGGTTGCAAGATAGACATGTCATGACAGAGAATCATACATGGTAGGAAAATCTGAGATAGATGGTCAATACTATGAGGTCTAAAAAGGGATGACAGGTCTAACCTCATACTGCAAGATAGGCTCCATATAATGGATGGCCTAGATGACATACTAACGTCGAGGATGAGCCCCACACTCGTCCTAAAGGTAAACGGACGGTGTGGATGGGATATACACGATATGGTGGTCTTTAATAGTTGGGTACAAGGGTAGAAGGGATGAGTCATATGAGTATACAACAAGCTGAGTTACCAGGATCAATCAACATGGTGAGTCAATAAGGCAGGTTGACAAGGCGGGTCAACATGGTGAGTTAACAAAGTGAATTGACAAGACAGTTCAACCGGGTGAGTTTAAGAAAGTAGCCCTGTGACTTGGATCGAGCGAACTTTAGGGATTCCCATGCATCCAGATCTATATGACCTTTCAATAAGGGTTTACACAACTAATCATCAAGGTGGATCCATGGGATGGACAACGCGGTCATTCGAACACGCACACTAAGGTGGTCCCAAAGCCATCCTGTACATAACATGCTAGGGTCCATTCATTTGGATGGTTTGGATCAAGCACAAAATTAAGGCGGTCCTAATCGATGGGCAACATACATATCGCACCATAGTGGCCAATGGCTGACGTGGATAGAACACATGCATAACAAGGTGGACCCGTGGTTGGGGATAACCGCACAAAAGAGTGGGGAAGCCACATACATCAATGGGCCATAACAGTTTGGGATCAACCCGATATTTGTGCTTTCCCACTAATCAGGTGAGATGGCAACCAAACACCATGGTGGGGCCCGCACACCACACGTGTGAAACCCTACCCATGGCTGGGTGACTTATGAACAGGAAGAATAACAAATAAACATAACAAATGGGTCCTGTAAAGTTTCCAATGGTAGGCGTTTAGCCACCCTTATTTTCTACATGTGGCCCACCCAAAACTGGGCCCCACGCCCCGGCCAAGGTGGACAACAATGTATACAACACATCTATCAAGGAGGGAGCCCAAGATGGGCCCCATGGCCTTTGGTTGGATGGAAAAATAAACGACATAGTAGCCTTAAGAGGAGTTTCAATGGTGGGCATCAATGGCCATTGTTTCCTACGGTGTGGTCCACTTGAGGTTTGTATTTACATCATTATGCTAGCCCACGGCCCTAAAATAATATGGAAAAATAGATGGTCGGCATAGATAAAACAGATGCATCGTGGTGGGACCCATAGGGTGGGCCACCTGCTGGGCAGCGTGCCAAAGCATGCTGTTTGGAGTGTGGCACCCAAATGGGCCCCAAGAGTTTTAAATCAAACTGATATTTTTGTCTTCTCTTTCATCCATATCCATGTGATCTTATGCACAGGTTGAATGACAAATAAACATCACTGTAGGGCTTGGGAAGGTTTCAGCGTAAAAATGTCTTTGGAAGACTTCCCCTCTATAGAGGAGGAATTCCTTGCCATTGAAACAGACTTTCCTTAATCACTTAGGGAGAACGAGGACCCTTCATCCGACTCTCTCGATTTCTTAGAGGAATGCATGACCCACCCCTATGATCTGGATGATGAGATGATTATGGAGTTGGACATTTTCTTAGACATGGTGTCGGTGCTTGAAGAACACCATTCCACTGATTTACGCTCTTTACCATTATTTGTGGAAATACCATGCAATTTTGAATTTGTGGAGGAGACAACCCAAACTAAATAATACTTAATGAATGTCTCTCCACCATCATGGATTCTTCAGCCCATTTGAAAATTCTGATGGGAGGAACCGTTTTTAATCAATTACAACCCAATTCAGAACTTGAGGAGATATCTTTCTGCTGCTCTTATCTCCTCCTTACATGCGTGTGGTGCACACTATGATTGGACCTTAATGAAGAAACGCACCCATGTGTACATTTGAGCAGGACTTTAGATGGTCTTCATGAGAAACCTATTGAAATTCATGAAGATCCTGCTCAAATTTGATCATGTAGTTAATTGAACTAATCAAAGGTAGGTAGGTAGGTTAGGATTTCTTTCTGCATTTAGGATTGAATAAGTCTCATCGAGACAATGGAAGATGCTAGAATTGATCAACTTGCTATCTCAGGTACTCTCGTTCTCACTCTCCTTTATTTTATGTCATTGCTCATGTCATGCATATTGCATATCTTATTACATTGAGGACAATGTAAGATTTTGGTTGGAGGATGAGATTCCTTAGATGAATCTACTAGCTTTTGTGACATTTCGAGCAATTATGTAGAAAATTTTTCAATTTTTCTGAAATTTCAAAACTCCTTTGGAAAGCCACGTTTATATGCACTTGGGATGCCGTAAGTATGAAAGGAAGAAAGTTGTAGTGAGATGATTTGGAAACTCTTAAAGGATTTATAACATGATGGTTTTCTTATTGGATTCTCGTATTGATTTTATTGATAGAAAAATTGAAGCACTTTTACTCCTAGTTCACTTTACACGATTCTCATGTTTTGAAAGGATTATGTAGAATTGTGGATTGGTTAAGTTTGGATTTGAGGTGTTGAGAAACCAAGCTCGGGTACTTTGTCCATCCTTGTCCATGGGAAAATAACGAAAGATATGGATATTTAAAAATTCTATCTAATGAAAAAGAAAAAGGGAAAGGAAGGATGAAAATATGGGAATGATGGAGAATATGGTGGAAAATTCTGAAATGGGCTACCTATTACCAACCGGGGGATGGTCTACCCGTAACCAAAGCCGAAAAAGGGACGTAGTGTGAAAGCCGTCAGAAGGATAGGTAAGGCAAATTCCTGTCATAGGCTTGTTGTTAATCTATACACCGTTGAATCCATACCCAAGCTAATTCATGAAGAAGGTAACCCCAGAAATCCATGAGATGAGCATTCATTGAGCACACTAGGTTAATTTGTTTGGATCCTTCTATTTATCAATCAATTAATGGGAATTCCATATGAACACTTGTTGTGTTTTTGGAAGTTTAAGGTCTCAACTTCTATCACTCAGTTTTGCTGATTTTTGTACTTGCATGTGTTGAAGTATATAGAAGCATAGTTTTTGAAGGAGAGTTGGGTTTTGGAGAATGAAACTTGTTTCACGCATGTTTTGCTCGGGACTAGCAAAATGCTGATTGGGGGGTGTGTTGAGCTCTTAATTGTGCATATTCTAACCCCAATTCATCACTCGTTATGCATGGTTATCATGATTTAAAGACTAATCTAATGCATGGATTTGTGATTGTAGGAATGAGAGGGAGACTTTACCAATTTATGGTTAAAAGAGTCACTTTGTATGCCTTGAAGATCAAAGAAATAAAGGATATGAGATGGAGGAAAGATGCAATGCAATGGAGGAAGAAAAGTGTGAAAAAGCCACAATTTATAGCCTGATCGGCCGGCCGGCTGTTGAGCTCTTAATTGTGCATATTCTAACCCCAATTCATCACTCATCATGCACGGTTTACACGTTTAAAGGACTACTCTAATGCATGATTTGTGATTGTAGGGACAAGATGGAGATTTCACTGATTCAAGGCTAAATAGAACTCCTTACAAGCATTGAAGACCAAAAGAGGCTATTTAGAGCCCTTGGATGAAGACCCAAGGTGGGCCAAAGAGAGAAGAAAGCAAGGAGAGAAAAGAAAAGAAAGAAAAGAAGAAAGAAAGAAAAAGGATAAAAGAAAGGCAGTCCGACCGGTCTAGAACGATCAGCCAAGGAAGCCCGACCGGTCGTGACCGGTCGGCCACACATTTGGAGGATGCTGGACAGAGGAAATATAAGGTCCGACCGGTCGTGACCGGTCGGCCAACAGATCTAAGGGGTTGTGAGCTCGCTGGACTAATCTAATCAATGGGTTCGACCGGTCGTGACCGGTCGGCCAGGCCAGTGTTCGCTTCCCCAAGTGTAGGGTTGCGATGTAGTAATAAACTCGGTAAGACCGAGGTCGATCCACAGGGACTTATGTAGGATTTCACAAACACATCCAAAAGCGTCTATTGAAAGCTAATAATCAGATTTTTGAATAGAACTGATGTGAATAATAATTTTAAACTAATTTGAATGTAGACAATTATAAAAAGGCACTAGGGGTTCAAGGATCCACTTGTAGCAATCCTTGATGTTCAATCCGCTGTGGTTTCTCATTCTCTCAACTAGAATCGATATTAAGATCTATCTAGTCGGATGATAGAGCTGTTAAACCAAACAATCTGTAATATGTAAGTGCAATGCATATAATTCACTCCATGTAGGCTGAGCTGAGCATGCTCAATTGCATAGGTCACTCCCCTTTCCAAAAGGTCTAGTTCACAATCATAACCATCCTCAAGTGCTGTCACAAGACAAGGCTAGATCAGGATTTGAACTTGATTCAAATCACATGCACAGTCCATACATATTACAAAAAAATCAGAAAAGTAGAACTTTGGTAGGAAATCCCTTAATGAAGATCATAGTACTAGAGCAGACTCCGATTCCTCGGATCATACAGGTCTAGACCGTCACAAACCAATTAAGCAATTAAGTAATTCTCCCAAACATCCATGAGTCATCATAAGACTAAGAAAAACTACTCAAAAACTTGTATAAACTTCAAACCTTAGTTCATAATCATGAATTCCACACTTAAAACCAACTAGCTACGAATTGAAACATCTTGGATCCACTACAAGCTTCACCTCTTAGCCCTAGCTAAGAGGTTTAGCTGCTCATGATCCAAGGAAACATGAAACAACTATAAAAAGTATGAAAACAGCAAAGCAAACTAGAAGGAGTTGTGAAACTCCGAAATCCACTTCCACAGCCTCCAACCTTGCTTAAACCCCTCTAGGATACCCTAGGAACGATCCCTAGGTGTCCTTTTATAGTAGGGAGGCTCCACAACTTCGGAAAGATCGAGAATTTGCGTAAGAGTTACGCAGCGCAGAGAAAATTGGACTGAATTTGGAAGTTTCTAAGTCCTCACGCACAGCCGATCAGTCATGACAGGTCGGCCTCAATGGACAGCCACTCCAGCAAGCATGGCCAACCGGTCATGACCGGTCGGGCTTGTCCAGCCTTGGTCCAGCAACCATGTCCGACCGGTTATGACCGGTCGGGCGTCTTCAGCGCAGCTCCAGCAGGTATGGCCGACCGGTCAAGACCGGTCGGCCCAGTTTAGTATGGTTCCAGTGCACCTGGCTGACCGGTCTAGACCGGTCAGGCTCTCTTGGCCGACCGATCAAGACCGGTCGGCAATCTTCCTTTTTCTTTTCTTCCTTTTCTTTTCTTTCCTTGCTCCTTTCTTTTACTTTCTTTCTTCTTTTCTTCTTTGGTCCTAAAATGATCTTCATCAAAACAGTCTCAAATGAGCCCTTTTTATCTTCAATTAGGTGGAACCACTCTCAGTCCTGTAGTCACAAAACATGCATTGGATTAGCCTACAAACCATACAAACCTTGCACAATCAGTGATGAATTTGGGTTAGAATATGCACAATTAAGAGCTCAACAGCCAGTCAGACCGGTCGTCCGACCGGTCGGCCATGCAAAAATGGCAGCTTCTAATTCGGGCGCCGAAATTCTCTGCGCAATTGCGTATCCTTACGCGAAATCTGGAAGTTTCTTATGCACTGGACACCTCCAAGCTATAAAAGGACTTCTTCCCTTCATACCAGGGCATGCTAGGACGTGGGGATTGCTTGGGAGACGGATTCTACTTCGAATTTCTAGTTTTCTTCCTGTTTTAGTAGTTTTCTTATGTTTTTAGAGGCTTCTAGTTCAAGGATGTTAGAGATGAACTAAAACCTCTTAGCTAGAGCTAAGAGGTGAAGCTTTTGATTCGTTTTTGATGGATTGATGCAACCTAGGTTTCCTTTTTATGATTTAATTGATGAATTTTAGTTAATATGAGTTTGAATCAAGTACTAGTTTGGTTTTTACATTGATCTCTTGATGACTCTGGGCTCATGTGATTCTTAGTGATTTTAAGCTTAGTATCTTAGCTTTTGAACATTAGTTATGCTTGTGTAGTTCATTGATCTACCATCGACTCCGGGCATGGTAGATTCTTTGATTGCCTTGTATGCAATGGCCTGATTTTCATGTGGGAATTCATTCAACTAAAGTTCTTATCTTCTGTAGTAATCTGAAATAGTTGTTTGTTGATTGATTTTGATTTAATTAGAGTTCTAATCATTAGTTGTAATCAAGTCTAGTGACAGGATTTGATGAAAGCTATCGTTGTGAATCTCAACTAGATTGGGAAGAGGCTTGGCCTACACAATTGAGTGTGCCCAAGGCCTGAGCATTGATGTGGGAATCAAATCAATGAATAAGCACTTGTTTTGGATAATTGCTGATTGAACCGCTCTATATTCCGATCGGATAGAGATATGAATTCGATTCCGATTGAGTTATGAGAGACCTAGTTGTGTTGATGCATTGAAACTTATCAAAAGTGGATCCTTGGCGCTCTAGTGCCTTTTTAGATTGAAATTACCTTACACATTCACTGTTTAAACCCAGATTTGCTATTTTTCAGTTTAGTTCTTAATAGGACTTAATTACTAGCTGTTTTAGTTAAATTCTGAGAATACCCATTCATAAATCTCTGTGGGAACGATACTCGGTCTTTCCGAATTATTACTACTTCGCAACCCTACACTTGGGGAAGCGAACACCGGCCACAGCCACTGACCGGCCGGCCAAGCCCTCTAGAAACAGCAAACTCTTTGGACTGGTTTTATGAAGGCCGACCTGTGGTCTAACCTGTTGTCCGACCTGTCGGTCGATTGGTCGGATGACAGGTCGGCCATGCACTTTCAGAAGTCAAATTTCAAATAGAGGCAGTCCTATTTTTAGTTTTTCGGTGTAGTTTGCAGGGGCCATCTGATGATATTTAGAAATCTAACACATCCATGTCGAAGAAGAGATCGACGCCGAAATAACCTAAGTGGTTACGTGTCGATCGGAGCTATGGATTGACCGTGGTGGCCAAAATAATACGAACCGTCGAGAAAGTTTCCAGATTCCACCTACTCAACTCTAGGCCGGTCCAGGTGGCCCATCATTGATGATATGAAGAATCTACTTTGACCATCTTTTAGACCACATCCATATATGAATAACCATAAAGTTTCAGATCAAAAGGATGTGTGGTTTGATCGTACCGGTTGAAGAAAGATGGACCATCCAAAAAGATTCAACTGCATAGAGTTTATAAAAGCCCTAAGTGTTTTAATTTTTGGACCACATTCTGGGATTTGTTTGGACAATCTAATCCATCTATCATGTAGAGGAGGAATTTTCTACCAATGTTTAAAATTTGGGATCAATCCGACATCTGTACACTCCGGAGCGTTGAAAGCAAGATGACTGGTTCTGAAGGTACCTGAATTGCGCGATTTTGAGAGGCGGTCGCTGATCTGATTGGTGGGCCCATTTAGAAGATAATCTTGAAAATCTAAATCATCTATGAGGAAGATCACATTACAAGGAAGCTACAAATCAAATTTGAAGGCAATCCGACCATTGGTTAAGCCGTACGAAGCGAAACAAAATCTGTTATGTTGCGGTACTCTTGCTGTATTATAAAAGGAGGTGCTCTCTTCTATTCCAGGGCAACCAAGGACGTGGGGAGCAAGGAGTTCAAGTCATAGGAGGCTTCCTAGCCTCTTCCAGCTAGTTTTTCTTCTTTTTCTTAGTTCTAGTTCTAGTTTTTAATATGTTTTTCATTAGCTAATCTCTCAGCTAGAGCTAAGAGGTGAACCTTATAGTTTTCTTAGATTGTTTAATTCGTTTTATTAGTTTCAAGTTGGATTTCTATTAAAGAACAATGGTTTTTAGAAGTTTGAATAAAATTCTAAGTAGTTTTTCTTAGTCTTATGATGGCTCATGGATGTTTAGAAGAATTGCTTGAGTTCTTAATTATTTTGAGTTATTCTAGACCTGTATGCTCTGAGGAATCGGATTCAATACACTCTAGACCTTTGATCCTAATGTGGGAACTTCATACTAAAAGTTCTACTTTTCTGGAATTTCTGCCTATGTGTGGTTGTTTACGCGATTTGAATTGAGTTCAAATCATAATCTAGTTATACTTTGTGACAAAATTTAATGATGATTATGATTGTAATCTTAACCTATTGGAACTATGATTGATCTATGCAATTAAGTGTGCTCAAGTCCTAACTTGAATTGAGAAAATCATGTATCACACATATGGTAGAGTGTTATTTTAACTGCTCTATCATCCGGGTAGATAGGACTTAATTTCGATTCTAGTTGAGAAAGTGAGAAACCATAGTGAATTATGCATCTAAGGAGAGCTATAAGTAGATCCTTGATGCTCTAGTTATCTCTTCATTATTAGATTTTCTTGTTTTATGTTTAAAATCGATTTCACAAACCTCTTAAGATTCTAGTTATTAGGATAGTTGGAATTGTTTACTTCCTTCCCTGTGGATCGACCTTGGTCTTACCGAGATTATTACTACATCGCAACCCTACACATGGGGAAGCGAACACTAGTCTAAGCATGCATGTTCGCTCGCCTCAAGTGTAAGGCTGTGATGTAGTAATAAATCTCGGTAAGACCGAGGTCGATCCACAGGGAATTGGAAAAACAGGTTCTAAGTTATTCCAGCAACTCAGTTTGCAATAGATAAGAGGTTCAATTGGAATAATTATGCTAAAACAGTAACTTAATGAAAAGCAGTAATCTAAAGGCACTAAGGCTTTCAAGGATCCACTTGTAGCAATTCCATGTCAATCCAATCAATCCAAGCATAGAACACAACTAGATTTGAAGTCCTATCTCTCATCTAGTTGGAAAATAAAGCTTTAGAGCACATTCAATCCCACTCAAGTTGAACTTCCAAGTTCTAGTCCCATTCAACACACGTAGAATTCAAAATCATAGCCTTCGGAGTAACAGCCATGCCTATGGACTATGGACTGCTCAAGGATTACTATAATTTGAATCTAAACAAGCACAACATGATAATCTTAGAGAATTGCAAGGAATCCATGTCCGGAGCACATGAACTCTCATAAAACATCTAAAACTACCAACTTTAAGAACTAGAATATTCAAAATCCAAACTTGAAATAGAACTACTTGAATTAAACTGAATCAAACATGAAATTGGCTACAAGCTTCACCTCTTAGCCTTAACTTAGAGATTCTACCCGAGCATTGTCATACTACAACTAGAACTCATAAAAGAAAACTAGAAAACATAGAAAAATCAGAGTTTGGAGGGTTGCAGACGCTCCACGACGGCTTCCTCTCCCACGACGTCCCTTAGCTTCTATGATGCCTTTGGAAGAAGCCCTAGGTGTCCTTTTATAGTATAGTGCGGAAGGTTCCAGATTGCGCAAGAAATCCCGGACTGCGCAAAGAAAATCGGAGCGTGTAGGACACGTTCTGTTACGCAGACGACCGGTCGCACGACCGGTCTAAAAAACACAAAAACAGTTCAGTGAGTTTTCCAGAAATTCAAACCCAGGATTTTAATTCAAGGACCGGTCGGACGACCTGTCTGAGCAGTGGACGACTAGTCGCACGGCCGGTTGTGGATAGTCCAGCAAGGTTTGCAATAAGGCCTCTTTTGTTGAGTGTTCGGACCGGTCAGACGACCGGTCCTGGGCTATGAACGACTGGTCTTGGCTGATTTTTCCTGTCCTCTTTTCTTCTCTCCTTTGCTTCTTTCTTCCACCCTTTCACGCTTAGTCCTGTGATCTTTAATAGCGTCTTTAAGTCTTCAATATGTCCAAAATGACTCTTGTAATCGTGAATTGGTGAAGTTCCCCTCTCATTCCTATAATCACAAAACACGCATTTAGATGGGCCGTTTAACATGCAAAGAATGCATATAATGTGATGTAATGGGTTATGCAATGTATAAATTGGAGGTTCAACACACCTCCCAACCAGCTTTTTGCTAGTCCCGAGCAAAACATGTGTGAAACAAGTTCAAACCTCCAAAACTAACTCTCCTTCAGAAACCATTTTTTTTATCCATTCAAAGACATACAAGTATAAAATTCGGACAAAATTTGGTGATAGAAGTTGAAACCTCAAACTCTCAAAACATAATAAGCTTCCATATGAAATTCCCGCTGATCGATTGATAAATAGAAGAACCCGAACAATTTCAACCTAGTGTGCATAGTGAAAGTTCAGCTCATGAGTTTCTGGGATTATCTTCTCCATAGATCAACTAAACTACGGATCTCAAGGTGTACAGAGCAGCAACAAGCCAATGACAGGAATTTGCCTTACCGTCCTTCCGACGGCTTTCACACTACGTCCCATTTCCAGCTTTGGTTACGGGTAGACCATCCCCCGGTTGGTAATAGGTAGCCCTTTTCAGAAATTTCCACCATTTTTCCATCATTCCCAATTTTCATCCTTCCTTTTCCGTTTTCTTTTAAATTAGATAGGATTTTTAGAAATCCATATCTTTCGTTATTTTCCCATGGACAAGGATGGACAAAATACCCCGGCTTGATTCCTCAATACCTCAAATCTAAGTTTATCCAATCCACAAATCACATACTCCTTTCAACCATGAAAATTGTGTAATGTGAACTAGGTGTAAGAGTGTTCAAATTTTCTATCAATCACATAAATAGGGGAATTCACATATAAAACCATTATGTTAGGAGAAGTTCAGGGCTTACCACATCCACACCTCGTATCTCCTCTTCTTATACTCATATCATCTCGAATGCAGAGAAATAAGGTTTTCTAAAAGAGTTTTGAAATTTTAGAAAATTCAAAAAAAAAATTGCACATATGATGCTCGAAATGTTGCAACATGCTAGATGAGGAATCTCATCTCACCCCCCAACCAAATCGTGCATTGTCCTCAATGTAAAAAGATATTCAATGAGCATAAACATGAGAGCAATGGTAAAATAAAAGGGAAATGAGAACAATAGTACCTGAGAGAGTCGATCATGGAAGTTATAACCCAACAACTAAAACTACTAAGCAAGCAAAACTAAAACGACGAAACCTACCTATGCTATACCTCCGTCAGACTAGGAGATCAATCATCCTGATGCACAGGATCATTCAGAGTGATGGACATGTCCTCTGAATCAAATTTTTCAACAAATAGTTTAAGGCGTTGTCCATTCACTTTAAAACAATTACCATTTGCGGTGTTCTCTATCCCGACAGCCCCATGAGGAAAAACTTCTTTAATAATGTATGGGCCGGTCCATCGAGATCTCAATTTTTTCGGAAAAAGATGAAGTCGGGAATTGTACAAGAGCACTTTCTGACCTTCATGGAAAGATTTCCTGAAGATGTGCTTGTCATGAAAGGCCTTCATCCTAATCTTGTAAATTCTCGAGTTCTCATAAGCATCGTTCCTGATCTCATCAAGCTCATTTAATTGGAGTTTACGAAGCGATCTAGCCTTGTCAATGTCAAAATTTAAAGCCCGAATTGCCCAATAAGCTTTGTGTTCAATCTCCACAGGCAAGTGACAAGGGTTGAGCTCTTAATTGTGCATATTCTAACCCCAATTCATCACTCATTATGCATGGATTTTATGTTTAAAGACTATTCTAATGCATGATTTTGTGATTGCAGGAATGAGAGAGAGTTCACTCGATCAATAGCTAAAAGAAGCACATTTAGGAACCTTGGATGAAGACCCAAGGTGGGCTAAAGAATCATGAAGAAAGAAGGAAAGAAAAGAAAGAAGGAAAGTATGAAAAGGAGCCCCATAAGGTGGTCTGACCGGTCAAGACCGGTCGGCCAAACAGGCCCCGACCGGTCTTGACCGGTGGGCCAGTTGCTCTCTCCTCTCTTAAAGCTGCTGGAGCAAGGACACATGGGCTAGACCGGTCAAGACGGATCGGCCAGCCCTGTTGGCCATGCAATTTTAGAGTTTCAGATTTTAGACAGCAGGCTATTCCCATTTTTGGATTTTTGGTATAGTTTTCTGGAGCCATCTTGATGATATTTAAAAATCCAACACGTCCATGTCGAAGAGAAGCTCGACGCCGAAATAACCCAAGTGGTTTCGTGTTGATCAGAGCTATGGATTGACCGTGGTGGCCAAAACAATACGAACTGTCCAGAAAGTTCCAGATTCCGCCTACTCCACTCTGGGCAGGTCCAGGTGATCCATCATTGATGATATGAAGAATCTACTTTGACCATCTTTTAGACCACATCTATATATGAATAACCATAAAGTTTCAGATCAAAAGGATGTGTAGTTTGATCGTACCGGTTGAAGAAAGATGGACCATCCAAAAAGAATCAACAGCGCAGAGTTTATAAAAGCCCTAAGTGTTCTAATTTTTGGACCACATTCTGGGATTTTTTTGGACAATCTAATCCATCTATCATGTAGAGGAGGAATTTTTCTACCAATGTTTAAAATTTGGGATCAATCCGACATCTGTACACTCCGGAGCGTTGAAAGCAAGATGACTGGTTCTGAAGGTACCTGAATTGCGCGATTTTGAGAGGCGGTCGCTGATCTGATTGGTGGGCCCATTTAGAAGATAATCTTGGAAATCTAAATCATCTATGAGGAAGATCACATTACAAGGAAGCTACAAATCAAATTTGAAGGCAATCCGACCATTGGTTAAGCCGTACGAAGCGAAACAAAATCTGTTATGTTGCGGTACTCTTGCTGTATTATAAAAGGAGGTGCTCTCTTCTATTCCAGGGCAACCAAGGACGTGGGGAGCAAGGAGTTCAAGTCATAGGAGGCTTCCTAGCCTCTTCCAGCTAGTTTTTCTTCTTTTTCTTAGTTCTAGTTCTAGTTTTTAATATGTTTTTCATTAGCTAATCTCTTAGCTAGAGCTAAGAGGTGAACCTTATAGTTTTCTTAGATTGTTTAATTCGTTTTATTAGTTTCAAGTTGGATTTCTATTAAAGAACAATGGTTTTTAGAAGTTTGAATAAAATTCTAAGTAGTTTTTCTTAGTCTTATGATGGCTCATGGATGTTTAGAAGAATTGCTTGAGTTCTTAATTATTTTGAGTTATTCTAGACCTGTATGCTCTGAGGAATCGGATTCAATACACTCTAGACCTTTGATCCTAATGTGGGAACTTCATACCAAAAGTTCTACTTTTCTGGAATTTCTGCCTATGTGTGGTTGTTTACGCGATTTGAATTGAGTTCAAATCATAATCTAGTTATACTTTATGACAAAATTTAATGATGATTATGATTGTAATCTTAACCTATTGGAACTATGATTGATCTATGCAATTAAGTGTGCTCAAGTCCTAACTTGAATTGAGAAAATCATGTATCACACATATGGCAGAGTGTTGTTTTAACTGCTCTATCATCCGGGTAGATAGGACTTAATTTCGATTCTAGTTGAGAAAGTGAGAAACCATAGTGAATTATGCATCTAAGGAGAGCTATAAGTAGATCCTTGATGCTCTAGTTATCTCTTCATTATCAGATTTTCTTGTTTTATGTTTAAAATCGATTTCACAAACCTCTTAAGATTCTAGTTATTAGGATAGTTGGAATTGTTTACTTCCTTCCCTGTGGATCGACCTTGGTCTTACCGAGATTATTACTACATCGCAACCCTACACATGGGGAAGCGAACACTAGTCTAAGCATGCATGTTCGCTCGCCTCAAGTGTAAGGCTGTGATGTAGTAATAAATCTCGGTAAGACCGAGGTCGATCCACAGGGAATTGGAAAAACAGGTTCTAAGTTATTCCAGCAACTCAGTTTGCAATAGATAAGAGGTTCAATTGGAATAATTATGCTAAAACAGTAACTTAATGAAAAGCAGTAATCTAAAGGCACTAAGGCTTTCAAGGATCCACTTGTAGCAATTCCATGTCAATCCAATCAATCCAAGCATAGAACACAACTAGATTTGAAGTCCTATCTCTCATCTAGTTGGAAAATAAAGCTTTAGAGCACATTCAATCCCACTCAAGTTGAACTTCCAAGTTCTAGTCCCATTCAACACACGTAGAATTCAAAATCATAGCCTTTGGAGTAACAGCCATGCCTATGGACTATGGACTGCTCAAGGATTACTATAATTTGAATCTAAACAAGCACAACATGATAATCTTAGAGAATTGCAAGTAATCCATGTCCGGAGCACATGAACTCTCATAAAACATCTAAAACTACCAACTTTAAGAACTAGAACATTCAAAATCCAAACTTGAAATAGAACTACTTGAATTAAACTGAATCAAACATGAAATTGGCTACAAGCTTCACCTCTTAGCCTTAACTTAGAGATTCTACCCGAGCATTGTCATACTACAACTAGAACTCATAAAAGAAAACTAGAAAACATAGAAAAATCGGAGTTTGGAGGGTTGCAGACGCTCCACGACGGCTTCCTCTCCCACGACGTCCCTTAGCTTCTATGATGCCTTTGGAAGAAGCCCTAGGTGTCCTTTTATAGTATAGTGCGGAAGGTTCCAGATTGCGCAAGAAATCCCGGACTGCGCAAAGAAAATCGGAGCGTGTAGGACACGTTCTGTTACGCAGACGACCGGTCGCACGACCGGTCTAAAAAACACAAAAACAGTTCAGTGAGTTTTCCAGAAATTCAAACCCAGGATTTTAATTCAAGGACCGGTCGGACGACCTGTCTGAGCAGTGGACGACTAGTCGCACGGCCGGTTGTGGATAGTCCAGCAAGGTTTGCAATAAGGCCTCTTTTGTTGAGTGTTCGGACCGGTCAGACAACCGGTCCTGGGCTATGAACGACCGGTCTTGGCTGATTTTTCCTGTCCTCTTTTCTTCTCTCCTTTGCTTCTGAAGGTTCTGAAGGTACCTGAATTGCTCGATTTTGAGAGGCGGTCGCTGATCTGATTTGTGGGCCCATTTAGAAGATAATCTTGAAAATCTAAATCATCTATGAGGAAGATCACATTACATGGAAGCTAGAAATCAAATTTGAAGGCAATCCGACCATTGGTTAAGCCGTACGAAGCGAAACAAAATCTGTTATGTTGCGGTACTTTTGTTGTATTATAAAAGGAGGTGCTCTCTTCTATTCCAGGGCAACCAAGGACGTGGGGAGCAAGGAGTTCAAGTCATAGGAGGCTTCCTAGCCTCTTCCAGCTAGTTTTTCTTCTTTTTCTTAGTTCTAGTTCTAGTTTTTAATATGCTTTTCATTAGCTAATCTCTTAGCTAGAGCTAAGAGGTGAACCTTATAGTTTTCTTAGATTGTTTAATTCGTTTTATTAGTTTCAAGTTGGATTTCTATTAAAGAACAATGGTTTGAAGTTTAAATAAAGTTCTAAGTAGTTTTTCTTAATCTTATGATGGCTCATGGATGTTTAGAAGAATTGCTTGAGTTCTTAATTGTTTTGAGCTAGTCTAGACTTGTCTGATCCGAGGAATTGCAATACGCTCTAGATCTATGATCTTCATGTGGGAGCTTCACACCAAAAGTCTATTTTTCTGAAAATTCTGAAGTATGTGAGACTGTGTATGTGATTTGAATCAAGTTTAAATCATGATCTAGTCTTTTCTTGTGACAGGATTTAATGATGGTTATGATTGTGATCTTAACCTATTGGAATTGGGACTGACTTATGCAATTGAGTATGCTCGTCGTAGCTTGCATTGAGTGAATCATATACATGGATCATACATACGTCAGATTGATTGTTTTAACTGCTCTATCATCCGACTATATAGAACTTAATTTCGATTCTAGTTGAGAAAGTGAGAAACCATAGCGAATTATGCATCTAAGGAGAGCTATAAGTGGATCCTTGATGCTCTAGTTATCTTTTCATTATTAGATTTTCTATTTCATGTTCAAAACCGATTTCACAACCTCTTAAGATTCTAGTTGTTAGGATAGTTGGAATTGTTTACTTCATTCCCTGTGGATCGACCTCGGTCTTACTGAGATTATTACTACATCGCAGCCTTGCACTTGAGGCGAGCGAACAACAAGCTTTCCCATAGACAAGTCTATAAGGGGACATTCCAATGGGGGTCTTGTAAGCGGTACGGTGAGCCCAAAGCGCATCATTTAATCTTAGTAACCAATCCTTGCGATCCGGCCTCACCGTCTTTTCCAAAATCTGTTTGATTTTCCGATTGGAAATTTCAGCTTGCCCACTTGTCTGTGGGTGGTATGGGGTACTCACTTTATGCCTAATGCCATATTTCTTCATTAAGGCTTCAAAAGGCCTGTTTCAAAATTGAGAACCACCATCAATAATGATGGCTCGAGGCGTCCCAAATCTGGAAAGTATGTTTTCTTTGAGGAACTTTAGAACTGTAAGATGATCGTTGGTTCTACATGGAATAGCCTCTATCCATTTAGACCCATAGTCTACGGCAAACAATATATAGACATGTCCAAAAGATGAGGGGAACGGTCCCATGAAATCGATGCCCCAACAGTCAAAGACTTCAAGATGTTGAATTGGGGTGAGAGGCATCATATTTCGACGGGATAATCCTCCTAACTTTTGGCAGCGCTCGCATGCCTTGCAAAACTCGTGGGTGTCCTTAAATAGCATATGCCAATAAAAACCACACTACAGAATTTTTGCAGTGGTTTTCTTGGCGAAAAAATGACCCCCACATGCTTGATCATGGCAAAAGGAGATGACAGAATTATGTTCATCATCAGGGACACATCTCCTTATAATTTGGTCTGGGCAATATTTAAACAGTAAAGGTTCATCCCAGAAAAATCTGCGCACTTCCCTTAAAAATTTTCGTTTGTCCTGAGCAGTTCAATGAATCGGCATCGCACCTGTGGAAAGATAATTGGCTATGTGTTGAGCTCAGAATTGTACATATTCTAACCCCAATTCATCACATATTATACATGGGTTGCATGATTAAAAGACTACTTTAATGCATGATTTGTGATTGTAGGAATGAGATGGAGATTTCACTAATTCAAGGCTTAAGAGAGCACTTTACATACATTGAAGACCAAGCTTTGATGAGCCCAAGAAGAGAAGAAAAACCTTGAAGAAGTCCTGAATTGTCCTGAAAAAGCAAAGTGCAGAGTTGCAGGGCCATAAAAGTAAAATGCAGAAAGTTGCAGTTTCTGAAGATTGATCCAAAGATTGATCTGTCGATTGATTGCTCAGCCTGAGCGATTGATCGATAGACTTGAGCGATTGATCGCTCACAGCAGAAATTGACAAAATTGTTGTTGGACTGAAAGTACAGAATTGCGATTGATCGCCCAGCCTGAGCGATTGATCACCCAAATTATAGATCAATCGACAGAATGCAGATTTTTGAAGAATTGCTGTTGAAACTCTTTGGACACTTTTTACTCCCATCGATTGATCGCCCAACCTTGATCGATTGATCGCTAGGACCCACCGATTGATCGCTCTACCAGTCGATCAATCGCTCAATCGCTCAAGTTCAGAAACTGCTATTTTCGGTCCGAATTTCTCTGCGCAGTGCGTAAGTTTTACACAAATTCTCGAAGATTCTGCGCTAGGAAGGCTTGAAAGCTATAAAAGGGGTCCTCCACTACGTTCCTAAGGCATCCTAGAAGAGATTAAGCATGGTGGGAGACGGCAGAAGTCGGATTTGGAGTTCTACAACTCCTCCTAGTTTGTTCTTTTAGTTTCATGTTTTGTTTAGTTGTTTCATGTTTCCTTGGATCATGAATGGCAAAACCTCTTAGCTAGGGCTAAGAGGTGAAGCTTGTAGTGAATCTAAGATGTTTTAATTCTCTTGATTTGGTTTCAAGTTGGATTATTAGTGAAGAACATTGGTTTGAAGTTTAAATAAAGTTCTAAGTGGTTTTTCTTAATCTTATGATGGGTCATGGATGTTTAGAAGAATTACTTGAGTTCTTAATTGTTTTGAGCTAGTCTAGACCTGTATGATCCGATGAATTAGATTCAATACGCTCTAGATCTATGATCTTCATGTGGGAGCTTCTTACCAAAAGTCTATTTTTCTGGAATTTCTGGATTATGTGAGATTGTGTATGTGATTTGGATCAAGTTCAAATCATGATCTAATTATGCTTAGTGACAGAGTTTAATGATGATTATAATTATGATCTTAACCTATTGGAATTAGGATTGACCTATGCAATTGAGTGTGCTCAAGTCCTAGCTTGAATTGAGAGAATCATGTACATGAATCATACATATGACAAATTAATTGATTTAACTGCTCTATCATCCGATTAGATAGAACTTAATTTCGATTCTAGTTGAGAAAGTGAGAAACCACAGCGAATTGAGCATCAAGGATTGCTACAAGTGGATCCTTGAACCCCTAGTGCCTTTTTATTAATTGTTTACTTTCAGTTTAGTTCAAAGTTACTATCTTCAAAAATTACTAAATCCTGTTTAGTTAGTTCTTAAGTAGAAACCATTGGAAGTATTTTGTGAATTCCTACACAAGTCCCTGTGGATCGACCTCGGTCTTACCGAGATTATTACTACATGGCAACCCTACGCTTGGGGAAGCGAACACTATGTCAGTGTACCATGGTGGATGCATAGCAACAAAGAGTTGCTCATCAGGGAATGAGTCCTCAGTAGGTGACTCGTCAATGGAATTAGGTAGGACTAGGCGGGATAGATGATCCGCCATCACACTTTCTACTCCCTTCTTGTCCTTGATCTCTAAATCGAATTCTTGAAGAAGTAGGATCCATCTAAGCAAACGGGGCTTGGCATCCTTCTTAGAAAGAATGTGTTTCAGCGCCGCATGATCTGTGTAAATAATGACCTTGGATCCTATTAAGTAGGGCCTGAATTTGTCCAAGGCAAAGATGACGGCTAGGAGCTCTTTCTCCGTAGTCGAGTAATTAACTTAAGAGGGATTTAAGGTCCTACTTGCATAGTAGATAACATGGGGCTTCTTATCTTTCTTTTGGCCTAATATCGCCTCGATAGCATAATCGCTCGCGTCGCATATCAACTCAAAAGGTATGGACCAATCCGGTGGTTGCATGATAGGAGTGGTTGTCAACATGTCTTTTAGCTTTGAAAAAGATAATTGACATTCGGCACTCCACTCAAATTAGTTCTCCTTTTGGAGAAGGTTACATAAAGGCCTTGAGATGTGACTAAAATCCTTTATGAATCTTCTATAGAAACCGGCGTGTCCAAGGAAGGACCACACATCGCGTATGCTTTTGGGTGGTGGTAGATTGAAAATTATGTCAGTTTTTGCCCGGTCTACCTCTATTCCATTGGACGAGATGATATGTCCAAGGACTATTCCTCGTTGTACCATGAAATGACACTTTTCCCAGTTTAAAACGAGGTTCTTCTCCTCACACCTCATGAAGACCAACTTCAAGTGATTGAGGCACTCATCAAAAGTACAACCAAAAATAGAAAAATCATCCATGAACACCTCAAGAATTTCACCCACCATGTCCGAGAAAATACTCAACATGCATTGTTGGAATGTGGCGGGTGCATTACATAGCCCGGATGGCATTCTTCGGTATGCGAAGGTACCAAATGGGCATGTAAATGTGGTTTTCTCTTGGTCCTCTGGGGCTATCTCAATTTGGTTGTAGCCGGAATAGCCATGTAGGAAGCAATAATAGGAATGACCCGCTAACCTCTCCATAATTTGATCCATGAATGGGAGAGGGAAGTGGTCCTTCCTAGTGATCGTGTTGAGCTTCCGATATTCGATGCACATACGCCAACCGGTGGTTACTCTAGTCGGTATAAGTTCATTGTTGGCATTTTCTATGATGGTAATACCAGATCTTTTAGGGACAACTTGGGTAGGATTCACCCATTGGCTATTCGAGATGGGGTAGATGATACCCACATCTAGTAGCTTTAATACCTCGGCTTTGACAACCTCCATCATATTTGGATTTAGCCTTCATTGAGGTTGTCTAGTCGTTTTTGCATTTTCTTCGAGGTGTATACGGTGAGTACAAATCGAAGAATCTATCCCTTTGAGATCCGCTATTGTCCAACCTATGGCTCCCTTATGTTCTTTGAGTAGCTCAATCAACTTGAGCTCTTGGTCTTTCCCTAAGTGAGAGGCAATGACAACCGCAAATGTTTCTTCTTGACCCAAGTATACATATTTAAGCTCGGATGGCAATGGTTTAAGGTCAAGATTCGGTGGTTTGATGTTAGACAGTAGAGGCCTTAATGTGGTTGGTGGCAATCTTTCAAAATGGGGCCTCCACCGGTTAGTATCAACTATCGGTCTCTCAATATTCAATGCTTGCACAATTTCACTAATGATGGGGTCTTTGGAATCCACGAAATGTGCCAAGCATGTCTCTGAGCTTTCTAGTGGTTCAAGTTGGAGGAGCTCTTCTTCGTCAAAAGATTTGAGCATGTTTACCTCGAAGAACTCATCATCATCAACATCCCTGTGTCTTTTCCTCAAGTGGAACACATTCACCTCTAATGTCATGTTCCCAAAGGATAATTGCATCACCCCATTCCGGCAATTGATGATTGCGTTTGATGTAGCAAGGAACGGGCGGCTTAAGATCACCGGTATTTGAGTGCTAGCATCTAGAACCGGTTGTGTGTCCAAGATGATAAACTTGGACTAGAACATCCTCAACTTTCCCTCTCGGTACACGGATGGATCTATCTATCAGCAAGTTGCAATGTGGTTTTGGTGGGTTTTAATTCAATAAGACCCAATTGCTCATATACCGAGTATGGGATCAAGTTTACGCTTGCCCTCAAATCTAGCAATGCACGCTTAATCCGGTAGTCTCCAATGATACATGAGATTGTGTGACTACGAGGATCTTTGAATTTTTAGGGGGGGGGGGGGGGGGGGGGGGGGTCTTTTGAGTGAGCCAAGAGGGGATGAAGGTCATCTTCTTCATGAGCTTGGAATGCTCCAATCTTGTGTTAAAGCACAAGGAAGATGCCTTGCATAGGTTGGGAATGAGCCTCAAATGGTCTCCAACAATGGTGGCTTTGCTCCTCTCGAAATCCCTCTCCTTACCCCTCAAAATGAGCCAAGACCCTTTATAAAAGGTGTTCAAACGGACAAAAAATGGGTAGAAAACGGCTCCTTCCGACCTGCCACGACCGGTCCCGACCGGTCGGCCAATAGCCAGTCATGACAGAAAGCTTACCGTTAAGGAGGGGGGGTCTGTCTGACCGGTCTTGACCGGTTGGACCAGCCCTACCGACCGGTCAAGATCGGTCGGCCCTATGGCCTGTTGACACAGTAGGTTTGCTGTTCAAAGCTGGACCCAGTCCGACCGGTCTTGACCGGTTGGTCCAGTCCATCCGACAGGCCGTGATCGGTTGGACAGGCCTAGGTTCAGCCTGCTGTCTTGCTGACTCATCTCTTTCATAACCCACTTTCTATGGCCAAGGTATGGGTGATCTTTTGGGACACCTAGGGCCAATCTATAATGACTAAAGGTTTCCTAATGTGGTCAAGGTCATCAAAGAAGTTAAAGGGTTGCGTTTTGGTCAAGGTTAAGGAACACTAAGGCATCACTTTTACCTGTTTCTTCTTCCTTGATATAGCAGGGCTAGTTGAGTCTTCGATCTTCGTCTTCATTAAGCTCAACCGACACTAGACTCACAGACCTAAGTGATTGACAAACAAGGTGCACTAGTATGCCATGAAAAGTGCATTAACACGTGGGTAGCGACGATTCGCGTCCTTGAAAGGGGAAACACGGACCGGCGAGCGTCCACAGTATGGCGACTTCACTGGGGATATGCTAGTCCCACTAGTCGTGATCTGACTTAAAAAGTAGAATCTCCTAAGTACTTGAAAGTAGACAGTCCACATACATTCTCATTTGCATAGCATTTCGTCTATTAAAAAAATTAAAAATTCTAAAAAAAAAGAGAGCATACTTCCCCAACATTACTCCTCTAAACCAAATCACCCTGCCACATCTAATACAAAACCGCCATGGCTCTCACATTCTCTGCCCTCAAAATACTTGAGGCTTTCTCTCCACAGTTTAACCCGATAGAATCCATGCCAATTCTTGGCATCCAAGAGCTATAGCAAAGCATGAAGGCCATGTAGGAAATGCTTCTCCAATTCACACAAGCCCATGTTTCAACAATCAATGCCCAGGCTGGCCTAGCACAACAACAACAGCCACCATCTCTTCCAACCTTCAGTTCATCACAACCACAATCGTCAGGGTTCACACAAGACTTTCAATACCCTCCTAGCAGGGGCCATCAGTCAGAACAACCCTCGACCTCAGGGCCTTTCTTCCAGCACCCTCCTGCAAATGGGAGTCATTTTCACTCACGTTCCGCAACCAAAACTCCCATCCAACTCCAACATCCTTTCCCTAATGAGAGTTCCAGTTAATTTCAACATCCTCCTATGGCCAGGGTTTCTTCGCAGTCTCCCTTCTCAGCTCCAGTCCAACAAAGTCCTTATAATGGGAGTAATCACCAGGTCCAACCTCCTTCAAGCAGGAATCATAAGAGCATCAATGACAACAATTATTATGAAAGGGTGGCCGTTCAAGCATGGCAAGTGGCAAGATCTCCCTCATCTGGTCCCTCTAAGATCGAACAACTCCAAGAGAAAATTCAAGAGGAAGTTGCAGAAGCAGCAGGGGGTGGATCTTTCATCCACTAAGTTCAAGGACCTCTGCCCCTTTCCCGATGCAATGGTACCTCAAGGCTTTGAGGTACCAAAATTCAAAAGATATGATGGTACATGGTGTCCTGTAGATCACCTAAGAACCTTCTGTGGAGAGCTTGATGCTGTAGCAGGCAACGACAGAGCATTGATCCGTTTGTTTCAAAACTCCTTAAAAGGCGATGCGTTAGATTGGTACACATCACTGGACTACCATTGAATGAAGACGTGGGAACAACTTTCTCAAGCATTTGTCGATCGTTTTGTGTATAATCTTAACTCAACACTGAGAAGGGCAAATCTTATTACCATGAGATAGAGAAATGATGAGTCTTTATCAGCTTATGTTGGACAGTGGCAGGCCATGGCTGCTAGAATGAAGACACCCATAGATGACGAAGAGAAAATCTCCATGATCGTCCACTCGGTAAACCCGAGTATCTCTGGATACCTTATCTCACATCCATATGCAAACTTCACCCAACTCATCCGTGCCGGGGAATAAGTCGAAGCTGGAATAAGGGTTGAGATGATCTCTTCTTGGTGGCCTCATCAGGCCTCTCCAGTATAACCAATAGTGGAAGGTGAGCCTACCAGATATGAGAGCAATAACGATAGTGTTCCCGTCCCCCATCCAATGGAAGAAGACAATCTTGTCGTCTCTACCGAATGCGCATTATACCTCCCTCAGCATGGACAACCGCAGCAGAAACAACAATAGCCGAGATGGAACCCATAGTTCCCTAATTAAGTTTGACAAGGGGTACCCCTAACCAGTCCAATTTCAGAACCCCTCATTGTTCGCTTCCCCAAGTGTAGGGTTGCGATGTAGTAATAATCTCGGTAAGACCGAGGTCGATCCACAGGGACTTATATAGGAACTCATAAAACACTTCCAATGGTTTCTAATTGAGAACTAACTAAACAGGATTTTTGAATTGAATGTAGATAGATATTTTGAACTAAAAGTGAATGTAAACAATATAAAAGAGCACTAAGGGTTCAAGGATCCACTTGTAGCAATCCTTGATGCTTAATTCGCTGTGGTTTCTCACTTTCTCAACTAGAATTGAAATTAAATCCTATCTAGCAGGATGATAGAGCAATTAAAACAAACAATCTGCCATATGTGTGATTCAAATACATGATTTCCTCAATTCAAGTTAGGACTTGAGTATACTCAATTGCATAGGTTAATCCTAGTTCTAATAGATTAAGATCACAATCATAATCATCATTAAACTCTGTCACAAAGCATAACTAGATAATGATTTGAACTTGATTCAAATCATATACACAATTACATATAATTCAGAATTTTCAGAAAAGTAGAACGTTTGGTATGAAGCTCTCACATGAGAATCAAAGGTCTAGAGCGTATTGAATCCGATTCCCCGGAGCGTACAGGTTTAGAATCATTCAAAACAATTAAGAACTCAAGCAATCTTCTAAACATCCATGAGCCATCATAAGATTAAGAAAAACTACTTAGAACTTTATTCAAACTTCAAACCATTGTTCTTCAATAATAATCCAACTTGAAACCAAAACAAACGAGTTGAAACATCTTAGATTCACTACAAGCTTCACCTCTTAGCCGTAGCTAAGAGGTTTAGCCGTTCATGATCCAAGGAAACATGAAAGCTACTAAGAAAAATATAAAACTAGAACAATAAACTAGAAGGAGTTGTAGAATTCCGGATCCGACTTTCGCCGCCTCCCACCATGGTAATTCTCTTCTAGGATGCCTTAGGAACTAGCTAGAGGAGTCCTTTTATAGGTTTGGAGCCCTAGGTGCGAAGAAACTTTGAGAAATCCTGCAAGAATAGCGCTTTGCGTAGCAGAATTCGGAGCTTGTAGAAGAATCTTTGTTCGCAGCTGACCAGTCGGACGACCGGTCTGAGCCCATGGATGACAGGTCGTAAAAGGTAAAAAACTGTCCAAAGAGTTTTCTGGAAATTCGAACCCAGAAATTTAATTCAATGACCGGTCGGACGACCGGTTGTGAATGGTCCAGCAAGGTTTGGCAACAGAGTCCTCCTGTTGGGTGTCTGGACCGGTCGTACGACCGGTCCTGGACTATGGCTGACCGGTCAGACGACCGGTCTTCAGTGCATTTTTCTGCCTGCTTTCGTCTCTTCTTTGCTTTCTTTCTTCCACCTTTTTGCGCTTGGTCTTTTGATCATCAATGCTTGTAAGCAGCGTCTTTAAGCCTTCAATTGATGAATCCTCTCTTTCATTCCTACAACCACAAAACCATGCATTAGTCAGAAAATAAGATTCTAGTTCTAAAGAAGCACATAGGATTCAAACATGTAGCCTTCGAAGTAACAGCTATGGCAAGGGACTATGACATGCTTTGGGGTTACTATAATTCGAATATAATCAATCTAAACATGGCCATCTCAGAGAATTGCAAGGAATTCATGTCCAAAGCACATGAACTCTCATAAAACATCCAAAAATACCAACTTCATTCAAACTAGAAGTTAAAAAATCCAGACTTTAAGTAAAGTACTTGAATCAAACGAATTCTACATGAGAACTAGCTACAAGCTTTACCTCTTAGCCTTAGCTAAGAGGTTCTAGCTGAGCATCATCATGCTTTAACTAAAAAGCAATGAAAAACTACTAAAAAAGCATAAAAACTGGAATTAGAGGAGTTATAGACGCTCTAAGACAATCCTCTTCACCTCCCACGAGTTTCCAAGCCTTCTATGATGCCTTAGGAATGAACCCTAGGTGTCCTTTTATAATAATGAAGCTCCACCGACTCAGAAACTTTTAGAATCCACGCAAAATTTATGCAGCGCATGAAAATTCGGAGCTTGTTGGAGAAGCTGCTGGAAATATTCAAAATTCAGACAATTTGCACATAGTCGACGGGTCTTGACCGGTCGGACTGGTTCTAGACTTGGTCAAGAGAGTTCCAGCAATTGCTGGGCAGATTTATAAAGGGTCGACTGACCTGTTCTGGTGGACATCCAGCAAGCTCCAGCCTTGTTAGAGTGTGATGTAGAGGGTGGCCGACCGGTCTTGACTAGTCAACCCCTTGATTTTTGCTGATTTTTTTCAATCTTCTCTCTCTCTTCTTCACTTGCTTCTTCTTTCTTCTTTGTCCCACCTTTAATAATCATAAAACAACTTCTAAATGTGTTCTTTTAGCCCTAAAATAAGTGAAGTCTCTCTCTCATTCCTACAATCACAAAACATGTATTAGATAGTCTTTTAAACATTGAAACATGCATAGAATGTGATGCAATGGGGTTATGATATGTATAAATTAAGAGCTCAACAACCGCCAGCTATTTCAATACCACAACCCATCATCATGTAAGGTACACGTCCAGTCGGTTCATTCTTCACGTCATTGCTCAACCAGGGGCACAACCTGCCCATTTCAGTCAACCAAGGCGATGACCTCTCCGTTGTAGCACCACTTAGCCAAGGACACAACCTGCCCACTCCAGCCAACTAGGGGCACAACCTACCCAATTTCTCTAGTAAACAACCAGGGGCACAACTTGCCCATAACACCGGCCTATTAGCACCTACTCCAACCATTATCCTCCAAAAAGAAGACCCTTCCTTAGATAGCATGCCACATGCCTTAGCAGAGTCGGGGCCCAGCTTCAATTATGTGGCCACTATCGAGAGAGTAAGCTCTACTCCTTAAAAGGACTTGCCCAGTTCTGTTTAGCCATTAGTCCTCCAAATGGTTCCTGCATCTGACAACTCCATAGGACAGGTCGAAGGGGGGATTGATGTTAAGGTTCAGATCGGTCCAAAAATATCAACCATCACTCTTCAGGTCTTGGACATCTCAGTTTCATTCCATCTCCTTCTCGATTGGACCTAGTTTCATAGAATCAGTGCCATCTCTTCAAATCTTCACCAAAGGGTCAAGCACATCTTCAGAGATAGGGCGATCACCATCATCACCAATCCCAAACAAATCCTCGTGGCAGAATTAGCTGAACCTCAGGAGCTTAATATCCCCGCCATAGACATACAATGTTTTGATGAGGATATCACATAATATAGTCGTGTGTTTAAGACTTCGAATCATGTTCCTCTTGCATGTCTCATCAGATCAAATTACGTCTTCCTTCCCGTCGAGCGCCAAACCTTCTACTATCGGCTTGAATATCAAGACTCGGCCCGAATCATGGAGGTTTAAGAAGATGTGGATAGAAGAAGATTGCGATATCAACTTACTTGGATTAGGAAACCAAAGCACGGAGGTATCAGAAGAAGACGAGGTCATCAAGAAGAAGGCAATCCTTGCATCTGTACACCAATCCAGTTTATCTATGTCGGGAGTATCTACCCTAATGATGAGCTGGATTCGACTTTTGATGATCAAGCGAGCAGATTGAGTCTGATAAAGTTCCCCAAAGGAGACTCAAGTAAGGGGCAGGAATTTTCCTAAATGGAATGAATCGCAGTCCTTGTCCCACCTCAGCCAGATGAATCCGAAGAGTTGCAATGCCTCGGGGATAAGCCAGGAGAAATTGCATCTGACATCGACTCAGAGCCCAATTCAGATCTATCATGACGTTTGGGCGCAAGGATGAGGGTTGGCCTACTGATCCTTCTGGCCCTGCCTCTTGAGGGGAAGGAGTGCAGGGCAATATCAAGTTTGTAGCTCCATGACGTCATAATAAAAGCCGATAGTGCTCGGGGCCCCGGGCCGAATTAGGCAACCCCTGGTTCACATTGCCATCTTGCTTGGGGTTTTTAAAAAAAAACTTAAAAAAATCAGAAGATTCAAAACCCTAAAACACCGAATATTTAAGAAAAAAATTTAAAATTTCACAAAATCTAAAAAGTTCAAAAAATTCAGATATTTACAAAATTCTAAAAAACCAGAAAATCTTTCAAAGGCAACAAAAAAAATCAGAAATCTTTAAAAAATCCCAAGCAATAAAATGTCAAGTCTGTCTATCAAAGTACTTGAGTATGAAGTTAACTCATACGATTTCAATCTAGAGTTGGACACTTCAAACTCAAAGGTCTGGACAAAGCCATTGGTGTGAAAAATGATGAGCTGACTCCCAAACTAAGAGGGTCTCCTCGAAAGTTCAAACCAAAAGCTAATGTCATCTAAAAAAATTTTAAAATTGTAAACCTAGGATCTCCTGAAACCTTTATGGAAGTGCGCATTGAGAGTCTTATCCTTGGAAAATGAGCAGAGGATGATCGAATTCTTGAAGTCATGACTTCCCAATCTTGCATCTTATGAAGACTTGTCCAAACTCAATCAAAAGCTTATCAACAAAGCCTGAAATCAAGCCCATCAAGAAGAAGCTATCAAGACTGTGCCCGCATTCCACTTTGGAGCATGCATAGATGAAAGCATAGCAGCGAAAGAAATCTCGTGGTTCGATGAAGACCAATTACTATTAATATGTCAGAAAGCACTTCGAGTGTCAGGAGCACGCACACCGGATCCATGTGTGTGCTTCAGAGCTCTACAACCTGACAATGCTCTAGCTATTCTTTGTACGAGATATCTACATCAGCAGAAAGATCGACTTGGCATTATTTAACGGTACATGCGTACATATTTATGGCAGTTGATTACTTCTCAAAGTGGATGGAGGTAACATTCTGATCTCATGTGATAATTCTCATGAAGAATGACATCATCAGTTGTTAAGGGTTCCCACATGCTATCAAACATTGGCAATGGGACGTCCTTCGGAATCTAAGGAAGAAAGAGTTCTTTAAGAAGCTTAAAATCAGAGGACAGACTAACAAGTTCAAGTCAAAATCCTGTCAACATGAAGCTAATGAAGAATGAAGCTGAAGAAAGAAAAGTGATATTGGGTTTGCAATAAGCACCGCCGCATCTACCAGACTCAAGGGGCAAGGCCCAAGGATCAGAGAAGTTCTTCCAAGAGGCACCCTTAAGCTCACCAACATGAGAGGGGTGGATCTTCCTGAGCCAATCAACGCCGATAACGTGAAAATCTCTCACAGGCAAGCCAATCCAACCTTATCAAGAGTTACATTAGTAGAGCTGAAGTTAAGAGGTTAAGGCTTAGACCTCTGAGAGTCCCTTCTCGTCCACCAATAAGTGTTTCCAATAAAGGGTTTTAAAAGAACAAAAAGAAGAGAGCAAAATAGAAGAGAAAAGAAAAAAAAGAGCAAAACAAAAGAAAAAGAGAGAAAAAAAACAGGGAGGCAATACAAGGTATGCAACCCAAGAAAAAAGAGAAAAAAATTAACTTAAAAGAAACACATCAATCCATCCATCCACCTAAGAAAGGTCTGTAGCTAAGGCCGACAACTCTGCCATTGGCCAGCAATGATGGATTCCAGACATCTAGTCGCCACGTTTATTCAAAAAAAAAGAAAAGAAAAAAAAAGGGAAAAAGATGTGCCTAAACAGAAATGGCGGAGTGAAAACCTGAAAGGGTGCTCCGAGTAAAAAAGGTGGGCACATAGCGGACTTGGTGAAAATCCTAAACGGCGTCAAGGGTAAAAATAGTACAGCTGTTAAGGGTAGGCAAGATCAAATACCCAGGACGTGGTGAAAACCCGAAAGAGTGCGACGGGAAAAAATGATGGGAAAGCCGGACGCGGTGAAAACCTGAAAGGGCGCTGCGGGTAATAATGGCTAAGAAAGGAGAAAAGGCAGGTACTGTTAGTGCACTTTTCCGTGGCATACTAGTGCACCTTGTTTGTCAATCACTTACGTCGGTGAGTCTAGTGTCGGTTGAGCCCAATGAAGACGAAGACCGAAGACTCAAGACATCCAGCCGCATCAAGGAAGAAGTTTCAGGTAAAAGTGATGCCTTGGTGCCTTAACCTTGACCAAAACCTATCCCCTTTGTATCTTTGATGACCTTGACCATATTGGAGTACATTTAGTCATCATAGATAGGCCCTAGTTGTCCCATTTGAACACCCAAACCTTGGCCATTATGGACACGCTGAAGCATGTCGAGTTCAGCATAAGGAGGGGAGATCCAGGCTGGTCCGACCGGTCAAGACCGGTCGGCCAGCAGCTTTGCTGCAGTTGTCTACAAGCTGCCGACCGGTCATGACCGGTCGGCCTTCTATAACGCCAAGAGATCAGCAGGCACTGCCGACCGGTCATGACCGGTCGGCCTGGAGTTCTCCTTCATCCAGCAAGTGGGGCCGACCGGTCATGACCGGTCGGCCTGAAGATCTGCAGCCTGTCCAGCAAGGGGGTCCGACCGGTCATGACCGGTCGGCCCATGTATTTGGCTTGTGCATTGGTCTTCCTTCAGCAGGGGAGTCCGACCGGTCATGACCGGTCGGGACAGGTCGGCTCCTAGCCGTTTTATGACCGTTGGAGCCATTTTTCTATATATATGGGGCTTCGTTTTTGGGCATAACAAGAGGGATTTTTGAGGAAGAAAAGCCACCATTGAAGGAGATCTTTTGAGGCTCATTCCTTGACCTATGCAAGGCATCTTCCTTGTGCTTTAACACAAGATTAGAGCATTCCAAGCTCATGAAGAAGATGACCTTCATCCCCTCTTGATCTCTAGAGTTAGGAAGCTTCTTGATTGGCAAATCCTTGTCCTAAACTCGAAGATGAGATCATTGTAGGTAAGAGACTCTAGGCAACCCATTCCTACTAAGTTGTAGAGCTCTTAAACCTATCCTCCTAGCACCTTGGGCATTTCAAGGCATCGCATGCAAGGTGTTTGATCGAATGTGGCTGAGGCATTGGCGACGCAACGGCAACATGATCGTGGGAGCAAGGGAAGCTGATTGAAGCACGGGAGAGCAGAGATCAAGCAACCCAATCCGGTGCTAAACAAGGGGCTCATCCGATAAGTAGGTTGTCTTATTTGAGAGTCCATTTTAGAGTTTGTTTTTCGAACTCGACCTAGGGACGTTAGACGTTCCTTGGCCCCTCAGCCGGGCCTAAACTAAGTCTCCAAGGGGGAGCCTCCGACACGGGAGTAAACGTGCGATTAGGTTGAGAGTTAACCTATGTCTAAAACTCCGGATACGGTTGAGAGGTGAACCGATAAAACCTCCGTGTAAAGGTTGAGAGGTGAACCTCATTTAAAACCTCCGATAGTGAATGCCGGTGTGCTCAAAGGGGTTGAGTACTTGAACCGGGAGTGGAGTAGACACGTAGTCGAACCACTATACATCCTTGTGTTTGTGATTGTTCTTGAGCACATTCATATCTTCACATTGTTAGTTTAATTGCTTAATTATGCATGTTTGATAGGAATGTATGCTAGGCACTTTTTAGACATCCCCACACAAGATGTACCTTCACTACTTGTGTAGACTTGAGCTCATTGATCCACTCTCATAAGTCTACACAAGATGCATAGGTTAGAAGCTTAATTCGTTCAATCATTTACTTACCTATGCATGCTTAGACTAGGATTGTTTAGTGCATATCTTTTGCTAGTCTTGTGATTGGACCCACTTAGGCTTGGAAGCCGAGGTGTTCTTGCTTACATAGCTTATTTTGTTGCATTGTGAAAGTAGGCGAAAAGAATTTCATAGGTCCTATTCACCCCCCCTCTAGGTCCATAGACATATCTCCAAGTGTCTCTACAAGCGGTAAAACCGCAATTTCAATTGGTATTAGAGCGGGTTCCTCTTTCAGGGCTTAATTGCCTAGAGGTAGATCCTAAAGAGAAACTTGAAAATATGTCTAGAGAGGACTCTTCATCCGTCACTAAGCCTCCTTTCTTTGATGGGTCAAATTATCCATACTGGAAAGCCCGAATGCGCTTCTTCTTGGAATCCATTGATTCGGATGTGAGGAACATGGTTGATTTTGGATATGAACCCCCAATGGTCACTATTTCTAAGGAAGGTGAGCCGGATGTTCTCAGGCCAAAAGACAAGGCATTGTGGACTGATCATGAAAAAGCTCAACGTATTAATAATGCCAAAGGCCTGAATGCTATTTTTTGTTCAGTATCTAGAGAAGAATTTGGTCGGATTCAAAACTGCACTACTAGTAAACAAGCATGGGATATTCTTGAAGTTACCCATGAAGGTACAAATGTTGTTAAAAATTCTAAACTCCAGCGCCTCTCCACTCTATTTGAAAATATTACTATGGAGGAGGATGAAACGTTTACTGAATTTTATACCAAACTGAACAAAATCACAAATGATATGTGGGGCTTAGGGGATCCGGTTCCGGAACATAGGCTTTGTAGGAAAATTCTGAGATCTCTTCCGGAACGGTTCTCTTCTAAAGTCACCACCATTGAAGAGTGTAGGGATCTAAACACAATGAAAGTTGAAGAACTCATAGGTTCCCTACAAACCTTTGAGCTAGGCTTTAAAGCCCCCTCTAGAAAGAAAAACATCGCTTTTAAGTCCTCTCACAAACATAAGAAAATCAAAAGTGAGTCGGAGGAAGATAGCGGTGATGAGGATGATGAGGAAGAGAAATTGAACAAAAAATTTAAGAGATTCCTCAAATTTGATAGAGGGAATAGCCGTGACAAGAAGGACAAGAAGGGTGATAAACGTAAAGGAAAATCATCCATATCCTCATCCGTCCATTGTTACGGTTGCGGTCGTCGTGGCCATATTGCCCCGGAATGTCCGGAAGGGCCTAAACCGAAAGGTAAAAAGGCTATGGCTGCTACTTGGGATGATTCGGAGGAGTCCGAATCTGGTGACTCTGCTTATGATGAGGGCCAACATAAAGATCTTGCTCTCTCGGCCTCCATCACGACCCCTCTACCAGATTATCTAAGAGGGGATCCCAACCACTATCCCTTCTAGGAGAAGGAGGAGTTCCCAACCCCTCACCTCATGCTACATTCTATGAGGGTGTTGTGGAATTTTGCTACCCTTTGGCTTTTTAATCTCAACATGGTTAGTGAGGGTAGCTAGTTTTGCTTTTATTGGAAAATCTGAGGATTTCAGCCTCATTTCTGTGTGTATGGGCAAATAAGAGGATTCCAGCATCATTCGCCCAGATTTTGATGATTTAGCCTTGCTTTTAATTAATACATTTGTTTGCTAGTTATCATCTTGCTTAGATTAGCAAATCATCTTGAGTTTTATGCTTCACTATATACTAATCTTTGCTTTATATTGGTCTTGATATACCAATAGGGGAGGTTGGTTGATTGGGCTATAAGCCCTTTGTGCTTTCAATGCAAATGTATATCCTTGACCAATGCTGCATGATTAACTACGTCTAGTTAGTTACATTTCTATTGTTAATCATGTTTTCTTAGCTTGCTCCATGTATTTATGATTCATGCACCCTATACTCTCCTTTTTAGCATATGCTTATAGTTATAACTGCGACACACTATCTCCTCTTACCTTAAACCTCATTGGTATATCATCAAGGGGGGAGAGAATAGTTTGTCAATTGCTAACAAAAAGGGGGAGAAAGATCAAATCCCACCAAAACTAGTTTGCTATGTTTTGTGATGCAGGGATTGACAGGTTATGGGGAAGCAATCTGAAGAGGAGCAGCTTAGCTTAGGCATGTCAAGAGTCCTGTATTTTATGTTTTATCTATGTAATATCTTGAACATGTAATTTTGTTTTGGTAGGTTAAGTTTTTGTAAGTAATTGACAAAGGGGGAGATTGTTAGTGCACTTTTCCGTGGCATACTAGTGCACCTTGTTTGTCAATCACTTACGTCAGTGAGTCTAGTGTCGGTTGAGCCCAATGAAGACGAAGACCGAAGACTCAAGACATCCAGCCACATCAAGGAAGAAGTTTCAGGTAAAAGTGATGCCTTGGTGCCTTAACCTTGACCAAAACCTATCCCCTTTGTATCTTTGATGACCTTGACCATATTAGAGTACATTTAGTCATCATAGATAGGCCCTAGGTGTCCCATTTGAACACCCAAACCTTGGCCATTATGGACACGCTGAAGCATGTCAAGTTCAGCATAAGGAGGGGAGATCCAGGCTGGTCCGACCGGTCAAGACCAGTCGGCCAGCAGCTTTGCTGCAGTTGTCTACAAGCTGCCGACCGGTCATGACCGATCGGCCTTCTATAACGCCAAGAGATCAGCAGGCACTGCCGACCGGTCATGACCGGTCGGCCTGGAGTTCTCCTTCATCCAGCAAGTGGGGCCGACCGGTCATGACCGGTCGGCCTGAAGATCTGCAGCCTTTCCAGCAAGGGGGTCCGACCGGTCATGACCGGTCGGCCCATGTATTTAGCTTGTGCATTGGTCTTCCTTCAGCAGGGGAGTCCGACCCGTCATGACCGGTCGAGACAGGTCGGCTCCTAGCCATTTTATGACTGTTGGAGCCATTTTTCTATATATATGGGGCTCCGTTTTTTGGCATAACAAGATGGATTTTTGAGGAAGAAAAGCCACCATTGAAGGAGATCTTTTGAGGCTCATTCCTTGACCTATGCAAGGCATCTTCCTTGTGCTTTAACACAAGATTAGAGCATTCCAAGCTCATGAAGAAGATGACCTTCATCCCCTCTTGATCTCTAGAGTTAGGAAGCTTCTTGATTGGCAAATCCTTGTCCTAAACTCGAAGATGAGATCGTTGTAGGTAAGAGACTCTAGGCAACCCATTCCCACTAAGTTGTAGAGCTCTTAAACCTATCCTCCTAGCACCTTGGGCATTTCAAGGCATCGCATGCAAGGTGTTTGATCGAATGTAGCTGAGGCATTGGCGACGCAACGACAACATGATCGTGGGAGCGAGGGAAGCTGATTGAAGCACGGGAGAGCAGAGATCAAGCAACCCAATCCGGTGCTAAACAAGGGGCTCATCCGACAAGTAGGTTGTCTTATTTGAGAGTCCATTTTAGAGTTTGTTTTTCGAACTCGACCTAGGGACGTTAGGCGTTCCTTGGCCCCTCAGCCGGGCCTAAACTAAGTCTCCAAGGGGGAGCCTCCGACATGGGAGTAAACGTGCGATTAGGTTGAGAGTTAGCCTATGTCTAAAACTCCGGATACGGTTGAGAGGTGAACCGATAAAACCTCCGTGTAAAGGTTGAGAGGTGAACCTCATTTAAAACCTCCGATAGTGAATGCCGGTGTGCTCAAAGGGGTTGAGTACTTGAACCGGGAGTGGAGTAGACACGTAGTCGAACCACTATACATCCTTGTGTTTGTGATTGTTCTTGAGCACATTCATATCTTCACATTGTTAGTTTAATTGCTTAATTATGCATGTTTGATAGGAATGTATGCTAGGCACTTTTTAGACATCCCCACACAAGATGTACCTTCACTACTTGTGTAGACTTGAGCTCATTGATCCACTCTCATAAGTCTACACAAGATGCATAGGTTAGAAGCTTAATTCGTTCAATCATTTACTTACCTATGCATGCTTAGACTAGGATTGTTTAGTGCATATCTTTTGCTAGTCTTGTGATTGGACCCACTTAGGCTTGGAAGCCGAGGTGTTCTTGCTTACATAGCTTATTTTGTTGCATTGTGAAAGTAGGCGAAAAGAATTTCATAGGTCCTATTCACCCCCCTTCTAGGTCCATAGACATATCTCCAAGTGTCTCTACAAGCGGTAAAATCGCAATTTCAGGTACATGAAAGACCCGGGCGACATGAAGATTCAACAGAAGAAAGGATGGTGGCCATGAGTCAAGAATTCTTTTAAGCTCTGCCCAAATTCTAAGGGCAGGATACCACTGCGCACTATCTTAAAGAGATCGGGACCCATGATGACCAATTAGAAAACTAAGTATGACATCCAGCTGAGTCAAATATTCTGATTCCTACATCTACAAGCACAAGTCTAAACCACGCATAAACAGACAAGCACTTGGCATAAATTTTCATTTCATGCATGAGTTTCATACATAATTTTTCAAAATAAAATCATTTTTTTCTTATCCATATATATGCAAAAAAAAAAAAACTTACAAAGGCTTCCAAAATAAAACATCCTCCAGCCAACTCACGGAGTGCCTCCTGCAAGCGCCTTTCTCTTGGTCATTCCTCCCGAAAGGTAAGTATCTCTCCCCTTGCTCTAATACTTCAATCATTTTGCTAGGGTACTTTCTCTCCTCACAGGTACCAGAAGGCAATCCAAGATCAACCCATCAATGTCCATCAATGCCCCATCTCCACCATCAATCATGCCATCCACATGGCCCACATCCAAGGGATACATAGCCCCCACCTATGACCTCTCTCCCAAATCCACTCCTACCATTCAATTCTCCATCATTCAATGCCCCCACCAAATCTAAAAGTTCAGCATCATGGCCATTAATAGGGGCATTCAAAGCTTCTCCAATATTCAAGCCCAAGTTCCCATCAACTCCCTCATTTAAAGCCCCATATACTCCATCCATTAAATACATCTCAACCTCATCAAAGCCCCCATGATTTTCTGATGCATGGGACCCACCAACTTCATTCATAAAAGCCCTTAAATCCCCAGCATCCATTGTTGGAGAAAGGACAAAATAAGAGAATGACAAAGGAAAGAGAAAAGATGAGACAAAAATGAGATTCATGGCTGCAAATCGAAGGGCCAGTGCAGTAAATATGGGGGACAAGGACAGGGAGCTGTTGGGAATGTCCGAGCTGGGACCAGCACAAACAACACATGAGAGAAGTGGGCAGCCCCTAGGGGGCTGCCTGTACGGACTCTCTTCCTCTCTCTTCACGGAATTGGCTCTGCAGCCCATGGTAGGTGAGACTATCAGTCCACCTCAGCACTGGCCCCATAGGGGCCACCCAAGACTTCGATTGACCCTAGATTTTGATAGAACATGATCCAAATCATCCGAAAGGTTTCCCAGCTGCCAAATCATGAAGAACTAAGGCAAAAATGGGCTTGATCAGTTTAAGAAGGGTCAAATGATGTCAAGTAGGGGCCATAAGCAATCCAAACCGTTCAAAAGTTGAACCATCATGATCCAAACCAGTAAAGGACTTCCCAGAGTTGCCAATCATCAAGGACAAGGGTTCGATCACCAAAAAAAAGTTGTCCAATAGCAGATTCAAGCTTCAAGAGGGCTCAAATGGCCGATTCAGGCAATCCAGGCCATTCAAATTACAATCAGCCCCGTCGGAAGCCAAACATAGCAAGGTAAGTATGCTTTTTTAATAAAAACCAACATTGATCTCGACCATTTGAGCCGAGATCCGATGATCTGGACCTTCTCAAAAACACATTTGTTTTTCAAATCGAGTCATTTTTTTGTCTAAAGACCTTAAACTATGCCAGGATTAAAATCTCAAGAGATTTTCAATAAAAATGGGCATCGATCTCGACCACTTAGAGAAAGATCCAATGATCCGGACCTTTCTAAAAACACAAAAAATGCACTATCATCTGTACAAAACCATGGTTTGAAGACCTTAAACTATGTCGGGATCAAGGTCCGAAGAGATTTTCAGTAAAAACTAGCATCGATCTGGACCATCCAAGTCGAGATCCGATGACTCAAGTCATTTTTCAAAATCACAAAAAAATATTTCCGATCTTACCCTCATGTACAAAATTTTGGTCCGAAGACCTTAAACTACGTCGGGATCAAAATTTCGAGAGACTTCCAATAAAAACCGGCGTCAATCCTGATCGCTCAAATCGGGATCCAACAATCCGGAACATTTTGAAAAATCACCAAAACATATTTCTTGCAATTGCATATATAGATTTCGGTTCGAAGACTTTAAAATACACTGGGATTAACTTCTTGGGGGATTTTTCTACTTTTAAACAAAAATCGGCATCAATCTCGACCGCTCAGATTGAGATCCGATGGCCTAGATCTTTTCAGAAAATACAAAAAAATGTGTGTATACTTTTAACTCGTATAAATCTCAGTTTGAAGACCTTAAACTATACTGAGATTAACTTCTTGGAGGATTTTCCTGCTTTCAACAAAAACCCACATCAATCTTGGCCCTTCGAGTCGAGGTATGATAACCCAGATCATTGAAAAAAAATATAAAGTACCTCCTTCATCCATCCCTAATAGAAGTGCAACAACATCTTAGGACGATGGACTTGATCAACCACGAGTCGGGATCTTGACCAACTCGCTGACCAAACATCCGCATTAAAAATAAAATCTCCAAGAAGCAAACCCTACAAGCAATAAGCTCAAGTTTTCCACATCCCTAGCAAAAGCAATCCCGATCACAATCATTGGACATAAAGAGAATGAGCTGAACCATCCATCCATCATTAAATATGCATCCATATGCATCAACATCCATCGCATCAATCATCATGTTTACCTGCTTTTAATAAAAATCGGTTAACCAAAGACCCCACAGGCATCCCCAGTGGAGGCACGTGCAAGCTAGATTTCCTTTTAAAAAAATAAAAAATATTCCTCTTTGTAAATAAAAACCCCATGGAGTATCACTCCCCAGAGTAGGTCTTTTTAAAAATCCAAAAAATATTTTTTCAGTAGAGCATTCGGCCTCCGAGGCATTAAGAGATCTTCCATATCTTTGGGTAGGAGCCGACGCAAAATCAAATAAGATCCGATGTCTCGTGGTTTCCCCGGAGACCATCGGATCCAGTGCACCCAAAGTACGATCAACTTGAACTCCAGTGTCAGGGCAGTCATACCAAATGCCAAGACACGAAGAAGATGAAAGCCAAAGGCTCGGTTAAAGAAACAATTTGAACGGTGGAAACGATGAATTGTAACCTAAGTATCAAAATCAAAAGATTGGGTGGAAAGAGTTTACCTACACATACCTAGGCGTGGATGCCTGAAGTACCTTGATTGAGTCCAAGTTGGCGTAGTGGATCTCACGTAAAGCCACAAAGACGTAGGGCAGCTAACCACTTTGACAGTCACACGAAATAAGTACTCCTAGAGTGATCCGGAAAAGCAACGAACAATCAATTACAGGGTCAATAACCTCGTAAGGCCGCGTAGACACAGGGGCTTTACTGTACCTTTCTGATGTTAGTACTGATTAGGAATAGAAGGGTCGCGATTGGGTACCCAGATTGTAGCTAGTGCAGGGACAATCATAATGTTTTGTCCAAACTCTCGCGGTATGTGCGAGTTACCTATTTTTAAACAATCAGCTGACTCATATACGAAGGCAAGCAAATATTTTAGACCACGATCTATGAATGACCGGGTCAAAAGTGGGGTGTCCACTCGCTTTGGCATTCGGTTGCACACAACCTCTGCCAAAGAGGGGCATTTGTAGACACCCCACCTTTTGGTTACAAAGCTGGCCAAATGTTGAATGGATGGAGGTCCATACCCCCAAACCTTAGATCCAAACCCAGTTGGCCCATCTATCCAAACCCTAGGTCTATACCTTAAAACCATAGGTCCATACCTTAAAACCCTATGTCCAAACCCAGTCAACTTGCCCATACAAACCCCAATCCATCGCCCAAGTCAAGTCTAAACCCAGTCAACTCACCCCTAAATATCAGCCCAAAAAAACACCCATAGGAAAAACCATTCCAAAATTCCCAAAAAGGTTAACTTGGTGAGTCAACCTGCTAAGTCAAATCATTGAGTCAACTCATCGGGTCAGTCCAGCCCTTGCACCTAGTCATCTCGCCTAGTTAAAGCCCAAAACCAATCTTAGGTCCAAGCCCAACTCCGGCCTGCAGCCTCGGAGCAGCTCCGAACCTCGGACTTAAGGATTTTCTTGATTTAGGTTCGGAGTTTGTACGCTCCGAAGATGAACCAAAGTATGCCACTTCTAGCAACTATAAATACCCCCTCTTCTTCTCATTTTCAGCATCCATCAGCTTCGAGTCCTCTATGAGAAGCAACTCATCTCCACGCCCTTTAGCCCATTCCTCCACAAAGCCCGAGTGAGTGAAGAGTCTAGCCCTGGTCCAGCCCAGCCTGACCCTGGTCCAAGCCTCTCAAGCTAGCTAAGTCCCATCTTATCCACTCGAAGCTAACCCTTGCGATACCTCCATCCAGCTAACTACTCTTATACCAGCATCATCTTATTCGCATGTAGCATAAGTGCAACATTTATTATTCTTCCAACCCCCTGCTTATCATTCCACTACAAGCACTTGATCAGGTCTTAGCGTATGCTCTAAGGCTCACTGGCTCGCTCGGAACTTGCGCATCAGAAACTCTGACTGATTAAACACACATCATGCATCTCGCATAGCACCAGTCAGTTCGAGCGTATGCTCTGGGCTCTGGGATTTTATTTTTAGGATTAGATTTTAGTTTAAATTGTGGTTTGTGTGGTTTATGTCCCGTTGGGAACATGACCGCACAAATCGTCTCTAAACCGAGGGTGGATTAGTTGGACCACTTTCTGTTAGAAAACATGCTAAGAGATATCTAGAGATTTGTGAAAGTTTGGGAGGCATGACTTAGAATCAAACACCATTAAGGAATCCTCTTAATCCTCCTACTACAACCACAAACACAAATAAAGAAGAAGTAGGAGAGAATGAGGTGAACAATGCTCATGTGTGGTTTTTCTAACAAATGGGGGGAACATTGATATAAAGTCGGGAGTGATTCAACTTCTACCTAAGTTTCATGGGCTAGACTCTGAGAGCCCATATCTATATCTTAAGGAATTCAATGAGGTGGTGGCTACCTTACAATATGCTAACGTGACTGAAGATGTCATTAAACTCGAACTCTTTCCCTTCTCTTTGAAAGAAAAAGCCAAGGGTTGGCTCCACTCTTTTAGACCACATTCGATAGGGACATAGACTGAGATGACCCGGGAATTCTTAAAAAATTTCTTCCCGGCTCATAAAACAAACACCCTTCAAAGATCAATCATGAACTTTTTGGTTAAAGAGAGTGAGACTTTCTTTCAGAGTTGGGAAGGTTTAAGGACCTCCTACTGGCTTGCCTACACCATGGCTACGAAATTTGACGAATTATAAATTTCTTCTACGATGGATTGAGTTCCAACATGGGCTAATTCGTAGAGATGACGTGCAATGGTGAGTTCATGAGCAAAAATCCAGAGGAAGCATGGTCTTACTTTAATATATTGGCTGAGAATGCCCAATCTTGGGATACCTCAGACAAATCAAGTAATCTTAGGCCTTCTCAACAAAGAGAAAGAGGAGGAATGTACATCCTCAAGGAAGAGGAAGATGTAAATGCTAAGATAGCCAGCCTCACAAGGAAAGTCAAGGCCATGGAACTTAGGAAAGATGAATCCTCAAAGTCCAAGGAAGCCATTGAGAACGTATGCGGGATTTGTGCTGCTAATGTACACTCAACTCAGGATTGTCTCATAATTCCTATGTTTTAAGAGTTGTTATAAGAGCAAGCAAATGCCACAAACACATATCAAAGGCCCTTCAATGGACCGATAGGTGACACATACAACTCTAGTCGGAGGAACCATCTGAATTCACTTGGAGGAATGATCCTATGGCTAATCCCACCAATTTTCAAAGAGGGTCACCCATGCAAAACGTAGTACCAAGCATGGCCCCACCTCAAATCTCTATGGAGGACACATTAAAGGCGTTTATGCAAGGGAAAATGCAAATTAATCAAACAAATCAGCAAATGTTCCAAGAGCTTAAAGTTTCGGTTGACAAGATCAAGGACACTTGAATGTTAAGGAAGGGACCTTTCCGGCCCAACCTCAGCCCAATCTTAAACAATCATATGAAATCAGCCACCCCCCCCCCCCCCCCCAATCTCTCTAACCAACATGTGGAGCAAGCTAAATCTATCACCACTCTTAGAAGTGGTAAACAAATCTATTCCGGTGAAGGCCGATGAGCCTAATGATTTGGTTATTTATGAGAATGAGGATAGATCTGGCTCAGCCCCACAAGAAAAGGAAAGCGTTTACAAGCCGTAGCACCATTCCCTTCGAGATTGGTTGCTCCAAAACCTCTCCCAAACTCTCATGACATTGTAGAGATTTTCAAACAAGTTAAAATCAACATTCCTTTACTCGATGCCATTAAACAAATTCTCTCCTATGCCAAGTTTCTAAAGGACTTATGCACAACCAAATGTAAATAAAATGTTCAACAAAAGGCCTTCTTGAATGACCAAGTGAGTGCCATCCTCACCCAAAAGACCCCTCCAAAATATAAGGATCTCGGTAGTCCCACAATCTCATGCATCATTAGAGACTACCGGATTGAGCTAGCTTTGCCAGATTTGGGGGTAAGCATAAATTTGATCCTGTACTCGGTATACGAGTAATTGGTTCTTGGTGAATTAAAACCTACCAAAACCACATTGCAACTCGCTAATAGATCCATTCGTGTACCGAGAGGGGTGATTGAGGATGTTTTGGTCTAAGTCGATAAATTATACTACTCGGTAGATTTTATCGTCTTGGTCATGCAACCAATTATGGATACTAGCACTCAAATACCGGTTATATTGGGCTGCCCATTCTTGGCTATATCAAATGCAATAATCAATTGCCGGAATGGGGTGATGTAATTATCTTTTGGGAACATGACATTAGAGGTGAACATGTTCCACATGGGCAAAAGGCATAGGAATGATGATGATGTCCACGAGGTCGACATGCTTGAATCTATTGTGGAAGAGGAGTTCGCTTTAAATCAAAATTTTTACCCTCTATACATTTGCTTAGATCACTTTGTTAATTGAGATGATAATGATGAACCCCATGAGATAAACATGATAGAATCTATGGAGGAAGGGGAGCTCCTTCAATCCGACATGCCTGGAATTTTAGAGATATGTTTGGCCAATTCTAAGGATGAATTAAATTCGAATATTGATGAGGCCTTGAAAGAGTCAAATTCTAAAAAAATGATTGACAAGACACCAATTTCTGATTTAAATCAAATTTATTATGTAGGAATTGGAAGAATTGGTGCTTGATTTGCCTACAGAGAGGTCAATTTCTAAAAGTGTAGGGGTTGAGGACTCACTCCAACCTACATGAAAAACTGAGAAGGAGGAAGCGTGAAGGGTCAAAATCTACAAACCTCTTCTCATGAGGTCCCCTACACTCTAGAGGCGTATTTGACATATTTTGAGGATCGGGATGATCCCATAATTAGGGACATAGTGCATGCCTTGAGGTAGACCCCTCCAGTTCCTAAAAAGCCTCTTTCCACAGAGTGTAAAACTGAAACATCAATTATGGAGGCATCGATAGAATTCAATTATGTGGAGACCATACCAATTTGTGAGGATAAAGTGATTCAAGTCTTCAGATCTCTTTGGGTTGTTCAAACTGAAGAACACCAATTCTGGGATGACCCACATCTAACAAATTTTTGCCTAGACAAGTTGGAAAGGAGATCCATACTGAATGATTTTCAACCAATGAAATTCTCCTTTCCTATTACATGTGGTGATATTGAGAAACCCGCTGAAATGTTTTAGCAGGATTTTCAATGGGTTAGAATGATGAATATCATCAATGAACATTATACAGCGGGATAGTGGATGGTTTTACTGACAAATCCGTTACACCACTTGATGATCCTGCTCAACTTTATACTTTTGGATGATCCTGGTTATCCTGATGATTGATCTCCTAGTCTGATGAAGATTCTCTTTCTAAAAGTAGGATTAGGTTTCTTTTATTGCTTTGAGTAGATTAGGATTAGGTTGTTTTCTATTTTAGTTTATTGCTTTCATTAGGATTAGTTGTTGGATGTAGATTTTCATTTTTGACTTTCTCAGGTATTCTCGTTCTCACTCTCCTTTATTTATATCATTTCTCTCATGTAATTGCATATTGCATATGTTTTTTTTTTTTTTACATTGAGGACAATGTAGGATTTTGGTTGGGGGGTGAGATTCCTAGATGAATCTAGTGTTTTGTGATATTTCGAGCAATTATGTAGAAAATTTTCAATTTTTCTCAATTCAAAACTCTTTTAGAAAACTTATTTCTATGTACTTGAGATGATATGATTATGAGAAGAAAAGAGATGAAGTGATATGATTTTGAAACTCTTAATATAATACAGTGGTTTTCTATATGAATTTCCCTATTTATATGATTGATAGAAAATTTTGAACACTTTTGAATTCTAGTTCACATTACACGATTCTTAGAATTTAAAGGATTAGATGATTTTTTAGTTTATTAGACTGAAATTTAAAGTGTTGAGGAACCAAGCCGGGGATTTTGTCCATCATGTTCATGAATGAAGAGAAAAGAAAGTTAAGATATGGATTTCTAAAAATCCTAAAAATCCTATCTCATGTTTGGTATGAAAAGAAAGAAAAAAGAGACAATTTTATTAAAAATAAGTTAAATACCGAAAATGACTACCTATCACTATTCGCTTCCCCAAGTGTAGGGTTGCGATGTAGTAATAAACTCGGTAATACCGAGGTCGATCCACAGGGACTTATGTAGGATGTCACAAACTCATCCACAAGTTTCTATTGAAGCTAACAATCAAAGTTTGAATAGAATGTGTGTGACTAACAGTTTAAGCTAAATTGAATGTAAACAATTATAAGAAGGCACTAGGGGTTCGAGGATCCACTTGTAGCAACCCTCGATGTTCAATCCGCTGTGGTTTCCCATTCTCTCAACTAGAATCACCAGTCAGGTCTATCTAGTCGGATAATAGAACTATTAAACCAGAAGTTTGTAACATGTAAGTTCTGTACATAATGTTCACTCAACTCTAGGCTGATCTGAGCATGCTCATTGCATAGGTCATTCACCTTTTCTATAGGTCCAATTCCCAATCATAACCATCCTCAAGTCTTCTCACAAGACAAGGCTAGATCATGATTTGAACTGGATTCAAATTATATGCACAGTCCATACATATTCCAGATAATCAACCAAAACTAGAACTTTGGCATGAAGTCCCTTCATGAAGAGCTTAGTGCTAGAGCGCACTCCGATTCCTCAGATCATACAGGTCTAGACCGTTGCAAACCAAATAAGAAGATAAGTAATTCATCCAAACATCCATGAGTCATCACAAGACTAAGAGAAATTACTTAAAAACTTGTATAAACTTCAAACCTTAGTTCATAATCATGAATTCCAAACTGAAAACCACTTAACTACGAATTAAAACATCTTGGATACACTACAAGCTTCACCTCTTAGCCCTAGCTAAGAGGTTTAGCTGCTCATGATCCAAGGAAACATGAAACAACTCCTAAAAGTATGAAAACAGCAAAGCAAACCAAAAGGAGTTGTGAAACTCCAATCTCCACTTCCACAGTCTCCAACCTCGCTTCCAGCCTTCTAGGATACCCTAGAAACAATCCCTAGGTGTCTATTTATAGTTTGGAGGATCCCCAACGTCGGAAGAATCGGAAATTTGCGTAACACTTACGCAGCGCAGAGAATTTCGAGAAGAAATTAGAAAGTTCTAACTTAGTACGCATGGCCGACCGGTCAAGACCGGTCGGCCTCAAGTGAAAATACTCCAGCAGGTATGCCCGACCGGTCAAGACCGGTCGGGCCTTGTAGAACTTCAATCCAGCAAGCCACTCCGACCGGTCAAGACCGGTCGGATGTTTTTCTTCACATTGCAGCAACACTGACCGACCGGTCTTGACCGGTCGGTCCTATTCATTGGATTCCCAGCAGCACTGTCCGACCGGTCATGACCGGTCGGACGTCTTCAGCAGCATCCTCCATACATGGCAGACCGGTTACTGACCGGTCTGGCTTCCTTGGCCGACCGGTCAACACTTTTTCTTCTTTGCTTTCTTCTCTTTCTTTCTTCTTTTCTCTTCTTTCCTTGCTTTCTTCTCTTTGATCTTCCTTCAATACTTCATCCTATGGTCTTCAATACTTGTAAGGAGCCTCATTTAGCTTTCAAGTGGTGAGCTCTCCATCTTGTCCCTACAATCACACATCATGCATTAAGTTAGTTCTTTAAACGTATATATCGTGCATAATGAGTGATGCATTGGGGTTAGAATATGCATAATTATGAGCTCAACACACCCCCCAACCAGCATTTTGCTAGTCCCGAGCAAAACATGCGTGAAACTAATTCCATCCTTTAAAACTCAACTCTCTTTCAGAAACCATCCTTCTATACATTCCAAGGTTCATAAGCTTAAGATTCAGAAACATTAGGCAACAGAGGTTGAAACCGTAAACTCTCAAAGCATAATAAGCATTCATATGAAATTCCCGCCGATTGGTTGATAAATAGAAAGATTAGAACAAATTTAACCTAGTGTGGGTAGTGAAAATTCATCTCACGAGTTTTTAGGATTATCTTCTTCATAGATCAAGTAGACTATAGAACTCAAGGTACATAGAGCCATATCAAGCCAAAGACAGGAATTTGCCTTACCGTCCTTCCGACGACTTTCACACTACGTCCCATTCCGGCTTTGGTTACGGGTAGACCATCCCCCGGTTGGTAGTAGGTAGCCCTAATCGGAATTCTCCACCATTTTTCCACATTCCCAATTTCATCCTTCCTTTTCCTTTTTCTTTTCTTTTTTTTTTTTTTTTTAATTAGATAGGATTTTTAAAAATCCATATCTTTCATTATTTTCCCATGGACAAGGATGGTCAAAGAACCCCGGCCTGATTTCTCAATACCTTAATTCAAAGTCTAGCTAATCCATAAATAACATAATCCATTCAACTCATGAAAATCGTGTAATGTGAACTAGGTGTAAAGATGTTCAGATTTTCTATCAATCACAAAATAGGGGAGTTCACATATAAAAACCATTATGCTGTGCGGAATTCCAGACTTCCAGCCCTATACACTTCATATCTCCTCCTCTTATGCTTATATCAACTCGAATGCCTAAAACCAGTGTTTTCCAAAAGAGTTTCAAATTTTTGAAAAATCGAAAAAATTTCCAAATGATTGCTTGAAATGTTGCAAATTGCTGGATTCATCCAAGTGATCCTACACCCCCCAACCAAATCTTGCATTGTCCTCAATGTAAAAGATGTGCAATGAGCAAAACATGAGAGCAATTTGAAAATAAAAGGGAGTGAGGAATGATAGTACCTGAGAGAGTGAAAAGTGGAGATCTTCCTCCTTCTAACAAACCTATGAAAACAAAAACAGCAAAATCCTAATCCTAACTACTCTATACCTCCATCAGACTAGGTGATCAATCATCCTGATACACAGGATCATTCAGAGGTATGGACATACCTTCTGAAGGGAAGTTCTCAAAGAACGGCTTTAATCGCTGCCCATTTGCTTTAAAAATGTTGCCGTTCCTTGGATTTAACAGCTCGACAGTCCCATATGGATATACAGTTTGCACAATGTAGGGACCGGTCCACCGAGATCTCAATTTTCCCGGAAATAGATGTAAGCGAGAATTATACATGAGGACTTTTTGATTTATCGTGAATGTCTTGCGAAGAATATTCTTATCATGGAATATCTTCGTCTTGTCCTTGTAAATTCTTGCATTCTCATAAGCTTCATTACGGATTTCTGCAAGTTCATTCAATTGTAGTTTGTGTAACGAGCTTGCCTTGTCAGGATTGAAATTTATCTTCTTAATAGCCCAATACGCCTTATGTTCCAACTCCACAGGCAAGTGACAAGCCTTCCCATAGACAAGTCTATAGGGAGACATTCCAATAGGAGTTTTAAAGGCAGTACGGTAAGCCCAAAGCGCATCGGTAAGTCGAAGTGACCAATCCTTGCGATCAGGATGCACCGTTTTCTCTAAAATGTGTTTAATCTCTCTATTGGATATCTCAGCTTGTCCACTAGTTTGTGGGTGATAGGGAGTGCTTACTTTGTGCGTTACGCCATATTTCTTCATTAATGCTTCAAAAGGGCGATTGCAAAAGTGAGATCCTCCATCACTTATGATGACTCGAGGCGTTCCAAACCGGGAAAGAATGTTTTCTTTTAAGAATCGAATGACTGTTTTATGGTCATTATTCCGGCAAGGGATGGCCTCGACCCATTTGGAAACATAATCAACGGCAAGTAAGATGTATAAGTTTCCAAAAGAAGATGGGAATGGGCCCATGAAATCGATGCCCCAACAATCAAAAATTTCGATAATTAAGATGGGATTGAGTGGCATCATATTTCTACGGGAGATTCCTCCTAATTTCTGACAAGGTTCGCAAGCTTTGCAAAACTCATGTGTGTCTTTGAACATGGTGGGCCAATAAAACCCAAATTGCAGAATTTTCGCTGTGGTCTTTTTAGCCGAAAAATGGCCACCACATGCTTGAGAATGACAGAAGGAGATGATACTTTGTTGCTCATCATCTGGGACACATCTCCTTATGATTTGGTCGGGACAATACTTGAACAAGTATGGGTCGTCCCATAGAAATCTCCGTACCTCTGAGAAGAATCTATCCTTATCTTGCTTTTTCCAATATGTAGGAATTGTACCTGTAGCAAGATAATTAGCAATGTCCGCATACCATGGCAATTGGGAAACAGTAAAAAGTTGTTCATCAGGGAACATGTCATTGATTGCAGTCGTTTCAGGGGAATCAGTGAGGACAAGTCGAGAGAGGTGGTCAGCTACTACATTCTCTACTCCTTTCTTATCACGTATTTCTAAGTCGAATTCTTGGAGTAGGAGGATCCATCTTAATAACCGTGGTTTAGCATCCTTCTTAGAGAGAAGATACTTAAGTGCGGCATGGTCAGTGAATACAATGATCTTGGATCCAATCAAGTAGGATCTGAACTTCTCCAAGGCAAAAACTACGGCTAAAAGTTCCTTTTCAGTAGTGGTGTAGTTTGCCTGGGCTGAGTTTAGGGTTCTACTTGCATAGTAGATAACACATGGCTTTTTATCTTTTCTTTGGCCTAACACGGCCCCAATGGCATAGTCGCTAGCATCGCACATAATCTCAAAAGGAAGGCTCCAATCAGGTGGTTGCATTATTGGGGCGCATGTCAACATGCCTTTAAGGGTGGTAAAGGCCTTTTGACATTCTTCACTCCACTCAAATGAATTTTCCTTTTGAAGTAGGTTACATAAAGGGCGAGAGAGTGAACTGAAATCCTTTATGAACCGTCTATAAAATCCTGCGTGTCCTAAAAAGGACCGTATATCTCGTATGCTTTTGGGTGGTGGAAGGTTAGAGATAAGGTCAATTTTCGCCTTGTCCACCTCAATTCCATTTTGTGAAACGATGTGACCAAGTACAATTCCCTTTTTAACCATGAAGTGACACTTTTCCCAATTGAGCACAAGGTTCTTCTCTTCACATCTTTTTAGCACATTTTTCAAGTGCTCAAGGCACTCATCAAAGCTACAACCGAATACTGAAAAATCATCCATGAAGACTTCGAGAATTGTCCCCACCATGTTAGAAAAGATGCTCATCATACAACGCTGAAAGGTGGCAGGGGCATTACATAGTCCAAACGGCATCCGTCGATAGGCGAAAGTGCCGAATGGACATGTGAATGTAGTCTTTTCTTGGTCTTCACGGGCAATTTCTATTTGGTTGTACCCCGAATAGCCATCAAGGAAGCAAAAGTGGGAATGACCCGCCAACCGTTCTAAAATCTGATCAACAAACGGTAGGGGGAAGTGGTCTTTCCTCGTGACAGTGTTTAGCTTCCTGTAGTCAATGCACATTCTCCAACCGGTAGTGACTCTAGTTGGTACGAGTTCATTATTGGCATTGGCTACGATGGTTATTCCGGATTTCTTAGGCACCACTTGAGTTGGGCTCACCCATTGGCTATCAGATATTGGGTAAATGATACCTACATCCAATAGTTTCACCACTTCGGCCTTAACCACATCCTTCATATTTGGATTTAGTCGTCTTTGTGGTTGCCGGGATGTCTTTGCATTTTCCTCAAGGTGTATGCGGTGAGTGCAAATCAGTGGGTCTATGCCTTTGAGATCCGCAATTGTCCATCCGATGGCACTCTTGTGCTCTAATAGAGTGGCTATTAGCCTACTCTCTTGTTCCTCATCCAAGTTGGAAGAAATCACCACTGGATATGTCTCATCTCGACCTAAATAAACATATTTTAGCTCACTTGGCAATGGTTTTAGGTCGAGTTTTGGTGCCTTAATGTTGGATGGGAGGGCCTTGTTCTCATTTATAGGTAAAGGTTCAATTAGGGTCCTCCATCTTTTATTTTCACGCACCATCATCACATCTAGAATGGCATCCATCTCTTGTGTTGTATCATCATTCATATCATGGAGATGGGCCACACATGCCTCCAAAGGGTCGGAAAATAGTGACAAGGGGATTGTATCTTCCACGAATGATTCGATCATGTTTAATTCGTGGATATCATCATCAACTTCCCGCGGTTGTTTGCATAACTCAAATATATTAAGCTCAAGGGTCATATTTCCAAAGGACATTTGTACAAGTCCGTTTCTACAATTGATAATGGCGTTTGAGGTAGCTAGAAACGGTCGTCCAAGTATGACAGGAATTTGAGTACCGGTGCCTATCACAGTACGTGTGTCCAAGACAATAAAATCTACTGGGTAGTAGAATTTATCAACTTGGACTAGAACATCCTCTACCATTCCTCTCGGTATCCGGATGGATCTATCAGCAAGTTGGAGTGTGGTTTTGGTGGGTTTCAATTCACCTAACCCAAGTTGTTCATAGACCGAGTATGGAATGAGATTCACACTTGCCCCCAAGTCGAGTAGGGCTTGTTTAATCTGGTAGTCTCCTATGATGCATGATATGGTTGGACTACCCGGATCTTTGTATTTTTGGGGCACCTCTTGTTTGATGATGGCACTCAAATTCTCAGCCAAAAGCACTTTGTTGTGAACGTTATGTTTCCTTTTGATTGTACACAATTCCTTTAAAAATTTGGCATAAGATGGTATTTGTTTTATTGCATCCAACAGCGGAATGTTGATCTTCACCTGCTTGAAAACTTCCAGAATTTCCAGATTTTTATCTAAAGGTTTAGGTGAAATCAACCTTTGTGGAAATGGGGCAACCGGCTTGTATTGTCTTTCCGGTTCTTTCTCTTGTGGAATATTGTTTGGGCTATCATCCTCTTTGGGAATTTTCGGATCCTTAGGCTTGGGGGCCTTCACCGGTTTGGATTTATCAATTTCTTTCCCACTTCTCAAAGTGGTGATAGCTTGGACATGTTCCGTATGGTGGGAGGATGAGCTTGCATCTTGTATCTCATACTGGGTCCTTGGGTTAGGAAGAGTTTGAGCAGGAAGTGTGCCCTTCTCTCTACCACTCAGGTGAGCTTCAACTCTAGCCAGAGATGTTTTCAATTCATTAATGGCTTGGTTTGAATTTTGATTGAATTTCAATTGCTCTTGCATGAACCCATCTATTTTTAGAGAATTTGTCTTGTTATACTCATTCTGGACCGATACGAGTGCACCCAACATCTCTTCTAGTGATACTTTTGGAGTGTTGTTTGCATTTGCAGTGGGTCCATTCCTCCAACTGAAGTTGGGATGGTTCTTCCAATTAGGATTATACGTGTTTGAGTTTGGAGCACCATATTGCTGCTGATAACTGTTTATGGCATTTGTTTGTTCTTGTAAGATGCTTTGGACTGCTGAAATTGTGGGACAATCTGGTGTAGCATGTTGATTTCCAGCACAAATTCCACAAACAGTTTCAACCTCAGTGGAGTTGATTGTTTCTCCTTTCCTTAATTCCATGGCTTCGACCTTTCTTGTAAGGCTAGCCAACCGTGCACTTATGCTATCTTCCTTTGATAAGACATACATTCCTCCCTTTTCTTTTTGTTGGCCAATCTTGGAATTTGTTGGTTTAGATGTGTCCCAAGATTGTGCACTTTCAGCCAATTCTTCCAGATAATCCCATGCTTCATCAGCTTCCTTATTCATGAACTCCCCATTACACATCATCTCTATAAATTGGCGCATGGATGGAATCAGTCCTTCATAGAAAAAACTTATAATCCGCCAATTTTCATAGCCATGATGTGGGCATGCGTTTAATAGGTCCTTGAATCTCTCCCAACATTGGGAAAAGGTTTCATCCTCCTTTTGGGCAAAGTTCATGATAAGGCGCTTAAGCATGTTCGTTTTGTGAGTAGGGAAGAATTTTTTTATAAATTCTCTGTGCATATCATTCCATGACCCAATTGATCTTGGCCTCAATGCATAAAGCCAACCCTTGGCTTTATCCTTAAGAGTGAAAGGGAAGAATTTAAGTCTTACTACATCTTCAGTCACATTTGCAAAGTGCATGGTGGTGATTACCTCATCAAACTCCCTAAGGTGTTGATAGGCACTTTCACTGTCTAAACCATGGAATTTAGGGAGAAGATTGATCACTCCCGGTTTCAAATCCACATTCCCTGCATTTGGTGGAAATACTATGCATGAGGGAGTGCTCGTTCTTGCAGGTTGCAAGAAATCACGTAAAGTCCTAGGTCGGGGAACATTCTCAACCACATTCTCCCCTGTTTCGGTTTGATTTTGAACCGGGTTAGGTTGATTTGTAGCCATACTTTCAGATAAAATTGGAGAATCTAGATGTCTCCTAACACGTGGCTCTCTATCAATGCCTTCTACTATCCCCCCTTCACTTATGAGTCGGTTATTGGAATCCCGAGCCCAATGTGGCATGCAAAATCAAAAATAAGAAACAAAAAGGAAAAAGAATTCTTCCTTCTTTTTCTTTACTCTTCTTTAAGACCGAAGCACAAGGTGTCTTGCAATGGCTAGGCCAGAAAAAAAAATAGAGACCGATTTCTCCTGGTCAATAGGGGTTCAGAGAACACCCCACCCACTCTTTGAATCTTTTGAGAAAAGGTGCAGAAAAAGGAGGAAGAGGAGTAGAGATGAGAAAAGAAATCCCTGAGCACAAGGTGATCCAAGACGGCAGAGCCGACCAATAGGAATCCAGGTGGCAAAAAGGCCGACCTTTCAGAGATCCAAAAGGAGTCTCCACCCACTCTACAAGAGATGAATAAAATAAGAATGACTAGGAGAAGGAGAAGAGTAAGGTTTTTAGAAGGATAGCACCTGAATTGCACTTGAAATCCTTGACTCTTCTTCGGCTTCCTAGAAATCCCTGAAAAGAAAAATCAAATAAATAAACTAAGTTAGTCTAAAAATAAAAAAATCCTAAATAGATACTAATCTCAGAAATTTGTAAAAACCGTCAAAAGTCCCCGGCAGCGGCGCCAAAAACTTGTTCGCTTCCCCAAGTGTAGGGTTGCGATGTAGTAATAAACTCGGTAATACCGAGGTCGATCCACAAGGACTTATGTAGGATGTCACAAACTCATCCACAAGTTTCTATTGAAGCTAACAATCAAAGTTTGAATAGAATGTGTGTGACTAACAGTTTAAGCTAAATTGAATGTAAACAATTATAAGAAGGCACTAGGGGTTCGAGGATCCACTTGTAGCAACCCTCGATGTTCAATCCGCTGTGGTTTCCCATTCTCTCAACTAGAATCACCAGTCAGGTCTATCTAGTCGGATAATAGAACTATTAAACCAGAAGTTTGTAACATGTAAGTTCTGTACATAATGTTCACTCAACTCTAGGTTGATCTGAGCATGCTCATTGCATAGGTCATTCACCTTTTCTATAGGTCCAATTCCCAATCATAACCATCCTCAAGTCTTCTCACAAGACAAGGCTAGATCATGATTTGAACTGGATTCAAATTATATGCACAGTCCATACATATTCCAGATAATCAACCAAAACTAGAACTTTGGCATGAAGTCCCTTCATGAAGAGCTTAGTGCTAGAGCGCACTCCGATTCCTCAGATCATACAGGTCTAGACCGTTGCAAACCAAATAAGAAGATAAGTAATTCATCCAAACATCCATGAGTCATCACAAGACTAAGAGAAATTACTTAAAAACTTGTATAAACTTCAAACCTTAGTTCATAATCATGAATTCCAAACTGAAAACCACTTAACTACGAATTAAAACATCTTGGATACACTACAAGCTTCACCTCTTAGCCCTAGCTAAGAGGTTTAGCTGCTCATGATCCAAGGAAACATGAAACAACTCCTAAAAGCATGAAAACAGCAAAGCAAACCAAAAGGAGTTGTGAAACTCCAATCTCCACTTCCACAGTCTCCAACCTCGCTTCCAGCCTTCTAGGATACCCTAGAAACAATCCCTAGGTGTCTATTTATAGTTTGGAGGATCCCCAACGTCGGAAGAATCGGAAATTTGCGTAACACTTACGTAGCGCAGAGAATTTCGAGAAGAAATTAGAAAGTTCTAACTTAGTACGCATGGCCGACCGGTCAAGACCGGTCGGCCTCAAGTGAAAATACTCCAGCAGGTATGCCCGACCGGTCAAGACCGGTCGGGCCTTGTAGAACTTCAATCCAGCAAGCCACTCCGACCGGTCAAGACCGGTCGGATGTTTTTCTTCACATTGCAGCAACACTGACCGACCGGTCTTGACCGGTCGGTCCTATTCATTGGATTCCCAGCAGCACTGTCCGACCGGTCATGACCGGTCGGACGTCTTCAGCAGCATCCTCCATACATGGCAGACCGGTTACTGACCGGTCTGGCTTCCTTGGCCGACCGGTCAGCACTTTTTCTTCTTTGCTTTCTTCTCTTTCTTTCTTCTTTTCTCTTCTTTCCTTGCTTTCTTCTCTTTGATCTTCCTTCAATACTTCATCCTATGGTCTTCAATACTTGTAAGGAGCCTCATTTAGCTTTCAAATGGTGAGCTCTCCATCTTGTCCCTACAATCACACATCATGCATTAAGTTAGTTCTTTAAACGTATATATCGTGCATAATGAGTGATGCATTGGGGTTAGAATATGCATAATTATGAGCTCAATAATCACCAACCAGTGGAGGGCCAATAACCCTAGCTAGAAATGGGAAGTAGAGTGAAAGCCGTCGAAGGAACGGTAAGACAAATTCCTGTCATGTCTTGTGTTGATCTGTACGCTTTGAATTTTTAGTCTAGTTGATCCATGGAGAAGAGTAATCCTGAAAATTTAGGAGATGAACATTCACTATGCACACTAGACTATACTTGTTTGAATTCTTCTATTTATCAATCAATGAGTGAGGATTCTATTTGAAATGCTCATCATGTTTAGGAAGTTTAAGATTTCAACTTCTATCACTAAGGTTTTTTTAATTTTGTACTGGTATATGTTGAACCTTTAATTTATACATTTGCCAACCTGTTACATCATATTATATGCATGGTTTGCATGCTTAAAAGACCCTTCTAATGCATGTTTTGTGAATGTAGGATTGAGAGAGAGACTTAACTCCATTGATGCTTAAAAGACACATTTAGGAGCCTTGGATGAAGACCCAAGGTGGGCCAAAGAAAGAAGAAAGCAAGGAGAGGAGAGAGAAGAAGAAAGAAAGAAAGAAATTGTGAAGAAAGGAGGTCCGACCGGTCATGACCGGTAGGCCACCCTCCTACCCCTCTGTATAAGACGTTGGACCAAGGACCAGTGTGGTTCGATCGGTCAAGACCGGTAGGCCAACAGGTCGGCCCCCCTCTTGTGCTCTCTGGACTTCCCTTAGACAGGCCCGATCAGTCAAGAGCGGTCGACCAGTGTATTTTGTTGCTGAAATTCAGCAGCTTCTCATAGAAGCCCTGAAAATCATGCGGTGCGGGAGTCCTTACACGATTCTGGAAGATTCTGAGGTGGTGGAGCCTCCCCATTATAAAAGGATACCTAGGTTCTCTTCCTAAGGCATCATAGAAGATCAGGAACTTTGTGGGAGGTGAAGAGGGTCGTCATGGAGGGTCTACAACTCTCCCAAATCCTTTTTTTAATGCTTTTAGTTAGTTTTTCATTGTTTCTAGTTAAAGCATGATAATACTCGGCTAGAACCTCTTAGCTAAGGCTAAGAGGTGAAGCTTGTGGGTAATAATCATGTTGAATTCGTTTTAAGTCAAGTACTCTACTATAAGTTGGATTTTAAGTTCTAGTTTGAATAAAAGTTGGTATTTTTGGATGTTTTATGAGAGTTCATGTGCTTCGGACATGGGTTCCTTGCAAATTCTCTGAGATTATCATGTTTGGATCGTTTAGATTTGAATTGTAGTAACCCCTAAGCATAACATTGTCCATTGGCTTGATTGTTAATTCAAAGGCTACATATTCAAGATTCTATGTGCTTCATTAGAACTAAAAGCTTATTCTCAATTTGAGTGGGGATTGTTTGTGTTCGAATGCTATATCTTCCAACTAGAAGAGAGATAGAATTTCAATTCTAGTTGTGTCATGCTTGGATGAATGAATTCACATGGGGGCTCCCACAAGTGGATCCTTGAGGCCTTAGTTCCGTTAATTACAGATTTTTACCAATTTACTATTTTAAGTTACTTTATGAATTTAATTGAATTTGAAGTTGATGGAATAATTAGAATTAGTTTACCTAATTCCCTGTGCATCGACCTCGGTCTTACCGAGAATTATTACTACATCGTAGCCTTGCACTTGCGGCGAGCGAACAAGTTTTTGGCGCCGCTGCTGGGGAATTTAGATAAACGGTTCTAAATTATTTTAGTGGCTATAGAAGTAGAAGTAGATAGGTTTTTTTGAATTTTTTGGATTAGTCTTTGATTTTCTAGAACTAACAAATTCTTTTGTTTTGTAGGAACTCTCCTAGTTCAAGCGAATCGGGTACTTTCGTTCTAACTTAACACTTTTTACAGATTTTAGTTTTTCAGATTTTTAGATTTTTAATTTTTATTTTAGGACTTAGGATTAGTTTAGATTTTGGATTGTGTGGTTTATGTCCCGTTGGGAACGTGACCACAACAATCGTCTCCATTCCGAAGGTGGTTTAGTTGGACCACTCTCCGTTCATAGACAAGTCCGAAAGTTTTTCGAACATCGTGAAAATTTGGAAAGTATGGATCAAACTCCATTAGGGAATCCTCCCCACCTTACTCAAACTACAAACGTAATTCAAGAGGGAGTAGGAGAGAATGAGGTGCGCAGTGCTCCTCCAATGAGAGCCTTACGAGATTGCCTACAAACGGCTCGCACAACAACACCTTTGTGCTCCCAAACACTAGGGGAAACATTGATATAAAGCCGGGGCTAATTCAACTTTTGCCAAAGTTTCATGGGCTAGATTCTAATAGCCCATACCTACACTAGAAAGAATTTGAAGAAGTGGTGGCTACTTTGTAATATGCTAATGTTTCTAAAGATGTCATCAAACTTAAACTTTTTCCCTTTTCATTAAAAGAAAAAGCCAAGGGTTGGCTTCATTCTCTTAGACCACATTCGATAGGGACATGAAATGAGATGACCTGTGAGTTCTTTTTCCCGACTCATAAACAAACACCCTTCGAAGAGCTATAATGAACTTTTTGGTTAAAGAGAATGAGTCATTCTTTCAAAGTTGGGAAATGTTTAAGGACCTCCTACTTGCCTGCCCACATCATGGCTACGAAAGCTGGCGAATCATAAACTTCTTCAATGATGGATTAAGTTTCAACATGTGCCAATTCGTAGAAATGATGTGCAACGACGCGTTTATGAGTAAAAATCTAGATGAAGCTTGGAGTTACTTGAACATGTTGGCCGAAAATGCCCAATCATGAGATACTTCGGACAAATCTAGTAACCACAAGCCTCCTCAACAAAAGGACAAAGGAGGCATCTACATCCTTAAAGAGGAGGATGATATTAATGCAAGGCTAGCCAACCTCACATGGAAAGTCGAGGTCAGGGAACTTAGCAAGAGTGAAATTACAAAGCCCACTTAAGCTATTGAGAACATATTTGGAATTTGTGCCACTAATATACACGCTACACAAGATTGTCCTACATTTCCTGCGTTTCAAGAGGTGTTACAAGAACAAGCAAATGCCACATATGGTTATCAACGGCCTTTTAATAGCCCGGTAGGTAGCACGTATAACTCTACTTAGAAGAATCATCCTAACTTTAGTTGGAGGAATGGTCTTACGGCCAATCCTACCAACTCTCTAGGAGGGCCACCCATGCAAAACATGGCCCCACCTCAATTCTCAATGGAGGATACTTTGAAGGTGTTTATACAAGGGTAAACGCAAATAAACCAAATGAATCAGCAAATGTTCGAAGAGCTTAAAGTCTCGGTTGATGCGATTAAGGGACACTTGAATGCTAGGGAAGGGACCTTTCCAGCCCAACCTCAGCCCAATCCAAAGCAAGTACATGAAGTATGCATCCCTAATCTTCCCAACCAACATGTGGAACAAGCTAAATCTGTCACCACTCTTAGAAGTGGTAAGAAAATTGACAAATCTATTTCGGTGAAGGCCGACAAGCCTAATGATCCGGTAAATTTTGAGGATGAGGACGGATTTAACTCAGCCCCCACAAGAAATAGAACGCGTTTATAAGCCCCTAGCACTATTCCCTTCGAGATTGGTTGCTCCAAAATCTCTCCCAAACTCTCATCATATTTTAGAGATTTTCAAACAAGTCAAGATAAACATTACATTGCTTGATGCCATTAAACAAATCCCCTCTTATGCCAAGTTTTTAAAGGACCTATGCACAACCAAACGCAAATATATTGTGCTATAAAAGGCCTTTTTGAATGACCAAGCGAGTGCCATTCTCACTCAAAAGACCACCCCAAAATTCAAGGATCCTAGTACTCCCACAATTTCATGCATCATTGGTGACTACCGGATTGAACGTGCATTGCTAAACTTGGGGGCAAGTGAAAATTTAATCCCCTATTCGGTATATGAGCAATTGGGTCTTGGTGAATTAAAACCCACGAAAACCACGTTGCAACTCGCTGATAGATCCATCTGTGTACCGAGAGGGATTGTTGAGGATGTCTTAGTCCAAGTTGATAAATTCTACTATCCGGTAGATTTCATTATCTTAGACACACAACCGGTATTGGATGCTAGCACTCAAATATTGGTGATTCTAGGCCGCCCATTCCTTGCTACATCAAATGCAATAATAAATTGCCGGAATGGGGTAATGCAATTGTCCTTTGGAAACATGACATTAGAGGTGAATGTGTTTTACTTGGGCAAAAGGCACAGGGATGTTGATGATGATGAACTGTTCGAGGTAAACATGCTCGAATCTTTTGAAGAAGAAGAGCTTTTTCAACTTGAACCACTAGAAAGCTTGGAGACATGCTTGACACATTTCGAGAATTCTAAAGACCCCATCATTAGTGAAATTGTGCAAGCATTGAATATTGAGAAACCGGTAGTTGGTACTAGCCAGTGGAGGCCCCATTTTAAAAGATTGCCACCAACCACATTAAGGCCTCTACCATCTAACATCAAACCGTCGAAGCTTGACCTTAAACCATTGCCATTTGAGCTAAATAATGTATATTTGGGTCAAGAAGAAACGTTCCCGGCTGTCATTGCTTCTCACCTAGGAAAAGACCAAGAGCTCAAGTTGATTGAGATACTCAAAGAACATAGGGGAGCCATAGGTTGGACAATAGTGGACCTCAAGGGGATAGATTCTTCGGTTTGCACTCACCGTATAAACCTCGAGGAAAATACAAAAATGACTAGACAACCTCAAAGAAGGCTGCATGCAAACATGATGGAGGTTGTCAAAGCTGAGGTGTTAAAACAACTAGATGTGGGTATCATCTACCCTATCTCGGATAGCCAATGGGTGAGTCCCACCTAAGTTGTCCTAAGAAGTCCGGTATTACCATCATAGAAAACTGCTAACAACAAGCATATACCGACTAGAGTGACCACTAGTTGGTGTATGTGCATAGATTATCGGAAGCTAAACACGGTCACTAGGAAGGACCATTTCCTCTCCCATTTATGGATCAAATTTTGGAGAGGTTAGCAGGTCACTCCTATTGTTGCTTCCTAGATGGCTATTCTGTTTATAGCCAAATTGAGATAGCCCCGGAAGACCAAGAGAAGACCACCTTTAGATGCCCGTTTGGCACCTTCGCATACCGAAGAATGCCATTTGTGCTATGTAGTGCACCTTCCACATTCCAACGATGCATGTTGAGTATTTTCTCCAACATGGTGGGTGAATTTCTTGTAGTTTTCATGGACGATTTTTCTATTTTTGGTTTTACTTTTGAGGGCTGCCTTAATCACTTGAAGTTGGTCTTAATAAGGTATGCGGAAAAGAACCTTGTTTTAAACTGGGAGAAGTGCCATTTTATGGTGCAAAGAGGAATAGTCCTTGGTCATATTATCTCGTCCAATGGAATAAAGGTAGACCGGGCTAAAATTGATATTGTTTCCAATCTAACTCCACCTAAGAGCATATGCGATGTGCGGTCCTTCCTTGGATATGCTGGTTTTTATAGAAGGTTCATAAAGGATTTTAGTCATATCTCTAGGCCCTTATGCAACCTTCTCCAAAAGAAGAACCAATTTGAGTGGAGTGTCGATTATCAATTTTCTTTTTTAAAGCTAAAAGACATGTTGACAACCGCTCCTATCATGCAACCACCGGATTGGTCCATTCCTTTTGAGTTGATGTGCGATGCGAGCGATTATGCTATTGGGGCGGTGTTGGGGCAAAGGAAGGACAAGAAGCCCCACGTTATCTACTATGCCAGTAGGACCTGGAACCCCGCCCAAGTCAATTACTCGACTACAGAGAAGGAGCTCTTAGCCATTGTTTTTGCCTTGAACAAATTCAGGGCATACTTGATAGGATCCAAGGTTATTGTTTACATGGATCATGCGGTGCTGAAATACCTTCTTTCTAAGAAGGATGCTAAGCCTTGTTTGCTTAGATGAATCCTACTCCTTCAAGAATTCGACTTAGCGATCAAGGATAAGAAAGGAGTAGAGAACGTGGTGGCAGGACCATCTATCCCGCTTAGTTTTATCGAATTCCATTGATGAGTCTCCTATTGAGGATTCATTCCAGGATGAATAACTCTTTGTTGCTACACATCCACCATGGTACGCTGAAATTGCAAACTATCTTTCCACAGATGTGATGCCGACTCATTGGACTGCGCAAGAGAAATAAAAATTTCTAAGGGAAGTGCGCAAATTTTTTTGGGATGAACCTTTACTTTTTAAATATTGCCCATATCAAATAATTAGGAGATGTGTCCCTAATGATGAACAAAATTTTGTCATCTTCTTTTGTCATGATCAAGCTTGTTGGGGTCATTTTTCCGCCAAGAAAACCACGACAAAAACTCTGCAATGTGGTTTTTATTGGCCTACCTTGTTTAGAGACTCCCACAAATTTTACAAAGCATGCGAGCGCTGTTAAAAGCTAGGAGGGTTGTCCCATAAGAATATGATGCCCCTTACCCCAATCCCACACCTTGAAGTCTTTGACTGTTGGGGCATTGATTTCATGGGACCATTTCCCTCATCTTTTGGACATGTCTACATATTGCTTGCCGTAGACTATGTGTCTAAATGGACAGAGGCTTTTTCATGTAAAACCAACGATCTTTGTACAGTTCTAAAGTTCCTTAAGGAAAACATATTATCTAGATTTGGGATGCCTCGGGCCATCATTAGTGATGGCGGTTCTCACTTTTGTAATAGGCCATTCGAAGCCTTGATGAAGAAATATGGCATTAAAATAAAGCTAGTACTCGATACCACCCATAAACAAGTTGGCAAGATGAAATTTCCAATTGGGAAATCAAACAAATTTTAGAAAAGACGGTGAGGCAGGATCACACTTAGATTAGTCGATGCCCTTTGGGCTCACCGTACCGCTTACAAGACCCCCATTGGAATGTCTCCCTATAGACTTGTCTATGGGAAGGCTTGCCACTTGCCTGTGAACTTGAACAAAAAGCCTATTGGGCAATTCGGGTATTGAATTTTGACATTGACAAGGCTAGCTCGCTTCGCAAACTTCAACTGAATGAGCTTGACGAGATCCGGAACGATGCTTACGAGAACTTGAGGAATTACAAGAGTAGGATGAAGGCCTTTCATGACAAGCACATCTTCAGAAAATCATTCTATGAAGGTCAGAAAGTTCTCTTGTACAACTCCCGACTTCATCTTTTTCTGAGGAAATTGAGATCTCGATGGACCGGCCCATATATTGTTAAAGAAGTTTTTCCCCATGGGGCTATCGAGGTAGAAAATGCGGCAAATGGTAATTGTTTTAAATTGAAAGACAACGCCTTAAACCATTCGTTGAGAAGTTTGATTCAGAGGACATGTCCATCACTTTGGATGATCCTGTGTATCAGGATGATTGATCTCCTAGTCTGATGTTGGTATAGAGTAGATTAGGTTTAGTTAGTTTTTATTTTAATTTTTAATTGCTTTAGTAGATTTTGATACCGGAGGTAGACTTCCATGATCGACTCTCTCAGGTACTATCATTCTCACTCTCTTTTATTTTACCATTGCTCTCATGTTCATGCTCATTGCATATCTTTTTACATTGAGGACAATGCAAGATTTGGTTGGGGGGTTAGATGAGACTCCTCATCTAGCAGTTTGTGGACATTTCGAGCATTATATTATGTTGAATTGTTTTTCAAATTTTTCTAAAAATTCAAAACTCTTTTGGAAAAGCTTGTTTCTATGCATTCGAGATGATACAAGTATAAGAAAAGGAGATATGAAGTGATTAATGTTGCAAGTCTTGAACTACCTTTGATATAATGGTTTTATATGTGAAGTCTGCTATTTATATGATCAATAGAAATTTTGAACACTTTTACACCTAGTTCACATTACACGATTTTCATGGGATGAAAGGATTATGTAGATTTATAAATTGACTAGACTTAGATTTGAGGTGTTGAGGAACCAAGCCAGGGTACTTTGTCCAGTCCTTGTCCATGGGAAAATAACGAAAGATATGGATTTCTAAAAATACTATCTAAATTGTATGAAAAGGAAAGAAGGAAAGAAAATATGGGTATGATTAGGAATATGGTGGAAAATTCTGAAAAGGGCTACCTATTACCAACCGGGGGATGGTCTACCCATAACTAAAGCTGGAAATGGGACGTAGTGTGAAAGCCATGACAGGAATTTACCTATACTTGTTTTAGTCTAGTTAATCCATGGAGAAGAGTAATCGTGAAAATTTAGGAGATGAACATTCACTATGCACACTAGACTATACTTGTTTGAATTCTTCTATTTATCAATCAATGAGTGAGGATTCTATTTGAAATGCTCATCATGTTTAAGAAGTTTAAGATTTTAACTTCTATCACTAAGTTTTTTTGAATTTTGTACTCGTATGTGTTGAACCTCCAATTTATACATTTGCCAACCTGTTACATCATATTATATCCATGGTTGGCATGCTTAAAAGACCCTTCTAATGCATGTTTTGTGAATGTAGGATTGAGAGAGAGACTTCACTCCATTGATGCTTAAAAGACACATTTAGGAGCCTTGGATGAAGACCCAAGGTGGGCCAAAGAAAGAAGAAAGGCAAGGAGAGGAGAGAGAAGAAGAAAGAAAGAAAGAAATTGTGAAGAAAGGAGGTCCGACCGGTCATGACCGGTCGGCCACCCTCCTACCCCTCTGTATAAGACGTTGGACCAAGGACCAGTGTGGTCCGACCTGGTTAAGACCGGTAGGTCAACAGGTCAGGCCCCCCTCTTGTGCTCTCCGGACTCCCCCTGGACAGGTCCGATCAGTCAAGAGCGGTCGGCTAGTGTATGTTGTTGCTGAAATTTAGTAGCTTCTTATAGAAGCCCCGAAAATCATGCTGTGAGGGAGTCCTTACGCGATTCTGGAAGATTCTGAGGCGGTGGAGCCTCCCCATTATAAAAGGATACCTAGGTTCTCTTCCTAAGGCATCATAGAAGATCAAGAACTTTGTGGGAGGTGAAGAGGGTCGACGTGAAGGGTCCACAACTCTCCCAAATCCGTTTTTTTTTTTTTTTTTTTTTTCTTTTAGTTAGTTTTTCATTAGTTTCTAGTTAAAGCATGATAATGCTCAGCTAGAACCTCTTAGCTAAGGCTAAGAGGTGAAGCTTGTGGCTAGTAATCATGTTGAATTTGTTTTAAGTCAAGTACTCTACTTTAAGTTGGATTTTAAGTTCTAGTTTGAATAAAAGTTGGTATTTTTGGATGTTTTATGAGAGTTCATGTGCTATGGACATGGGTTCCTTGCAAATTCTCTGAGATTATCATGTTTGGATTGTTTAGATTCGAGTTGTAGTAACCCCTGAGCATACCATTGTCCATTGTCATGGTTGTTACTTCAAAGGCTACTGTTGGAACTAGAAAATAGATCCCAAGGGACATTTTCCTCGAAAATGTTGTTTTTGTTGCTCTGGGGTTCTGAATAATAGAAACATTCGTAGACAGTCACAAGCATTCACAAAAGTACATAAGAGAAGAGATATCGCAAGGCGAATTTTATTCCAGAGATCCTGAGACCTTGTACATTCCAGGCCGTGATCTGGCACGAGCCCTTAATTACATCGAATGGATCGATCACCCTTGATTAAAAGGCAAAAGTAAATGTATATGCCTCAGAGACAAATAAAATAAAGCAAATAAGGAGGCAAAAATATAAATCATGCACGCCACAAAGAACACAGAGATTTTTACGTGGAAACCCTTGCGGGAGAAAACCACGGCACAAAGTGACAAAACTCCACTATGAATAGCAATTGTACATGGGGTGGAGTATTCAGGAAAAGCCCAAATCGATGGGCAGAAGACTAAGTAATTAGGGACTATGGCCTTAGAGTTCATGGTCGTAGAGACCTGTATTTTGTGTGGTCGAAGAGACCTGTGTTTGTATGGTCGTGGAGACCTGTATTTGTATGGTTATAGAGACCTGCATTTGTTGTGTTTTGTTATGGACTGATCCATCTTTATACGAGTCAGATGTCTGTCCCATGTTTTGGCCGGAGATCCGGGCTGAGACTGTCAGGGTTTTTAACCGAGGGGTGCGACTCTGGGCCTCCGCCCGTCATTTGTGACGGGTGACTGTTGAGCTCTTAATTGTGCATATTCTAACCCCAATTCATCACTCATTATGTACGGTTTACATGTTTAAAGGATCATTCTAATGCATGATTTTTGATTTTAGGAACAAGAGGGAGATTTCACAAAGTGAAGATTAAATGGAGCTCTTTAAGAGCATTGAGGTTCATTAGATGAAGTATTGAAGGAAGATCAAAGAGAAGAAAGCAAGGAGAGAAGAGAATAGAAGAAAACATCAAGCCAAGGCAAGGAAGAAAGGAAGAAAACATCAAGCCAAGGCAGCCCGACCGGTCATGACTGGTCAGTCATAGCCGCTGGAATGATGGCCAAAGAAGCCCGACCGGTCAAGACCGGTCGGCCACACCATTGGACTTACTGGACAGCCAGTCCTACCGGTCATGACCGGTCGGCTATAGCTGCTGGATTAAAGAGAATCACCATCCGACCGGTCATGACCGGTCGGCCATGCAAAATAGGAACTTTCTAAATCTGGTTCCGAAATCTTCTGCACAAGAGCGTAGTTTTACGCGAAATTTGGAGTTCTCTTGCGTATTGGACTCCCCCAAGCTATAAAAGGATGTCTTCCCTTCATACCAAGGCATGCTAGGACGTGGGGATTGCTAAAGAGACGGATTCTACTTCGGATTTCTAGTTTTCTTCCTGTTTTAGTTGTTTTCTATGTTTTTAGAGGCTTCTAGTTCAAGGATGTTAGAGATGAACTAAAACCTCTTAGCTAGGGCTAAGAGGGGAAGCTTTGATTCGTTTTTGATGGATTAATGCAACCTAGGTTTCCTTTTATGTTTTAATTGATGAATTTTAGTTCAATATGAGTTTGAATCAAGTACTATGTTGGTTTTTACTTTGATCTCTTGATGACTCCGGGCTCATGTGATTCTTAGTGATCCTAACTTAGTATCTTAGCTTTTGAGTATTGTTTATGCTTGTGTAATGCATTGATCTACCATCGACTCCGGGCATGGTAGACGCTTTGATTGCCTTGTATGCAATGGCCTGATTTTCATGTGGGAACTCATTCAACTAAAGTTCTTATCTTTTGTTATATAATCTAGAATAGTTGTTTATTGATTGATTCTGATTTAATTAGAGTTCTAATCATGAGTTGTAACCAGGTCTAGTGACAGGATTTGGTGAAAACTATGGTTGTGAATCTCAACTAGATTGGAAAGAGGCTTGGCCTACACAATTGAGTGTGCCCAAGGCCTGAGCATGGTTGTGGGAATCAAATCAATGAATAAGCACTTATTTTGGATAATTGTTGATTTAACCGCTCTATATTCCGATCGGATAGAGATATGAATTCGATTCTGATTGAGTTATGAGAGACCTAGTTGTGTTGATGCATTGAAACTTATCAAAAGTGGATCCTTGGCGCTCTAGTGCATTTTTAGATTGAAATTACCTTAACCATTCACTGTTTAAACCCAAATCACTATTTTCCAGTTTTAGTTCTTAATAGGATCTTAATTACTAGTTGTTTTAGACAAATTCTGAGGACACCCATTCATAAATCTCTGTGGGAACGATACTCGATCTTTCCGAATTATTACTACTTCGCAACCCTACACTTGGGGAGTGAACAAGTTTTTTGGCGCCGTTGCCGGGGATTTCTATGCAGTATTTTTAGAATTTTCTGAAATAACTTTTTGTTGAGATTGTGTTAAGATAGGTTTAGGATTTGTTTTGCTTTCTAGAATAGGTTTTCTTCTAATTACTAACTTACTTTGTTTTGATTTTGCAGGATTCTAACATAGGTCTAATCCAGGGATTTTTAGGAAGTTGAAGAAGAAAAAGGCATCTTAAGTTATAAATCAGGTTTTATTGTTCTAACCTTACTCTTCTTCTTCTCCTACTCATTTCTATCATATTCATCTCTTGTAGAGTGGGTGGAGACTCCTTTTGGATCTCTGAAAGGTAGGCCTTGTGCCACCTGGATTCCTATTGGTCGGCTCTGCCACCTTGGATCACCTTGTGCTCAGAGATTTCTCTTCTCAACCTATTCCTCTTTCTTCTTTTTCTGTACTTTTTCTCAAAAGACTCAAAGAGTGGGTGGGGAGTTCTTTGAACCCCTATTGACCAGGAGAAATTGGTCTCTATCCTTGCTTCTGGCTTAGCCATTGCAAGACACCTTGTGCTTAAGTCCTAGAGAGGAGTAAAGGAAGGAAGGAAGAATTCTTTTTCCTTTTTGTTCATTCTTTTTGGTTTTGCATGCCACATTGGGCTCGGACTTATAATAACCGACTTGTAAGGGACGGAGTAATTGTTGAAGGGATTGATAGAGAGCCTCGTGCTAGGAAACGTCAAAATTTTCCTGAAATTACTAACGAGATGGCTGAAAATCTACCAAATCAAGGGGTTAATCAAAATCCAGCCCCAAACCTTACTGAATTGGATGAGAATGAAGTGGGGGATGTACCTCAAACTAGAACTCTACGTGACTATTTACAACCAGCTAGGACGAGTAATCCCTCTTGCATAATTTTCCCTCACAATGTGGGAAATATTGATTTTAAACCGGGGTTGATCCAACTTCTTCCTAGATTCCATGGACTCGACTCTGAGAGCGCATATCTACATATTAAGGAATTTAAAGAAGTTATTGCCACAATAAATTATGACAATGTGACCAAGGATACAATAAAACTTAAATTGTTCCCTTTTTCCTTGAAAGAGAAGGCCAAATCATGGCTACATTCCTTAAGGCCGAGGTCTATTGGGACATGAGCTGAGCTGACTAGGGAGTTTCTTAAAAAATTCTTCCCTACTCATCGAACCAATGCACTACGAAGGGCCATAATGAACTTCTCCCAAAAAGAAGAAGAAACCTTTTTCCAATGTTGGGAAAGGTATAATGAGCTATTAAACGCATGCCCACATCATGGCTATGAACGGTGGAGGTTGATTAGTTTCTTCTATGATGGATTAACTCAACCATGCGCCAATTTGTGGAGATGATGTGCAATGGGGAGTTCATGAACAAGGAAACGAAAGAAGCTTGGGATTATTTTGACATGTTGGCTGAAAATACACAATCATGGGATACATCTAAGCCAACAAGTTCAAAACAACCCCAAACCAAGGAAAAGGGAGAAATTTATGTTTTAGATGGGCAAGATAATCTAGGTTCTAGAGTGGCTAGACTCACACGAAACGTCGAAGAGATGGAACTAAAGAAAGGGGACACAACCCAACAAAGGGGGACTGTTGAAACTATTTGTGGTATTTGTGCTTCTAATGTGCATCAAACGCCGGATTGTCCAACAATCTATGCGTTTCAAGAACTTTTATTTGAACAATCGAATGCCTTGAATAGTTATCAACGACCTTTTAGTACTCCAAATTCAAACACGAACAATTCTAGTTGGAGAAACAACCCAAACTTCAATTGGGCGAATGAAAACATGGCTAATCAAAGTAATCCTCAAAGGGGGCCCCCAATGCAAATGGCCCCACCTCAATTGCCTATAGAGGATACTTTGAAAGCATTCATGGAAAGACAAGCTCAAATAAATCAATCCAACCATACGATAATGCTTGAGCTTAAAAATTCGGTGGAGGAAATCAAGGCTCGCTTAAATGCAAGGGAAGGGATGCTTCCAGCCCAACCCATACCAAATCCAAAGCAACAATGCGAAATAAGCATGCTTAGTTCTTCTAATCAACATATTGAACATGCTAAGGCCATCATCACTCTTAGAAGTGGAAAAATTATTGAAAAATCTGATCCGGTGAAGGTTTTACCGCCTAATGATTCGGTATCTTCCAAAGAGGATGATGGACCTAGCACCACCATGAATGAAAAAGAGCCATTGAAAGAATATAGGCCCGTTGCTCCATTCCCTCAACGCTTGATTCCAGCCAAACCTCAAGATAAATATCAGAAATTTTTGGAGGTTTTCAAGCAAGTCAAAATCAACATCCCATTGTTGGATGCCATTAAACAAATACCGTCATATGCAAAATTTTTAAAAGACCTTTGCACGGTTAAAAGAAAAATACATGTGCAAAAGAAGGCATTTTTGACAGAGAATGTGAGTGCCATTATCAACCACGGGATGCCCAAGAAATACAAAGATCCCGGTTGTCCGACAATATCATGCGTGATTGGAGACTACCGGGTGAAACATGCTTTACTCGATCTAGGGGCAAGTGTAAATTTAATTTCCTTTTCGGTCTATGAACAATTGGGTTTAGGTGAATTAAAACCCACCAAAACCACATTACAACTTGCTGACCGATCGATTCGTATTCCGAGAGGGGTGATTGAGGACGTTCTTGTCCAAGTTGACAAAGTTTACTACCCGGTCGACTTTATTGTCTTGGACACGCGACCCACGGTTAATATTGGCCCTCAAATTCCTGTCATACTTGGCTGTCCATTCCTAGCTACGTCAAATGCTATCATCAATTATAGGAGTGGGGTCATCCAAATGTCTTTTGGCAATATGACGATTGAATTGAATGCTTTTAATATTGACAACCAACAAGAGGATGAGGATGAGGAGGTCCACAAAATAAACATGATCAATTCTATCGTGGAAGATGAGTCCCTCTCACCTTTTTACTCCGGTCCTTTAAACGAAGAAGTGACTCACTCCCTTGATGAGAACGATGATATGATAAGGGATATGGTCACACTTTTCGAGTCGGTATCAACATATGACGTTAGCCAAGAGAAGGATGTGGAAACAATACCTAGTTTTGCTGAGAAATCAATTCATATTTCCACACCTTTGTGGATCATGCATACCGAACTCCACCAACCCTGGGATGATCCTTATTTGCAATATCATTGCCCAGGAAAATCTGATTGGAGACATATTTTTTCTGATAAATATGATGATGTCTCCTCTTATACATGTGGTGAAAACAATAAGGAACCTGCTGAAATTCCTTTTTGGGATTTTAAGTGGCATATCTCGATTACTCACACACATGTTTATTGTAAAGCAGGATATTGGATGACGTTACTGCGAAACCTTTTGATCCATCTAATGATTCTGCTTGACTTTATGCTTTTGGATGAGTTGTTGGGATTAACCTCCTAGTCTGACGGAGGATGATTTTCTAGAATGCTTTCCATTAGGATTTGCTTTGATAGTTGATTTAGTTGTGAAGTAATCCATCTCCAAAAGCTAATCTTGCCATGGAATATATGCTTCAGGTGATATCTCTCTTTCTCACTCTCCTTTTGCTTTATGTCATTGCTCTCATGTCATGCATATTGCATATTTTATTACATTGAGGACAACGTAAAGTTTTGGTTGGGGGGTGAGAGATTCCTTTGATGATGAATCTGCTAGCTTTTGTGACATGTCGAGCAAAGATGTAGAAATTTTTCGATTTTTCTAAAGTTCGAAACTCTTTTGGACAACTTTGATTCTATGTATTCGAGATAACATGGGTATAAGAAGATGAGATACGAAGTGAGGGATGTTGCAAGCTTTGAATTTCTCTTAATATAATAGTTTTATATGTGAATCCACCTATTTTTATGATCGATAGAAAATTTGAACACCTTTTGCACCTAGTTCACATTACACGATTTTCATGATTTGAAAAGATTATGTGATTTGTGGATTAGCTAGACTTGGATTCGAGGTATTGAGAAACCAAGCCGGGGTACTTTGTCCATCATTGTCCATGGGAAAATAAGGACAGATATGGATTTTCAAAAATCCTATCTAATTTAAAAGAAAAAGGAAAGAAATGATGAAATCGCGAAGGAAAGAAAAAATGGTGGAAAATTCCGATTAGGGCTACCTACTACCAACCGGGGGATGGTCTACCCGTAACCAAAGCCGGAAATGGGACGTAGTGTGAAAGTCGTCGGAAGGACGGTAAGGCAAATTCCTGTCATAGGCTTGTTGTTGCTCTATGCACCTTGAAATCTATGGTTTAGTTGATTTATGAAGAAGATAATCCTGGAAACTCATGAGATGAACCTTCACTATGCACACTAGGTTGAATTTGTTCAAACTCTTCCATTTATTAATCAATCAGCGGGAATTTCATATAAACACTTATTATATCCTGAGAGTTTAAGGTTTCAACCTTTATCACCTAATTTCTCTGATTTTTACGCTTATGTGTCTTGGAATGTATAGAATAATAGTTTCTAGAGGAGAGTTGAGTTCTGGAAAATGAAACTTGTTTCACGCATGTTTTGCTCGGGACTAGCAAAATGCTGGTTGAGGGGTGTGTTGAGCTCTTAATTGTGCATATTCTAACCCCAATTCATCACTCATTATATACGGTTTACATGTTTAAAGGATCATTCTAATGCATGATTTGTGATTTTAGGAACAAGAGGGAGATTTCACAAAGTGAAGATTAAATGGAGCTCTTTAAGAGCATTGAGGTTCATTAGATGAAGTATTGAAGGAAGATCAAAGAGAAGAAAGCAAGGAGAGAAGAGAATAGAAGAAAACATCAAGCCAAGGCAAGGAAGAAAGGAAGAAAACATCAAGCCAAGGTAGCCCGACCGGTCATGACCGGTCGGTCATAGCCGCTGGAATGATGGCCAAAGAAGCCCGACCGGTCAAGATCGGTCGGCCACACCATTGGACTTACTGGACAGCCAGTCCTACCGGTCATGACCGGTCGGCTATAGCTGCTGGATTAAAGAGAATCACCATCCGACCGGTCATGACCGGTCGGCCATGCAAAATAGGAACTTTCTAAATCTGGTTCCGAAATCTTCTGCGCAAGAGCGTAGTTTTACGCGAAATTTGGAGTTCTCTTGCGTATTGGACTCCCCCAAGCTATAAAAGGATGTCTTCCCTTCATACCAAGGCATGCTAGGACGTGGGGATTGCTAAAGAGACGGATTCTACTTCGGATTTCTAGTTTTCTTCCTGTTTTAGTTGTTTTCTATGTTTTTAGAGGCTTCTAGTTCAAGGATGTTAGAGATGAACTAAAACCTCTTAGCTAGGGCTAAGAGGGGAAGCTTTGATTCGTTTTTGATGGATTAATGCAACCTAGGTTTCCTTTTATGTTTTAATTGATGAATTTTAGTTCAATATGAGTTTGAATCAAGTACTATGTTGGTTTTTACTTTGATCTCTTGATGACTCCGGGCTCATGTGATTCTTAGTGATCCTAACTTAGTATCTTAGCTTTTGAGTATTGTTTATGCTTGTGTAATGCATTGATCTACCATCGACTCCGGGCATGGTAGACGCTTTGATTGCCTTGTATGCAATGGCCTGATTTTCATGTGGGAACTCATTCAACTAAAGTTCTTATCTTTTGTTATATAATCTAGAATAGTTGTTTATTGATTGATTCTGATTTAATTAGAGTTCTAATCATGAGTTGTAACCAGGTCTAGTGACAGGATTTGGTGAAAATATGGTTGTGAATCTCAACTAGATTGGAAAGAGGCTTGGCCTACACAATTGAGTGTGCCCAAGGCCTGAGCATGGTTGTGGGAATCAAATCAATGAATAAGCACTTATTTTGGATAATTGTTGATTTAACCGCTCTATATTCCGATCGGATAGAGATATGAATTCGATTCTGATTGAGTTATGAGAGACCTAGTTGTGTTGATGCATTGAAACTTATCAAAAGTGGATCCTTGGCGCTCTAGTGCATTTTTAGATTGAAATTACCTTAACCATTCACTGTTTAAACCCAAATCGCTATTTTCCAGTTTTAGTTCTTAATAGGATCTTAATTACTAGTTGTTCTAGACAAATTCTGAGGATACCCATTCATAAATCTCTGTGGGAACGATACTCGATCTTTCCGAATTATTACTACTTCGCAACCCTACACTTGGGGAGTGAACAGTGACCGCGGGAAGACCGATCTGCAGTTGTATGTACCTGAGCAGCTCAACCAGCGGATGCCGTTTGAATGGTAGGGCATCGACTGTTCTTGAAGTGTCAGTCTTTAACAAATTTTGTGTAATAGTTTAGAACTTTCTTGGTATGGTTTATCGTGTTAACCATAGTCCCCTTTGCTTAGTCCGGACCTGAATCCGGATCATATTATGATAGTACATGTGATGATGATACATTGGTATGATTTTAAGCACTGGCGGCCTCTTTTCGAGAAGTTACTTCCTTTATCTTGTTGGATTGGATTGGACTCTGAAGGCTTGCATTCTGCTCATTGGGTTACCCGAATGAGTTATTTGACTGCTCCATTGCGTCCGGAACGCTCGAAATACCCAAAATAGGCCCAAACGGAGCCCGAAAACATCATAAAATGAAGATTTAAAGGTCCTGAAATGGACGTTTAGAGTGCTGATTTTTATGATCCGCTAGCCTGATTTTACTGATGCGCTGGGGCCAACGCGTCCAAGATTGATTGTTGAAATGTTCTATTTTCATGATCCGCTGGGGTATTTTAGTGACGCGCTGGGGCCAGTGCGTCCTTAAAATGTTTAGCTTTGAAATATTGATTTTTTTGATCCGCTGGCCTATTTTGCGATGCGCTGGAGCATTTTCGTGATGCGCTGGGGCCAGTGTGTCGATAAAAATAAGCTTGTTCAACGTATTTTGTGATGTGCTACTTCACTTATATATTTTTAGGTTCTCCACTAGACCTGCTGCGGTTGGAAGTGGGATTTCCGGTGATCGGCGAAGGGTTTCCGGCTGTCGGAAAAAGGGATTCCGGCGAGCTCAAAAACCTAAAGCTCTCTCCTTCTCTCGATTCTTTCAAATGAGGCGAGGGGGGTATTTATAGCCGAAGTCGGCTAATAGGAGACCGCCACGTGTAGTCAGAACTCCTCGACGTCCTGGAATTCCTGAAAATGCCTGATTCGCTAACCATCAATAGTTAGAACTGCTCATAAGTCGGGAACTGCTCGCGAGACAAGCTGCTCGCATATTAAGATGTGACGCCTTTTAACGGCTACGAGAAGGACTGCTCGTAGGTCGAGAATGATATCTCCCGCCTTCAAATATTCGACTAATGACCATAAGGGCTCGAAGACTCAGTAACTGTGTTGTATATATCTAATATGCGAGACGCGAGCGGATGATCTCGAGAGTCGAATAAAGCTGCTCGCAGGATCAGGACGTCGTGATGATATATGATCACCGCTATTTTGACTATAACACTGAATTTCATGATGCGCTGGACAATGAATTTCTGGACGCGCTGACCTACTCGTGTTTTGCAAAATTGAGTTTTGTGAAACGGAGGGCTTGCGGGGCCCGCTTTGCGATGGAAGTCGATGCGCTTGCCCTATTTCTTCATGGTTGAGGTAACCCTCCCAAATTTGTAGGGTTCTGATCATGATGACCGGTGGAGTTCACCACTGGCTCAATTTTCCATTTTTGGTCTGTTGTAGACAAATTTGGCTTTAAAGAGAAGTGATGAATCGCGGTCGCATCTCCAAAATGCGACCAGCCCGGCTCGTGCTCGACGAAAGGGGTCGCATCTCCAAAATGCGACCACCCCGGCTCGTGCTCGATGAAAGGGGTCACATCTCCAAAATGCGACCACCCCGGCTCGTGCTCGACGAAAGGGGTCGCATCTCCAAAATGCGACCACCCCGGCTCGCGCTCGACGAAAAGGGTCGCATATAAAAAATGCGACCAGCTCGGCTCGTTTATTTTTTCTCTTTTCAACCTCACCCTATCTAACTTAGGCATCGGAGGGCCAATGGCTGGACACCGGCCACCCTTAGTTATTTTCTGTCACCTTTCAAGCTCAAGGAGGAAATCGTTTGGAGAGAAGGCGAACCTCTGGAGGACCCTGTTACAAAATTCGACGTAAACATGGTTTAGTGTGATGTGTGTGGTGATTTTCACCGCGATTTCCGATGCACTGGCCCTAAATCTAATCAGGTGATGATTTGGGCACTCATAATCATTGCTTCGAAGACCTTGACTTTTGGGACCCCAACAGCTACATATTCGAGATTCTACGTGCTTCATTAGAACTAGAAGCTTATTCTCAATTTGAGTGGGGATTGTTTGTGTTTGAATGCTATATCTTCCAACTAGAAGTCAGATAGAAATTCAATTCTAGTTGTGTCATGCTTGGATGAATGAATTCACATGGGGGCTCCCACAAGTGGATCCTTGAGGCCTTAGTTCCGTTAATTACAGATTTTTACCAAGTTACTGTTTTAAGTTAGTTTATTAATTTGAACTTCTAAATTAATTGAATATGAAGTTGCTGGAATAATTAGAATTGGTTTACCTAATTCCCTATGGATTGACCTCGGTCTTACCGCGAATTATAACTACATCGCAGCCTTGCACTTGAGGTGAGCGAACAGTATGTCTTGAAGTTTGTAGTATAGTTTCTAGAAGAGAGTTGAGTTAAGAAAATTGGATTTGTTTCACACATGTTTTGGTCGGGACTGGCAATGGTTTGGGGGGGGGGGGGGGGGGGGGGGTTGAGCTCTGAATTGTGCATATTCTAACCCCAATTTATCACACATTATGCATGGTTTGTATGTTTAAAGACCCATCTAATACATGTTTTTGTGTTTATAGGAATGAGAGAGACTTCACTAATTTGATGATAAAAGACCCTTCTTAAGATGCATTGAAGATCGTTAGAAGATAAGCCAAGAGGTGGAGGAAAGATGCAAGGGAAATGGATAAGAAGAAGAAGAAAAATCATGAATTTACGGCCTGTCCGACAGGTCGTCTGACTGGTCGGCCACTGTAGAGGACAGGTCGGCCAAAAATCAGAAAATTAAATTTAAGTGAAAAACTAGCTGGACAATTTTTTGCATTGTCCGACCGGTCGGCAGGCTTCGATCGGCCGGCCACCACCCAGACTGTGTAAACACTTACGCAATTCTCAAACTTTCTAAGGCGGTGGCACATTTTCTCTATAAAAGAACACCTCCACTCTCGTCCTAAGGCATCTTAGAAGAGTTCTACAATCGCTGGAGGTGGGGAGGATCATCGTGGAGCGTCTACAACTCCCCCGACTAGGGTTTCTCTAGTTTTTCTACGCTTTTAGTAATTTTTCTGTTTGATTCTAATTCAATCATGATAATGGTTGGCTAGAACCTCTTAGCTAGGGTTAAGAGGTGAAGCTTGTAGTTAGTTTTGATGTTCAATTCGTTTATTCAAGTACTCTTTCTTTCATTTTGGATTTTCAAGTTCTAGTTTGAATAAAATTGGTATTTTTAAATGATTTTTTAGAGTTTGTGTACTTCAGACACAAGTTACTTGCAAATCTTTGAGGATGATCATGTTGGTTTGATGAGATTTGAATTGTAGTAACCTTAGAGCATGCTATTATCTCCCGGTATGGCTGTTACTTAGAAGGCTAGTTCATCTTCTCTGTGCTTCATTAGAGCTAGAAGTGTGATTTTCAGATTGAGTTTGGACTATTTGTGTTTGAATGCAATATCTTCTGATTGTATGAGAGATAGGATTTTGATTCCAATTGTGTTTGTGCTTGGATGAATGGATTAGAATTAATCTACTATAAGTGGATCCTTGGAGCTCTACTTAGCTTTTAATTCTCTGATTTTATCAATTTAAGTTTCTGTTTTCATCCTAGTTCTAAATCCTGAATTTCCTAAACTTCTTGATTCAAGTTTTTAGAATAGTTTGAATTGTTTTACCGTAATCCTTATGGATCGATCTCGGTCTCACGATTGGGTTATTACTACACCGCAGCCTTGCACTTGAGGTGAGCAAACACTTTTTAGAAAGATGATCTCCATCAGATTAGGAGATCAATCCTGATACACAGGATCATCCAAAAGTATAAAATCAAGTAGGATCATTAGGTGGTGTAACAAATTTTTCGATAAAACCATCCACCATCTCGCTTTATAGTGTACATGGGTGATATTTATCACTATTAAACATTGAAAATTTTGCCAAAAAATTCCAGTGGATTTCTAAAAATTGTCACTATATGTATTCAGAAAGGAGAATTTCTTTGGTTGGAAATAATTAAATATGGATCTCCTTTCCAACTTGTCTGGGCAAAAAATTATCAAATACGGGTCATCCTAGAGATGGTGTTTTACAGTTTGAACAAACCAAAGAGATGTGGAGACTTTGATCACTTCTTCCTCACAAGTTGGTATAGTCTCCACATAGTCGGATTCTACCAGTGCTTCCACAATTGATAGTTCGGTTTTATACTCTATGGAAAGGGGCTTTTTGGGCACCGGTGGATCTCTGAGCATTGACAATTGGAGTTTCCCTTAAGGCATTGACAATATCTCTGAGCATTGACAATTGGAGTTTCCACAATTGGAGTTTCCCTTAAGGCATTGACAATATCTCTGAGCATAGGATCTTCTGAATCCTCAAAATATGCCAAACACTCATCTAGAGTGTAGGAAACTTTGGAAGAGGAGGTTTTCAGATTTTCGTCCTTAATGTCTTCCTCATTCCCAATCACATGTGAAGGTTGGAATAAGTCCTCAACCACTACACTTTCAGAACTATGCCTCTCTTTAGGAGAATTAAACACCATTTCTTCCATTTCCTGCAAAAAATGAAAAAAAAGAAAAAAAAGAATTGGTGAGTTTTTATTCAAATTTTCAAAATTGGGCTCTTCCAAGGCCTCATCAATTTCTGAAATCATATCATCTTAGAATGAGCCAAACAAACTTCTAAGGTTTTAGAAAATTTAGTCGAAGGTGGCCCATCATCATCCAATATTGTATCTATGAGATTAATAATCTGGATCTCATTCTCATCCCCATCTTCACCGTCTTGTTCTTTATGCAAATTAAACACATTCAGCTTCATTGTCAAATTTTCTAAGGATATCTTCATGATTCCATTCTTACAATTTATGATAGCATTTGCGGTCGCTAGGAATGGTCGTCCTAGAATGACAGGAACTTGAGTGCTCACATTGGTAACTAGGTGTGTATCCAAAATGATAAAGTCTATCGGGTAGTAGAATTTATCGATTTGGACCAACACATCTTCAACCACCCCTGTCGGTACTCTAATAGAGAGATCCACAAGTTGTAAAGTCGTCTTGGTGGTTTTTAATTCACCAAGCCTAAGTTGCACATAGACCAAGTCGGGTATCAAATTAACACTTGCCCCAAGATCGAGAAACGCTCTATTAATCCGGAAGTTACCTATCATGCAAAAGATCGCAGGACTTTTGGGATCTTTATATTTGGGGGGAGTGTTTTGTTGTATAATTGCACTTATTTGTTTCGTAAAAAATGCCCTCTTGTGCACGCTTTGCTTACGCTTTACGACACATAAATTCCTTAGAAATTTGGCATATGAAGGAATTTGTTTTATTGCATCCAACAAGGGAATGCTGATTTTTTACTTGTTGGAAGACTTCTAGAATATCTTGATTTTCACTTGGCCTTTTGGTCGAGATAAGATGTTGGGGGAATGGGGCCACAGGTTTATACTCATTCTTTGACTCCTTTTCTTGTGGAGTATTGATTGAGTCACCATCACTCTTAGAATCGATCGGATCACTAGGCTTTATAGCCTTCACCGGTTTAGGTTTTTCAATTGTCTTACCACTTCCAAGAGTGGTGATGGCTTGAACATGTTCCACATGATTGGTTGAAGAATTGGAAGCACTAAGTTCAAATTATCCCCTTGGGTGAGGCTGAGGTTGGGCCGAAAAAGTCCCTTGCTTCCTAACTCATAGATGTATCTCAATTCTTGCAACCGACATTTTGAGTTCATTTATGGCCTGCATGGTGGACTGATTTATCTGATGTTGTTCAACTATGAATGCATTCAATGTATCATCAAGGGTACTCTTTTGTGGAGGCCCTTGGAAAGAATTGTTTGTATTTTCCATAAGTCCATTCCTCCAATCAGGATTATTCATGTTAGAATTTGGTGTATTAAAAGGGGCGTTGGTAAGCGTTTGTGGCATTTGCTTGAGTTTCTAATATCTTCTAAAAAGCAGGGATTGTGGGACAACCCTTTGTTTGCTATTCATCACTCTCACAAATATCACACACACTCTCCACATCCTCACCGATACTTATCATATTGACACTCCTTAATTCTATGGCCTCAACTTCTTTGTGAGACCCACCAACCGTGCATTCAAATCATCCTCCCCGTTTAATGCATGTATTCCTTTCTGTCTTGATGCTGACTTGGGATTACTAGTCGGGTTAGAGATGTCCCAAGATTGGACATTCTCGGCTAGCATATCAAAGTAACACAAACATCATCAGGTTCTTTATTCAGAAATTCGCTATTACACATCATCTGGACAAATTAGCACATGTTTGAACTCAATCCGTCATGGAAGAAGTTAATCATGCGTCACTTTTCATAACCATGATGTAGGCATGCTAATAAAAGCTCTTTGAACCTCTCCCAACATTGAAAAATTATCTCATCTCCTTTTTGGGAGAAGTTCATAATGGCTCGCCTCAATGTATTAGTTTCGTGAACTAGGAAGAATTTTTTAAGGAACTCCCTGGTCATCTCAGTCCATGTCCCGATGCTTCTTGGTTTTAAGGATTGAAGCCTTGATTTGTTTTTCTCCTTAGAGAGAACGAAAACAATTTTAGTTTGATTATGTCTTAACAGACGTTATTGAATTGCAGGGTGTTGGCGATCTCCTCAAATTCACTTAGATGTGAGTATGGACTCTCAGAGTCAAGACCATGAAATTTTGGAAACAATTTGATAATTCTTGGTTCAAGGTCCACGTTTCCTGCATTATGTGGAAAAATCATGCAGGAAGGTGTGCTTGTTCTCTCCGGTTGTAGATAATCTCACAATGTTTCAACCAGAGGAATATAATACACCTCACTCTCATTACGTTCAGTCCTATTTGGTGGTGTGTCGTGGTCAACATTTTCAGTGATAATTGGCTCATTCTTAGACATAATTCCAGATGGTTTAGGATTCCCTAGACGCTTTCTAACTCGTCTATGAATGGTTAAACCTTCAACTAAACCTCCCTCATTCAGAAGACGCAATGTATGATCACGCTCCCAATGGGGTATAAACCACACAAAACTAAACCTAAAATCTAGATTCTAAAAATTCAAAAACAAAATTAAAACTAAGAAATAAAATGGTCTAAGTTAGAACTATAGTACCAGCTTGATGAGGCTAGGTTAGCCAAAAATCCTACACAACAAACAAAAACCGTTAGTATTAGAGGAAAAAATTTGAGAAACCTAATATCAAAACAAAACCTATCCTAACCTATATAACTAAGTCCTATTTATAAAATTCAGAACCGTTAGCCTAATCCCTGGCAATGACGCCAAAAACTTATTCGCCAACACCAAGTGCAAGGTTATGATGTGTTAATAATTTTATCGTGAGACCGAGATTATCCTCAGGAATTTTCGTAACAATTTTAAACTACGTAACTAAGATTATCTAAGTTCAAATTTAAATTGGATTTTAATAACATTAACTATCCACTTAAGGCAAATTCAGGAAACTAAGCACTAGAGAGCCAAGGACCCACTTATAATCAATTCACAATGCTAATTCAACCTTCAAGCTGATAACTCAATTGGAATTGGAATCCTATCCCTATCCAATCGGAAGATATAATCAGATCATAATAACACATCTAACATGGATGGATCATTTATTAATATAGTTCTCTCATAATAACTTAAGCATTGGCCGTACTCAATTGCACAGGCCAATCCTTCAACAAAAAAGTAAGATCATATTCATGGTCTTCCTCAAATCATGTCACTAGACTTGATTTAGAATTATGATTTGAACTTCAATCAAACCAAATCAATCAATAAAACATCCATCTTAGAATAAACAAAAAGATATGAACTTTTCTAGTTCCGTTTTAGATAAACATTTAAGGTTCTTAACTTGTAAGATTACATAGCATCCACCACATCATGGATCTAAGATCTCTAAAAATCAAAATCCTCTCAACAACACTCCATTGATCAATCTAAGTAAATCAAAACATCCCATGTAAATATATCACAAGAGATAGAAGATTAAACTAAAACAAGAATTGTTCATCATTAAACCTCAAAGTACTTGAATTAAATCAAACAAAGTAATTTAAATAATTATAAGCTTCACCTCCTCTTAGCCCTAGCTAAGAGGTTTAGCCAACCATAGAGATGGTTGAACTAAAACTCAAAAGAAAAACTAAGAAAATCATAAAAACTGAAACTTAAAACTAGAAAAATCTGAAAATCGGAGTTGTAGAAGCTCCACTTCAAATCTCTCCACCTCTATCACATCTGAGACCTTCTAGGATGATTTGGGAAGAGAGTGGAGTGTCCTTTTATAGATAAAATCATCCACCGCCTTGCAAACTTGGAGAATTTGCGTAACTCTATCGCAGTCGAATGGCGGTGGCCGACCGGTCTGAGCCCCCTTACCGATTGGTCGGTGCTCAAAAGCCAACGAACTTAACAAATTTTGAACTCTGGACTGCATGGCTAACCAGTCGGGCGACTGGTCATGGGTGCACAATTTTTGTCCAGTAAGCTCTGGACAGAACATTTTTTTTCTTTTAATTTTCAGACCGGTCAGACAACCGATCTTGGAAGACAATTTGTTCACAATTTTTCTGTTCTCTTTTCTTTCTTCTTTGCTTCTTTCCTCCACCTCTTTGACTCTTCTTCCTCTGTTCTTTTGAGTGCTTCAAAGTAGTCCTTTTAACATTGAATTCGTGAGGTCTCTCTCTCTCTCTCTCTCTCTCTCTCTCTCTCTCCTACAAACACAAATACACATATAAAATGCCTTCTTTAACACTGTAAACCATGCATAATGTGTGATGAATTAGGGTTAGAATATGCACAATTCATAGGTCAACATTATTGTGGCCGAGGACGTGCGCTCAGAGGTGTACCCGGCTGAGGCAATAGGCTAAGGCCTGAGGCCTCAGTCTTGCTGAGGCTAAAGGCACATCTTCGGTTGAGTTGTTTTGTGTGCAGATAATGTGGTCATATATCATTGTCCAAAACCGAGCATCGATTGAGGACGAGCGCTTGGGGAACTCTGATCCCTACTTGATAAGTAGGCTGTGATGACGTCAAGTGGGGCACATATCAACTGTTGCACATCTTTCACGTCATGATCAGGGATCCACTCAGGATTGCCCATAACAGCAGGCCCTCAAGTTTCATGGTCAAAAAATCTGAGCACAGAACTTAGAAGACTTTAATGCATAACCGGCATGGTGCGAATATCGAAGCATTACAACCGTACATGATTAAGAGAAAGGCGATAGAGACGCCACTTTTCTTATGGAGCGTTAGGGGCATTAAATGCGATGTGTTGTTTCGGCCTGTCAGGACGAATGGGGAGCAAACGTGTGTCCCCATTAGATGGACGTGCCTTTCATGCTTCTGCAATGATCAGGGTGCAACCATGTGTCAATCTTCAATAGCGATGTCATGAGTGCTATAAATACCCCCTTTTTCTCTTTTCCTTGGTATCGAAATCTTGCTTTTCTGAAAACCCTTGAAGACTTAGAAATTTTTGAAGCTTGCTTTGCCTATCTTGCGAAGGTATTCTTCTTCCCCAATCCCTTTGCATTTCTTTCTATTCTTGCTTGCCTTTTTCGTTCACGACCCAATCAGATTCAAAGGCTGTACCTCTAGGAGAAGATCCCCCTGAATCTTCTTCTTCCAATATTCCTTGTTGTAAGAAGAAGAGGAAGTCTTCGACATCTCAGGAGGAGATTTATGCTATGGAAGATTATCCTTCTAATCTTACCGCAGAGGCATTGGAGAAGATCGAGAGGACTATGCTATCCCAGACTCAATAATTTTACGGCTTCCTGAAAAGGATGAAGTTGCAAATTGGCCGCCAATGGGGGAGGTGGCTATATACATTTATCTCTTCCCTATTGGTTTTAGGCTCCCCTTGCATCCGTTTGTAAGGGAAGTCCTGATCCGGTACAATCTCGCCCCTAGGCAACTCATATTGAACGGGTGGAGAGTGCTACTTGGTGCATATGTTCTCTGGAAAGACGTGGACAATGGAGAACTTACCCCTGGGGAGTTCGTTAGAATGTTTGGGCTGAGGAAGAATCCTAATTACATCGCGTGGTATTACCTGACATGGTGACATGGTAAAAACTTTATCATCGGGAGCCTAACATCGAACAAGGATTGAAAGGACGAGTGGTTCTTTGCATCAGGGTCCTGGGAGACTGAGGCTGAGGAAGCCCTAGGTTAGGGTTCTAATAGAGTCCCAAGGTCCTTTAACTTAGGATTGACGCATGAGAAGTCTGACCTGAAGGGAGGAATCTTTGAGAAGGTTTTAAAACCTAGCTGAGCGTTGTTGAGCCTCTAATTTATACATATTCTAACCCTTATCATCACACATTATGCATGGTTTATGTGTTTAAAGTCTAAACTAATACATGTTTTTATGTTTACAGGAATGAGAGAAGGATTTCAACAAGATGATGCATAAAGATGCTTCTTAATACACATTGAAGACCAAAGGAAAGAATCAAGGAGAAGAGGAAAAGAAAAGAAGAAGATTCACCCTGGCCGATTGATTGGTTGGCCTGACCGATTGATCGCCAGGGTAGTTTATTGATCCACTGGCCTGGTTGATTGATCGGCTACTCTGTATATGCTGCTATACTGAAAGATGAACCAGCGATTGATCGGTTTCCTAAACCGATTGATCGCTCATGAGGAGGAAATTCCAGACAGGTTGCTAGACAAAAAAGGGCCCCACCGATTGATCCCTCATCCTGGGCGATCAATCGCCCAAGCCATCAGAATTTCATTTTTTCTGTTAAAGTCTCTGGACACTTTTTGGACTGGGCCATCAATCGCCTGGCCACCAACGATTAATTGCTCACCACAAGCGATCAATCGATCAGCTCAATCGATCAATTGCCCATGCGCCTAGTCCAGAAACTTCTAAATTCGATCCGATTTTCTCTGGCAATTGCGTAAGTTTACGCAAATTCTGGAATATTTTGCGATGCTGAGGCTAGAAGGCTATAAAAGGACTCCTCTAATTTGATCTAAAGGCATCCAAGAAGATATTGAAAGTCATAGAAGGCGAAGGAAAGCTTCGTGAAGCGTCTACAACTTCGAGTTTTCTAGTTTACATGTTTTTCTTTAGTTTTGCTTTCAATTCTAGTTGTAGTATGACAATGCTCGGCCAGAACCTCTTAGCTAGGGCTGAGAGGTGAAGCTTATAGTTAATTTCATGTTTAATTTAGTTTGATTCAAGTATCTTTACTTCAAGTTGGATTTTTGAATGTTCTAGTTTGAATAAAAGTTGGTATTTTTAGAAGTTTTATGAGAGTTCATGTACTCCGGACATGAATTCCTTGTAATTCTCTGAGATCATCATGAATGGGTTGATTAGATTCGAATTGTGGTAATTCTTGAGCATGCCATAGTCCATAAGCATTGCTGTTACTCCGAAGGCTACATATTTGAATGCTATGTGTGTGAATAGGACTAGAGATTGAATTCCTAACTTAAGTGGGATTGAATGTGCTTCAATGCTTTATTTTCCAACTAGATGAGAGATAGAACTTCGAAGCTAGTTGTGTTTTATGCTTGGATTGAATGGATTAACATGAGATTGTTATGAGCGGATCCTTCAAGCCTTAGTTTCCCCTCATATTAATCAGATTTACTGTTTAAGTTGCTGTTTAGCTTTAGTTCTCATAATTGATATCCCGAACTGTTTTAATTGAAGTTGCTGGAATATATTAGAGTTGTTTACCTAATTCCCTGTGGATCGACCTTGGTCTTACCGAGATTATTAGTACATCGTAGCCTTATACTTAAGGCGAGCGAACAAGTTTTTGGCACCGCTACTGGAGAATTGTAGATAAAAGGTTCTAAATTGTTTTAGTGGCTGTAGAAGTAGAAGTAGATAGGTTTTCTGATTTTCTAGGACTAACAACTTATTTTGTTTTGTAAGAACTCTTCTAGTTCAAGCTAATCAGGTACTTTCGTTCTAACTTAGCACTTTTACATATTTTAGTTTTCAAATTCCTTTGTTTAATTCAGAATTTCTATTTTAGGACTTAGGATTAGTTTAAATAATTGCTTATGCGATTTATGTCTCGTTGGGATCGTGACCACAACAATCGTCTCCAATCCAAAGGTGGTTTAGTTGGACCACTCTCCGTTCATAAACAAGTCTGAAAATACGTAGAACATCGTGAAAGTTCGGGAAGTATGGATCAAATTTCATTAGGGAATCCTCCCTACCCTACTCCAACTACAAACTCAAACCATAAAGGAGTAGGAGAGAATGAGGTGCACAATACTCCTCTAATGAGATCCTTACGTGATTACTTACAATCGGCTTGTACAACTATACTATCATGCATGATTCTCCTAACAACCGGGGAAACATTGACATAAAGCTGGGAGTAATTCAACTCTTACCAAAGTTCCATGGGCTAAACTCGGAGAGCCCGTACTTACACTTAAAGGAATTTGAAGAAGTTGTAGCTACTTTGCAATACGCTAATGTTTTAGAAGATGCCATCAAACTTAAACTTTTCCCCTTTTCATTAAGAGAAAAAGCCAAGGGTTGGCTACATTCTCTTAGACCACATTTGATAGGGACATGGAATGAGATGACCCGGGAGTTCTTGAAAAAGTTCTTTCTGGCTCATAAAACAAATATCCTTCGAAGAGCTCTAATAAACTTTTCGAAAGAGAATGAGTCATTCTTTTAAAGTTGGGAAATGTTTAAGGACCTCTTACTTGCCCACATCATGGCTATGAAAGTTGTCGAATTATAAATTTCTTCAATAATGGATTAAGTTCCAACATGCGCCAATTCAGTAGAGATGATGTGCAATGGTGAGTTCATGAGTAAAAATCCAGACGAAGCTTGGAGTTACTTGGACATGTTGGCCGAGAATGCCCAATCATGGGATACTTCGGACAAATCTAGTAACTCAAGCCTCCTCAACAAAAGGACAAAGAAGGCATCTACATCCTTAAAGAGGAAGATGACGTTAATGCAAGGCTATCCAACCTCACAAGAAAAGTCAAGGCCATGGAACTTAGTAAGAGTGGAGTTACAAAGCCCACTGAAGCTATTGAGAACATATGTGGAATTTGTGCCTCTAATGTACACGCTATGCAAGATTGTCTTACAATTCCTGCATTCTAAGAGGTGTTACAAGAGAAAGCGAATGCCGCATATGGTTATCAACGGCCTTCCAATGGACCGGTAGGTAACACGTATAACTCTACTTGGAAGAACTATCATAACTTCAGTTGGAGGAATAACCCCACGCGCAATCCTACCAACCCTCAAGGAGGGCTACCAATGTAAAACATGGCCCCACCTCGATTCTCAATGGAGGATACCTTAAAGGCGTTCATGCAAGGGCGAATGCAAATCAATCAATCAAATCAGCAAATGTTCTAAGAGCTTAAAGTTTCGGTTGATGAAATTAAGGGACGCTTGAATGCTAGGGAAGGGACCTTTCCGGCCCAAACTCAGCGTAATCCTAAACAAGCACATGAAATAAGCATCCTTAATCTTCCAAACCCACATGTGGAGCAAGCCAAATCCGTTACCACTGTTAGCAGTGGTAAACAAATTGTTAAAAATCTATTCCGGTGAAGGCCGATAAACCTAATGATTTGGTAAATTCTGAGAATGAGGATGGATCTAACTTAGCCCCACAAGAAACGGAACATGTTTATAAGCCCATAGCACCATTCTCTTCAAGATTGGTTGCTCCAAAATCTCTCCCAAACTCTTTTGATATTTTAGAGATTTTCCGACAAGTTAAGATCAACATTCCATTGCTTGACACCATTAAACAAATCCCATCCTATGCCAAGCTTCTAAAAGACTTATGCACAACTAAACACAAATACAATGTGCAGCAAAATGTCTTTTGAATGAGCAAGTGAGTGCCATTCTCACCCAAAAGACCCCCCCAAAGTTTAAGGATCCCAGTAGTCCCACAATCTCATGTATCATTGGTGACTACCGGATTGAGCGTGCATTGCTAGACTTAGGGGCAAGCATAAATTTGATCCCATACTCGGTATACGAACAATTGGGTCTTGGTGAATTAAAACCCACCAAAACCACATTGCAACTCGCTGATAGATCCATCCGTGTACCGAGAGGGATAGTTGAGGATGTATTGGTCCAAGTTGACAAATTCTACTACCCATTGGACTTTATCGTCTTGGACACGCAACCGGTTATAGAAACTAGCACTCAAATACCGGTAATTCTAGGCTGTCCAGTTCCTTGTTACAATCAAATGCAATAATAAATTGCCAGAATGGGGTGATGCAATTATCTTTTGAGAACATGACATTGGAAGTGAATGTGTTCCACTTAGGCAAAAGGCATAGGGATGTCGTTGATGAGCTCGTCGAGGCAAACATGGTCGAATCCTTTGAAGAAGAGGAGCTCCTCCAACTTGAGCCCTAGAGAATTTAGAGACATGTTTAGCACATTTTGAAGATTCCAAAGACCCCATCAATAGTGAAATTGTACAAACATTGAGTAGTGAGAAAAAGGTAATTGATACTAGCTGGTGGAGGCCCCATTTTGAAAGATTGCCACCAACCACATCAAAGCCTCTACCATCTAATATCAAATGGTCGAAGCTTGACCTTAAACCTTTGCCATCTGAGCTTAATGTGTATATTTAAGTCAAGAAGAAACATTCCTGGTTGTTATTGCCTCTCACCTAAGAAAAGACCAAGAGCTCAAGTTGATTGAGCTACTCAAAGAACATAGAGGAGCCATAGGTTTGACAATAGCGAACCTCAAAGGGATAAAATCTTTGATTTGTTCTCACCATATACACCTTGAAGAAAATGCAAAAATGACTAGACAACCTTAAATGAGGTTAAATCTAAATATGATTGAGGTTGTCAAGGCCGAGGTGTTAAAGCTACTAGATGTGGTTATCATCTACCCCATCTCGGATAGCCAATGGGTGAGTCCTACCCAAGTTGTCCCTAAGAAGTCCGGTATTACAATTGTAGAAAATGCCAATAACGAGCTTATATTGACTAGAGTGACCACCGGTTGGCATATGTACATAGATTATCGGAAGCTAAACACGGTCACTAGGAAGGACCACTTCCCTCTCTCATTCATGGATCAAATTTTGGAGAGGTTAGCTGGTCACTCTTATTATTGCTTCCTCGAGGGCTATTCTGTCTATAACCAAATTGAGATAGTTCCAGAAGACCAAGAGGAGTACCTTTATATGCCCATTTGGCACCTTCGCATATCGAAGGATGCCATTCGGACTATGTAATGCACCTGCCACATTCCAGTGATGCATGTTGAGTATTTTCTCAGACATGGTGGGTGAATTTCTCGAGATATTCATGGATGATTTTTCTATTTTTGGTTGTACTTTTAATACATGCCTTAATCACTTGAAGTTGGTCTTGACAAGGTGCGAGGAGAAGAACCTTATCTTAAACTGGGAGAAGTGCCATTTTATGGTGCAAAGAGGAATAGTCCTTGGACATATCATCTCATTGTTCGCTCGCCTCAAGTGTAAGGCTGCGATGTAGTAATAAAACTCGGTAAGACCGAGGTCGATCCACAGGGAAATAGTAAAAGCTACCAAATCACTCCAGCAACTCAGTTTTTTTTAAAGAAATCAGATTTAATTGAATGTTTACTTAAAACAGGAACTTAATGGAAAATCAGAGATAATAAGTACTAAGGCTTTCAAGGATCCACTTGTAGCAATCCTATGCCAATTCAGTCAATCCAAGTAGTAAACACAACTAGAATCGAAGTCCTATCTCTCATCTAGTTGGAAAATAAGGCATTCACACACATCCCATCACATTCAAGTTGAACTTCCAAGTTCTAGTTCCATTCAATCAATACAAAACTCAAAACTATAGCCTGCTGGAGTAACAGCCATGCCTCTGGACTATGGCCTGCTCAAGGATTACTATAATCCGAATTTAGATAAACAAACATGATAATCTCAGAGAATTAAAAGGAATTCATGTCCGGAGCACATAAACTCAGATAAAACATCTCAAACTACCATTATTTGGAACTAAACCATGCAAAAATCCAAACTTGAATGTAAATTACTTGAATTAAACTGAAATCAACATAGTATTAGCTACAAGCTTCACCTCTCAGCCTTAGCTGAGAGGTTTTAGCCGAGCATAGTCATGCTACAACTAAAAACTCTGAAATAAAGCATAAAAACAGAAAAACCCGAATAGGAGAGTTGCAGCCGCTCCACGATCGCCTTCACTTTCCAAACCCACATTCCTTAGCCTCTCTGATACCCTAGGAAGAACCCCTAGGTGTCCTTTTATAGCAAACAACCTCCCTTGCGTCGGATTCTGCGAAAGATTACGCATTACGCAGTGTTTTTCGGAGTCCTGATTTAGAAAGGACTGATCTTACGCAGCGCCGACCGGTCGTGACCGGTCGGACTAACTTTTCAAACCATCCAGGGAGTGCTGCCGACCGGTTGGACAGACCTACCCAACATCCAGCGTGCATACCCGACCGGTCATGATCGGTCGGGCTTGTTTTTGCCTTGATCCAGTGTGCATGGCCGACCGGTCATGACCGGTCGGCCTGTCGTCCCTTTGATCAGCCTTCATGGCCGACCGGTCATGACCGGTTGGCCTGTCTTCTAGTTGCTCCTTTGATGTGGCTGACCGGTCGGACGACCGGTCAGCCTTGCTTTTCTTCCAGTTTTTCTTCTTTTCTTCATTCTCTTTTCTCCCTCTTTCTTCTTCTTTCTCTAGTCCATCTTAGGACTTCATGCAATAGCTCCAAATAACTCTTGTTAAGCTCCAATCGGATGAAGTCCGCTCTCATCCCTACAATCACAAAAACCTGTGTTAGGTGGGCCTTTAAACCATAAAAATCATGCAAACCATGTAGTGTAATGGGCAATGCAATGTATAAATTTGAGGTTCAACACACCCCCCAACCAGCTTTTTGCTAGTCCCGAGCAAAACATGCGTAAAACAATGTCAAACCTCCAAACCCAACTCTCTTCCAGAATCCATGTTTCTATCCATTCCAAGATGCAGAAGTATAAAATTTGGAAACATTAGGTGATAGAAGCTGAACCTTGGACTCTCAAAACATAAGAAGTGTTTACTTGAAGTTCCTGCTAATTGATTGATAAATAGAAGAACTCGAACAAATTCGACCTAGTGTGTATAGTGAAAATTCATCTCATGAGTTCCTGGGATCATCTTCTTCATAGATTAGGTAAACCAATGATTTTAAAGTGCACAGAGCAACAACAAGCCTATGACAGGAATTTGCCTTACCGTCCTTCTGACGGCTTTCACACTACGTCCCATTTCCGGCTTTGGTTACGGTTCGACCATCCCCCGGTTGGTAATAGGTAGCCCTTTTCGGAATTTTCCACCATTTTTCTTTCCTTCCCGATTTCATCCTTTCTTTCCTTTTTCTTTTAAAATTTGATAGGATTTTTAGAAATCCATATCTTCTGTTATTTTCCCATGGACAAGGATGGACAAAATACCCCGGCTTGGCTGTTCAACACCTTTAAATCAAAGTCTAGCTACAAATCACATAAACCTTTCAACTCATGAAAATCGTGTAATGTGAACTAGGTGTGAAAAGTGTTCAAATTTTTCTATCAATCACAACAATAGGGGAACTATCATATAGCACCATTATGTTGGAAGGAATTCAAGACTACAACATCACACACTTCGTTTCTCCTCCTTTTCTACTTATAGCCTTTCGAATGCATGGAAATAAGGTTTTCTAAAAGAGTTTTGAAATTTGAGAAAATTTGAAAAAATTTGCCGCATGTGAAGCTCGAAATGTTACAATATGCTAGATGAGGGATCTCATCTCACCCCCCAACCAAATCTTGCATTGTCCTCAATGTAAAAAGATATGCAACTAGCACAAACATGAGAGCAATGGTAAACAATGAGAGAGTGAGAACAATAGTACCTGAGAGAGTGATCATGGAATTCTCCAACCCAACAACTAAAACCTATTAAAACAGCAAAACAAAGCTAAACCTACCTATGCTATACCTCCATCAGACTAGGAGATCAATCATCCTGATAGACAGGATCATTCAGGGAGATGGACATGTCCTCTGAATCAAATTTTTCAACAAATGGTTTAAGGCGTTGTCCATTAACTTTGAAACAGTCACCATTCGCTGCATTCTCAATTTCAACAGCCCCATGAGGGAAAACTTCTTTGACAATATATGGGCCGGTCCATCGAGATCGTAATTTTCCCAGAAAAAGATGAAGTCGGGCATTATACAAGAGCACTTTCTGTCCTTCATGGAAATATTTTCTTAAGATGTGCTTGTCATGAAAAGCCTTCATCTTGCTCTTGTAAATTCTCGAATTCTCATATGCATCATTCCGGATCTCATCAAGCTCATTTAATTGAAGTTTGCGAAGCGAGCTAGCCTTGTCAATGTCAACATTTAGAGCCCGAATTGCCCAATAGGCTTTGTGTTCTATCTCCACAGGCAAGTGGCAAGCTTTCCCATAGACAAGTCTATAAGGGGACATTCCAATGGGTGTTTGTAGGCAGTACGGTGAGCCCAAAGTGCATCATCTAATCTTAGGGACCAATCCTTGCGATCCGGTCTCACCGTCTTTTCCAAAATCTGCTTGATTTCCCTATTGGAGATTTCAGCTTGCCCACTTGTTTGTGGGTGGTATGGGGTACTCACTTTGTGCCTAATACCATATTTCTTCATCAAAGTTTCAAAAGGTCTATTGCAAAAGTGAGAACCACCATCACTAATAATGGCTCGAGGCGTCCCAAATCTAGAAAGTATATTTTCTTTGAGGAACTTGAGAACCGTACGATGATCATTGGTTCTACATGGGATAGCCTCTATCCATTTAGACACATAGTCTACGGCAAGCAGAATATAGACATGCCCAAAAGATGAGGGGAATGGTCCCATGAAATCGATGCCCCAACAGTCAAAGACTTCAAGATGTTGAATTGGGGTGAGAGGCATCATATTTCGACGGGATAATCCTCCTAGCTTCTGGCAGCGCTCGCACGCTTTGCAAAACTCGTGGGTGTCCTTAAATAACGTGGGCCAATAAAAACCACATTGCAGAATTTTTGCAGTTGTTTTCTTGGCTGAAAAATGACCCCCACATGCTTGATCATGATAAAAGGAGATGACTGAATTGTGTTCATCATCGGGGACGCATCTCCTTATAATTTGGTCTGGGCAATATTTAAACAATAGAGGTTCATCCCAAAAAAATTTGCGCACTTCCCTTAAAAATTTACGTTTGTCTTGCGCAGTCCAATGAGTCGGCATCGCACCTGTGGAAAGATAATTGGCTATATCAGCGTACCATGGTGTATGCATAGCAACAAAGAATTGCTCATCAAGGAATGAGTCCTCAATAGGTGACTCGTCAATGGAATTTGGTAGGACTAGGCGGGATAGATGATCTGCCACCACATTTTCTACCCCCTTCTTATCTTTGATCTCCAAGTCGAATTCTTGAAGGAGTAGGATCCATCTAAGCAAGCGGGGCTTAGCATCCTTCTTAGAAAGAAGGTATTTCAGCGCCGCATGATCCGTATACACAATAACTTTGGATCCTATTAAGTATGGTCTGAATTTGTCCAAGGCAAAAATGACAGCTAGGAGCTCTTTCTCCGTAGTCGAATAATTAACTTGGGCAGGATTCAAGGTCCTACTTGCGTAGTAAATGACATGAGGCTTTTTATCTTTCTTTTGGCCTAACACCGCCCCAATAGCAAAGTCGCTCACATCGCACATCAACTCAAAAGGCATGGACCAATCTGGTGGTTGCATGATAGGAGCGGTTGTCAACATGTCTTTTAGCTTTGAAAAAGCTAATTTACATTCGGCACTCCACTCAAATTGGTTCTCCTTTTGTAGAAGGTTACATAAAGGCCTTGAGATGTGACTAAAGTCCTTTATAAACCTTCGATAGAAACCGGCGTGTCCAAGGAAGGACCGCACATCGCGTATGCTTTTGGGTGGTGGTAGATTGGAAATTATATCAACTTTTGCCCAGTCTACCTCTATTCCATTGGACGAGATGATATGTCCAAGGACTATTCCTCTTTGTACCATGAAATGGCACTTTTCCCAGTTTAGTACAAGTTGCTTCTCCTCACACCTCATCAAGACCAGCTTCAAGTGCTTGAGACACTCATCAAATGTACAACAAAAAACCGAAAAGTCATCCATGAATACCTCAAGAAACTCATCCACCATATCCGAGAAAATACTCAACATGCATCGTTTGAATGTGGCGGGTGCATTGCATAACCCGAATGGCATCCTTCGGTAAGCGAAGGTACCAAACGGGCATGTAAATGTGGTTTTCTCTTGGTCTTCCGGAGCTATCTCAATTTGGTTGTATCCGGAATAGCCATCTAAGAAGCAATAATAGGAATGACTTGCCAATCTCTCCAAAATTTGATCCATAAATGGGAGAGGGAAGTGGTCTTTCCTAGTAACTGTGTTGAGCTTCCTATAATCAATGCACATACGCCAACCGGTAGTCATCCTCGTTGGTATAAGTTCGTTGTTGGCGTTCTCAATGATGGTAATACCGGATTTCTTGGGGACAACTTGGGTAGGACTCACCCATTGGCTATCTGAGATGGGGTAGATAATACCCACATCCAATAGCTTTAACACCTCGGCTTTGACAACCTCCATCATGTTTGGATTTAGCCGTCTTTGAGGTTGTCTAGTCGTTTTTGCATTTTCTTCAAGGTGTATTCGGTGCGTGCAAACCGAAGGATCTATCCCTTTGAGATCCGCTATTGTCCAACCTATGGCTTCCCTATGTTCTTTGAGTAACTCAATCAACTTGAGCTCTTGGTCCTTCTCAAGGTGGGAGGCAATGACAACTGGGAAAGTTTCTTCTTGACCCAAATATACGTATTTAAGCTCGGATGGCAATGGTTTGAGGTCAAGCTTCGGTGGTTTGATGCTAGACGGTAGAGGCCTTGATGTGGTTGGTGGCAATTTTTCAAAATGGGGCCTCCACCGGCTAGTATCAACTACCGGTCTTTCTATATTTAATGCATGCACAATCTCACTAATGATGGGGTCTTTAGAATCCATGAAATGTGCTAAGCATGTCTCCAAGCTTTCTAGTGGTTCAAGTTGGAGGAGTTCTTCTTCTTCAAAAGTTTCGAGCATGTTCACATCGAAGAACTCATCATCATCGACATCTCTATGTCTTTTGCCCAAGTGAAACACATTCACCTCTAGTGTCATGTTTCCAAAAGATAGTTGCATCACCCCATTCCGGCAATTGATGATTGCGTTTGATGTGGTAAGGAATGGGCGGCCTAGGATTACCGGTATTTGGGTGCTAGCATCCAAAACCGGTTGTGTGTCCAAGACTATAAAATCTACTAGGGTAGTAGAATTTGTCAACTTGGACTAGAACATCCTCAACTATCCCCCTCGGTACACGAATAGATCTATCAGCGAGTTGCAACGTGGTTTTCGTGGGTTTTAATTCACCAAGACCCAATTGCTCATATACCGAGTATGGGATCAAGTTCACACTTGCCCCCAAGTCTAACAAGGCACGTTCAATCCGGTAGTCTCCAATGATACATGAGACGGTGGGACTACCGGGATCTTTGAATTTTGGGGGGGTCTTTTGAGTGAGGATGGCACTAACTTGCTCAGTTAAGAAGGCCTTTTACTGCACATTATATTTACGTTTTGTTGTGCATAGGTCTTTTAGAAACTTAGCATAAGAGGGGATTTGTTTGACGGCGTCAAGCAAAGGGATATTGATCTTGACTTGTCTGAAAATCTCTAGAATATCTTGAGAGTTTGGGAGAGATTTTGGGGCAACCAATCTCGAAGGGAATGGTGCTATGGGCTTGTAAATGCGTTCCGGTTGTTGTGGAGCTAAGTTAGATCCATTTTCATCCTCAGAATTTACCGGATCATTAGGCTCATCGGCCTTCACCGGAATAGTCTTGTCAATTTGTTTACCACTTCTAAGGGTGGTAATGGATTTAGCTTGCTCCATGTTTTGGTTGGGAGGATTAGGGATGCTCACTTCATGTACTTGCTTTGGATTGGGCTGAGGTTGGGCCGGAAAGGTCCCTTCCTTAGCATTCAAGCGTCCCTTAATCTCATCAACCGAGACTTTTAGCTCTTGGAACATTTGCTGATTCGATTCATTTATTTGCGCTTGCCCTTGCATAAACATTTTCAAGGTATCCTCCAATGAGAATTGAGGTGGGGCCATATTCTGCATAGGTGGCCCTCTTTGAGAGTTGGTAGGATTGCCCGTAGGAGCATTCTTCCAACTGAAATTTGGGTGGTTCTTCCAAGTCTCATTGTACGTATTACCTACCGGTCCATTGAAGGGCCGTTGATAACCATATGTGGCATTGGCTGTCTCTTGTAGCACTTCCTTAAATGCAGGAATTGTGGGACAATCTTGCGTAGCGTGTAAGTCAGTGAGGCAAATCCCACATGTGGTTTCAACAGCTTCCTTGGACTTGGGAACTCCACTTTTGCTAAGTTCCATGGCCTCAACCTTCCTTGTGAGGTTGGCTATCCTTGCATTCACATCATCTTCCTCTTTAAGGACATATATCCCTCCTTTCTCTTGAGTGGGCTTGGGATTCTTGGGTTTATCCGAGGTATCCCAAGATTGGGCGTTTTCAGCCAACATGTCCAAGTAACTCCAAGCATCATCTGGATTTTTACTCATAAACTCGCCATTGCACATCATTTCTACAAATTGGCGCATATTGGAACTTAATCCATCATTGAAAAAATTTATAACTCGCCAACTCTCATAGCAATGATATGGGCAAGCAAGCAGGAGTTCCTTAAATCTTTCCCAACATTGAAAGAATGATTCACCCTCTTTAGCTGAGAAATTCATTATGGCCCTTCGAAGAGTGTTTGTTTTATGAGCCGGGAAGAACTTTTTCAGGAATTCCCGGTTCATCTCAACCCATGACCCAATCGAATGTGGTCTAAGAGAGTGAAGCCAATCTTTGGCTCTTTCTTTCAAAGTGAAGGGAAAAAGTTTAAGTCTGATTGTATCCTCAGAAACATTGGGATAATGCAAAGTGGCCAACACTTCTTCAAATTCTTGCAAGTGTAAGTATGGGCGGTCAGAGTCTAGCCCATGAAATTTAGGTAAAAGTTGAATTACACCCGATTTTATGTCAAGGGTCCCACCGTTTGCTGGTAGAACTATGCAAGAAGGTGTAATTGCACGGGTAGGTTGTAGGTAATCCCGAAGTGATCTCATTGGAGGAACATTGTGTACCTCATTCTCTCCTACTCCTTCTTGATTTGCGTTTGTAGTTGGAGTAGGGAGGAGGATTCCTTAAAGGTGTTTGATCCATACTCCCTAAACTTTCACAATGCTCTTGATAATTCCGGACTCGTCTATGGACTGACAATGGTCCAACTAAACCACCCTCAGATTGGAGACGATTTGAGTGATTACGTTCCCAACGGGACATAAACCACTCAACCAGAAACTGAAACTAATCCTATCCTAAAAATCTGAAATCTGAAAGTAATCTATAAAAAACTAAAAAGACTAAGTTAGAAAAATATCACCTGATGCGCTTGAACTAAAGTAGAATTCCTACAAAACAGAAAGAATTAGTTAGTTCTAAGAAAATCAGGAAGCCTATCTATTTCTACTTCTACAGCCACTGAAATATTTGAAAACTATTAACTAATTTCCCCGGCAACGGCGCCAAAAACTTATTCGCTCGCCTCAAGTGTAAGGCTGCGATGTAGTAATAAAACTCGGTAAGACCGAGGTCGATCCACAGGGAAATAGTAAAAGCTACCAAATCACTCCAGCAACTCAGTTTTTTTTAAAGAAATCAGATTTAATTGAATGTTTACTTAAAACAGGAACTTAATGGAAAATCAGAGATAATAAGTACTAAGGCTTTCAAGGATCCACTTGTAGCAATCCTATGCCAATTCAGTCAATCCAAGTAGTAAACACAACTAGAATCGAAGTCCTATCTCTCATCTAGTTGGAAAATAAGGCATTCACACACATCCCATCACATTCAAGTTGAACTTTCCAAGTTCTAGTTCCATTCAATCAATACAAAACTCAAAACTATAGCCTGCGGAGTAACAGCCATGCCTCTGGACTATGGCCTGCTCAAGGATTACTATAATCCGAATTTAGATAAACAAACATGATAATCTCAGAGAATTAAAAGGAATTCATGTCCGGAGCACATAAACTCAGATAAAACATCTCAAACTACCATTATTTGGAACTAAACCATGCAAAAATCCAAACTTGAATGTAAATTACTTGAATTAAACTGAAATCAACATAGTATTAGCTACAAGCTTCACCTCTCAGCCTTAGCTGAGAGGTTTTAGTCGAGCATAGTCATGCTACAACTAAAAACTCTGAAATAAAGCATAAAAACAGAAAAACCCGAATAGGAGAGTTGCAGCCGCTCCACGATCGCCTTCACTTTCCAAACCCACGTTCCTTAGCCTCTCTGATACCCTAGGAAGAACCCCTAGGTGTCCTTTTATAGCAAACAACCTCCCTTGCGTCGGATTCTGTGAAAGATTACGCATTGCGCAGTGTTTTTCGGAGTCCTGATTTAGAAAGGACTGATCTTACGCAGCGCCGACCGGTCGTGACCGGTCGGACTAACTTTTCAAACCATCCAGGGAGTGATGCCGACCGGTCATGACCGGTCGGACAGACCTACCCAACATCCAGCGTGCATACCCGACCGGTCATGATCGGTCGGGCTTGTTTTTGCCTTGATCCAGTGTGCATGGCCGACCGGTCATGACCGGTCGGCCTGTCGTCCCTTTGATCAGCCTTCATGGCCGACCGGTCATGACCGGTCGGCCTGTCTTCTAGTTGCTCCTTTGATGTGGCTGACCGGTCGGACGACCGGTCAGCCTTGCTTTTCTTCCAGTTTTTCTTCTTTTCTTCATTCTCTTTTCTCCCTCTTTCTTCTTCTTTCTCTAGTCCATCTTAGGACTTCATGCAATAGCTCCAAATAACTCTTGTTAAGCTCCAATTGGATGAAGTCCACTCTCATCCCTACAATCACAAAAACCTGTGTTAGGTGGGCCTTTAAACCATAAAAATCATGCAAACCATGTAGTGTAATGGGCAATGCAATGTATAAATTTGAGGTTCAACACTCATCCAATTCTAGAGGTAAACCGGGTTAAAATCGATATCATTTCTAACCTACAACCACCTAAGAGCATACGCGATGTGCGGTCCTTCCTTGGACACGTCGGTTTTTACAAAAGGTTCATAAAGGATCAGCCATATCTCTAGGCCCTTATGTAACCTTCTCCAAAAGGATAACCAATTTGAGTGGAGTGCCGAATGTCAATCAGCTTTTTCAAAGCTAAAGACATGTTGACAACCCCTCCTATCATACAACCACCGAATTGGTCCGTTCCTTTTGAGTTAATGTGCGATGCGAGCGATTATGCTATTGGGGTGGTGTTAGGACAAAGGAAGGACAAGAAGCCCCACGTTATTTACTATGCGAGTAGGACCTTGAATCCTGTACCAAGTCAATTACTCAACTATGGAGAAGGCAGCTTCTAGCCATTATTTTTACTTTGGACAAATTCAGGGCATACTTGATAGGATCCAAGGTCATAATTTACACGGATTATGCGGCACTGAAACACCTTCTTTCTAAGAAGGATGCTAATCCCCGCTTCCTAAGATGGTCCTACTCCACAGGAATTTGACTTAGAGATTAAAGATAATAAGGCAGTAGAGAATGTGGTGGCAGATGATCTATCTCGCCTAGTCCTACCCGATTCTGCTGACGAGTCACCTATTGAGGACTCATTCCGTGGTGAGCAACTCTATGTTGCTATGCATCCACCATGGTACGCTGATATTGCAAACTATCTTTCCACATGTGCGATGCCGACTCATTGGATTGCGCAGGATAAACGAAATTTCTAAGGGAATTGCGCAGGTTTTTCTGGGATGAACTATTATTGTTTAAATATTGCCGTAGATCAAATAATTAGGAGATGTATCCATGATGATGAACAAAATTCTGTCATCTCCTTTTGTCATAGTCAGGCATGTGGGGGTCATTTTTTCGCCAAGAAAACCACTACAAAAATTTTACAGTTTGGTTTTTATTGGCCCACTCTATTTAAGGACACCCACAAGTTTTGCAAAGCATGCGAGCGCTGTCAAAAGCTAGGAGGATTGTCCCATCGAAATTGATGCATCTTACCCCAATTCAGCATCTTGAAGTCTTTGGCTGTTGGGGCATCGATTTTATGGGACTATTCCCCTCATCCTTTGGACATGTGTATATATTGCTCGTCGTAGACAATGTGTCTAAATGGATAGAGGCGATTCCATGTATAACCAACGATCATCGTATGGTTCTAAAGTTCCTTAAAGAAAACATATTATCTAGATTTGGAATGCTTCGAGACATCATAAGTAATGACGGTTCTCACTTTTGCAATAGGCCTTTCGAAGCCTTACTGAAGAAATATGGCATTAGACATAAAGTGAATACCCCATACCACCCACAGACAAGTGGGCAAGCTGAAATTTCCAATCGAAAAATCAAACAGATTTTGGAGAAGACGGTGAAGCCGAATCACAAAGATTGGTCGCTGCGATTAGTCGATGCTCTTTGGGCCCACCGTACCGCTTATAAGACCCCCATTGGAATGTCTCCCTATAGACTTGTCTATGGGAAGGCTTGTCACTTACCCGTGGAACTTGAACACAAAGCCTATTGGGTGATTTGGGCATTAAATTTTGATATCAACAAGGCTAGCTCGCTTTGCAAACTCCAATTGAGTGAGCTTGACGAGATCCGAAACGATGCTTACGAGAACTCGAGGATTTACAAGAGTAGGATGAAGGCTTTCTATGACAAACACATCTTCAGAAAATCTTTCCATGAAGGTCAGAAAGTGCTCTTGTACAATTCCCGATTTCATTTTTTTTTGAAAAAATTAAAATCTTGATGGACCAACCCAGATATTGTTGAAGAAGTTTTTTCTCATGAGGCTGTTGAGATTGAGAATGCGGTGAATGGTAACTGTTTTAAAGTGAACAGACAATGCCTTAAACCATTCATTGAGAAATTTGATTCAGAGGACATGTCCATCGCTCTGAATGATCCTGTGTATCAGGATGATTGATCTCCTAGTCTAATGGAGATTCTCTTTCTAAAAGGATAGCTTAGGTTTGTTTATTGCTTTAAGTAGGATTAGGTTTAGTTTGCTTTTTCTATTTTTAGTTGCTTTAGTAGATTTTGATGCCAAAGGTAGACATCCTCGATCGATCTCTCAGGTACTATCATTCTCACTCTCTTTTATTTTACCATTCTTCTCATGTTCATGCTCAATTGCATATCTTTTTACATTGAGGACAATACAAGATTTGGTTAGGGGGTGAGATTCCTTGAATCTAGTAGTTTGTGGACGTTTCGAGCAAAAGTTGTTAGAAATTTTCAATTTTGAAACATCAGAACTCTTTTAGAAAACTTTGTCTTTATGCACTTGAGATGTCATGAGTATGAAAGGATGAAAGATGAACTGATATGATTGTGAAATCTTTAAAGTGACTTAAACATAATAGTTTTATATGTGAATCTCCATATTTATATGATCGATAGAACATTTGAACACTTTTGAGTCTAGATCACATTACACGATTCTCATGATTCAAAGGGATTAGTAGATTTTTGGATTGGTTAGACTGAGATTTAAGGTGTTTAGGAACAAAGCCGGGGGTACTTTGTCCATCCTCGTTCAAGTGAAAATAAGAGATAAGAACGAAAGATATGGATTTCTAAAAATCCTATCTAATACAATGAAGAAAAGAAAAGAAAAGAGAAAGGAAAAAGAAAGTATGGGTACTTATTGAATATTTGTGAAAAATTCAGAAAATGGCTACCTATTACCAACCAGGGGATGGTCTACCCGTAACCAAAGCTGGAAATGGAAAGTAATGTGAAAGCCGTTGAAGGAACGGTAAGGTAAATTCTTGTCAGTAGACAATTGGTTGATCTGTACACTTTAGAACTTTGTTTAACTGATTTATGAAGAAGGTAATCCTGGAAAGTCATGAGATGAATATGCACAATGCACACTAGACTATACATGTTCGAATTCATTTATTTATCAATGAATCAGTGGGGATTCCATGTGATCACTTATCATGTTTGGAAAGTTTAGGACTTCAATTTCTCATCATTTGGTTTTTCTGAATTTTACACTTACATGTCTTTAAGTTTATAGAAGCATAGCTTCCAAGAGAGAGTTGAGTTTTCAAAAAGGTGGATTGTTTCACGCTTGTTTTGCTCGGGACTAACAAAATGCTGGTTGGGGGGTGTGTTGAGCCTCTACTTTATACATATTCTAACCCTTATCATCACACATTATGCATGGTTTACGTGTTTAAAGTCTAAACTAATACATGTTTTTGTGTTTACAGGAATGAGAGAAGGATTTCAACAAGATGATGCGTAAAGATGCTTCTTAATACACATTGAAGACAAAGGAAAGAAGCAAGGAGAAGAGGAAAAGAAAAGAAGAAGATTCACCCTGGCCAATTGATTGGTTGGCCTGACCGATTGATCGCCAGGGTGGTCGATTGATCCACTGGCCTGGCCGATTGATCGGCTACTCAGTATATGCTGTTATACTGAAAGATGAACCAGCGATTGATCGATTTCTTAAACCGATTGATCGCTCATGAGGAGGAAATTCCAGACAGGTTGTTGGACAAAAAGGGCCCCACCGATTGATCGCTCATCCTAGGCGATCAATCGCCCAAGCCATTAGAATTTCATTTTTTCTGTTAAAGTCTCTGGACAATTTTTGGACTGGGCCATCAATCGCTAGGCCACCAACGATTAATCGCTCACCACAAGCGATCAATCGATCAGCTCAATCAATAAATCACCCATGCTCCTAGTCCAGAAACTTCTAAATCCAGTCCGATTTTCTCTGCTCAATTGCGTAAGTTTATACAAATTTTGGAATATTCTGCGATGCTGAGGCTGGAAGGCTATAAAAGGACTCCTCTAATTTGATCTAAAGGCATCCTAGAAGAGATTGGAAGTCATAGAAGGCGAAGGAAAGCTCCGTGAAGCGTCTACAACTTTGATTTTTCTAGTTTACATGTTTTTCTTTAGTTTTTCTTTCAATTCTAGTTGTAGTATGACAATGCTTGGCTAGAACCTCTCAGCTAGGGCTGGGAGGTGAAGCTTGTAGTTAATTTCATGTTTAATTCAGTTTGATTCAAGTACCTTTACTTCAAGTTGGATTTTTGAATGTTCTAGTTTAAATAAAAGTTTGTATTTTTAGAAGTTTTATGAGAGTTCATGTACTCTGGACATGGATTCCTTGCAATTCTCTAAGATTATCATGAATAGCTTGATTAGATTCGAATTGTGGTAATCCTTGAGCATGTCATAGTCCATAGGCATGGCTGTTACTCCGAAGGCTACATATTTGAATGCTATGTGTGTGAATAGGACTAGAGCTTGAATTCCTAACTTAAGTGGGATTGAATGTGCTTCAATGCTTTATTTTCCAACTAGATGAGAGATAGAACTTCGAATCTAGTTGTGTTTTATGCTTGGATTGAATGGATTAACATGAGATTTGTAAGACCTGTACCCTGATTTGCCCTCCGTACGTCTAGTTTCCGGTACCGGTGCGTCTCGGATGGACCAGATTAGCGAGCCTTGATCGCAACCCTATTTTAGTACCGCATCGACCCAAGACCTATACCCCAGCGACCACGTAGGCACTCCAATTCCAACGCCGCGTGGCACGCCCCATTGCGATACCCGGTGTAAAAGTTGTGTCATTTGCGTAATCCGAGGCGGGCCGCGCAATGCGCGTGTAGCATGGGCCCCACTTGCACAAATCGCAAGATAATGTCAAATCAATCACAATCACCCTCACCCATACCCCTCTCATCACCCTACTCTACCCACAACATACCCACCCCATCACTCTCTCACCTTAAAAGTCAACAGTACCCATACCTCCCATACCCCCCTCCCATGCTAGCCACCACCACCACCACCATCATCATCACCCCCATGCTCCCTCCTCTCTACCCATACAAGTGCATACGTAGGGGGAGAGGAGGGCTTCTCATTTTCCAAATTGCAAGAAGAGAGAAAGGAGAGAGAAAGAGAAAGAGATTTGAGAGATTTGAGTGAGATTAGAAGAGAGAAGAGAGAGATTAGAGGGAGTTGTGTGATAAGTAGAGGAGATTGAGGGTGGAGATCAAGCTTGGAGGACCCCGATCACCGTTCGATCGTCAATCCAACCGTCCAACCATAATTGCGAGTGCAAGGGGGACATAAACCCCATTTTCTTAATTTCCTTTCATTTTATGTCCTTGGGCCCACCTTGTGATGGGCAACGAGATGGATGGACTGGATCATCCATGAATGGGCCCCACCTACTTATAATAATATAATATTAATATTAATAATAATATATATAAAAAAAAGGAGAAGAGGGACACTAGACAGCGTCCTGAGAACGCTGCTGTCCAGCAGCGCCTTGGCTGAAAGCCCATTTGGGCATTTACCTTGGGGTCCCCACTCGTGGGACCCACCTTGATGCATGTATTTGATCCACGCCGTCCATTTGTTTCTCCAGCCCATTTTAGGGCTGGACACCAAAAATGAAGTAGATCCAGATCTCAGGTGGACCTCACCATAGAAAACAGTGGAGATAATGATGTTCACTATTGAAACTTCCGTGGCCTACCGTGATGTTTGTGAACCTTTTTACCTATCCAATATTGGGCCCTGTGGGTTTCTCACGGGCTGGGGAACATGATGAATGGGGTGGATCGTCCCCAAGTGGGCCCCACTTGAAATAAACAAAGAAAAGAAAAGAAAAGAAGAAGAAGAAGAAGAAGAAGAAAGTTTGACGCTGGACGTCCACAGCGTCAGAGAGCGTCACTTGGACGCCGTTAATGGGTCCCCACTCGTGGGACCCACCTTGATGTTTTTGTTCCATCCACGCCGTCCATCTATTTCTCCCATCCATTTAAGGCCAGGGCCCAAGAATGAACCAGATCCAAATTTTAAACGGACCGCACCACATGAAATAGTGGGGGAGAATGGTGCCTACTGCTGAGCCTTCTTCGGCCCACCCTGATGTTTGAGCCCATGTGACGTACCCAATATTGGGCTCATTGGGTCCCCCATGAGCTGGGGAACCTGATAGATGGAGTAGATCACCCTTATGTGGGCCCCACTCGATCAAAACCATGAAAAAAAAAAGAAAAAAAAGGAAAAAAAAGGAAGTAAACGGATGCCGGTTAGCTACTGACGATTGAGTAGTTGTAACGCTACTGGAGTGACGCCACCAACTTCAATGGGCCCCACCGTGCTGTGTGTGCTATATCTACACCGTCCATCCATTTGGGGAGATCATTTTAGGGCATGATCTCAAGAATGAGACAGATCCAAGTCTCAAGAGGGCCTCACCATAGAAAACAGTGGGGACAGTGACCCTGCCGTTGGAACCTTCCTACGGCCCACCATGATGTTTATTTGAGAGCTAACCTATTCATAATTCCACACACGCGTGTAGGAAGGGAAAACAAAAATATCAGCTTGATCAAAAAACTTCTGTTGGCCCCACTTGTTGAAAAAAAAAATAATAATAAAAAAAAGAAAAAAGAAAAGGGAGAAGAGCGCTGGCAGCAACCAGTGCCATAAGCTGGTTGGGCTGACCAGCGGGTGGCCCACTCGTGGGACCCACTTAGAATGTTTGTGCCTTATCTATTACGTCCATATGTTTTTCCAGCCCATTTTAGTGGCTGAGCCTAAAATTTAAGCTTATCCAAACGACAAGTGGACCATGCCACGGGAAATAGTGGGAATAATGATCTCCACCGTTAAAACCTTCCCAGCCCTACAATGATGTTTATTTGTCATCCAACCTATTCATAAGTGGTTGAGTCCAAAATTTAAGCATATGCAAATGTCAAGTGGACCATGCCACGGAAAACAGTGGAAATGATGATTTCCAACCTTGAAACCTTTCCAGGCTCGACAGTGATGTTTATTTGTCATCCAACCTGTTCATATGATCACATGGATATGGATGAAGGAGAAAACACAAATATCTGCTTGATTCCAAAATTCTTGAGACCCAGCTGGGTACCACGCTGCCCAGCAGGTGGCCCACCCTATGGGTCCCAACGTGATGTATTTATTAGTTCCACCATGATGTATCTGTTCTATTCATGCTGCCCATCTATTTTTCCATGCCATTTTAGGATATGGCCCCAACAATGAGGCAAATCCAGATGTTAGGTGGGCCACACCTGCAGGGAATAGTGGTCATTGATGCCCACCATTGAAAACTTCCTTGGGGCCACTCGATTTTCCATCCTACCAAAGGTTTGGGCCCATATTTGGGTTCCACCTTAATGGAGGTATTGTGTACCATGCCACCGTCTTGATCGACGCGTGGGGGCCCGATTTGAATGGGCTTCACTTAGGAAATTGTGGTGATTGAATACCTACCACTGAAACTTCCTAAGACCGATGATATATATTTGCTATCTGACCAGTGGGCGGGGCCCACCTTGGTCCTTCCTTTGACATATATGTTTTATCCATGCCGTACACTTATCTTGTCGGCCTACTTTGAATGTGCAAGCCCAAGTATGGGGCTGATGTGGTCTCAAGTGGGCTATGCCACGAAGACCTTTACATTTCTAATAGGGGCCACAGTTCAGGTCCCACTCTGTATATATATTGGGCCAATTAAGGCCAAAGTCACATGATACGTTTGGTAACATGCTAGTATACTTAGCTTGATATGTCACACTGATAACATGCTTAGTATAATGAATACCATGCTCATTTATATGCCCATACGCATCATTTGTATGCCTGTTATGGATAATGATTAACTATAGCATATACTAGTTGGCTTGTTATACTTAGGGGACCCGTGCGAGACAGGGTCGCCCCACATGATTGCACAGTATGCATAAGTCTGGTGCATGACTTGGATCGTATGACTCATGCATTTCGCATTATGTATGTCACGATCGCCTTCACACCCTAACAGCATCAGGGTGGTGGCCACCATAGTCACATCGTGGTTGGTAGTGATGGACACCGAAAACATGTTCTAGCACGTGGGCGCTGTGGATGTCCATGGGTGAAAGTCCCTAAACCCTGTGGTACCAGTAGGATGCTCCAACGTCGAGACTGAGTCGATAACATGAGCGCCAGTGTGCCAAATACCAGTAGGCCGCGTCTCCCACTATGTCGAGGTTTGTTGGAAAGGGGTGTGACCTTATCCGCCCGGGTGCAGTGGGCTATAAGCTAGGTCGAGTCTGACCAGCTCATGGAATGGGTCCGCTATCGGCGAGCCGGGTAGGCATTGGCATACCACTGACGAGGCGGATACTGAGGTCTTTTCTACTCGCTTGGTTATGCGCGTGATGTGCGGCGGCCAATATTAGAGTATACTAGACCCCGGTGATGTCCCAGATGAGAACTATTTGATATGTGGATTAGTTGAGGATTGACGTGTTTGCATTGCATCTCCAGCATGTAACACTCGCCCATGTAGGCCTTTGCATCGCATAGCCTTGGGATGGCTGATAGCATTCATGAACTTGGTAACTTAGCCCTCTACTACTTTCGCTTACTCTAATATCTGTATACTTATTGTTGAGCTCTTAATTGTGTATATTTTAACCCCAATTCATCACTCATTATGCATGGTTTTCATAATTTAAAGACTAATCAAATACATGTTTTGTGGTTGTAGGAATGAGAGTTACTTTGCCCAATTGATGACCAAAAGAGCTGATTTAGAACCTTGGATGAAGACCCAAGGAGGGCTGAAGGAAGAAAGAAGCAAAGAAAGAAGAAAATAGAAGAAAGAAAGGAAGAAAACAAGAAGAAAACCGGTCGGCCAAGGAAGCCCGACTGGTCTTGACCGGTCGGCCATGCTTGCTGGAGTAATGCCAAAGAGGGCCTGACCGGTCGTGACCGGTCGGCCAGCCCTGTCCGACCGGTCGTGACCGGTCGGCCATGCAAGTTTCAGATTCCAGATTCTAAAACAGCAATGTATTCCCGCACCTGGTTTTTTGGACCAGTTTTCTGGGCCGATCTTGATGATATTTGAAAATCCAACACATCCATGTCGAAGAGGAACTCGACGTCGAACTAACCCAAGTGGTTTCGTGTCGATCGGAGTTACGGATTGATCGTGGTGACCAAAACAATACGAACTATCCAGAAAGTTTCAGATTTCGCTGTTCCACTCTGGGCCGGTCCAGGTGGCCCATCATTGAGGATATAAAAAATCTACTTTGACCATCTTTTAGACCACATCCATATATGAATAACCACAAAAGTTTCAGATCAAAAGGGTGTGTGGTTTGATCGTACCGGTTGAAGAAAGATGGACCATCCAGAAAGCTCCAACTGCACAGAGTTTATAAAAGCCCTAATTGTTCTAATTTTCGGACCACATTCTGAGATTTTTTTGGACAATCTAATCCGTCTATCATGTAGAAGAGGAGGTTTTCTACTCATGTTCAAAATTTGAGTTCAATCCGACCTCTGTACACTCCGGAGCGTTGAAAGCAAGATGACTGGTTCTGAAGGTACCCGAAGTGCGCGATTTTGAGAGGCGGTCGGTGATGTGATTGGTGGGCCCATTCAGAGGACAATCTTGGAAATCTAAATCATCTATGAGGAAGATCACATTACAAGGAAGCTACAAATCAAATTTGAAGGCAGTCCGACCATTGGTTAAGCCGTACCAAGCGAAACAAATTCTGCTATGTTGCTGTACTATTGCTGCACTATAAAAGGTGGTGCTCTCTTCTATTCCAGGGCAACCAAGGACGTGGGGAGCAAGGAGTTCAAGTCATAGGAGGCTTCCTAGCCTCCTCCAGCTAGTTTTTCTTCCTTTTCTTAGTTCTAGTTCTAGTTTTTAATATGCTTTTTATTAGCTAATCTCTTAGCTAGAGCTAAGAGGTGAACCTTATAGTTTTCTTAGATTGTTTAATTCGTTTTATTGGTTTTTAGTTTGGAATTCATGATTATGAACTAAGGTTTGAAGTTTATACAAGTTTTTAAGTAATTTTTCTTAGTCTTGTGATGACTCATGGATGTTTGGATGAATTACTTATCTTCTTAATTCGTTTGCAACAGTCTAGACCTGTATGATCCGAGGAATCGGAGTGCGCTCTAGTACTAAGCTCTTCATGAAGGGACTTCCTACCAAAGTTCTGTTTTTCTGTTTTTCTGAATATGTATGGATTGTGCATGTGATTTGAATCTAGTTCAAATCATGATCTAGCCTTGTCTTGTGAGAGGACTTGAGGATGGTTATGATTGTGAACTGGACCTTTTGGAAAGGGGAATGACCTATGCAATTGAGCATGCTCAGCTCAGCCTACATTGAGTGAATCCTATGCATAGAACTTACATATGACAGACTGTTTGGTTTAACAGCTCTATCATCCGACTAGATAGACAGGAATGTCGATTCTAGTTGAGAAAGTAAGAAACCATAGCGAATTATGCATCTAAGAAGAGCTATAAGTGGATCCTTGATGCTCTAGTTATCTTTTCATTATTAGATTTTCTATTTTATGTTAAAAATCAATTTCACAAACCTCTTTGATTCTAGTTATTAGGATAGTTGGAATTGTTTACTTCCTTCCCTGTGGATCGACATCGGTCTTACCGAGATTATTACTACATCGCAACCCTACACTTGGGGAAGCGAACAAGTTTTTGGCGCCGTTGCCGAGGAAGAGGTTAAACGGTTCTAATTGTTCTAGTATCTATAGAGTAGTCTTAGTTAGGTAGGATTTTTAGTTTTTATAGAAGAAGATTTTCTGATTTTTTTTTCTAGATTACTAACAATTTTTTTGTTGGATTTTGTAGGACATTGTTACTGACATATATCTCGCTCTATTGGGTAACATCTCTGCATCTCCCTTCTTTTTGTTCTTTTTTCTAGATTAGGGTAGTTCCAACTCTTTAAAATCTCATTATGGCTGATTGGAAGTGTGGTGCTTATGCATACCCTTTGGAAGATGAGATGACAGACCATGGAATCAAAACTCTTTATGATTGGAACCAATTTAAGCATAAGTATTATTCTGAGAGTAAATCAACCTCCACTACCCCCCAACGTAAGACGCTACGTGATTACTGGGTTGAGAATAACATGAGTATCCCACCAAGTTTAACAGGAGGTAGGAATAAGAAAAAGGACCGGGGGAGTAATGACCAACCGGTAAAGACATTGCGTGATCACTTGTATGGTTATGCTTATCAACCATCTTATCAGTCTTCGTCATATAACACGTATGGTCTTCATCGAGAGAGTCCTCACACCTCTAGTCCAATGGAAGATGAGCCAACCATGGATGCCAACAATTATCCTCAAGAGTTTCTTTCTCATGATCCTCAACCGACACGAACTCTTGAGGATACACTGCGAGAGTTTATTGAAATAACTGAGCAATGCATACAAAATCTCTCGCCATCTCAAAATATTGAACCCAACATTGGGAACACCGAATCAATCCCCAACAATGAAGAGGATGAGGCTATCCAAACCCAACCTTCTCTAGATTTAATGACTAAACTTCTAGAGGGTATTGATCTCAGTGATCCCACCATTACCATCGATTATGGTAAATCAACTATCTCTTTTAGCTATTCCGATTTGAATGATGAAGAGATTTCAAGGACGGTTGACGAACCCGAGGAATCTACAAAATCTGAAAGTGATAGTTTGATTGCCTACAATGAGGGTTTGAAGGATGATTGTGAGTCCATGATTTCTTCTTCCAAAGGGCTGAATGTTTTTGAGTCATCGGAAGATATTCTTGCTAGAGAGATGGCCGAAGTCGATATTTTTGAGTCCTTTCACCAACAACACATGCCGGATTCTATTGTGGAAGAACTCCCTTGGGTTGAAAATTCTGCTTCTTTGGATGATGGGGTGGCACAATCTGAAATTTCAAAAGATCAACCAATGCTAGATGATGTGCTTACCACTAAATCTGAAAATTTTTCTTTGGAAGACCTCCCCTCTATAGAGGAGGAATTCCTTACCCTTGAAACAGAATTTCCTCAATCACTTAGGGAGAACGAGGACCCTTCATTCGACTCTCTCGATTTCCTAAAGGAATGCATGACCCACCCCTATGATCTGGATGATGAGATGATTAAGGAGTTGGATAGTTTGTTAGACATGGTGTCGGTGCCTGAAGAACACCATTTCACTGATTTACACTCTTTACCATGGTTTGTGGAAGCACCATGCAAATCTGAATTTGTGGAGGAGACAATCCAAACTGAAAAATACTTAATGAATGTCTCTCCACCATCATGGGTTCTTCAACCCATTGAAAATTCTGATTGGGAGGACCCGTTTTTAATCAATTACAACCCAATTCAGAACTTGAGGAGATATCTTTTTGCTGCTCTTATCTCCTCCTTACATGCGTGTGGTGCATACTATGATTGGACTTTCATGAAGAAACGCACACATGTATACATTCGAGCAGGACTTTGGATGGTCCTCATGAGAAACCTATTGAAATTCATGAAGATCCTGCTCAAATTTGATCATGTAATCGATCAGACTAATCAAAGGTAGGTAGGTAGGTTAGGATTTCTTTCTGCATTTAGGATTGAATAAGTCTCATTGAGACAATGGAAGATGCTAGAATTGATCAACTTGCTACCTCAGGTACTCTCGTTCTCACTCTCCTTTGTTTTGTGTCATTGCTCTCATGTCATGCATATTGCATATCTTATTACATTGAGGACAATGTAAGATTTTGGTTGGGGGGTGAGATTCCTTAGATGAATCTACTAGCTTTTGTGACATTTCGAGCAATTATGTAGAAAATTTTCGATTTTTCCAAAATTCAAAACTCTTTTGGAAAATGTTGTTTCTATGCATTCAAGATGATACGAGTATAAGAAGAGGAGATACGAAGTGAGTGATGTTGCAAGCTTTGAATTTCTTTTAATATAATGGTTTTATATGTGAATTCCCCTATTTATGTGAGTGATAGAAAATTTGAACACTTTTACACCTAGTTCACATTACACGATTTTCATGGGTTGAAAGGATTATGTGATTTGTGGATTAACTATACTTTGATTTAAGGTGTTGAGAAACCAAGCCGGGGTACTTTGTCCATCCTTGTCCATGGGAAAATAACGAAAGATATGGATTTCTAAAAATCCTATCTAATTTAAAAAGAAAAAGGAAAAGGAAGGATGAAATTGGGAATGATGGAAAAATGGTGGAAAATTCCGATTAGGGCTACCTACTACCAACCGGGGGATGGTCTACCCGTAACCAAAGCCGGAAATGGGACGTAGTGTGAAAGTCGTCGGAAGGACGGTAAGACAAATTCCTGTCATAGGCTTGTTGTTGCTCTGTGCACCTTGAAATCCATAGTTTAGTTGATCTATGATGAAGATGAGCCCAGAAACTCATGAGATGAACTTTCACTATGCACACTAGGTTGAATTTGTTCAAGTTCTTCTATTCATCAATCAATCAGTGAGAATTTCATATAAATACTTATTATGTTCTAAGAGTTTAAGGTTTCAACTTCTATCACCTAATTTCTCTGATTTTTATGCTTGTGTGTCTTGGAATGTATAGAAGAATAGTTTCTAGAGGAGAGTTGGATTTGGAGAATGAAACTTGTTTCACGCATGTTTTGCTCGGGACTAGCAAAATGCTGGTTGGGGGGTGTGTTGAGCTCTTAATTGTGTATATTTTAACCCCAATTCATCACTCATTATGCATGGTTTTCATAATTTAAAGACTAATCAAATACATATTTTGTGGTTGTAGGAATGAGAGTTACTTTGCCCAATTGATGACCAAAAGAGCTGATTTAGAACCTTGGATGAAGACCCAAGGAGGGCTGAAGGAAGAAGGAAGCAAAGAAAGAAGCAAAGAAAGAAGAAAATAGAAGAAAGAAAGGAAGAAAACAAGAAGAAAACCGGTCGGCCAAGGAAGCCCGACCGGTCTTGACCGGTCGGCCATGCTTGCTGGAGTAATGCCAAAGAGGGCCTGACCGGTCGTGACCGGTCGGCCATGCAAGTTTCAGATTCCAGATTCTAAAACAGCAATGTATTCCCGCACCTGGTTTTTTGGACCAGTTTTCTGGGCCGATCTTGATGATATTTGGAAATCCAACACATCCATGTCGAAGAGGAACTCGGCGCCGAACTAACCCAAGTGGTTTCGTGTCGATCGGAGTTACGGATTGATCGTGGTGACCAAAACAATACGAACTATCCAGAAAGTTCCAGATTTCGCTGTTCCACTCTGGGCCAGTCCAGGTGGCCCATCATTGAGGATATAAAAAATCTACTTTGACCATCTTTTAGACCACATCCATATATGAATAACCACAAAAGTTTCAGATCAAAAGGGTGTGTGGTTTGATCGTACTGGTTGAAGAAAGATGGACCATCCAGAAAGCTCCAACTGCGCAGAGTTTATAAAAGCCCTAATTGTTCTAATTTTCGGACCACATTCTGAGATTATTTTGGACAATCTAATCCATCTATCATGTAGAGGAGGAAGTTTTCTACTCATGTTCAAAATTTGAGATCAATCCGACCTCTGTACACTCCGGAGCGTTGAAAGCAAGATGACTGGTTCTGAAGGTACCCGAAGTGCGCGATTTTGAGAGGCGGTCGGTGATGTGATTGGTGGGCCCATTCAGAGAACAATCTTGGAAATCTAAATCATCTATGAGGAAGATCACATTACAAGGAAGCTACAAATCAAATTTGAAGGCAGTCCGACCATTGGTTAAGCCGTACCAAGCGAAACAAATTCTGCTATGTTGCTGTACTATTGCTGCACTATAAAAGGTGGTGCTCTCTTCTATTCCAGGGCAACCAAGGACGTGGGGAGCAAGGAGTTCAAGTCATAGGAGGCTTCCTAGCCTCCTCCAGCTAGTTTTTCTTCCTTTTCTTAGTTCTAGTTCTAGTTTTTAATATGGTTTTTATTAGCTAATCTCTTAGCTAGAGCTAAGAGGTGAACCTTATAGTTTTCTTAGATTGTTTAATTCGTTTTATTGGTTTTTAGTTTGGAATTCATGATTATGAACTAAGGTTTGAAGTTTATACAAGTTTTTAAGTAATTTTTCTTAGTCTTGTGATGACTCATGGATGTTTGGATGAATTACTTATCTTCTTAATTCGTTTGCAACAGTCTAGACTTGTATGATCCGAGGAATCGGAGTGCGCTCTAGTACTAAGCTCTTCATGAAGGGACTTCCTACTAAAGTTCTATTTTTCTGTTTTGTTGAATATGTATGGATTGTGCATGTGATTTGAATCTAGTTCAAATCATGATCTAGCCTTATCTTGTGAGAGGACTTGAGGATGGTTATGATTGTGAACTGGACCTTTTGGAAAGGGGAATGACCTATGCAATTGAGCATGCTCAGCTCAGCCTACATTGAGTGAATCCTATGCATAGAACTTACATATGACAGACTGTTTGGTTTAACAACTCTATCATCCGACTAGATAGACAGGAATGTCGATTCTAGTTGAGAAAGTAAGAAACCATAGCGAATTATGCGTCTAAGAAGAGCTATAAGTGGATCCTTGATGCTCTAGTTATCTTTTCATTATTAGATTTTCTATTTTATGTTAAAAATCAATTTCACAAACCTCTTTGATTCTAGTTATTAGGATAGTTGGAATTGTTTACTTCCTTCCCTGTGGATCGTCCTCGGTCTTACCGAGATTATTACTACATCGCAACCCTACACTTGGGGAAGCGAACACTTATCATATGCATCACACGCGCACACACGCACTCTATTGAGCTTCGTAGGAAACTCATGCGCGTTTGTTTACACTGTAGGTACTAAGGCACATCAACAGCGTTGAGCGCGGTTCATGTACCTGATATTTTGGGCTTTTGCTACATTTTGTATTTCCCTTTCCAGCACTGTACTCAACAACTTATTAGTTGATATTTGATGATGTTTTATGGTTTTGATTATGCTCCTTTATAAAAAAAAATTTACCCTGAAAATCCTCCTGGTAGGATCCCAGGATCGGAACTTGGCATATGAGAGCTGGGAGCCGAGAATGGGGTACTACGGAGGCTGTTGGCACCAAGGTCGGCGATCGGGAATTTAGTGAGCCCGGTCCCCGGGTTTGGGGCGTGACAAGATTGCTATGAGCGGATCCTTCAAGCCTTAGTTTCCCCTCTCATATTAATCAGATTTACTGTTTAAGTTGTTGTTTAGCTTTAGTTCTCATAATTGATATCCCGAATTGTTTTAATTGAAGTTGCTGAAATAGATTAGAGTTATTTACCTAATTCCCTGTGGATCGACCTTGGTCTTACCGAGATTGTTACTACATCGCAACCTTGCACTTGAGGGGAGCGAACAAGCGCACAAAGATGCTCAAAATGTAAAATATCTCCTGCTTCCTTCCTCTATATTCAGAGTTGGGCTCATTCCTAGCCCACTTCTTTTACTGACACAGTTTTTCGTGCCACAGATATGGCTCCTGGAGATGCTGACAGGAAATGTGAACTTCTTCCTCAGAAGGGGAGAACTCCGAAAAGACAGAAGAAAAGTAAATCTTCTTCTGCACACCCATCTTATTTGCCAGCTCGGATTCAAGCTAGCGTGCCGAGCGCTCCTACTCGAATTTTGTCGACTGCTTCGCCTCTGAGAGAGGTTTAACAAGGAATCGCTTCTCCTCAAGAAGGGTTGAGGCCTGAAACTTCATCCTCTAGAGGCCAAGGACATGAGGGCGCTAAGGGCATTCTCATTCAGTTTTTTTTTTTAGCAGGGATTGATCATAGCTCCTGCTCCTGGGTACTCTGCGAGCTTCACAGGTCCGAGTCACTTGGTGCGAATATGTAAATATTTGTTTGATAACGTCAGACCGACCGCTCTCGAGCCTGTTAACACGTTGATGCCCTAGGACGCTGTTGATCGTATTGTGATGAGGAGTGTTCAGGTGAAGGTCTTGAACTCGTGCATCTTTGATGATTCATTTTCTTTGGATTTTTCATCCTCACTTTTATCCTTTCCAACGTGGCCAGGGGATGGACGCGATGTTGAAAACTCATAAAGACATCCACGACGCCCGATGCCTCCTCAACTAGAAAAACTGTGCCATTGGTGAAGCCGAGAAGAAGATCAAGACTGTGGAGGCTAGCATTCAAGAGAGGGATAAGTTGGCCAAGGCCTGCGAGGCACGTATTAGCAATTTGGAAGATGAGCTTCAAATCTCCCAAGGCCAAGCTCAACAGTTTCAAACCCGCTGTGGAACATTGGAGCTGCAGTTTCTTCAGCTCGAGAAGTCTAGAGACACCTAGTGTCTGAGAATAAATCGCTTCATGCGAAGATTGACTAAGGGATGGAGGAACGGGAGAGGGAGAGAGTGGCATTGGAGAAGGAGATAGAAGCCGAGAGGGCAACAATGGAGGTGAGGTTACAGGAAGATGTTCACTCGCCTCAAGTGCAAGGCCACGAGGTAGTGATAATTCTTGGTAAGATCGAGGTTGATCTGATCAAGAGTCGCAGAACGGGCAAAAGTGGAATGCGGGTTCGACTCACGAGATCGTAAGATCGAGAGTCGAATATTGGATAAGTGCGGGACGTCCATTCGACTCTCGAGATCGTCTGATCGAGAGTCGAATATTGGATAAGTGCGGGACGTCCATTCGACTCTCGAGATCATCTGATCGAGAGTCGAATATTGGATAAGTGTGAGACGTCCATTCGACTCTCGAGCTCACCTGATCAAGAGTCATAGATTGAAAAATACGGAGCAGCTATTCGCAAGTCTCGAGTCTTCATAACCGATAGTCAAATACGGCAAAGCTCGATCCGCGAGCAGGCCTTCTCACAAGTCGTTGAAAGACGTTACATCTAAGTGTGTACTTGGACTCGCGACCACATTCTAACATGCGAGCAGCTTTCCTGCGGTAATATCTCTTAGCCTTCAGTATTAGCACCCGATTCCCTTCGAGCAGCTTGTCCAAACCCTCTAAGGCACTAAGCAGGGCTACATCCAGTTCGGTGGTTTCCGTCTTACGGGCGTCTCCTTCCTTTTTGGAGGCTATGACTCCAACTACGGGCGTCTCCTTCCTTTTCGGAGGCTATGACTCCAACTACGGGCGTCTCCTTCCTTTTCGGAGGTTATGACTCCAACTACGGCTTCCAGTTTATCATGACATACCAGCACTATTACCACGTTTACTGGCAGCCTGTATAGGTTGGCTTTTGGGTTTATCTTCTCTAAATGGATCCGGATCTCAAGGGATTGCCATCAAGGGGCGTGATTGTTGGAGTAAATCATTGGGTTGGATCTGACTCAAAAGATAGGATCTTATCCCATGAAATCAGCAAGATCTCAGTATCGTACGCGACATCAACGGGATTTCGACACCTTACATAACAAATTGGATTGCTTCAGATCTATATAAAGGGGTGGCTCCATTAAGAGCAGGTACACACAGAACATTCAATCTTGGTCCCGTTTTTGCTTAGCTTCTCTTCTTACTGTGGCCTAAAGGGAATTAGGTAAACCAGTTCTAAGTATTCTAACAACTTCGAATTAAGTAATTTGGAATTTCAATTATGAAAACTAGACTAAACAGAAACTTGTAAAATCTGTAATTTAAATAGAACTAAGGCTTTCAAGGATTCACTTGCAATAGCCCTCATGTGAATTCATTCATCCAAGCATAACACAACTAGAACTGAAGTTCTATCTCTCTTCTAGTTGGAAGATATAACATTGAAACGTGAACAATCCCCACTCAAGTGGAAGAATAAGATTCTAGTTCTAATGAAGCACGTAGAAGTCGAATATGTAGCCTTCGAAGTAACGACCATGCCAATGGACTATGGTATGCTCTAGGGTTACTACAATTCGAATTTAATCAATCCAAACATGATAATCTCAGAGAATTGCAAGGAACTCATGTCCGAAGCACATGAACTCTCATAAAATATCCAAAAATATCGACTTTTATTCAAACTAGAGCTTTAAAAATCCAAACTTTAAGTAAAGTACTTGAATTGAACGAATTATACATGATATAGCCCATTACATCACATTACATGCATGGTTTGCATGCTTAAAAGACCCATCTAATGCTTGTTTTGTGTATGTAGGAATGAAAGAGAGAAGTCATGAATTTGTTGCTAAAATGGTCCTTTGGAACCACATTGAAGACACTGAAAATAAGCCCTGAAGAATCGCGTCAGAAAGACCTGGATCGGCCAGAAGAAAAGACAGTTCAAACATGCATATCAGAAGGCCACCGGATGCCCGCCCATGTTTTGCTGGGCGCTTGAAATTGAAAGAAAAGATGCTGAACTTACTGCTCAATTCTGGACCAGACCGGGCGCCAGACCAACATCTGGTCGGGCGCCCGATATTCAAAAGGGATTTCACCAAAAAGGCTGCTGATCGAATTGAAGCACGGTCGGGCGCCCGACCACTACATGACCGGGCACCCGACTAGCGTCCGATGATCGACATATGTGCGTAAGTTTTTACGCAATCTGAGGCGGTTGGTGGTTTTTGCTATAAATGGACACCTTGGCATCCTTCTTAAGGTATCCTAGAAGAGTTCTAAGTTCGTGGGGAGCAAGGGAGATCATCGTGGAGCGACCACAACTCCTCCAACTAGGGTTTTTTTTTTTTTTACCTTTTCATGTTTTTTTGTAGTTTTTCTTTGAATTCTAGTTGAAGCATGATAATGCTCGGCTAGAACCTCTTAGCTAAGGCTAAGAGGTGAAGCTTGTGAGTAGTTATCATGTTGGATTCGTTCTATTTCAAGTATTTTGTTTAAAGTTTTGATTTTAAGTTTTAGTTTGAATAAAAGTAATATTTTTGGATGTTTTATGAGAGTTCATGTGCTTTGGACATGAGTTCCTTGCAATTCTCTGAGATTATCATGTTTGGATTGATTAGATTTGAATTGTAGTAACCCTAAAACGTACCATAGTCCATTGGCATGGTCGTTACTTCGAACGCTACATATTCGACTTCTATGGGCTTCATTAGAATTAGAAACCTTAAGTCTTTAACTTGAGTAGAGATTGTTTGTGTTTGAATGCCATATCTTTCAACTAGAAGAGAGGTAAAACTTCAATTCTAGTTGTGTTATGCTTGGATGAATGAATTCACATGAGGGCTATCACAAGTGGATCCTCAAAAGCCTTAGTTCCCTTTAATTACAGATTTTTACACTTACTGTTTTTAGTTTATAAACCTGAAATCCTTAATTCATTGAATTTGAAGTTGTTGGAACAACTTGAATTGGTTTACCTTATTCCCTGTGGATCGACCTCGGTCTTACCGAGATTTATTACTACATCGAAGCCTTGCACTTGAGGCGAGTGAACAGTGCTCGACCGGTCTAACGACCGGTCTGTCTTGATCCAGTGAATTCTGTAGCATGATGGGGTCTTTGTTGAAGTGCCGACAGGTTGAGTGATCGGTTGTTTGCCTTGGTTGACCGGTCCACTAACTAGTCTACAGTGCTGTCTTTTTTGCACTTCTTCTTCATTTCTTCTCTTTCTCACTTGCTTCTTTCTTCCGTCCTTTGCACTTGGTCCTTCGATCTTCAATGTGTGCAAAGTGCTCTTTTTAGCGTCGAATCAGTGAAGTGTCCAGCTCGTTCTTACAATCACAAAACATGTATTAGAATAGTCTATTAATCATGCAAACCATGCACAATGCGGGATGAATTGGGGTTAGATATGTATAAATTGGAAGCTCAACAGGTTGCTCTTCAAGGACTTAACCGTCTAGAGTGAGATCTGATACCGGGGCACTAGCATCATGACTACCCGAGATGGGAATACTATCAACCATCCACCATACTTTAACGGGTCCAACTATGCCTATTGGAAGGCTACGATGATGATTTTTCTCCAATCCATGGACCGATCCGTGTGGGCAAGTACACTAAATAGATATTCCATGCCCATGGAACAAGTGGAGGTTGATGGTAAGATTATTGTCATTTTCAAAGATGATGAGAAATGGAATGACAATGAGAGAGCTCAATATGTGGCAAATGCGAAAGCTCTCAATGCGATTTGCTCTGTGGTTTCTCCAGAAAAATTTCAGAGCATTCTCACATGCGCAACTGCAAAAGAAGTGTGTGATACATTTGAAGTGACCCATGAGGGAACTAGCATAGTAGGATGCTCGAAGCTTCAGCTCTTAACCTACCAAACTTGAAAATATTATGATGGAAGAGACTGAACTTTTGGATATTTGCAACTTGTTGAACTCTTAATTGTGCATATTCTAACCCCAATTCATCACTCATTGTGCAAGGTTTTCATGATTTAAAGACTAATCTAATGCATGATTTATGATTGTAGGAATGAGAGGGACTCTGCCCAATGAAGACTAAAAAGATCCCTTTAAGAGCCTTGGATAAAGACCCAAGGTGGGCCGAAGAGAGAAGGAAGCAGAGAAGGAAGAATGGAAGAAGAGAATGCAGAAGAAACAGGCCAAGACCGGTCTTGACCGGTCGGCCAGGAGGGCCACGACCGGTCTAGACCGGTCGGCCAACTTCTCCTAGCCCTCTGGACGCTGAACACAATAGGGCCGACCGGTCGGCTTGCCCACTCCAGCAAGCTCCCTGGACTGTTCCAGATCAAGCCCGATCGGTCGTGACCGGTCGGCCAGCCTAGTCTGACCGGTCTAGACCAGTCGGCCATGCGTAAAACAGAAAACTGTCTATTCTGGGCTCCGGATTTCTCCGCGCAGTGCATAAGCTTACGCAATTTTTGGAAGATTCTGATGCTGCGGAGCCTCCTCACTATCAAAGGACACCTAGGGATCGTTCCTAGGGTATCTTAGAAGGGTATAAGCAAGGTGGGAGGCAGCGGAAGTGGATTTCAGAGTTCCACAACTCCTAGTTTGCTTTCTCGTTTTTATATTTTTCTTAGTTGTTTCATGTTTCCTTGGATCATGAACGGCTAAACCTCTTAGCTAGGGCTAAGAGGTGAAGCTTGTAGTGAATCTAAGATGTTTTGATTCGTTTAAGTTGGTTTTAAAGTTGGATTTCATGTTTATGAATAATGGTTTGAAGTTTAATTCAAGTTCTAAGTAGTTTTTCTTAGTCTTATGATGACTCATGGATGTTTGGAAGAAGTACTTGAGTTCTTAACTGATTTGTGCTAGTCTAGACCTGTATGATCCGAGGAATTGGAGTAGACTCTAGTACTATGATCTTCATGTGGAAACTTCATACTAAAGTTCTACTTTTCTGGATTTCTGTTATATGGTGGACTGTGTATGTGATTTGAATCAAGTTCAAGACATGATCTAGCTTTGTCTTGTGACAGGCCTTAGTGATGGTTATGATTATGAACTTAGTCTATTGGAATTGGGATTGACCTATGCAATTGAGCATGCTCATCCTAGCTTGCATTGAGTGAATTATATACATTGTTCATACATATGACAGGTTGTTTGGTTTAACTGCTCTATCATTCGACTAGATAGATCTTAATTTCGATTCTAGTTGAGAAAGTGAGAAACCACAGTGAATTGAGCATCAAGGATTGCTACAAGTGGATCCTTGAACCCCTAGTGCCTTTTTATAATTGTTTACTTTCAATTTAGTTCAAAGTTGTTACTTAACCTCAATATCCTACAAATTTGGTTGTTAGCTTCTCAATAGAAACTATTGGAAGTATTTGTGAATCGCTATATAAGTCCCTGTGGATCGACCTCGGTCTTACCGAGATTATTACTACATCGCAACCCTACACTTGGGGAAGCGAACAAGTTTTTGGCGCCGTTGCCGGGGACTTTGACGGTTTTTCACAAATTTCTGAAAATAGTATCTATTTAGGATTTTTAGGATTCTAGTACTAACTTAGTTTGTTTTGTTTGATTTTTCTTTTGCAGGGATTTCTAGTAAGCTGAAGAAGATATAAGGATCTCAAGTGCCCAAAATCGGGTTCTATCTTTTTAAACCTTACTCTTCTTCTTCTCCTATTCATTCTTTCAGATTCATCTCTTGTAGAGTGGGTGGAGACTCCTTTTTGGATATCTGAAAGGTAGGCCTTTTGCCTCCTGTATTCCTATTGGTCGGCTCTGCCGTCTTGGATCACCTTGCGCTCAGAGATTTCTCTTCTCACCTCTACTCCTCTTTCTTCTTTTTCTACACTTTTCTTAAAAGATTCAAAGAGTGGGTGGGGAGTTCTCTGAGCCCCTATTGACTAGGAGAAATCGGTCTCTATCCTTGCTTCTGGCCAAGCCATTGCAAGACACGTTATGCTTCGATCTTAGAGAAGAGTAAAGAAAGGAAGGAAGAATTCTTCTTTCTTTTTGTTTCATTCTCTTAGGATTTTACATGCCACATTGGGCTCGGGATTCCACTAACCGACTCATTGGTGAAGGGGGAATAGTTGAAGGGATTGACAGAGAACCACGTGCTAGGAGACATCTAACTTCTCTAATTTTTTCTGAAAATATGGCTGCAAATCAACCTAATCCGATGGCCAATCCTAATCTGGGCCAAAACCAAACCGAAACGGGGGAGAATGTGGTTGAGAATGCTCCTCGACCAAGAACATTACGTGATTATTTGCAACCAGCAAGAGCGAGCACTCCCTCGTGCATAATCTTTCCACAAAATACAGGGAATGTAGATTTGAAACCGGGAGTGATCCAACTCCTCCCAAAATTCTATAGGATTAGACAGTGAAAGTGCCTATCAACACCTTAAGGAATTTGATGAGGTAATCACCACCATGCACTTTGCGAATGTCACTAGCGATGTAGTTAGGCTTAAATTATTTCCCTTTACCCTTAAAGATAAATCTAAAGGTTAGCTACATGCATTAAGGCCAAGATCAATTGGTGCATGGACTTGATATGCATAGGGAATTCATAAAAAAATTCTTCCCTACTCACAAAACGAACATGTTGAAGCGCCTTATCATGAACTTCGCCCAAAAGGAAGATTAAACCTTCTTCCAATGTTGGGAGAGGTTTAAGGACTTGTTAAATGCATGCCCACATCATGGCTATGAAATTTGGCGAGTTATAAGCTTTTTCTATGAAGGACTGACTTCACCCATGCGCCAATTCGTAGAGATGATGTGTAATGGGGAGTTCATGAATAAGGAAGCCGATGAAGCATGGGACTATTTGGAGGAATTGGTTGAGAATGCATAGTCTTGGGATACATCTAAACCAATAAATTCTAAGACTAGCCTAACAAAAGGAAAAATGAGGAATTTATGTCTTATCAGAAGAGGATAGCTTAAGTGCCTGTGTGGCTAGCCTCACAAGAAAAGTCGAGGCCATGAAATTAAGGAAAGGAGAGACGATCAGCTCTAAGGACGTTGAAACTATTTGTGGAATTTGTGCCGGACATCAACATCATACACAAGATTGTCCCATAATTTCAGCAGTTCAAGACTTCTTACAAGAACAATCAAATGCCATAAACAGTTATCAACAGCAATTTGGTGCTCCAAACTCAAACACGTTTAATTCTAGCTGGAAGAACCATCCCAACTTTAGTTGGAGGAATGGACCCACTGCGAATGCAAGTAATACTCCTCAAGCTCAACCTTTACTAGGTCCATCCCTCGTCATTACACCGAAAGCCCCGCTCGAGGAGATGTTGGGTGTATTTGTATCGGTTCAAACTGAGTATAATAAGACTAATTGTCTGAAAATAGATGGGTTCATGTAAGAGCAATTGAAATTTAATCAAAATACAACCCAAGCCATCAATGACTTGAAAACCTCAATGGCTAGGGTTGAATCTCACTTCAGTGCTAGGGAGAAAGGCACACTTCCTGCCCAACCTCTTCCTAACCCAAGGACCCAATTTAAGATACAAGACACAAGCTCATCCTCACAACATATGGAGCATGTTCAAGCTATCACCACTTTGCGAAGTGGGAAAATAATTGATAAATCTAATCCGGTGAAGGCCCTAAAGCCTAATGATCCGAAAAATTCCAAAGAGGATGATAGCCCGAACAAAACTCCACAAGAGAAAGAACCGGAAAGGCAATACAAGCCGGTTGCCCCGTTTCCCCAAAGGTTGATTTCACCCAAACGTTTAGACAAAAACCTGGAGATTTTAGAGGTTTTCAAGCAGGTGAAGATCAACATCCCATTGTTGGATGCCATTAAACAAATACCGTCATATGCTAAGTTTTTAAAGAATCTTTGTACGATAAAAAGAAAAATACATGTGCAAAAGAAGACATTTTTTACAGAAAATGTAAGCGTCATTATAAATCACGGGATGCCCAAGAAATACAAAGATCCTGGTAGTCCGACAATATCATGCATAATTGGAGACTACCGGGTGAAGCATGCTTTACTTGATCTAGGAGCAAGTGTGAACTTAATACCCTTTTCTGTCTATGAACAATTGGGTTTAGGTGAATTAAAACCCACCAAAACCACATTACAACTCGTTGACCGATTGATTCGTATTCCGAGAGGGGTGATTGAAGATGTTCTTGTCCAAGTTGATAAGGTCTACTACCCGGTGGACTTCATTGTCTTGGACACACAACCCATGGTTAATATTGGCCCTCAAATTACTATCATACTTGGCCGCCCATTCCTAGCTACATCGAACGCTATCATCAATTGTAAGAGTGGGGTTGTTATAGTAAAAATAGGGGAGAAGAGATCATCTGCTGGAGGCTTCTTATGATACTCCGACCCCTGCGAGCACCTTTATCCGACTATCGAGAACGTATGTTCGCGACTCGCATATTCTGAAGATTACTCCGACCCCGCGAGCACCTTTATCTGACTATCGAGAACGTCTGTTTGAGACTCGTATATTAGGGAAACGATGCTCGACTACCAAATCTTCGAGAAGTTGTGTTTTTCCTGCGAGCAGACTTTCTCACAAGTCGTTGAAAGGTGTCACATCTGAATGAACGAGCATTTGGACTCGCGACCATCTTCCAACATGCGAACAGCTTTTTCTGTGATGACATCCCTTAGCCCTCAGTACCAGCAACCCGTATAGGCCGATTCTGGGTTTATCTTCTTCAGTGGTTCCGAGTCTCAAGGGATCGCTATCAAGGAACGAAACTATTGGACGAGTTATTGGATTAGATTTTCCTTCTATCTGAGGATAAGAATCTTATCACACGAAATCAGGGATCTCGATATTTTACGTAACAGATTGGATCATTTCTGATCTATATAAGGAGAAGACTCCATTAAGATATAGGTACACAATATTCAATCTCTAGCCTCGTTTTGCATAATTATTCTTTTTCTTCTTGCTTTGCCTGACTTAAGCATCGGAGGGCTAACGGCTGGACACCAGCCACCCTTAGTTGCTTTCTGTCTTCTTACAGGCCCGGCGGAGGAAGTCTTTGTTGGAGAGAAGGTGAACGACCGGAGGATCCTGTTACAAAATCTGACGTTAACAGTTTGGCGCCGTCTGTGGCAACGACTTGATCGTCAAAGTCAATCGTTCTAACCACTGATCAAAATCCTTTTGATATGCCTCCTAAAAAGGTTGTTCATCCTTCGACTTCAAGGCAGGCACCACCTCCTCCCGATGAGACGGAATCTGTACCTGTTCCCCTCCCCACTTCGACGAATATCCCTCAAGGAGCCCCAAATATGCCGTCAGCGAATCCATTATTGGAGGCCTCTGGAAATCAAGACGACGTTCTGCGTTTCCTCAGAACTACTCTTCTAACTCTAAATGCCGGAGTTCAGGCCCTGTCAAATCGGCTTGATCAGCATTTCCCCAAACCGCAGAGATAACCCTCCGAGGGGTTACCACCGCAACCCATTTCGGTGGCTTCCAGACATTCTGTGGACGAACCACGGGTTCAACCAAATCATCCTCCGTCAAACCGAACACCACTCGGTGACCACCCCCCTGTGCTGCCTCCACATTCCGTACATTCTAGTGCGTCTCGCCAACCTCAACCTCAGGACTCCACCGTCGAAACATCAGGCTATACCTTACCATGGGAAGGAGATCTCAAAAGAATCCATGATCGTTTTGACGTTATAGAGTAGCGATACCTAGGCAAATCGATCATCTGCCGTCATGGCGGCGATACATCAATCCGAGTCCCCTTTACCAGTGAGGTTATGGAGGCACCGTTACCTAGAAAATATCGAACGCATGTTATCACCCCGTACACTGGTATTGGTGACCCTCTTGAACACCTGGAAACATACAGGTCTCTTATGGAGTTGGAGGGTCATGGCTCGGAAATCATGTGTAGGGCTTTTTCCCTAACTTTAAAGGAAGCTGCTCGTACGTGGTTCCGGGGACTAAAACGTCGTTCCATCAGCTCCTTTTCACAGTTATCGGAGATATTCCTTTCTCAATTCATGGGAAGCATTCGCATTAAGAAGCCAGCCTCCCATCTAATGGATCTGAAACAACAGCATGGCGAGACAATAAAGGAGTTCACAGTATGGTTCACTGCAGAAGCCGTTCAAACTGAAGGTTATACTGAAGAAAAAGGTCTCATAGCCCTTATAGTCGGAATAACGAGCGAGAAATTCAGGTTTGCCTTAGATAAAAGCCCTCCGAAAACTATGGCAGAGTTCCAAGCTAAAGCTCAGAAGTATATCAATGCAGAAGAAGTCGCATTGACACGCCATGGAGTACAGGGTAAGAAACGCAAGCCAGAGGGAACCTCTTCTGCAGATAAAAAATATCTTCATGATCAGCGCGATCGTTCTCCCAAGAAGCCTTATTCTGGTAAATATCATAACTACACTCCTCTCAATCGGTCTCATGAAAAGGTTCTAATGGAAATTAAACACAAGCCATATGTAAAGTGGCCTGCAAAGATCAAATCCGATCCCGAGAAGAGAGACAAGAGCAAGTTCTGTTACTTCCACAAAGATCACGGGCATAGAACCCAGGACTGCATCTCTCTACGAGATCATATTGAAGCCCTTATTCGAAAGGGCCACCTCCAGGATTATGTCGCTCGCAAAAATCGATCACCAGAAAGGGCGAAAACCTCACCACGCCAAAAGGAACCATCTCATCATCATACTGCCCAAGAGGACGCTGAGCCAACTGGAGAAATCCGCACCATCGTCGGAGGACCAGCTTGCGGGGGCAACTCTCAAGCTTCAAGGAAAGCGTACACTCGGAAGGCGTCATATTTATTGGCTGGAACAGGCATCCAGCACGTCAAAAGCCAGCCATCTTCCAATTTCCTTCTCCCTCGAAGATGCAGCAGGAATTCACTTCCCTCACGAAGACTCCATCGTAGTCGCATTAAAGGTATCGAATTATCTGACTCATCGAATTATGGTGGATACAGATAGTTCAGCGGATATTCTGTATCTGGAGGCTTTCAACAAAATGGCACTTGCCAGAAGCCTACTCAAACCAGTTTCGACTCCTCTCGTCGGTTTCGGAGGTGAGGTGGTAACACCTGAAGGAAGCATTGATCTCCTAGTTACTTTTGGAGAAAGTCCAGCGAAGACTACCGTCTTCGTAAACTTCCTCGTGGTGGATCGTAAATCAGCATATAACGCCATTTTGGGGCGGCCATCGCTTAATAAAGTTGGTGCAGCCTTACACCCATCCTATTTATGCATCAAGTTCCCTACCCCGAATGGTGTTGGGGTTGTGCGAGGAAATCAAAAGGAGGCTCGGTCTTGCTACGAGATAGCCCTACAAGATCGAAAGAAAGCTCAAGCGACACCCGTTATGGTGATAGCACAAGATTCACCCAACTCTCCAACAAACACCTCGTTAGATCCGAGAGAAAACGCCCTTCAATCAGGAACTCCTGGGGAAGAGACAGTGTCGATTCAATTAACCAAAGACGACCCGTCCAAGGTCGTATACATTGGATCCTCTTTAACTGGTGTCCATCGTGAAGATCTGGTCCGTTTTCTCACCGAATACCAAGACGTGTTTGCTTGGTCTCATAAAGATATGCCAGGCATCGACCCTAATGTCATGGCACATCGTCTGAATATCGACCCGAAGCATAAACCCGTACACCAGCGTCGACGCGCCTTCACTGCAGAAAGGCAAATGGCGATCAAAGCTGAAGTCGAGAAGCTGCTTACGGTTAATTTCATAAAAGAAGTTGACTACCCAAAGTGGGTCGCTAACGTAGTTCTCGTCCGCAAAGCTAATGGAAAATGGAGAATGTGCGTCGACTATTCAGATTTGAACAAAGCCTGTCCCAAAGATGGCTTCCCGACGCCGCGGATTGACCAGCTGGTCGATTCAACAGCAGGACACGCTCTGCTTAGTTTTATGGATGCTTATTCTGGTTACAACCAGATCATGATGCATCCACCTGATAGCCAGCATACTGCCTTCATCACAGATCGGGGATTATATTGCTACTAGGTAATGCCGTTTGGTCTTAAAAATGCAGGGGCCACATATCAGCGCCTCGTCAACAAAATATTCGCTGCCCAAATCGGCAGAAATATGAAAGTTTACATCGATGACATGCTCGTGAAAAGCATCGTAGAAGATGACCATCTTTCTGACCTTCAAGAAGTCTTCGATATAATGAGGAAATATCAGATGAAGTTGAATCCAGAAAAATGTGCATTCGGGGTATCTGCTGGAAGGTTCCTCGGATTCATGGTCGGTCAGCGAGGAATTGAGGAAAATCCTGAAAAAATAAAAGCATTGATGGAGATGAAATCCCCGACCACTCTTAAGGACGTCCAGCGTTTGGCTGGTCGCATCGCATCGTTGAACAGGTTCATCTCGCGAGCGTCTGACAAATGCTTACCATTCTTCAAACTCCTTCGTGCAACGGCCAAGTCTGATTGGAAATGGACACCACAGTGTGAAGAAGCCTTTCAACAACTGAAGTAATACCTGAAAACACCCCCCATTTTATCTAAACCTGTGGCACATGAGCAACTCATTCTTTATTTATCTGTGTCCTCTACGGCCGTTAGTGCCGTTTTAATAAGAGAAGATTCCGGGGTGCAAAGGCCCGTTTATTATATCAGTCGAGCAATGGTTGATGCAGAAACCCGGTATTCTGATATGGAAAAGCTAGTCCTGGCCTTAGTCACGGCAGCTCGAAAACTGCGACCATACTTTCAAGCCCACGCTATTCTAGTACCAACAAATCATCCGCTACGGCAAGTCCTTCAAAAACCTGAGGCTTCCGGACACTTAACTAAATGGGCGATCGAGATCAGCGAGCACGATATCTCATTCTGCCCCAGGACTGCAGTCAAGGGCCAGGCCGTGGCTGACTTTATCGCCGAATTCACATACTCTTTCGATGATAATGCCGCGATCAACGACCAGCCTTCTTGGTCACTCTTCGTGGACGGGTCGTCGTGGGCCACTAGTAGCGAAGCAGGCCTAATTTTAGTGGCTCCCGACGGGTCGCATTTCCAATATGCTCTACGTTTCGATTCTCGCATCTCAAATAATGAAGCGGAGTATGAGACCCTGATCATCGACCTCGAACTAGTAATTGTCCTTTCAATTCAGAATCTGCGAATTCATAGCGACTCCCAGCTCATTGTCAACCAAGTACTCGGGGAATTCGAGGCCAAAGAAGAAAGGATGGCCTCATACAAGTCTCGTGTCCTCATCCTGCTCGCGAAACTGAAGACTTATGAAATAATTCATATCCCTCGCGAGAAGAACCAACTCGCAGATTTCCTGGCAAAGCTCGCCTCTGCACCAGAATCTGAGTTATCACATTCAATCCCCATCGAGCATCTTCAGAACTCGAGTATCAACCAAGTAACTCTTGAGCAAGTAATATCGGTACAATCATCTCCATGTTGGATGGACCCCATTATCATTTATCTCAGAGACGGATACCTCCCAGACGACAAGAAAGTTGCAAGACAAATTCGTCATCAAGCCGCCAGGTATACCTTACAAGACGGAATATTGTTACGCAAAAGTTTTTCCCTGCCTTATTTAAGGTGTCTTCATCCAGAAGAAGCACTTCGTGTTCTCGATGAAATACACCAGGGGGCATGCGGTAACCACCCCAGGGGGCGATCCCTAGCATATAAGGCGATGAGGCAAGGATATTATTGGCCCACTATGAAAGCAGATGCAATTACATTCTCCAAAAAATGTGACAAGTGCCAGCGATATTCTCCTATACCTCATGTACCATCCGAGCGAATGACTCCAGTAGATAGTCCTTGGCCTTTCGCGCAATGGGGGGTTGATATCATCGGTCCCTTGCCTACTGGAAAAGGATAAAATAGATTCGCGATAGTGGGAGTCGATTACTTCACCAAATGGGCCGAAGCAGAACCATTAGCCAAGATTACTGAAAAACAAACTACTAAGTTCATATGGAGAAATATCATATGCCGTTTCGGGCTCCCTCACACTATAATTACTGACAACGGAACGCAGTTCGACAACGCAGCCTTTGATGAATTTTGTGAAAAATGGAAGATACGTAACCTCTGCACCTCTCCATATCATCCTCAGGCAAATGGGCAAGTCGAGGTAGTGAATAAGATCATCAAGCACCACTTAAAGACCAAGCTAGGTGAATGTAAAGGTATATGGCCGGAACTTCTGCCAGAAGTACTATGGGCATATAGAACCACGACTTGTACATCAACAGGTGAAGCCCCTTTCTCCTTAGCATTTGGTGTCGACGCAGTAGTACCAGTGGAAATTCAAGTGCCCTCGTATCGGATCGAGTAGTATGACCCCGTGGGTAATCAGGAAGACCTTCGACTTCATCTCGACCTCTTGGAAGAACGAAGAAATACCTCCTAAGTACGAGCGGCCGCATATCAACAACAGTATTGCTCGCTATCGGAATGCTAAGGTTCGGCCTAGATCCTTCAAGCTCGGAGATTTGGTCCTGAAGTAAAAACTCGGAGTTCCCGCTCGTTCGCTGATCCAAATTGGGAAGGCCCGTATCGGGTTATTAAGATTGTGCGACCCGGTACTTATTACCTCGAAGACATGCAGGGAAAACCCGTACGTCGCCCTTGGCACGTGGAGCATTTGCTCCAATACTACCCCTAGATTCGATGTAGTTCATAACAACATTTTATGAATAAAGTAAAAGATATCTTTTGGTCGCTACTCCATTTACTTGGACCTGAATAGCCCTGAAGAGGACGCATATAATCTCTTGGCCAATTGCCTACCTTTGGTAGGGTTAAATTCACCTAGGATGGTCGCATTTCCATTTTATGGATAAAAAACAACACTGCAGAAGAGCCTGTTTGTACTCTCGACCATCCTTCTACCCTTGGTAAACTTGGGAGTCTCAATCGATAGATCAGTCTATCTCCACGAGGGTATGGTCATCACGACCCCCCGGATTGAGCACAATTCATTTCTCAATCGACAGATCAGTCTATCTCCACGAGGGTATGGTCATCACGACCCCCCGGATTGAGCACAATTCATTTCTCAATCGATAGATCAGTCTATCTCCACGAGGGTATGGTCATCACGACCCCCAGGTTTGAGCACAATTCATTTCTCAATCGATAGATCAGTCTATCTCCATGAGGGTATGGTCACTACTGACCCCTCGGGTTGAGCATAAACTCATTGAAACGAGAAGCCATTCATTGCATGAAGGGAAAAGAGAAAGTAAACAAGAAGAATAAGGACACTTCCAAAAATATCTTTTCATTAATGTCAAATGTTTACAAATATCTGCTCGCAAGTACAGGAGAAAGGAAAACAAAAAGGAAAATCAATCTCTCGGAGGAGGAGCTGTGCTCTCGACTTCAGGGCCCATTTCTGGAGCCCCTCCAGCCTGCGTGGCTTCAGTCACCTCGTTCTCAGCAGCAGCTTGCTCCTCTGCAGCTATGATGGTCGCGACTCGCCCAAATTCCCCCATATCAAAGGATGGGGACATTCGTTGCACTACTCTTAGCGCAAAGTCGCGACCAGCATTATATGACTCATATCTTTCATCGTCATATAGCTGTGAATTCCGGAACTCGAAAATTGCCCGAGGCCCTTCCTCCGAGAGCATTTTTACCAAGGCGACTTTCTCCTCATCCCAGTGGATCGAGTCGTCCTTGAGCTTGCGAGATCGGAACGCTCCTTCTCCAAGTTCTCGCTGACTTCTTTAAGCTGCGACTTGGCCTCCGCAAGCCGCTCCTCCAACGAGATCTTGTCTTGATGAAAGATCTCCCTCTCTCTCTCCGCTTTTTCCTTCAACCCTGTGAGCTTCGCGAAGTTAGAGTCCAAAGCCTGATACCTATCGGTCAGGACTTGGACTTTCTCGATGAGGATCTTCTTCTCCTCATCTCTCTTCGAGATCACTGCCTCACGGGCCTTGAGCAGTTGATCCCGTGCCTAAACCGCCTTCTCCAAGGCGATCCTCTTCCCTTCTGCCTCATCGATCACGCGACGAGCGGCGATGATATCTCGCTTCGTCCACAAGATGAGATCTAAGCCCTGCAAAATGAAAAAGAAAAACGTGAGAAAAAATATTTGAGAGCCCAAAAATAATTAAGTTAAACAAAATCTCCAAGGTCTTACCTGAACCATCCTTACCCCCGCCTCAAGGAAGAGGTTCTCAGGGCTTGGCTCGGGAAGAGAGCCAAAAGTTTGGGGGGTAACGTTATCGAACAAAAATTTACAAATTAGATGGAGGTGGCGAGGAATAGAGTATGTCCCACCTCCAGATGGCTGGGCAACGACCAACCCAGCCGCGCTCGCGATAGGCTGGGCCATTGACTCGCGAGCAGGACCCTGCTCGCCAGCAGGGATCAGCTCGCGAGCAGGAACCGGCTCGCGAGGTTCTATTTGCTCGCGAGCCTCTTCAGCTGGGGGGCAGCTGGACCCTGCCCCATCCGGGGAGTTGTCGGTGATGTTAATCACTGGCGGTCCAGGTGCGACCACCAGTGAGGGAATGTTGGGCACCATCGGTGCCCCCACCGTGCTCGCGAGAAGAGCAGGTTGGTCGCTACCCTTGCGGGCGGATGGTTGAGAAGGTCCGACAGACTTCTTTTGCCTTTTTGAGTTTGTGCCTTTTAATCGAGGCAACAGACCCCTCTTTTCTCCAGCTTTGGTCATCATGACTTCTTCGTCGGATATCAATCCCGCTGCCGCGAGTCACGAGTAGGACAAGCAGGCTTCGATGTGCCTATCACCAACAGGCACCTTGTATACTTTTACTATCTTCTCGTTAATCCCTCCCTTCAAGTTTGGCTTGTTCAAGGCCGGGATACCTGCGAGCACAAGTAGCGGTCAAAATATGTATAAACCCTAGCATTTTAACTGGAGAAACAGCACAATGTGGAATTGTGCCTACCTTCATAGAAAAAACGGGTAACTCCTGGACCCCTGGAGGAGGCAGACTCCCAGTTCCCGGAAGCATAGAACCACCGTTTCCTCCAGCCGGGATAGTTCGAGGAGGGCTTCCCCAGCACGAAGTTATCCCGGTGCCAGTAACAGAGATAGTACCAGCCTTCGCTGGAGGGCGCTTTCTTCAAGCGAAACATACGGAGGAATTCTTCAGCGGTGAGTTCCCCGTTGCAGGCCTGAGCCTAAAGGGTGAAGGAGCCCAGGACCACCCTCCATCCATTCACAATAAGTTACCCGGGGGCAATCTTATAGCTTCGCAGCACATCCCGAACGAAAGGATGGAGAGGAAGGCGCACCCCCAGGATGAGCTGGTACTCATAGAAGGCCACACACCCTAGGGGAGGAGAGTCCGGTGTTTCTCCATCTTCGGGCAACTGGAGAGTGATGGAGTCAGGGATCTGGTATCTCTCCCGTAACTCAACCAACCAGTCCTCCGATAAAATGGAGGGATATCCGGCCGCTGTATATCTGCTTGCCGGAACCCTCGCATTACTGGAAGCAGAGGATTCCAGGGTAGCATCTCCCAGCGGAACGGTGGTCTCATCAGAGTCCCCAGCCATAAGGAGGTTAAAGAAGATAAAAAAGAAAGAACAAAAAAAGAACTGTACCCAGATAAGAAAGAAAGGAGGAAAGGGAGCTCCGAAGGAAGGAGTATGAGAGGAAGATGACGGGAAAATTCTTTCATTCGAAAAACTTCTGTAGAAAACCAGAGAAATGGCGGACTTCGTATATTTATAGGCAATCATTCCGCCGCATTTGGTGATACGTGGCAGCTCCTCCTTCGGCGTGGCAGTCGAGCAGGCACGCCCATTAACTCTCCGGACACGTGGCGAGCGTCTCTTCACTTCCTGACTGCGGAAAGGCTACGGAAAGCTGGCGCTCATTAATTCTAGCCTAATCATGTACGGTTTCATTCTCGATAAAGGCAGCAGGCGGTTACGTGTGATGGTGAATAAGTCCTTCCCTTAGAATTCTTGGCAGTAAGGACTTGGGGGGCATCTGTTATAGTAAAAAATAGCAGAGAAGAGATCATCTGCTGGAGGCTTCTTATGATACTCCGACCCCGCTAGCACCTTTATCCGACTATCGAGAACGTATGTTCGCGACTCGCATATTCTGAAGATACTCCGACCCCGCGAGCACCTTTATCCTGACTATCGAGAACGTATGTTCGCGACTCGCATATTCTGAAGATACTCCGACCCTGCGAGCACCTTTATCCGACTATCGAGAACGTCTGTTCGAGACTCGTATATTAGGGAAACGATGCTCGACTACCAAATCTTCGAGAAGTTGTGTTTTTCCTGCGAGCAGACTTTCTCATAAGTCGTTGAAAGGTGTCACATCTGAATGAACAAGCATTTGGACTCGCGACCATCTTCCAACATGCGAACAGCTTTTTTTGTGATGACATCCCTTAGCCCTCAGTACCAGCAGCCCGTATAGGTCGATTCTGGGTTTATCTTCTTCAGTGGTTCGAGTCTCAAGGGATCGCTATCAAGGAACGAAACTATCAGACGAGTTATTGGATTAGATTTTCCTTCTATCTGAGGATAAGAATCTTATCCTCAGATAATCAGGGATCTCGATATTTTACGTAACAGATTGGATCATTTCTAATCTATATAAGGAGAAGACTCCATTAAGATATAGGTACACAATATTCAATCTCTAGCCTCGTTTTGCATGGTTATTCTTTTTCTTCTTGCTTTGCCTGACTTAAGCATCAGAGGGCTAACGGCTAGGACACCAGCCACCCTTAGTTGCTTTCTGTCTTCTTACAGGCCCGGCAGAGGAAGTCTCTATTGGAGAGAAGGTGAACGACCGGAGGATCCTGTTACAAAATCTGACATTAACAGGGGTCATACAAATGTCCTTTGGTAATATGACGATTGAGTTAAATGCTTTCAATGTTGACAACCAACAAGAGGATGAAGATGAAGAGGTCCACGAAATAAACATGATCAATTCTATTGTGGAAGATGTGTCCCTCTCAACTCTTTACTCTAATCACTTAGAAAAGATGTGGCCTATTCTCTTGATAAGAATGTTGATGTGATAGGGGATATAGTCGCACCTTTTGAGTTGGTATTGACATATAACATTAGCCAAGAGAAGGATGTGGAAACAACACTTTATTGTACTGAGAAATCAATTCATATTTCCACACCTTTGTGGATCATGCATACCGACCTTTACCAACCTTGGGATGATCCATACTTACAAAATCAGTGCCCAGGAAAATCTGAATGGAGACATATTTTTTCTGAAAAATATGATACTGTCTTCTCTTATACATGTGGTGAAAACATTAATGAACCCACTGAAATTCTTTTTTGGAATTTTCAGTGGCTCATCTGGGTCACTCACACACATGTATACTGTAATGCAGGATATTGGATGTCAGTTATTGCAAAACCTTTTGATCCATCTAATGATTCTGCTTGACTTTATACTTTTGGACGAATTGTTGGAATTGATCTCCTAGTCTGATGGAGGTATAGAGTAGTTAGGATTAGGAGTTGATTGCTTTTGTTTATTTTTCATAGTTTTGTTAGAAGGAGGAAGAATTCCACTTTTCACCTCTCAGGTACTATCATTCCTCACTCCCTTTTATTTTCAAATTGCTCTCATGTTTTGCTCATTGCACATCTTTTACATTGAGGACAATGCAAGATTTGGTTGGGGGGTGTAGGATCACTTGGATGAATCCAGCATTTTGTAACATTTCGAGCACTTATGTAGAAATTTTTCAATTTTTCTAAAATTCAAAACTCTTTTGGAAAACATTGTTTCTATGCATTCAAGATGATGTGAGCATAAGAGGAGGAGACATGAAGTGTATGATGTTGTGAGTCTTGAACTTCTCTTAACATAATGGTTTTATATGTGAATTCCCCTAGTTATGTGATTGATAGAAAATTTGAACACTTGTACACCTAGTTCACATTACACGATTTTCATGGGTTGAAGGGATTATGTGATTGTGGATTAGCTAGACTTTGATTTAAGGTATTGAGAAACCACGCCGGGGTACTTTGTCCATCCTTGTCCATGGGAAAACAACGAAAGATATGGATTTCTAAAAATCCTATCTACTTTAAAAGAAAAAGGAAAAGGAAGGATGAAATTGGGAATGATGGAAAAATGGTGGAAATTTTCGATTAGGGCTACCTACTACCAACCGGGGGATGGTCTACCCATAACCAAAGCCGGAAATGGGACGTAGTGTGAAAGCCATGGGACGGACGGTAAGGAAAATTCCTGTCATTGGCTTGTTGTTGCTTTATATACCTTGAGATCTATAGTCGAGTTGATCTATGAAAAGGATAATCCTGGAAACTCATGAGATGAATTGTCACTATGCACACTAGGTTGAATTTGTTGAAGTTCTTCTATTTATCAACCAATCAGCGGGAATTTCATATGGACACTTATTATGTCTTGAGAGTTTATGATTTCAACCTCTATCACCTAATCTTTCTGAATCTTACACTTGTGTATCTTGGGATATATAGAAGAATGGTTTCTAAAAGAGAGTTGGGTTTTGGACTAGTAAAATGCTGGTTGGGGGGTGTGTTGAACTCTTAATTGTGCATATTCTAACCCCAATTCATCACTCATTGTGCAAGGTTTTCATGATTTAAAGACTAATCTAATGCATAATTTATGATTGTAGGAATGAGAGGGACTCCGCCCAATTGAAGACTAAAAAGATCCCTTTAAGAGCCTTGGATAAAGACCCAAGGTGGGCTGAAGAAGAGAATGCAGAAGAAACAGGCCAAGACCGGTCTTGACCGGCAGGCCAGGAGGGCCACGACCGGTCTAGATTGGTCGGCCAACTTCTCCCAGCCCTCTGGACGCTGAACACAATAGGGCTGACCGGTCGCGACCGGTTGGCCAAAGGCCTGCCCACTCCAGCGAGCTCCCTGGACTGTTCTAGATCAAGCTCGACCGGTCATGACCGGTCAGCCAACCGAGTCCGACCGGTCTAGACCGGTCGGCCATGCGTAAAATAAAAAACTGTCTATTCTGGGCTCCGAATTTCTCTGCGCAGTGCGTAAGCTTACGCAATTTCTGGAAGATTCTGATGCTGCGGAGCCTCCTCACTATAAAAGGACACTTAGGGATCGTTCCTAGGGTATCTTAGAAGGGTTTAAGCAAGGTGGGAGGCGGCGGAAGTGGATTTCGGAGTTCCACAACTCCTTCTAGTTTGCTTTCTCATTTTTATGTTTTTCTTAGTTGTTTCATATTTCCTTGGATCATGAACGGTTAAACCTCTTAGCTAGGGCTAAGAGGTGAAGCTTGTAGTGAATCTAAGATGTTTTGATTCGTTTAAGTTGGTTTTAAAGTTGGATTTCATGTTTATGAATAATGGTTTGAAGTTTAATTCAAGTTTTAAGTAGTTTTTCTTAGTCTTATGATGACTCATGGATGTTTGGAAGAAGTACTTGAGTTCTTAACTTGATTTGTGCTAGTCTAGACCTGTATGATCCGAGGAATTGGAGTACACTCTAGTACTATGATCTTCATGTGGAAACTTCCTACCTAAAGTTCTACTTTTCTAGATTTCTATTGTATGGTGGACTGTGTATGTGATTTGAATCAAGTTCAAGTCATGATCTAGCTTTGTCTTGTGACAGGCCTTAGTGATGGTTATGATTATGAACTTAGTCTATTGGAATTGGGATTGACCTATGCAATTGAGCATGCTCATCCTAGCTTGCATTGAATGAATTATATACATTGTTCATACATATGACAGGTTGTTTGGTTTAACTGCTCTATCATCTGACTAGATAGATCTTAATTTCGATTCTAGTTGAGAAAGTGAGAAACTACAGTGAATTGAGCATTAAGGATTGCTACAAGTGGATCCTTGAACCCCTAGTGCCTTTTTATAATTGTTTACTTTCAATTTAGTTCAAAGTTGTTACTTAACATCAATATCCTACAAATTTGGTTGTTAGCTTCTCAATAGAAACTATTGGAAGTATTTGTGAATCCCTATATAAGTCCCTGTGGATCGACCTCGGTCTTACCGAGATTATTACTACATCGCAACCCTATACTTGGGGAAGCGAACACAACTCCATGTTTGCCTTGGGAGAAAGGGTTCTGGAAGGAAGGATATGTAGAAAAATACTTAGGTCGGTACCAAGGTAGTAGCCTTAGAAGAGTGTAGAGACATAGATGACATGAAAGTAGAAGAACTTATAGGTTCCCTACAAACTCATGAACTACACTTCAAGGCCTTGATGACATCCCACAAACACTCCCATAGGAAAAATAAGAGTGAGTCATCCGAAAATAGTAATGATGAGGATGATGAAAAGATAAATAAAAAATTTGAAAGATTCCTCAAATTTGAAAGAGGGAAAAGTTGTGACAAGAAGGACAAGAAAGTGGATAAATATAAAGGAAAATCCACCAAAAAGAAAGTCCAATGTTACAACATTGATAAGTATGATCATGTTGCCACTGATTGTCCAAAAGTGCCTGAAAGAAAAGGTAAAAGGCTTTGGCAGCAACATGGGATGATATGGAGGAGTCTAAATCCAAATTTAGTGACTCCTCTAGTGATGGGAGCCAAAATATAGTAAGAGCTCTCATGACTTCCACCACTACCTCTTTTCCCCCTAATCTAAGAGAGGATCTCGACCATTTTCCCTTCTAGGAGAAAGGAGTTCCAAACCCCTCACCTCATGCTACATTCTATGAGGGTGTTGAGGAAATTAGTTACCCTTAGGCTAATCAAACTAAACCTAGTTAGTAAGGGTAGCTAGAAATTGGTTTTATAGGTAAATCTGAGGATTTCAGCCTCATTTTGTGTGTATGGGAAAATTAGAGGATTCAAGCCTCATTAGCCCAAATTTGGTAATTTAGCTTTCCTTTTATTTGATATATTTGCTGTTAGAATATCATTCTGCTTAGATTAGCTAATCTTGCTGAATTTTATGCTTTAGTGTATGCTAATCTTTGCTTAGGTTTGGTCATGATGTACATAAATTTGGGGAGGTTGGTTGATTAGGCTATAAGCCCTTGAGCTTTCAATGCTTAATGTATATCTAGAATGACCAATTGTGCATGATTAACTATGCTTAGATAAATATATTTTCTTATTAATCATGTTCCCATGCATGCTCCATATTTTATATGTTCATGCACCCTATACTCTCTCTAGTTAGCAAGTTTTTATAGTTATAACTGTGACACTCTAATCCCTCTACCCTTTACTTAATTGATGTATTATTAAGGGGGAGAGATTGGTTTGTCAATTGCTGACAAAAAGGGGGAGAAAGATCAAGTCCCACCAAAATAAAATTTTTGTTTTGTGTTTCAAAGATTGACAGGTTATGGGGGAGCATTCAAGAGGAGCTTGATAGGTTACATGCCTTAGTGTATTTCGAGTTATAATGTTTATTTTCCTTTGACATGTAATTTATTTTGTGTTTTGGTTGTTTCATTAGTATGGACCATGACATAGGTCTTAGGTTAGGTTTTTGTCACGTAATTGACAAAGGGGAGATTGTTAGTACACTTTTCTGTGGCATACTAGTGTGCCTTATTTGTCAATCACGGGAGTCGATGTGTTTTAATGTCAGTTGAACCTTAGCAAGATAAAGACCAAAGATTCAAGTGGACTAGAAGCATCAAAGAAGAAGAACAGGTAAATGAGATGCCTTAGTGACCCTAACCCTTTGGACCAAAACACCCAAAACCTCTTAGATGACTTTGACCAACTAGGAATACCTTTAGTCATCATCATTAGTCTTAGAATACCTTAAAAAACATGATAAGTTAAACTAATTAAAGAGGTGGAAGTTGTTGTAAACAAAATTGTCTAAAAACAACAATTTTCAATCGGAACTCCGATAAATCGGAATTGATTTTTCGACCAATCGGATCGATCGGAACACTATTTAATCGATTGGATATCTTGTCCAACAACTTGATGAAATCATTGGACTAATATTTCGATCGATCGGAACTATATTCGGATTGATCGGAATAGTCATTTTCTGCCCGTTATTTGACCGTTGGGAGAAAATCTATAAATTCGAGAGATGCGATTTTTGGGCCAAGAGAGGGGATTTTGAGGAGATAGAAGCTACCATTGTCAAAGATCATCAGAGGCTTTATTACAAACAATTATAAGTCATTCTCCTTGTGATTCATCACAAGCTTAAGGCATTCAATGCTAAAATGAGAATTAACTTGTTCCCTCTTAATTCTTAGGAGTTTAGACACCTTGATCATAGTTAAATCCCTTATTTAAACACCACCCAGGAGTCCAAATATGTGTATCCCTCTAGGAAACCCATTTTCTACCATTTGTAGAGGTTACACAATTCCCTAGCACCTTAGGCATCTCCAATGGAGCATCACATGCAAGGGAGCTGATCTTGGAGCTTAAGCCTTGGCAAAGTAGAGGCATCAAAGATTGGGGGAGCACAAGGGGAGCTGATTCAAGCACGGGAGAGCAAGAAGAAGCAACCCGAAGTGGCACACAACGGGGCTCAAATCCGACAAGTGAGTTGTCATTTTTTAGAGTCCATCCACTCTTTTCCCTATGGGAATTGAGTGTAGAGTTTATTTCTCAAACTCGAATTCTATGGTCGTTTGCCGATCATTAACTTATTAGTTGAGCCTAAAGCACAGGGGCGTTTGCCGTTCCTTGGCACGTTTGTCGGGCCTAAAATTCAGGGACGTTTGCCATTCCTTGGCACGATTGGTGGGCCTAAACAAGTTTCCAAGGGGAGCCACTAACACGGGTGTGAATATGTAGGTTGGGAGGAACTTGTAAACTCCCTGGTTGGGTGGATCCGAGTTAAAACACCTTGGTTGAGAGGAACCAGATTTAAACTCCCTAGTGAATGCTGGTGTGCTCAAAGGAGTTGAGTACTTGAACCGGGAGTGGAGTAGACCCGAAGTCGAACCATTATACATTGTTATGTTTGTGATTGTATTTGAGCACATTTCTTATTATGCATTATATTTAATTTCTTAATTAAAATGTATGCTAGGCACTTGATAGGGACATCCACACACTCGAGATGTACTTTCACTGGCTTGAATAGACTTTAGCTTATTTGATCCATCCTCAAATAGTTTACTTAGGTTGCATAGATTAGGAGCTTGATTAAGTATAATCATTTGATAATCTATGCTTGCTTAGACTAGGTTGATTATTGCTTAAACCATATGCTAGTCTTGTGATTGGACTCACTTATGCTTGGAAGCCGAAGTGTTAATCGCTTAGTTTAATTTGTTAAAACTGTTAAGTAGGCAAAAAGATTTTAAAAGGTAATAATCCCTCCCCTCTAGGACTCAACCATAATTCTAGTTGCTCCTTAAGCTTCCGCACGCGTATGCGTAGGGTGTCGTGTTAGACGACCTGACATAATTTCAATTGGTATCAGAGCGGGTTTCTCTTCAAGGACTTAATCGTCTAGAGTATAGAGTTTGTTTGTCAAACTCGAATTTTAGGGTCGTTTACTGATCCTTAGCTTATTAGTTGAGCCTAAAGCGTAGGGATGTTTTCCGTTCCTTGGCATGTTTGTCGGGCCTAAAATTCAGGAACGTTTGCCGTTCCTTAGCACGTTTGGTGGGCCTAAACAAGTCTCCAGTGGGAGCCACCAACACGGGTGTGAACGTGTAGGTTGGGAGGAACCTGTAAACTCCCCTGTTGGGTGATCCGAGTTAAAACACCTTGGTTGGAAGGAACCAGATTTAAACTCCCTAGTGAATGTCAGTGTGCTCAAAGGGGTTGAGTACTTAAACCGGGAGTGAAGTAGACCCAAAGTCGAACCACTATATATCGTTGTGCTTGTGATTGTATTTGAGCACATTTCTTATTATGCATTGTATTTAATTGCTTAATTATGTATGCTAAGCACTTGATAGGGACATCCAAACACACAAGATGTACTTTCACTTGCTTGAGTAGACTTGAGCTTATTTGATCCATCCTCAAATAGTCTACTTAGGATGCATAGATTAGGAGCTTGATTAAGTATAATCATTTAATAATCTATGCTTGCTTAGACTAGGTTGTTTATTGCTTAAAACATATGCTAGTCTTATGATTGGACCCACTTCTGCTTGGAAGCCGAAGTGTTAATCACTTAGTTTAATTTGTTAAAACTGTTAAGTAGGCGAAAAGATTTTAAAAGGTCCTAATTCCCCCCTCTAGGACTTAGCCATAATTCTAGTTGCTCCTTAAGTGAAACAAATCTCTTCTCTAAAAGCTCAACACACCTTTATTTCCTTGATTCTCTCTCTCTCTCTCTCTCTCTCTCTCTCTCTCTCCTCTCCTTCTTTCTTCTCTTGGCCCATCTTCTATCATCATCAATTGGCTTCTTGTTGAGCTCTGAATTGTGCATTTCTAACCCCAATTCATCACACATTATGCATGGTTTGCATGTTTAAAAAGACTAATCTAATACATGTTTTGTGTTTGTAAGAATGAGAGGAAGACTTCGCAAATTTGATGCCTAATGAGTCACTTTGTATGCATTGTAGATCAAAAGAATAAGCGACAAAAGGTGGAAGAAAAATGTAAGGGAGAAAGAGAAAGGAAAGAAGAAGAAGTGCAGAAGAAAGTACACTGCCGATCGGTCGATTGATCGATCAGCCATGGCCCATGACCGGGTGAAAATCTAAAGAAGGAGACCCCTGTGCTGCAGACCTTGTTGGACCAAAAACGCCCGAAACCGACTGATAGCCCAACCGGTCGGCCACCACAGATGACCAGTCGTATTTCTTGGAGCTTTGAAGATTTTAAGAGCAACCTCACTGGACCAAAATCGAGGGTCGAAGATTGGTCGCTAGACTGGTCGGCCAGAGGCCATGACCGGTTACCCGACCAGTCGACCACATAACAAAAAACAAAAATTTCTATTTCTGTTCTAAAATTTTCTACGCAAGTGCATAACTCCTTACGCAATTCTGGAATCTTTCACACGGTAAAGCCTTAAAACTATAAAAGGACACCTAAGGTTCATTCCTAAGGTATCCTAAAAGAGATTGGAGGTCGTGGGAAGTGAAGGAGAGCATCGTGGAGCGTCCACAACTCCGCCGACTTCTGGTTTTTCTAGTTTTTCATGTTTTTCTTTAGTTTTTCATTATTTTTAGTTGTAGCATGATGATGCTCGGCTAGAACCTCTTAGCTAAGGCTAAGAGGTGAAGCTTGTAGCTAATTTTCATGTAGAATTTGTTTAATTCAAGTACCTTTACTTAAAGTTTGGATTTTTAAGTTCTAATTTGAATAAAGTTGGTATTTTTGAATGTTTTATGAGAGTTCATGTGCTTCGGACATGAGTTCCTTGCAATTCTCTGAGATTATCATGTTTGGATTGATTAGATTCGAATTGTAGTAACCTTAGAGCATTCCATTGTCTCTTGGCATGGTTGTTACTTCGAAGGCTACATGTTTGAATTCTATGTACTTCATTAAAACTAGAATCTTATTTTCTAACTTAAGTGGATTTGTTTGTGTTTGAATGCTTAATCTTCCAACTAGATGAGAGATAAAACTTCAAATCTAGTTGTGTTTATGCTTGGATGAATGAATTCACATGGAACTATTACAAGTGGATCCTTGAGGCCTTAGTTCCATTAATTAACAGATTTTTACCAAAGTTACTGTTTTTACTTAGTTTTTAAAATCAAACTTCAAAATTGCTGAATTTGAAGTTGATAGAATGGTTTGAATTGGTTTATCCTAATTTCCTGTGGATCGACCTTGGCCTTACCGAGTTATTATTAATCACAAGCTTTGCACTTGAGGCGAGCGAACACTTCTAAAGTGGTCTTTAAGCACCAAATCAATGAAGTCTCTCTCTCATTTCTACAATCACAAATCATGCATTAGATAAGTACTTTAAACATGCAAACTATGCATAATGAGTGATGAAATGGGGTTAGAATATACACAATTTAGAGCTCAACACACCCCAACCATCTTTTTGCTAGTCTTGAGCAAAACAAGAGTGAAACAAATCTCTTCTCTAAAAGCTCAACTCTTCCTTGGAAACTATATTTCTATAGACTTGAAGACATACAAGCATGAAATTCAGAGAAACTTAATAATATGAAACTGAAATCTTAAACTTCCTAAACACAATAAGTGTTTCACATAGAATCCCCACTGATTGATTGCGAAATAGAAGAATTCGAACAAGTGCGGTTTAGTGTGCATAGTGAATGTTCATCTCATGAATTTTCAAGATTACCTTCTTCATAGATTAGTGAAACTAAGGATCTAAAGGCATATAGATCAACCAAATGCTTGTGACAAGAATTTGCCTTACCGTTCCTTCGACGGCTTTCACACTACCCATTTTCAGCTTTGGTTACGGGTAGACCATCCCTTGGTTGGTAATAGGTAGCCCTTTTCAGAAATTTTCAACATATATTCAATGATAATTAATTTTTTCTTTCAATATTAGATAGGATTTTTAGAAATCCATATCTTTCATTCTTTTCTCTTATTTCACATGAACAAGGATGGACAAAGTTCCTCGGCTTGTTTTCTAACACTTCAAATATTTAGTTTAACCAATCTAGATAATCCCTTCAACCATGAGAATTGTGTAACGTGAATTAGACTCAAAAGTATTCAAATTTTCTATCGATCATATAAATAGGAGAATTCATATAGAAAACTATTATATTAGAGGTAATTCAAGGCTTTCAACATCAATCACTTCATCTCTCTTTCTCTCATACTCGTATCATCCCAAGTGCATAAAAATAAAGTTTTTCAAAAGAGCTTTGAATTTTCAGAAAAAATTGAAAGATTTCCTACAAACATTGCTTGAAATGTTATAAAATACTAGATTTTAGGAATCTCACCCCCAACCAAAATCTTGCATTGTCCTCAATGTAAAAAGATACGCAATAATCAATGACATGAGAGCAATGAAATAAATAAAGGAGAGTGAGAAAGAGAGTACCGGAGAGAGTCGAATATGAGAGTCCACAACTTCCGACAACTAAATAATTAAAACTAATAAAATTATCTTATACCTCCGTCAGACTAGGAGGTCAATCTTGATACACATGATCATCCAAAGGAATAGAATCTAGCAGAATTATTAGGTGAAGTAAAAGATGTTTCAGTAATATCATCCACCGTCTCGCTTCATAATGCACATGGGTGATGTTTGTCATTCTAATCCATTGAAAATCCTACTGAAAAATTTTAGTGGGTTTCTCAAAGTTATCACCCCATGTGTCAGGAAAGGAGAATTTCTTCGGTTTGAGATCATCAATTATGAATCTCTTTTCCAACTTGTCTGGAAAAAAAATAATTAAATAAGCATCATCCCAGAGATGGTGTTCTTTGGTTTGAACAAACCAAAGAGATGTGGAGACTTGTATTTCTTCTTCACAAGTCGTTATGGTCTCCACAAAATCAGATTCTACCGGTGCCTCCACTATTAATAAATTAGTGTTACTCTCCATAAAATGAGTCTTTTTGGGAGTCGGTGAAGTTTCTCTCAAGGCATTGACAATGTCACGGATCATAGGATCATTCCAATCCTTAAAATATGCCAAACACTCTTCTAGAGTGTAGGAAACCTCGACCTTCTCGGTCACTTGTGTAGGTTGGAATAGGTCCTCAACCACTACACTTTCAGAAATTGGCCTCTCCATAGGTAAATTAAGCACCAATCCATCAAATTCCTGCACAAAAAAGTTGCTCAAATTAGTGGTTGGTGACTTGTCAATCAAATTTTCAGATTTTGGTTCTTCCAAGGTTTCATCAATATCTAAATTTATTTTTTCCTTGGAATGAGCCAAGCAAACTTCCAAGGTTTTAGAAAATTTAGTTGAGGGTGTCTCATCATCATCTACAATTGTATCAAAGAAATTAATCATGTGGATATCATTTTCATCTTCATCCTCATCATCTTGCTGTTTATGCAAATTAAACACTCAGCTTCATTGTCATATTTCCAAAGGATATTTTCATGACTCCATTCCTACAATTAATTATAGCATTGACGGTTGCTAGGAATGGTCAACCTAAAATGACAGGAACTTGAGTGCTTACATTTGTAACAGCTTGTGTATCCAAAATGATAAAGTTTACCGAGTAGTAGAACTTATCGATTTGGACTAACAAAAAGCCCAAGTTGCTCATATATCGAATAGGGAATCAAGTTAACACTAGCCTCTAGATCGAGAAGTGCTCTATTGATTCAGAAGTTACCTATCATGCAAGAGTTATAGGGTTTCCAGGATCTTTGAATTTTGGGGGAGTATTTTGTTGTTGTTGAACCTCCAATTTATACATGATCCAGCCCATTACATCGCATTATATGCGTGGTTTGCATAGCTAAAAGACCCATCTAATGCTTGGTTTGTGAATGTAGGATTGAGAGAGAGACTTTGCACAAATGATAGCTAAAAGAGCATATTTAGGAGCCCTTTGATGAAGACCCAAGGTGCGCCAAACAAAGAAGAAAGCAAGGAGAGGAGAGAGAAGAAGAAAGAAAGAAAGAAAGTGTGAAAAGGAGAAGTCCGACCGGTCATGACCCGTCGGCCGAGGGAGCCACGACCGATCAGGACCGGTCGGTCACCCCCTGCTGACCTCTAAACATTGCTGGAAAAAGGACCAGTTTGATCCGACTGGTCTTGACTGGTCGACCACAGGCCCCCCTCTCTTGTGCAACTCGTTGGAATAAGACTAGCTTGGTCCGACCAGTCAAGACAGGTCAGCCAACAGGTCGGGCACCCATCTGGAGCCTCTGAACTGTCCCCTGCATAGGTCCAACCGGTCAAGACCGGTCAGCCAGTGTATATTCTGTAGGAACTCTGAATTTTCAGCAACTTGCACAGCAAGTTTTGAATTTTGTGCGCAATGCGTAAAGGGGTGCGAATTCTGGAAGATTCCGACGCGGTAGAGCCTCTCCACTATAAAAGGACACCTAGGCTCTCTTCTTAAGGCATCATAAAAGCGGTGGAACTTCATGGGCGGTGAAGAGAGCCGTTGTGGAGCGTCTATAACTCTCCTGAATCCGGGTTTTTATGCTTTTTAGTTTGTTTTTCATTATTTCTAGTTAAAGCATGATAATGCTCGGCTAGAACCTCTTAGCTAAGGCTAAGAGGTGAAGCGTGTGGGTAGTAATCATGTTGAGTTCTTTTTAATTCAAGTACTTTACTTCAAGTTGGATTTTGAGTTCTAATTTGAATAAAAGGTTGGTATTTTTGGATGTTTTATGAGAGTTTATGTGCTTCGGACATGGGTTCCTTGCTAATTCTTTGAGATTATCATGTTTGGATTGTTTAGATTCGAATTGTAGTAACCCCTGAGCATACCATTATCCATTGGCATGGTTGTTACTTCGAAGGCTACATATTCAATTTCTAGGTGCTTCAATAGAATTAGAAGCTTATTCTTCAACTTGAGTGGAGATTGTTGTGTCTGAAAGCTATATCTTCCAACTAGAAGAGAGATAGAACTTTAATTCTAGTTGTGTTATGCTTGGATGAGTGAATTCACATGCGGGCTCCCACAAGTGGATCCTTGAGGCCTTAGTTCCGTTAATTACAGATTTTACAACTTTACTGTTTTAAGTTAGTTTATGACTTGAACTTCTAAATTGATTGAATTTGAAGTTGCTGAGATAATTAGAATTAGTTTACCTAATTCCTTGTAAATCAACCTCGGTCTTATCGAGATTTGTTACTACATCGCAACCTTGCACCTGAGGCGAGCGAACAGGTGTATGATGGCACTCACTTATTCTGTAAAAAATGCCCTCTTGTACACGTTTTGCTTACACTTTATGGCACATAGATTCTTTAAAAATTTGGTGTATGAAGGAATTTTCTTAATTGCATCCAACAAGGGAATGTTGATTTTGACTTGTTAGAAGAATTCTAGGATGTCCTGATTTTCACTTGCCTTTTTGGTTGAGATAAGACGTTGGGGGAATGGGGACATAGGTTTATACGCGTGCTTCGGCTCTTTATCTTGTGGAGCACTGTTCGATTCACCATCACTCTTAGAATTAATCAGATCATTAGGCTTTGTGGCCTTCACTGATTCAGATTTTTCAATTATTTTACCACTTCTAAGAGTGGTGATGGCTTGAACGTGTTCCACAAGATGGGTTGAAGAATTGATTCAAGTGGTTCCTTAAGGTTAGTTTGAGATTAGGTCAAAACAGTCCCTTTCTGCCTAACTCCTAGGTGTGTCTCAATTCTTTCAACCAAGATTTTAAGTTCATTCATGGCTTGCATGTTGGACTGATTTATCTGAGTTTATCCAATCATGAATGTTCGCTCGCCTTAAGTGCAAGGCTGCGATGTAGTAATAATTCTTTGTAAAACTGAGGTCGATCCACAGGGAAAGAAGTAAACAATTCCAACTACTCTAATAACTAGAATCTTAAGAAGTTTAAGAAAATAGTTTTTCACATAAAATAGGAAAATCTGAAAATAAGAAAACTAGAGCATCAATGATCCACTTGTAATAATTCAATACCAAGCAATTCATCGAAGCACAACACAATTAGAATCAAAGTCCTATCTCTCATCTAATTGGAGGATATAACATTCAAGCACAAACAGTCCCACTTAAATCTGAAAATCATATTTCTAGTTCTCATGAAGCACATAGAACTTGAACTTGTAGCCTTCATAGTAACAGCCAAGCCAAGAGACTATGGTATGCTCAAGGGTTACTACAATTCAAATTCAAACAACCCAATCATGGCAATCTCAGAGAATTGCAAGGAACTCATGTCCGGAGTACGCAAATTCTCACAAAACATCTAAAAATCAAAACTTTATTCAAACTAGAACTTGAAAATCCATAAATAAGTAAAGGGTACTTGAAGAAACGAATTAGAGCATTGAAACTAACTACAAACTTCACCTCTTAGCTCTAGCTAAGAGGTTAGCTAAAAGAAAGCATTAAAAACTATAAACTAGAACTAGAAGAAGAAGAAAACTAGTTATAGGAGGCTAGGAAGCCTCCTAGGTCTTGATCTCTTTGCTCCCCACATTGCTAGATGCCTTAGGAAGGGAGTGGAGGTGGCCTTTTATAAGAGAAATCCCGCACCAACTTGAAAACTTCGAGAATCCGTGGACTCCTTCCGCAATTTGGAAACTTGGAATTGAAAATCAGAGTTTCAGGAGCACCTTAGACCTGTCTGGCGACCAGTCCTGGGATAGGTCTTGAAATTGGCGACCGGTCTTGGGATAGGTCTTGGAAATATTTTTTCATATTTTCTTCGTTTTCTCTTCTCTTCTCTTTCTTCTTCTTTCCTCCACCTTTTAGCACTTGTTCTATTGATCTTCAATGCATATGTTGAACCTCCAATTTATACATTGCATTGCCCATTACATCGCATTATATGCATGATTTTCATGTTTAAAAGGTCCATGTAACGTATGTTTTGTGATTGTAGGGATGAGAGCGGACTTCACCCAATTGGAGACTAAAAAGAGCCATTTGAAGCCATTGGATGAAGAATGAAGAAGGACCAAAGAAAGTAGAAAGAGAGGAGAAGAAAGGAAGAAAGAAGCACAAGGAGAAAGCAGGAAACAGAAGCCAAGACCGGTCGTGCGACCGGTCGTCCATCACCAAGACCGGTCGTCCGACCGGTCCAATTGTTCACAAAGGAAGACTTTTCACAGAAGACCACTGGACCATTCACGACCGGTCGTGCGACCGGTCATCCACTGTTCAGATCGGTCATGCGACCGGTCCTTGCATTAAAAGTTTAAAATTAGATTTTGGCAAAACTCGCTGGACTGTTTTTGCCGTTTTGAGACCGGTCGTGCGACCGGTCGTCCGGGAGCTCAGACCGGTCGTGCGACCGGTCGTCTGCGTAGCAGAGCTTCTCCGTGAAGCTCCGAAATTTGCTACACAGTGCGTAACCTTACGCAATTTTTGGATGTTTCTGACGCAAGGGAGTTCCCCACTATAAAAGGACACCTAGGGGCTCTTCCTAGGATATCATAGAAGCTAAGAGACGTCCTGAGAGAGAACAAAAGTCGTCGTGGAGCGTCTGCAACCCTCCAAACTCTGGTTTTTCTAGTTTTTATGCTTTCTTATTTGAGTTCTAGTTGTAGTATGACAATGCTTGGCTAGAATCTCTCAGCTAGGGCTGAGAGGTGAAGCTTATAGCCAATTTCATGTTTAATTCAAGTAATTTCAATTCAATTTTGGATTTTTATTTATTCTAGTTCTTCAAATTGATAGTTTGAGATGTTTTATGAGAGTTCATGTGCTCCGGACATGGATTCCTTGCAATTCTCTGAGATTATCATATGGTGCTTGTTTAGATTCGAATTATAGTAATCCTTGAGCAGGCCATAGTCTATAGGCATGGCTATTACTCCGAAGGCTATGATTTCGAATTCTACATTGATTGAATGGGACTAGAACTTGGAAGTTCAACTTGAATGGGATTGAATGTGTTTAATACTTTATTTTCCAACTAGATGAGAGATAGGACTTCAAATCTAGTTGTGTATCTTGCTTAGATTGATTGGATTAACATGGGATTGCTGCAAGTGGATCCTTGAATGCCTTAGTACCTTAAACTACTGATTTCTATTAAGTTACTGTTTAGCATAATTATTCCAATTGAATCTCTTATCTATTGCAAACTGAGTTGCTGGAATAGTTTGGAATTTGTTATCCAATTCCCTGTGGATCGACCTCGGTCTTACCGAGATTTATTACTATATCGCAGCCTTACACTTGAGGCAAGCGAACAGCATACAAAGTGACTCTTTTAACCATGAATTAGTGAAGTCTCCATCTCATTCCTACAATCATAAAAACATGTATTAGATTAGTCTTTAAACATGAAAACCATGCATAATGTGATGATGAAAAGGGGTTAGAATATGTAATATTCATGGCTCAACACACCCCTGTTAGTGCACTTTTCTGTGGCATACTAGTGCACCTTATTTGTTAATTACTTAGGTCAGTGAGTCTAGTGTCAGTTGAGCTTAATAAAGACGAAGACCGAAGACTCAAGAAAGACCGGTTGAATCAAGAAAGAAGAAACAGGTAAAAGTGATGCCCTGGTGAGCCCGAACCTAATACCTACCCAAAACCATAAACGTCTAGATGACCATGACCTAATAGGCATACCATTAGTCATCTTAGATCGGACTTAGGTGTCCTAAAAGACCACTAAAAGAATGGCCAAGAGGTTGCATGATCTGCTGCAAAACAACAGAAATTCATGCTGGGCCGGGCGCCCAACCCAGTGTCCACCGGGCTCTCGACCTAGAGTGGAATCCGTCCAGTGAGTTGGCCTTAAAACCAGTTGGTCACCAGGCGCCCAACCAAAACCTATCCGGGCGCCCGACCAATGCAAAAACCGTCCAGCAGCACAGTGACCCAGTCTGGAGTAATTCCAAGCGCTCGACCAAAGTGAGAACCGGGCGCCTGACTAGTGAAAAATGGCCATCGGGCGCCCGACCATAAAATTGTCCAGGCGCCCGACCAGTGAAAAACGGCCATCGGGCGCCCGACCACAAAATTGTCCGGGCACCCGACCAGCTCAAAAATAGTACAGTGTTTAAATCTTTTTTATGGACCGGATTCCAGGCGCCCGACCCAACTTGATCGGGCGCCCGACCCTACGCGAATCTGCCCGTTATTTGACCGTTGGGAGAAACTTTATAAAAGCGGGGGATTCAATTTTAGGGTCAAGGGAGGGGATTTTGAGGAGATAGAAGCCACCATTGCTAGAGACCATCAGAGGCTCTATCCCAAACCCAAAGCAAGTCATTCTCCTTGTGTTTTCATCACAAGCTTGGGCCATTCAATGGCATCTTGAGAATGGACTTGTTCCCTCTTGATTCCTAGGGTTTAGACACCTTGACGATAGTTAAATCCCTTGTCTAAACACTACCTAGGAGTCCAAATAGGTGTATTCCTCTAGGAAACCCATTTCCTACCATTTGTAGAGGATTCACCATTCCCTAGCACCTTGGGCATTTCCAATGGAGTATCACATGTAAGGTAGCTAATCTTGGAGCCGAAGCCTTGGCAAAGCAGCGGCATCAAAGATCAGGGGAGCATAAGGGGAGCTGATTCAAGCACGGGAGAGCAAGAAGAAGCAACCCAAAGTGGCGCTACAATGGGGCTCAATCCGACAAGTAAGGTTGTCTTGTTAAGAGTCCATCCACTTAATTCCCTGTGGGAGTTGAGTGTAGAGTTTGTTTGACAAACTCGAACTAGGGTCGTTTGCCGATCCTTGGCCTGTTAGTCGGCCTAAAATCTAGGGACGTTAGCCGTTCCTTGGCCTATTTGTCAGCCTAAAGACTAGGGGTTGTTTGGGACTCATTGTCTCATTTGCCGGGCCTAAATTCAGGGACGTTAGCCGTTCCTTGGCTCGTTAGTCGGCCTAAACAAAGTCTCCAAGGGGGAGCCACCAACATGGGTGTGAACGTGTAGGTTGAGAGGAACCTATAAACTCCCCGGTTGGGTGGATCCGAGTTAAAACACCTTGGTTGGGAGGAACCAGATTTAAACTCCCTAGTGAATGCCAGCGTGCTCAAAGGGGTTGAGTACTTGAACCGGGAGTGGAGTAGACAAGTAGTCGAACCACTATACATCATTGTGTTTGTGATTGTTCTTGAGCACATTTCTCTTTATGCATTGTGTTTAATTGGTTAATTATGAATGCTTAGTTAGGAACGTATGCTAGGCACTTGATAGGCACATCCACACTCACAAGATGTACTTTCACTACCTCATGTAGACTTGAGCTTTTATTGATCCATCCTCTATAGTCCTCATGAGTTGATTAGACTAAGTTGCTGATTGCATTTTTCATTTGCTAGTCTATTGATTGGACCCACTAAGGCTTGGAAGTTGAAACATGTGTGAAAGAAGATTTAATTCTCCAAAATCCAACTCTCTTTCAGAAACTATGCTTCTATTCCTTTCAAAACATACAAGTGCAAAAATCAGAGAAACTAGGTGATAGAAATTGAAACCTTAAACTCTCAAAACATAACAAGTATTCATATAGGATCCCCGCTGATTGATTGATAAATAAAAGAATCTGAACACGTTTAACCTAGTGTGTATAGTGAATGCTCATCTCATGAATTTTCAGAATTATCTTCTTCATAGATTAACTAAACTATAGATCTAACGGTGTACAGATCAACCACAAGCCTATGATAAGAATTTGCCTTACCGTCCTTTCGACGACTTTCACACTACGTCTCATTTCCGACTTTGGTTACGGGTAGACCATCCCCGGTTGGTAATAGGTAGCCCTTTATGGAACTTTCCACCATATTTTCCATTATACCCATATTTTCTTTCTTTCCTTTCTTTTTATACACATTAGATAGGATTTTTAGAAATCCATATCTTTCGTTCTTTTCCCATGGATATGGATAGACAAAGTACCCCGACTTAGTTCCTCAACACCTCAAATCTAAGTCTAGCCAATCTACAAATCTACATAATCCTTTCAAACTATGAAAATCGTGTAATGTGAACTAGGTGTAAAAGTGTTTAAATTTTCTATCAATCATATAAATAGGGAAATTCACATATAAAACCATTATATTAAAGGTAGTTCAAGACTTGCAACATCACTCACTTCATATCTCCTTTTCTTATACTTGTATCATCCTGAATGCATAGAAACAACGTTTTCCAAAAGAGTTTTGAATTTTTAAAAAAATAAAAAAAATTCAATACATAATTGCTCAAAATATCACAAAAGCCAGTAGATTCATCTAAGGAATCTCACCCCCCAACCAAAATCTTACATTGTCCTCAATGTAATAAGATATGCAATAAGTATGACATGAGAGTAATAACATAAGATTAAGGAGAGTGAGAACGAGAGTACCTGGGGAAGCAAGTCGATCAATTCTAGCATCTTTCATTGTCTCGATGTGACTTCTTCAATCCTAATTGTAGAAAATAGATCCTAACCTACCTACCTACCTTTGATTAGTCCGATCAACTACGTGATCAAATTTGAGTAGGATCTTAATAAATTTCAATAAATTTCTCAAGAAGACCATCCAAAGTCCTGCTCGATAATAAACATAGGTGCTTTTCTTCATTGAAGTCCAATATTTCTGTGCACCACATGCATGATAAGAGGAGATGTTCACTCCCCAAGTATAGGGTTGAGGAGTAGTAATAATTCGGAAAGACCGAGTATCGTTCCCACAGAGATTTATGTATGGGTATTCTCAGAATTTATCTAAAACAACTTAGAATTAAGATCGTATTAAGAACTAAATCTAAACAATAGAGAATTGGTTTTAAATAGTGAATGTGTAAGGTAATAATAATCTAAAACGCACTAGAGCGCCAATGATCCACTTTTAATAGTTTTCAATGCATCAACACAACTGCGTCTCTCACTACACAATCGGAATCAAATTTATATCTCTATCCGATCGAAATATAGAGCGGTTCAATCAACAATTATCTAAAACAATTGCTTGTTCATTGATTCGATTCCCACAACAATGCTCAGGCCTTGGGCACACTCAATTATATAGGCCAAGCCTCTTCCCAATCTAGTTGAGATTCACAACCATAGCTTTCATCAAATCCTATCACTAGACTTGATTACGACCAATGATTAGAACTCCAATTAAATCAAAATCAATCAGCAAACAGCTATCTTAAATTATAACAAAAGATAAGAACTTTAGTTTGAATGAGTTCCCACATGAAGATCATGCCATTGTACACAAGGCAATCAAAGGGTCTACCATGCCCAGAGTCAATGATAAATCAATAAACTACATAAGCATAAACAATGCCCAAAAGATAAGCTACTAAGTTTAGAATCACTAAGAATCACATGAGCCCGGAGTCATCAAGAGATCAAAGTAAAACTGAACTAGTACTTGATTCAAACTCAAATTAAACTAAATTCTTCAATTAAAACATGAAAAGGAAACCTAGGTTGTATCAATGCATAAAAAATGAAACCAAAGGTTCACCTCTTAGCCCTAGCTAAGAGGTTTTAGTTCATCTCTAACATCCTTGAACTAAAAACTCAGAAAATATAAAAACTAGAAGAAAAACTATAAAACTTGAAGTAGAATCCGTCTCCCAAGCCTCCTTTTTGTTCTCCACGTCCTTGCATGCTTTAGTATGCAGAAGAGGGGTCCTTTTATAGGTTTCAAATTCCAATTGTGAAGAACCTTCGAGAAATCCTGCAAAAATAGCGCTTTGTGCAACAAATTTTGAAGCTTGTAAAACAAGCTCTGTTACGCTGCCGACCGGTTGGACGACCGATCTGAACCCATGGGGTCGCACGACTAGTCATAAAACATCCAAAATAGTCCAGCAAGCTTTGGAATTTTCACCCCTTCTCTATTGAGTGCTCGATCAATTGGATGACTGGTCTGAGTGGCCTTCGACCGGTCTGACGACCGTTCTTAATTGGTCCAGTGAGCTTAGCAGTAGGGGAGGTCATTGTTGAGTATTCGGGCTGGTCGGACGACCGGTCCTGGGCTATTGCCGACCGGTCGGACGACCGATCTTAAGTGTAATTTTCTGCACTTCTTTCTTCTCTCTTCCTTTTCTCCCTTGCTTCCTTCTTCGATCCTTTGCACTTGGTTCCTTTATCTTCAATGTACGTAAAGTTCTCTTTTTAGCCTTGAATCAGTGAAATCTCCATCTTGTTCCTACAATCGCAAATCATGCATTAGATTAGTCATTTAAACATGCAAACCATGCATAACATGTGATTAATTGGGGTTAGAATATGCACAATTCAGAGCTCAACGCCCCCCAACCAGCATTTTGCTAGACCCGAGCAAAACATGCGTGAAACAAATTCAATTCTAAAAAACCCAACTCTCATTTGGAAACTATGCTTCTACAAGCTCCAAGATACACAAGTATAAAATTCAGAGAAAATTAGTGATAGAAATTGAAATCTTAAACTCCTTTAACACAATAAGTGTTCATATAGAATTCCCGCTGATTGAATGAAAAATAGAAGAATTTGAACAAATTCAACCTAGTGTGCATAGTGAATGTTCATCTCATGATTTTCTGGGATTATCTTCTTCATAGATCAACTAAACAATGGATCTGAAAGTGTACAGATCAACAACAAGCCTATGACAGGAATTTGCCTTACCGTCCTTCCGACGGCTTTCACACTACGTCTCATTTTCAACTTTAGTTACAGGTAGACCATCCCCCGGTTGGTAATAGGTAACCCTTTTTAGAATTTTCCACCATATTCTTAATTATTCCCATATTTTCATCCTTCATTTCCTTTTCATACACATTAGATAGGATTTTTAAAAATCCATATCTTTCGTTATTTTCTCATGGACAAGGATGTACAAAGTACCCCGGCTTGGTTTCTCAACACCTTAAATCTAAGCGTAGCCAATCCACGAATCCACATAATCCTTTCAAACCATGAGAATCGTGTAACGTGAACTAGGTGAACAAGTGTTCAAACATTTTATCAATCATATAAATAGGGGAATTCGAATATAAAACTATCATGTTATAAGTCTTTTAAAAGTTTCAAAGTCATATCAATTCGTTTCTCATCCTTTCATACTTATGACATCCCAAGTGCATATAAACGCGGTTTTCCAAAGGAGTTTTGAATTTTCAGAAAAATAAAAAATTTCTACATAATTGCTCGAAATGTCATAAAAGCTAGTAGATTCATCTAAGGAATCTTTCACCCCCCAACCAAAACTTTGCATTGTCCTCAATGTAAGAAAATATACAATGAATGCAACACATGAGAGCAATGACAAAATAAAGGGAAGTGAGAAAGAGAGATATCACCTGAGAAATACATTGCATGACAAAATTGGCTTTTGGAGATAGGTTACTTCACAACTAAATCAACTAATCAAAGCAACTCCTAATGAGATATCATTCTAGGAAAGGGATTAAAAATCTAAACCGTCCTCAGTCAAACTAGGAGGTTAATCCCAACAACTCATCCAAAAGCATAAAGTCAAGCAGAATCATTAGATGGATCAAAAGGTTTCACAATAAAGTCATCCAATATCCTGCTTTACAATATACATGTCTGTGAGTGATCCAGATAAGCCACTGAAAATCCCAAAAGGGAATTTCAGCTGGTTCCTTAATGTTTTCACCACATGTATAAGAGGAGACAGCATCATATTTGTCAGAAAAAATATGTCTCCATTCAAATTTTCCTGGGCATTGATATTGTAAGTATGGATCATCCTAGGGTTGGTAGAGTTCGGTGTGCATGATCCATAGAGGTGTGGAAATATGAATTGATTTCTCATCACAACAAAGTGTTGTTTCCACATCCTTCTCTTGACTAATGTCATATGCCGATACTGACTCTAAAAGTGCGACTACATCCCCTATCACATCAACATTATTATCAGGGGAGTAGGTCACTTCTTCTTCTAAGTGACTGGAGTAAAAAGGTGAGAGGGACTTATCTTTCACAAACGAATTGATCATATTTATTTCATGGACCTCCTCATTGTCATCCTCTTGTTGGTTGTCAATATTGAAAGCATTTAACTCAATCGTCATATTGCCAAAAGACATTTGTATGACCCCACTCCTACAATTGATGATAGCATTTGATGTAGCTAAGAATGGGCGGCCAAGTATGACTAGAAATTTGAGTGCCAATATTAACCATGGGTCGTGTGTCCAAGATAATAAAGTCCACTGTTGAACCTCAAATTTATACATTGCATTGCCCAGTACATCACATTATATGTACTGTTTTCATGCTTAAAAGGCCTATCTAATGCATGTTTTGTGATTTCAGGAATGAGAGCGGACTTCACCAAATTGGAGACTAAAAAGGGCCATTTGAAGCCATTGGATGAAGAAGAAAGAAGGACCAAAGAAAGTGGAAAGAGAGGAGAAGAAAGGAAGAAAGAAGTCCAAGGAGAAAGCAGAAAACAGAGGTTAAGACCGGTCGTGCGACCGGTCGTCCATCACCAGGACTGGTCGTTCGACCGGTCCGATTATGCACAGAAGGAAGAAAGTTCAGAGAAGGTCACTAGACCATTCACGACCGGTCGTGCGACCAGGTCGTCCGATGCCCTAGACCGGTCAGTGCGATCTGTCATTGAATTAAAACATTAAATCAGAATTTCGAAAAAACTCTCTGGACTAAAAAGTGCTGTTTTACGACCGGTCGTGCGACCAGTCGTCTACGTAATAAAACTTCTCTGTGAAGCTCCGAGATTTTCTGCGCAGTGTGTAACCTTGCACAATTTCTGGATGTTTCCGATGCAAGGGGCTTCCACACTATAAAAGGACACCTAGGGGCTCTTCCTAGGGCATCAGAGAAGCTAAGGGATGTGGTTTTAGAGAGAGAAAGCTGTCGTGGAGTGTCTGCAACTCTCCAATTTTCGGTTTTTCTAGTTTTTTTTATGCTTTTATTATGAGTTCTAGTTGTAGTATGACAATGCTCGGCTAGAATCTCTCAGCTAAGGCTGAGAGGTGAAGCTTGTAGCTAATTTCATGTTTGATTCAAGTTAATTCAAGTACTTTTTAATTCAAGTTTGGATTTTTCATATTCTAGTTCTTAAAGTGGTAGTTTGAGATGTTTTATGAGAGTTCATGTACTTCGGACATGAATTCCTTGCAATTCTCTGAGATTATCATATAATGCTTGTTTAGATTTGAATAATAGTAATCCTTGAGCAGGCCATAGTCCATAGGCATGGCTGTTACTCCGAAGGCTATGGTTTTGAATTCTACATTGATTGAATGAGACTAGAACTTGGAAGTTCAACTTGATTTGGATTGAATGTGTGTGAATGCTTTATTTTCCAACTAGATGAGAGATAGGACTTTAAATCTAGTAGTGTTCTCTACTTGGATTGACTGAATTGACATGGGATTGCTACAAGTGGATCCTTGAATGCCTTAGTAATTTAATCACTGAATTTCTATTAAGTTACTGTTTAGTTTTATCACCCAATTAAATCTGATTTTCGTGCAAAACTGAGTTACTGGAATAGTTTGGAAGTTATTTCTAATTCCCTGTGGATCGACCTCGGTCTTACCGAGTTTTATTACTACATCGCAGCCTTACACTTGAGGCGAGCGAACAAGTTTTTGGCGCCGCTGCCGGGGAACTTAGATAACGGTTTTCAAATAGTTTCAGTGGCTATAGAAATAGAAGTAGATAGGTTTTCTGATTTTCTTAGAACTAACAAATTGTTCTGTTTCGTAGGAATTCTTCTCTAGTTCAAGCGCATCAGGTGATACCTTTCTAACTTAGCTTTTTGCAGATTTTTTTAGATTAACTTCAGATTTCATATTTTTAGGATTTAGTTTTAGTCAGTTTTTGGTTGAGTGGTTTATGTCCCGTTGGGAACGTAACCACTCAAATCGTCTCCAATCTGAAGGTGGTTTAGTTGGACCATTGTCAGTCCATAGACGAGTCCGAAATTACCAAGAGCATTGTGAAAGTTTGGGGAGTATGGAACAAACACCTTTAAGGAATCCCCCCCCCCCCCCCCAACTCCAACTACAAATGCAAATCAGGAAGGAGTAGGAGAGAATGAGGTACATAATGTTCCTCCAATGAGATCACTATGGGACTACCTACAACCCGCCCGTGCAATTACACCCTCTTGCGTGGTTCTACCAGCAAACGGTGGAAACTTTGACATAAAACCGGGTGTAATTCAACTCTTACCAAAGTTCCATGGGCTAGACTCTGACCGCCCATACTTACACTTGAAAGAATTCGAAGAAGGGGTGGCCACCTTGCATTATACCAATGTTTCCGAAGATACCATCAGACTTAAACTTTTTCCCTTTTCATTGAAAGAGAGAGCCAAATATTGGCTTCACTCTCTTAGACCACATTCGATTGGGTCATGGGTTGAGATGAACCGGGAATTCTTGAAAAAGTTCTTCCCGGCTCATAAAACGAACACCCTTCGAAGAGCCATAATGAATTTCTCAGCTAAAGAGGGTGAATCTTTTTTTCAATGTTGGGAGAGATTTAAGGATCTCCTACTTGCTTGCCCACATCATGGCTATGAGAGTTGGCGAATTATAAATTTTTTCAATGATGGATTAAGTTCCAATATGCGCCAATTTGTGGAGATGATGTGCAATGGCGAGTTCATGAGTAAAAATCCAGATGAGGCTTGGAGTTACTTGGACATGTTGGCTGAAAATGCCCAATCTTGGGATACCTCGGATAAAACCAATAACCCCAAGCCCACTCAAGAGAAAGGAGGGATCTATGTCCTTAAGGAGGAAGACGACGTGAATGCAAGGATAGCCAACCTCACAAGGAAGGTTGAGGCCATGGAACTTAGTAAAAGTGGAGTTCCAAAGTCCGATGAAGCTGTTGAAACCATATGTGGGATTTGCCTCACCGATTTACACGCTACGCAAGATTGTCCCACAATTCCTGCATTTCAAGAGGTATTACATGAACATGCAAACGCCACATATGGGTATCAACGGCCGTTCAATGGACCGGTGGGTAATACGTACAATGAGAGTTGGAAGAACCACCCAAATTTTAGTTGGAAGAATGCTCCTAAAGGCAATCCTACCAACTCTCAAAGAGGGCCACCCATGCAAAATATGGCCCCACCTCAATTCTCAATGGAGGATACCTTGAAAGCGTTTATACAAGGGCAAACGCAAATCAATCAAACAAATCAGCAATTGTTCCAAGAGCTTAAAGTCTCGGTTGATGAGATTAAAGGACGCTTGAATGCTAGGGAAGGGACCTTTCCGGCCCAACCTCAGCCCAATCCAAAGCAAGTACATGAAGTAAGCATCCCTAATCCTTCCAACCAAAACATGGGCAAGCCAAATCCATCACCACTCTTAGAAGTGGTAAACAAATTGATAAATCTATTCCGGTGAAGGCCGATGAGCCTAATGATCCGGTAAATTCTGAGGATGAGGATGGATCTAACTTAGCCCCACAAGAACCGGAACGCATTTACAAGCCCGTAGCACCATTCCCTTCAAGATTGGTTGCCCCAAAATCTCTTCCAAACTCTCATGATATTCTAGAGATTTTCAGAGAAGTCAAGATTAATATCCCTTTACTTGAGGCCATCAAACAAATTCCCTCTTATGCCAAGTTTCTAAAGGACCTATGCACAACAAAACGTAAATATAATGTGCAGCAAAAGTCCTTCTTAACTGAGCAAGTGAGTGCCATTCTCACTCAAAAGACCCCCCCAAAATTCAAAGATCTCGGTAGTCCCACTGTCTCATGTATCATTGGAGACTACCGGATTAAGCGTGCCTTGCTAGATTTGGGGGCAAGTGTGAACTTGATCCCATACTCGGTATATGAGCAATTGGGTCTTGGTGAATTAAAACCCACCAAAACCACGTTGCAACTCGCTGATAGATCTATCCGTGTACCGAGGGGGATAGTTGAGGATGTTCTAGTCCAAGTTGACAAATTTTACTACCCGGTAGATTTTATCGTCTTGGACACACAACCGGTTTGCTAGCACCCAAATACCGGTAATATTAGGCCGCCCATTCCTTGCCACATCAAACACAATCATCAATTGCCGGAATGGGCTGATGCAACTATCTTTTGAAAACATGAAACTAGAGGTGAATCTGTTTCACTTGGGCAAAAGACATAGGGATGTCGATGATGATGAGTTCTTCGAGGTAAACATGCTTGAATCTTTTGAAGAAGAAGAACTCCTCCAACTTGAACCACTAGAAAGCTTGGAGACATGCTTAGCACATTTCATGGATTCCGAAGACCCCATCATTGAATATAGAAATTGTGCAAGCATTGAAATTGTGTAAGCATTGAATATAGAAAGACCAGTAGTTGGTACTAGCCGGTGGAGGCCCCATTTTGAAAAATTGCCACCAACCACATCAAGGCCTCTACCGTCTAACATCAAACCACCGAAACTTGACCTTAAACCATTGTCATCCGAGCTTAAATATGTATATTTGGGTCAAGAGGAAACTTTCCCAGTTGTCATTGCCTCCCACATAGAGAAAGACCAAGAGCTCAAGTTCATTGAGTTACTCAAAGAACATAGGGAAGCCATAGGTTGGACAATAGCGGATCTCAAGGGGATAGATCCTTTGGTTTGCACTCACCGTATACACCTTGAAGAAAATGCAAAAACGACTAGACAACCTCAAAGACAGCTAAATCCAAACATGATGGAGGTTGTCAAAGTCGAGGTGTTAAGGCTATTAGATGTGGGTATCATCTACCCCATCTCAGATAGCCAATGGGTGAGTCCTACCCAAGTTGTCCCCAAGAAATCCGGTATTACCATCATAGAAAACGCCAACAACGAGCTTATACCGACTAGGGTGACCACCGGTTGGCGTATGTGCATTGATTATAGGAAGCTCAACACGGTTACTAGGAAAGACCACTTCCCTCTCCCATTTATGGATCAAATTTTGGAGACGTTAGCAGGCCATTCCTATTATTGCTTCCTAGATGGCTATTCCGGATACAACCAAATTGAGATAGCTCCGGAGGACTAAGAGAAAACCACATTTACATGCCCGTTCGGCACCTTCGCTTACCGAAGAATGCCATTCGGGTTATGTAATGCGCCCGCCACATTCCAACGATGCATGTTGAGTATTTTCTCGGACATGGTGGGTGAATTTCTTGAGGTATTCATGGACGACTTTTCTATTTTTATTTATACGTTTGATGAGTGTCTCAAGCACTTGGAGTTGGTCTTGATGAGGTGTGAGGAGAAGAAACTCGTCTTAAATTGGGAAAAGTGGCATTTCATGGTACAAAGAGGAATAGTCCTTGGACATATCATCTCGTCCAATGGAATAGAGGTAGACCGGGCAAAAATTGACATAATTTCCAATCTACCACCACCCAAAAGCATACGCGATGTGCGGTCCTTCCTTGGACACGCCGGTTTCTATAGAAGATTTATAAAGGATTTTAGTCATATCTCAAGGCCTTTATGTAACCTTCTACAAAAGGAGAACCAATTTGAGTGGAGTGCCGAATGTCAATTAGCTTTTTCAAAGCTAAAAGACATGTTGACAACCGCTCCTATCATGCAACCACCAGATTGGTCCATTCCTTTTGAGTTGATGTGCGATGCGAGCGATTATGCTATTGGGGCGGTGTTAGGCCAAAAGAAGGATAAGAAGCCCCATGTTATCTACTATGCAAGTAGGACCTTGAATCCTGCCCAAGTTAATTACTCGACTACGGAGAAAGAGCTCCTAGCTGTCATCTTTGCCTTGGACAAATTCAGGCCTTACTTAATAGGATCCAAAGTAATCGTTTACACAGATCACGCGGCGCTGAAACACCTTCTTTCTAAGAAGGATGCCAAGCCCCGTTTGCTCAGATGGATCCTACTCCTTCAAGAATTTGATTTAGAGATCAAAGATAAGAAGGGGGTAGAAAATGTGGTGGCAGATCATCTATCCCGCCTAGTCCTACCTAATTCCATTGACGAGTCACCTATTGAGGACTCTTTCCTTGATGAGCAACTCTTTGTTGCTATGCATCCACCATGGTACGCTGATATAGCCAATTATCTTTCCACAGGTGCGATGCCGATTCATTGGACTGCGCAGGACAAACGTAAATTTCTAAGGGAAGTGCGCAGATTTTTCTGGGATGAACCTCTATTGTTTAAATATTGCCCAGACCAAATTATAAGGAGATGTGTCCCTGATGATGAACATAATTCTATCATCTCCTTTTGTCATGATCAAGCATCTGGGGGTCATTTTTCAGCCAAGAAAACAACTGCAAAAATTCTGCAGTGTGGTTTTTATTGGCCCACGCTATTTAGGGACACCCACGAGTTCTGTAAAGCTTGCGAGCGTTGCCAAAAGTTAGAGGATTATCCAGTCAAAATATGATGCCTCTCACCCCAATTCAACATCTTGAAGTCTTTGACTGTTGGGGCATCGATTTCATGGGACCATTTCCCTCATCTTTTGGACATGTCTATATTTTTCTTGCTGTAGACTATGTGTCTAAATGGATAGAGGCTATCCCATGTAGAACCAACGATCATCGTACGGTTCTCAAGTTCCTCAAAGAAAACATACTTTCTAGATTTGGGACGCCTCGAGCCATCATTAGTAATGGTGGTTCTCACTTTTGTAATAGACCTTTTGAAGCTTTGATGAAGAAATATGGTATTAGGCATAAAGTGAGTACCCCATACCACCCACAAACAAGTGGGCAAGCTGAAATCTCTAATAGGGAAATCAAGCAGATTTTGGAAAAGACGGTGAGACCAGATCGCAAGGATTGGTCCCTAAGATTAGATGATGCACTTTGGGCTCACCGTACCGCCTACAAGACACCCATTGGAATGTCCCCTTATAGACTTGTCTATGGGAAAGCTTGCCACTTGCCTGTGGAGATAGAACACAAAGCCTATTGGGCAATTTGGGTTTTAAATTTTGACGTTGACAAGGCTAGCTCGCTTCGCAAACTTCAATTAAATGAGCTTAATGAAATCCGGAACGATGCATATGAGAACTCGAGAATTTACAAGAGTAAGATGAAGACCTTCCATGACAAGCACATCTTCAGGAAATCTTTCCATGAAGGACAGAAAGTACTCTTGTATAATTCCCGACTTCATCTTTTTCCAGGAAAATTACGATCTTGATGGACCGGCCCATACATTGTCAAAGAAGTTTTTCCTCATGGGGCTGTTGAGATTGAGAATGCAACGAATGGTAACTGTTTTAAAGTTAATGGACAACGCCTTAAACCATTTGTTGAGAAATTTGATTCAGAGGACATGTCCATCACTCTGAATGATCCTGTGTATCAGGATGATTGATCTCCTAGTTTGATGGAGGTATAGCATTTAGTAGGTTTTAGTTGTTGAGTTGTATACTTCCATGATCGCTCTCTCAGGTACTATTATTCTCACTCTCTCATATTTTACCATTGCTCTCATGTTCATGCTAATTGCATATCTTTTTACATTGAGGACAATGCAAGAATTGGTTGGGGGGTGAGATGAGATCCTTCATCTAGCATGATGCAACATTTCGAGCCTCATATATGTGCAAATTTTTTTCGAATTTTCTAAAATTTCAAAACTCTTTTAGTAAACCTTATTTCCATGCATTCGAGATGATAGGAGTACAAGAAGAGGAGATACGAAGTGTGTGATGTTGTAGTCTTGAATTCTCCCAACATAATGGTTTTATATGTTAGTTCCCCCTATTGTTGTGATTGATAGAAAATTTGAACACTTTTTACACCTAGTTCACATTACACGATTTTCATGGGTTGAAAGGATTATGTGATTTATGGATTAGCTAGACTTTGATTTAAAGGTGTTGAGAAACCAAGTCGGGGTATTTTGTCCATCCTTGTCCATGGAAAAATAATGAAAGATATGGATTTTTAAAAATCCTATCTAATTTAAAAGAAAAAGGAAAAGAAAGGATGAAATCGGGAATGAAGGAAAAACGGTGGAAAATTCTGAAAAGGGCTACCTATTACCAACCGGGGGATGGTCGAACCGTAACCGAAGCCGGAAATGGGACGTAGTGTGAAAGCCGTCGGAAGGACGGTAAGGCAAATTCCTGTCATAGGCTTGTTGTTGCTCTGTGCACCTTAAAATCCTTGGTTTACTTAATCTATGAAGAAGGTAATACCAGAGACTCAGGAGATGAACTTTCACTATGCACACTGGGTTGAAATTGTTCGAGTCCTTCTATTTATCAATCAATCAGCGGGAATTTCATGTAGACACTTCTTATGCTTCAAGAGTTTAAGTTTGCAATTTCTATCATCTAGTTTCTCTAAATTTTATACTTATATGTCTTGGAATGGATAGAAGCATGGTTTCTGAAAGAGAGTTGGGTTTGGAGGTTTGAAATTGTTTCACGCATGTTTTGCTCGGGACTAGTAAAAAGCTGGTTGGGGGGTGTGTTGAACCTCAAATTTATACATTGTATTGCCTAGTACATCACATCATGCGACCAGTCGTCTGCATAATAAAACTTCTCCGTGAAGCTCCGAGATTTTCTACGCAGTGCGTAACCTTGCGCAATTTCTGGATGTTTCCGATGCAAGGGGCTTCCACACTATAAAAGGACACCTAGGGGCCCTTCCTAGGGCATCAGAGAAGCTAAGGGACGTGGTTTTAGAGAGAGAAAGCTGTCGTGGAGCGTCTGCAACTCTCCAATTTTCAGTTTTTCTAGGTTTTTTTATGCTTTTATTATGAGTTCTAGTTGTAGTATGACAATGCTCGGCTAGAATCTCTCAGCTAAGGCTGAGAGGTGAAGCTTGTAGCTAATTTCATGTTTGATTCAAGTTAATTCAAGTACTTTTTAATTCAAGTTTGGATTTTTCATATTCTAGTTCTTAAAGTGGTAGTTTGAGATGTTTTATGAGAGTTCATGTGCTCCGGACATGAATTCCTGGCAATTCTCTGAGATTATCATATAATGCTTGTTTAGATTCGAATTATAGTAATCCTTGAGCAGGCCATAGTCCATAGGCATGGCTGTTACTCCGAAGGCTATGGTTTTGAATTCTACATTGATTGAATGAGACTAGAACTTGGAAGTTCAACTTGATTTGGATTGAATGTGTGTGAATGCTTTATTTTCCAACTAGATGAGAGATAAGACTTCAAATCTAGTTGTGTTCTCTACTTGGATTGACTGACTTGACATGGGATTGCTACAAGTGGATCCTTGAATGCCTTAGTACTTTAATCACTGAATTTCTATTAAGTTACTGTTTAGTTTTATCACCCAATTAAATCTGATTTTCTTGCAAAACTGAGTTGCTGGAGTAATTAGGAAGCTGTTACTTTTTCCCTGTGGATCGACCTCGGTCTTACTGAGTTTTATTACTACATCGCAGCCTTACACTTGAGGCGAGCGAACATCCACTAGGTAGTATGTTATAGGAAAAATGGAGATCAACTTAGCTGCTAAAATTTTACACGGACGCCCATCCGACTCTCGAGATCATCTGATCATGAGTCGCAGATTGGGTAAGTGCGGGACGTCCATCAGATTCTCGAGATCATCTGATCATGAGTCGTAGATTGGGTAAGTGCGGGACACCCGTCCGACTCTCGAGATCATCTGATCATGAGTCGCAGATTGGGTAAGTGCGGGACGCCCATTCGACTTTCGAGATCATCTGAGCGAGAGTCGCAGAATTGATAAATACGGAGCAGCTATTCGCAAGTCTCGAGTTCTCATAGCCGATAGTTAAATACGGCAAAGCAAAATCCGCAAGCAGACCTTCTCGTAAGTCGTTGAAAGGTGTTACGTCTAAATGAGCGAGCACTTGGACTCGCGACCATATTCCAACATGCGAACATCTTTTCCGCGGTGACACCTTTTAGCCTTCAGTACCAGCACCCGATTCCCGTCGAGCAGCTTGTTCAATCCCTCTGCGATACCAAGCAGGGCTACACCCAGTTCGGTGGTTTCCGTCCCGTCGGCGTCTCTTTCCTTTTCGCCGGCTATGACTCCAACTACGGTTTCCAGCTCTACATGAGCGATCAGCGCTATTACTACGCCTACCAGCAGCCCATATAGGTCGGGTTTGGGCTTATCTTCTCTTGTGGTTCCGAATCTCAAGGGATTGCTATCAAGGAACGTGATTGCCAAAATAAGCCATCGGGTTAGATCTCGTCTCCAAGGATAAGGATCTTATCCCACGAAATCAGCGGCATCTCGGTATCGTACACGAAATCAGCGGGATCTCGATATCTTACGTGACAGATGGGATCGCTCCAGATCTATATAAAGAGGTGACTCCATTAAGAGAAAGACACACACAATATTCAATCTCTGGCCTGTTTTTGCTTGGTTATTCTTCTTGCTTCGGCCTGAATTAAGCATCGGAGGGCTAACGCTGGACACCAGCCACCCTTAGTTGCTTTCTTTCTTCTTTCAGGTCCGACGGAGGAAGGTATCTGTTGGAGAGAAGGTGAACTTCCGGAAGATCCAGTTACAGAATCTGACGTTAACAGTTTGGCGCCGTCTGTGGGAACGACTTGATCGTCAAAATCAACCGTTCTAACCACCGATAAAAAATCCTTCGGCGATGCCTCCTAAAAAGGCTGTTCATCCTTTGACTTCAAGGCAGGCACCACCTCCGCCCGATGAGACGGAATCCGTACCTACCCTTCCACCTGCCTCGACGAACATCCCTCAAGGAGCCCCAAATATGCCATCAGCAAACCCATTATTGGAAGCTTCTGGAAATCAAGATGACGTCCTGCATTTCCTCGGAAACACTCTCCTAACTCTAAATGCCGGAGTTCAGGCCCTGTCGAATCGGCTTGATCAGCATTTCCCCGAACCGCAGAGACAAGCCTCCGAAGGGTTACCACCGCAGCCCATACCAGTGGCATCCAGACATTCTATGGACTAACCACAGGTCCCACCACTTGGCAGCCATCTCCCTGTACCGTCTCCACATTCTATACATTCTAGTTCGTCTCGACAACCTCAACCTCAGGGCTCCACTGCCGAAACATCAAGCTATACCCTACCATGGGAAGGAGATCTCAAAAGAATCCATGATCGTTTTGATGTCATGGAACAGCGATACCAGGCAAATCGGCCATCTACCATCATGGCGGCGATACATCAATCCGAGTCTCCCTTTACTAGCGAGGTTATGGAAGCACCGTTACCTAAAAAGTATCGAATGCCCGTTATCACCCCGTATACAGGTATTGGTGATCCTCTTGAACACCTAGAAACATACAGGTCTCTCATGGAGTTGGAGGGACATGGCTCAGAAATCATGTGTAGGGCTTTTCCCCTAACATTGAAGGAAGCAGCTCGTACGTGGTTTCGGGGGTTAAAGCCTCGTTCCATCAGTTCATTTTCCCAGTTATCGGAGATATTCCTTTCTCAATTCATGGGAAGCATTCGCATTAAGAAGCCAGCCTCCCATCTGATGAATCTGAAACAGCAACATGGGGAGACAATAAAGGAATTCACAGTACGATTCACTGCCGAAGTCGTTCAAACTGAGGGTTACACTGAAGAAAATGGTCTTACAGCCCTCATTGCAGGAATAACGAGCGAGAAATTCAGGTTTGCCTTGGATAAAAGCCCGCCGAAAACTATGGCAGAATTCCAAGCCAAAGCCCAAAAATATATCAATGCAAGCCAGAGGGAACCTCTACTGCAGATAAAAAGAATCGTCGTGATCAGCGCGACCGTTCTCCCAAGAAGCCTTATTCTGGTAAATACCATAACTACACTCCTCTCAATCGATCTCATGAAAATGTTTTAATGGAGATTAAACACAAGCCATATGTGAAGTGGCCTGCAAAGATCAAATCCGATCCCGAGAAGAGAGACAAGAGCAAATTCTGCTACTTCCACGAAGATCACGGGCATAGAACCCAAGACTGCATCTCTCTACGAGATCATATTGAAGCCCTTATTCGAAAAGGCCATCTCCAAGATTATGTTGCTCGTAAAAATCGATCACCAGAAAGGGCGAACACCTCGTCCCGCCAAAAGGAACCTCATCATCAAACTGACCAAGAGGACGCTGAGCCTACGGGAGAAATCCGCACCATCATCGGAGGACCAGCTTGCGGGGGCGATTCTCAAGCTTCAAGAAAAGCATACGCTCGAAAGGCGTCCAAAGAACCCTAGAAAATCTACTAGCTGGAACAGACATCTATCTCGTAAAAAACTAGCCATCCTCCAATTTCCTTCACTCTCGAAGATGCAAAGGGAATTCACTTCCCTCATGAAGACTCCATCGTAGTCACATTGAAGGTATCAAATTATCTGACACATCGAATTATGGTGGATACAGGTAGCTCAGCCGATATTCTATACTTGGAGGCTTTCAACAAAATGGCACTTGCCAGAAGCCTTCTCAAGCCAGTATCGACCCCCCTCGTCGGCTTCGGAGGTGAGGTAGTAACGCCTGAAGGAAGCATCGATCTCCCAGTTACTTTTGGAGAAAGTCCAGCGAAGACCACCGTCTTCATAAACTTCCTCGTGGTGGACCGAAAATCAGCGTATAACGCCATTTTGGGGCGGCCTCTTACTAAGGTCGGGGCAGCCTTGCACCCTTCATATCTGTGTGTCAAATTTCCTACACCAAATGGTATCGGGGTCGTGCGAGGAAGTCAGCAGGAGGCACAGGTCTTGCTATCAGATAGCCCTACAGGATTGGAAGAAGGCTCAAGCAACACCCGTTATGGAGATAGCACAAGGTTCACCCAACTTTCCGACCAACACCTCGTTGGATCCGAGAGAGAATGCTCTTAAATCAGGAACTCCTGGGGAGGAAACAGTGGCGATTCACTTAACCAAAGGTGACCCATCTAGGGTCGTATACATTGGATCCTCTTTAACCAGTGTCCATCATGAAAGTCTGGTCCGTTTCCTCACCGAATACCAGGACGTGTTCGCTTGGTCTCATAAAGATATGCCAGGCATCGACCCCAATGTCATTGTACATCGTCTCAATATCGACCCGAAACATAAGCCCGTACACCAGCGTCGACGTGCCTTCACTGCAGAAAGATAAATGGCGATCAAAGCTGAAGTCGAGAAGCTACTCACGGTCAATTTCATAAAAGAAGTAGACTACCCAGAGTGGGTCGCGAACGTGGTCCTCGTCCGGAAAGCTAATGGCAAATGGAGAATGTGTGTCGACTATTCAGATTTAAACAAAGCATGCCCAAAGATAGCTTCCCGACCCCGCGGATTGACCAGTTGGTCGATTCAACAGTTGGACACGCTCTGTTCAGTTTTATGAATGCTTATTCTGGTTACAACCAGATCATGATGCATCCACCTGATAGCCAGCATACCGCTTTCATCACAGATCGGGGATTATATTGCTACCAGGTAATGCCGTTCGGCCTTAAAAATGCAGGGGCCACTTATCAACGTCTCGTCAACAAAATATTCGCTGCTCAAATCGGTAGGAATATGGAAGTTTATGTTGATGACATGCTCGTGAAGAGCACCGAAGAAGATGATCATATTTCTGATCTTCGAGAAGCCTTCGACCTAATGAGGAAGTATCAAATGAAATTGAACCCAGAAAAATGTGCATTTGGAGTGTCTGCAGGAAAGTTTCTCGGGTTCATGGTCGGCCAGTGCGGAATTAAGGCAAATCTTGAAAAGATAAAAGCATTGATAGAGATGAAATCCCCCACCACTCTGAAGGACGTCCAGCGTCTGGCCGGTCGCATCGCATCATTGAACAGGTTCATCTCGCTAGCATCTGACAAGTGCTTACCATTCTTCAAACTCCTTCGTGCAACTGCCAAGTCTGATTGGAAATGGACACCACAGTGTGAGGAGGCTTTTCAACAATTGAAGCTATACATGAGCACACCCCCCATTTTGTCTAAGCTTGTAGCACATGAGCAACTCATTCTTTATCTCTCTGTGTCCACCACGGCCGTTAGTGCCGCTTTAATAAGAGAAGATTCCGGGGTACAAAGGCCCATTTATTATATCAGTCGAGCAATGGTTGATGCAGAAACTAGGTATTCTGATATGGAGAAGCTGGCCCTAGCTTTAGTTACGGGCAGCTCGAAAACTGCGACCATACTTTCAAGCCCACGCCATTTTAGTACCAACGAATCATCCACTACGGCAAGTCCTTCAAAAGCTGAGGCTTCCGGACGCCTAACTAAATGGGCAGTCGAGATCAGCGAGCACGATATCTCATTCTGCCCTAAGACCGCGGTAAAGGGCCAGGCCGTGGCTGACTTCATCGCTGAATTTACATACTCTCCTGATGATAATACCATGACCAGCGACCAGCCTCCTTGGTCACTCTTCGTAGACGGGTCGTCGCGGGCCAGTAGCAGTGGAGCGGGCCTGATTTTAGTGGCTCCCGATGGGTCGCATTTCCAATATGCTCTGCGTTTCGATTCTCGTATCTCGAATAATGAAGCAGAATATGAGGCTCTGATCGTTGGCCTCGAACTGGCCATTGTCCTTGCAATTCAAAATCTGTTAATTCATAAGCGACTCCCAGCTCATTGTCAACGAAGTTCTTGGTGAATTCGAAGCCAAAGAAGAAAGAATGGCCTTATACAAGTCTCGTGTCCTCATCTTGCTCGCAAAACTGAAGACTTATGAAATAATTCATATTCCTCGCGAGCAGAACCAACTTGCCGACTCCCTAGCTAAGCTCGCTTCTGCACCAGAATCTGAGCTAGCACATTCGATCCCCATCGAGCATCGTCAGAACCTAAGTATCGACCAATCGACTCTTGAGCAAGTAATATCGGTATAATCGTCTCCATGCTGGATGGATCCCATCATCCTTTATCTCAGAGACGGATACCTACCAGACGACAAGAAAGCTGCAAGACAAATTCGGCTTCGAGCTGCCAGGTACACCTTGCAAGACGGAATATTGTTGCGCAAGAGCTTTTCCTTGCCCTATTTAAGGTGTCTTCATCCAGAAGAAACCCTTTGTGTTCTAGACGAAGTACACCAGGGGGCATGTGGTAATCACCCCAGGGGGCGATCCCTAGCATATAAGGCGATGCGGCAAGGATATTATTGACCCACTATGAAAGCAGACGCAATTGAATTTTCTAAAAAATGTGATAAGTGCCAACGATATTCACCTATACCTCATGTACCGTCCGAGCGGATGACTCCAGTTGATAGCCCTTGGCCTTTCGCTCAGTGGGGGGTCGATATCATTGGACCCTTGCCCATGGGAAAGGGACAAAATAAATTCGCAATTGTGGCGGTTGATTACTTCACCAAATGGGCCGAGGCAGAACCATTAGCCAAGATTACTGAGAAACAGACTACCAAGTTCATATGGAGAAATACCATATGCCGTTTCGGACTCCCTCACACCATAATTACCGACAACGGAACGCAGTTCGACAACGCGGCCTTTGATGAATTTTGTGACAAATGGAAGATACGTAATCTCCGCACTTCTCCATATCATCCTCAGGCGAATGGGCAGGTCGAGGCAGTGAATAAGATCATCAAGCACCATTTAAAAACCAAGCTAGGTGAATGTAAAGGTGTGTGGCCAGAACTTCTGCCTAGAAGTATTATGGGCATATAGAACCATGGCTTGTACATCAACAGGTGAAACCCCTTTTTCCTTAGCATTTGGTGTCGACGCAGTGGTACCAGTGGAAATTCAAGTACCCTCATATCGGATCGAGCAGTATGACCCCGCGAGTAATCAGGAAAACCTCCGACTTCATCTCGATCTCTTGGAAGAACGAAGAAATGCCTCCCAAGTACGAGTGGCAGCATATCAACAACGTATTGCTCGTTATCGAAATGCTAAGATCCGACCTAGATCCTTCCAGCCTGGAGATTTGGTCCTGAGGCAGCGACTCGGAGTTCCCGCTCGTTCGCTGGATCCAAATTGGGAAGGCCTGTATCGGGTTATCAGGATTGTGCGACCCGGTACTTACTACCTTGAAGACATGCAGGGAAAGCCCGTACGTCGCCCTTGGCATGTGGAACACTTGCTACGATACTATCCCTAGATTCGATGTAGTTCATTACAACATTTTATGAATAAAGTGAAAGATATCTTTTGGTCGCTACTCCATTTACTTGGACCTGAATAGCCCTGAAGAGGATGCATACAATCCCTTAGCCAATTGCCTACCTTTGGTAGGGTCGAATTCACCTAGGATGGTCGCATTTCCATTTTATGGATCACCATCCTTCCACCCCTGGTAGACTTAGCCTCAATCGATAGATCAGTCTATCTCCACGAGGGAATGGTCATCACGACCCCCCGGATTGAGCACAATACATCTCAATTGATAGATCAGTCTATCTCCACGAGGGTATGGTCATCACGACCCCCCGGATTGAGCACAATACATCTCTCAATCGATAGATCAGTCTATCTCCACGAGGGCATGGTCACTACGACCCCCCGGGTTGAGCATAACTCATTGAAACAGGAAGGCATTTAGTGCACAAAGGAAAAGAAAGTAAACAAGAACACTTCCAAAAATATATTTTCATTAATGTCAAATGATTACAAATATATATGCTCGCAAGTACAAGAGGAGAAAACAAAAAGGAAAGTCAATCCCTCAGAGGAGGAGCCGTGCTCTCGACTTCAGGGCCCATTTCTGGAATCCCTCCAGTTTGCGTGGCTTCGGTCGCCTCGTTCTCAGCAGCAGCTTGCTCTTCTGCAGCTATGATGGTCGCGACTCGACCAAATTCCCCCATATCGAAGGATGGGATCATTCGTTGCACTACTCGTAATGCAAAGTCACGACCAGCATCATATGACTCATATCTTTCATCGTCATATAGCTGCGAATTTCGGAACTCGAAAATTGCCCGAGGACCTTCTTCCGAGAGCATTTTTATAAGGGCGACTTTCTCCTCGTCCCAGTGGATCGAGTCGTCCTTGAGCTGTGCGAGAGCGGAGCGCTCTTTCTCCAGGTTCTCATTAGCTTCTTTGAGCTGCGACCTGGCCTCCGCATGCCGCTCCTCCAACGAGATCTTGTCTTGGCGGAAGATCTCCTTCTCTCTCTCTGCCTTCTCCTTCAAATTGGCGAGCTTCGCAAACTTCGAGTCCAAAGCTTGATACCTCTCGGTCAAAACTTGGACTTTCTCTATGAGGATCTTGATCTCCTCATCTCTCTTGGAGATCACTGCCTCACGGGACTTGAGGAGTTGATCCCTTCCTTGAACTGCCTTCTCCAAGGCAGTTCTCTTCCCCTCAGCTTCATCTATCACGCGACGAGCGGCAACGATATCACGCCTCGTTCGCAGGATAAGATCTAAGCCCTGCAAAAGTAACGGAGAATGTGAGAAAGTATTCTGGAACGTAACAACAGATAAAAGCAGGGCCTTGACAAGGTCTTACCTGAACCATCCTTACCCCCGCTTCGAGGAAAAGGTTCTCAGGGCTTGGCTCGGGAAGAGAGCCGAAGGCTTGGGGGGAACGTTCTCGAACAAGAACTTACATATTGGATGGAGGTGGTGGGGAATAGAATATGTCCCACTCCCGGACGGTTGGGCAACGACCAACCCAGCCGGCTCGCGAGGTGGGGGCATCGACTCGCGAGCAGGTCCCTGCTCGGAAGCAGGGATCAGCTCGCGAGCAGGAGCCGGCTCTCGAGGCTCTATTTGCTCTCGAGCCTCATCAGCTGGGGGGCAGCCGGACCCCGCCCCATCCGGGGAATTATCAGCAATGTTAATCACTGGCGGTCCAGGTGCGACTACCAATGAGGGAATATTGGGCCCAGCCGGAGCCCTCGCCGTGCTCGCGAGAGGAGCTGGTTGATCACTACCCTTACGGACGGGTGGCTGAGATGGTTCGGCAGGTGTTCTCTTCTGCCTTTTGGAGTTCGTGCCCTTCAGTCGGGGCAGCAGACCCCTCTTCTCCCCTGCCTTCGTCATCTCGACTTCTCCTCTGGATATTAGGCCCGCTGCTGCAAGTCGCGAGGGAGACAAGCAAGCCTCGATGTGCCTATCACCTACAGGCACCTTGTACACCTTGACTATCTTCTCGTTGATCTCTCCCTTCAAACTTGGTTTTCTCAAGGCCGGGATACCTGCGAGCATAAACAAGGGTCAAAGAATGAAGTAAAACCCTAAAAACTTAAAACTGGAGAAAACTGCACAATGTGGGATTGTGCCTACCTTCACAGAAAAAGCGGTTTACTCCTGGGCCCCTGGAAGAAGCAGACTCCCAGTTCCCGGATGCATAAAACCAACGTTTTCTCTAGCCGGGATAGTTCGAGGAGGGTTTCCCAAACACGAAGTTATCCCGGTGCCAGTAGCACAGGTAATACCAGCCTTCGCTGGAGGGTGCTTTTTTCAGACGGAACATACGGAGGAACTCCTCCGCCGTGAGCTCCCCGTTGCCGGCCTGAGCCCAGAGGGCAAAGGAGCCCAGAACTACCCTCCATCTGTTCACGATGAGTTGCCCGGGGGCAATCTTGTAACACCGGAGGACATCGCGTATGAAAGGATGGAGGGGGAGGCGTACCCCCAGGATGAGCTGGTACTCATAAAGAGCTACGCATCCTGGGGGGGGGGGGGGGAGTCTGGTGTCTCTCCATCTCCGGGCAATCGGAGATTGACTGAGTCGGGGATCAGGTATCTCTCCCGTAACTCAGCTAGCCGGTCCTCCGATAAAACAAAAGGATACCCGGCTGCCGTGTATCTCCCTGCCGGAACCCTCGCATTGCTAGAAGCAGAGGATTCCGGAGTGGCATCGCCTAGAGGAACGGTGGTCTCGTCAGAGTTCCCAGCCATGAAGTGGTTTTAGGAAGATTAAGAAAAAACAAAAAAGAAAAGAAAAGAGGCCTGTACCCAGGGAAGAAAAGAAAGAAAAGAAGCACCGGAGGAAGAAGAATGAAAAAGATGTTGTAAATTCCCTTCGAAAAAACTTCTGTAGAAAAATAGAGAAATGGTGGACTTCGTATATTTATAGGCAATCATTCCGCCACATTTGGTGATACGTGGCAGCCCCTCCTTCAGCGCAGCACTCGAGCAGGCATGCCCATTAACTCCCCTGACACGTGGCAAGCGCCCCTTCATTTTCTGTCTGTGGAAAGGCTGCGGAAAGCTGGCACTCATTAATTCCAGCCCATCATGTATGGTTCCGTTCTCGATGAAGGCAGCGGGCGGTTACGTGTGATAGTGAGCTAAGTCCTTCCCTTACAAAATTCTTGGCGGCAAGGACTTGGGGGGCATCTGTTATAGGTAAAATGGAGATCAACTTAGCTGCTAAAATTTTACACGGACGCCCATCCGACTCTCGAGATCATCTGATCATGAGTCGCAGATTGGGTAAGTGCGGGACGTCCATCCGATTCTCGAGATCATCTGATCATGAGTCGCAGATTGGGTAAGTGCGGGACGCCCGTCCGACTCTCGAGATCATCTGATCATGAGTCGCAGATTGGGTAAGTGCGGGACGCCCATTGAACTTTCGAGATCATCTGAGCGAGAGTCGCAGAATTGATAAATACGGAGCAGCTATTCGCAAGTCTCGAGTTCTCATAACCGAAAGTTAAATACGGCAAAGCAAAATCCACGAGCAGACCTTCTCGTAAGTCGTTGAAAGGTGTTACGTCTAAATGAGCGAGCACTTGGACTCGCGACCATATTCCAACATGCGAACAGCTTTTCCGCGGTGACACCTTTTAGCCTTCAGTACCAGCACCCGATTCCTGTCGAGCAGCTTGTTCAATCCCTCTGCGATACCAAGCAGGGCTACACCCAGTTCGGTGGTTTCCGTCCCGTCGGCGTTTCCTTCCTTTTCGCCGGCTATGACTCCAACTACGGTTTCCAGCTCTACATGAGCGATCAGCGCTATTACTACGCCTACCAGCGGCCCGTATAGGTCGGGTTTGGGCTTATCTTCTCTTGTGGTTCAGAATCTTAAGGGATTGCTATCAAGGAACGTGATTGCCAAAATAAGTCATCGGGTTAGATCTCGTCTCCAAGGATAAGGATCTTACAAGGAACGTGATTGCCAAAATAAGTCATCGGGTTAGATCTCGTCTCTAAGGATAAGAATCTTATCCCACGAAATCAGCGGCATCTCGGTATCGTATACGAAATCAGCGGGATCTCGATATCTTACGTGACAGATGGGATCGCTCCAGATCTATATAAAGAGGTGACTCCATTAAGAGAAAGACACACACAATATTCAATCTCTGGCCTGTTTTTGCCTGGTTATTCTTCTTGCTTCGGCCTGACTTAAGCATCGGAGGGCTAACGGCTAGACACCAGCCACCCTTAGTTGCTTTCTGTCTTCTTTCAGGTCCGGCGGAGGAAGGTATTTGTTGGAGAGAAGGTGAACGTCTGGAGGATCCAGTTACAGAATCTGACGTTAACATAGTAGACTTTGTCAACTTGGACAAGAACGTCCTCAATCACCCCTCTTGGAATATGAATCGATCGGTCAGCGACTTGTAATGTGGTTTTGGTGAGTTTTAATTCACCTAAACCCAATTGTTCATAGACGGAAAATGAGATTAAGTTCACACTTACCCCCAGATCGAGTAAAGCATGCTTCACCCGGTAGTCTCCAATTATGAATGATATTGTTGGACTACCAGAATCTTTGTATTTCTTGGGCATCCCGTGATTTATAATGACACTTACATTCTCTGTAAAAAATGCCTTCTTTTGTACATGTATTTTTCTTTTGACCATGCAAAGGTCCTTCAGAAACTTGGCATATGACGGTATTTGTTTAATAGCATCCAACAATGGGATGTTGATCTTGACTTGCTTAAAGACTTCTAAAAATTCCTGAGATTTATCTTGAGGTTTGGTTGAAATCAAGCGTTGAGGGAATGGAGCAACGAGCCTATATTCTTTCAATAACTCTTTTTCATTCATGGCAGTGCTAGGTCCATCATTCTCTTTGGAAGATACCGGATCATTAGGCGTTGAGGCCTTTACCGGGTCAGATTTTTCAATAATTTTACCACTTCTAAGAGTGGTGATGGACTTAACATGTTCTATATGTTGGCTAGAGGACTTAGGCACACTTATTTCGCATTGTGATTTCTGATTAGGTAGTGGTTGGGCCGGGAGAGTCCCTTCCCTTGCGTTTAAGCGAGCCTTGATTTCCTCCACTGAATTTTTAAGCTCAAGCATTATCGTATGGTTCGATTGGTTTATTTGAGCTTGGCCTTCCATAAACGCTTTCAATGTATCCTCAATAGGCATTTGAGGTGGGGCCATAGGAAATTGCATTGGGGGCCCCTTTTGAGGATTACTTTGGTTAGCCGTGGGTCCATTCGCTTAATTGAAGTTAGGATTGTTTCTCCAACTAGAATTGTACGTGTTTGGATTTGGAGTACTAAAAGGTTGTTGATAACTATTTAAGGCATTTGATTGTTCGTATAAAAGTTCTTGAAACGCAGTAATTGCTAGACAATCCCCCGTTTGATGTACATTCGAAGCACAAATATCACAAACAGTTTCAACAGCCCTTCTTTGTTGGGTTGTGTCCACTTTCCTTATTTCCATCGCCTCGACCTTTCGTGTGAGATTAGCAACTCTAGAACTTAGATCATCTTCCTCATTCAAAATGTAAATTCCTCCCTTTTCCTTTGCTTGGAATTGTTTTGAACTTGTTGGCTTAGATGTATCCCATGATTGTGTGTTTTCAGCCAACATGTTAAAATAGTTTTAAGCTTCCTCTATTTTTTTATTCATGAACTCCCCATTGCACATCATCTCCACAAATTGGCGCATGGTTGAGTTTAATCCATCATAGAAGAAACTGATCAACCTCCACCGTTCGTAGCCATGATGTGGGCATGTGTTTAATAGCTCATTATATCTTTCCCAACATTGGAAAAAGGTTTCATCTTCTTTTTGGGTGAAGTTCATTATGACCCTTCTTAGTGCATTGGTTCGATGAGCTGGGAAGAATTTTTTAAGAAACTCCCGAGTCATCTCAACCCATGTCCTAATTGACCTTGGCCTTAAGGAATGTAGCCATGATTTGGCCTTCTCTTTTAAGGAAAAATGGAATAATTTGAGTTTTATAGTATCCTTGGTTACATTATCATAGTTTATTGTGGCAATAACCTTTATGAACTCCTTAATATGTAGATAAGCGCTTTCGGAGTTGAGTCCCTGGAATTTGGGAAGAAGTTGGATCAACCCCGGTTTAAAATTAATATTTCCCATATTGTGAGGGAAAATTATGCAAGAGGGAGTACTCGTCCTAGCGGGTTGTAAATAGTCATGTAAAGTCCTAGGTTGAGGTGCATCCCCCACTTCATTCTCATCAATTTCAGTAAAGTGTTGGGCTTGATTTTGATTAGCCCCTTGATTGGGTTGATTTTCAGCCATCTCTCTAGCAATTTCAGGAAAATTTTGACGTTTTCTAGCACGAGGCTCTCTATTAATCCCTTCAACAATTACTCCGTCACTTAACAATATCTGAGCGTGATCACGAACCCACTTGGGCATGAACCACTCAACACAATCCTAAAATATAATCATAATTCTAAAAAAAAAAAAACGGAAACTATCTATAGCAAGAGGGATTAGAAGGATAGAACCTGAATTGTAGATCTATGTTAGAATCCTGCAAAATCAAAACAAACTAAGTTAGTATTATGATATTAGAAGAAAACCTACCCTAGAAAGTAAAACAAATCCTAAACTTAAAACAAATCCTAAACTTAACTCAATCTCAACTAAAAGCTATTTCAGAAAATTCTAAAAATACCGCATAGAGATCCCCAGCAATGGCGCCAAAAATTTGTTCACTCCCCAAGTATAGGGTTGCGAAGTAGTAATAATTCGGAAAGACTGAGTATTGTTCCCACAGAGATTTATGTATGGGTATCTCAGAATTTATCTAAAACAACTTAGAATTAAGATCATATTAAGAACTAAATCTAAACAATAGAGAATTGGGTTTAAATAGTAAATGTGTAAGGTAATAATAATCTAAAAGGAATTAGAGCGCCAAGGATACACTTTTGATAGTTTTCAATGCATCAACATAACTAGGTCTCTCACTGTTCACTCCCCAAGTGTAGGGTTGCAAAGTAGTAATAATTCGGAAAGACCGAGTATCGTTCCCACAGAGATTTATGAATGGGTATTCTCAGATTTTGTCTAAAACAACTAGTAATTAAGATCCTATTAAGAACTAAAGCTGGAAAATAGCAATTTGAGTTTAAACAGTGAATGTGTAAGGTAATTTCAATCTAAAAAGGCACTAGAGCGCCAAGGATCCACTTTTGATAAGTTTCAATGCATCAACACAACTAGGTCTCTCACAACACAATCGGCATCGAATTCATATCTCTATCCGATCGGAATATAGAGCGGTTCAATCAACAATTATCCAAAATAAGTGCTTATTCATTGATTCAATTCCCACATCAATGCTCAGGCCTTGGGCACACTCAATTGTGTAGGCCAAGTCTCTTTCCAATCTAATTGAGATTCACAACCATAGCTTTCATCAAATCCTGTCACTAGACTTGATTACAACTAATGATTAGAACTCTAATTAAATCAAAATCAATCAATAAACAACTATTTCAGATTACTACAAAAGATAAGACCTTTAGTTGAATGAGTTCCCACATGAAAATCAGGCCATTGCATACAAGGTAATCAAAGAATCTACCATGCCCGGAGTCGATGATAGATCAATGAAATACACAAACATAAACAATGCTTAGAAGGTAAGCTACCAAGCTTAGAATCACTAAGAATCACATGAGCCCGGAGTCATCAAGAGATCAAAGTAAAACCAAACTAGTACTTGATTCAAACTCACATTAACTAAAAATTCTTCAATTAAAACATAAAAGGAAACCTAGGTTGCATCAATCCATCAAAAATGAATTAAAAGCTTCACCTCTTAGCCCTAGCTAAGAGGTTTTAGTTCATCTCTAACATCCTTGAACTAAAGCCTCTAAAAACATAAAAATAACTAAAACAGGAAGAAAACTAAGAAACTCGAAGTAGAATCCGTCTCCCAAGCAATCCCCACGTCCTAGCATCCTTTGGTATGAAGGGAAGAAGTCCTTTTATAGCTTGGAGGTGTCCATTACGCAAGAAACTTTCAGATTGCGCGTAAACTTACGCACTTGCGCAGAGAAATTCGGCGCCCAGAATAGAAACCTTGCTGTTTACGCATGGACTACCGGTCGCGGTCTGAGGCTGCAGACGACCGGTCGCACGACCGATCGTAAAACTGCCAAAATCTGTCCAGCAAGTTTGCATAATTTTCATCCTTCAATTTTTATTCAAGGACCGGTCGCACGACCGGTATGATGTGTGGACGACCGGTCGCACGACCGGTCGCAGATGGTTCAAAGACATTGTGCACACAGGCTTCTTTTGTTGAGTAGCCAGACCGGTCGGACGACCGGTCCTAAGCTTTGGACGACTGGTCGCACGACCGGTCGTGGATGGCTTTTCTCTGTCTTCTTTTCTTCTCTCCTTTGCTTCTTTCTTCTACCCTTTCATGCTTGATGTTGTGGTCTTCAATGCTTGTAAAGTAGCTCTATTTAGCCTTGAATCAGTGAAATCTCCATCTTGTCCCTACAATGACAAATCATGCATTAAAGTAGTCCTTTAAACATATAAACCGTGCATAATGAGTGATGAATTGGGGTTAGAATATGCACAATTAAGAGCTCAACACACCCCCCAACCAGCATTTTGCTAGTCCCGAGCAAAACATGCGTGAAACAAGTTTCATTCTCCAAAACCCAACTCTCCTCTAGAAACTATTCTTCTATACCTTCCAAGACACATAAGCATAAAATCAGAGAAATTAGGTGATAAAGGTTGAAACCTTAAACTCTCATAACATAATAAGTGTTTATATGAAATTCCCGCTGATTGATTGATAAATAGAAGAATTTGAACAAATTCAACCTAGTGTGCATAGTGAAAGTTCATCTCATGAGTTTCCGGGATTATCTTCTTCATAGATCAACTAAACTATAGATCTCAAGGTGTATAGAGCAACAACAAGCCTATGACAGGAATTTGCCTTACCGTCCTTCCGACCGCTTTCACACTACATCCCATTTTCGGCTTTGGTTACGGGTAGACCATCCCCCGGTTGGTAGTAGGTAGCCCTAATTGGAATTTTCCACCATTTTTCCATCATTCCCAATTTCATCCTTCCTTTCCTTTTTCTTTTACATTAGATAGCATTTTTAGAAATCCATATCTTTCGTTATTTTCCCATGGACAAGGATGGACAAAGTACCCTGGCTTGGTTTCTCAATACCTTAAATCAAGGTCTAGTTAATCCATAAATCACATAATCCTTTCAAATCATGAAAATCGTGTAATGTGAACTAGGTGCAAAAGGTGTTCAAATTTTCTATCAATCATAAAAATAGGTGAATTCACATATAAAACAATTATATTAAGAGAAATTCAAAGCTTGCAACATCCCTCACTTCATATCTCCTCTTCTTATACTTATGCCATCTCGAATGCATAGAATCAAAGTTTTCCAAAAGAGTTTTGAATTTTAGAAAAATCAAAAAATTTCTACATCATTGCTCGAAATGTCACAAAAGTTAGCAGATTCATCATCTAAGGAATCTCTCACCCCCCAACCAAAACTTTACATTGTTCTCAATGTAAGAATGTATACAATGAATGCAACACATGAGAGCAATGCCAAAAGAAAAAGAGAGTGAGAAAGAGAGATATCACCTGAAGCATATATTTCATGGCAAGATTAGCTTTTGGAGATGTTCACAACTAAATCAACTATCAAAACAAATCCTAATGGGAAAGCATTCTAGAAAATTATCCTCCGTCAGACTAGGAGGTTAATCCCAACAACTCATCCAAAAGCATAAAGTCAAGCAGAATCATTAGATGGATCAAAAGGTTTCGCAGTAACATCATCCAATATCCTGCTTTACAATAAACATGTGTGTGAGTAATCGAGATAAGCCACTCAAAATCCCACAAAGGAATTCCAGCGGGTTCCTTAGTTTTTTCACCACATGTATATGAGGAGACATCATCATATTTATCAGAAAAAATATGTCTCCATTCAGATTTTCCTGGGCATTGATATTGCAAGTAAGGATCATCCCAGGGTTGGCGGAGTTCGGTATGCATGATCCACAAAGGTGTGGAAATATGAATTGATTTCTCAGCACAACAAGGTATTGTTTCCACATCCTTCTCTCGGCTAACGTCATAGGCCGATATCGACTCTAAAAGTGTGACCATATCCCTTATCATATCATCGTTCTCATCAAGGGAGTGAGTCACTTCTTCGTCTAAGGGACCGGAGTAAAAAGGTGAGAGGGACTCATCTTCCACGATAGAATTGATCATGTTTATTTCGTGGACCTCCTCATCTTCATCCTCTTGTTGGTTGTCAATGTTGAAAGCATTCAACTCAATCGTCATATTGCCAAAAGACATTTGGATGACCCCACTTTTACAATTGATGATAGCGTTTGATGTAGCTAAGAATGGGCGGCCAAGTATAACAGGAATTTGGGGGCCAATATTAACCATGGGTCTCGTGTCTATGACAATAAAGTCCACTAGGTAGTAAACTTTGTCAACTTGGACAAGAACGTCCTCAATCACCCCTCTCGGAATACGAATCGATCGGTCAGCAAGTTGTAATGTGGTTTTGGTGGGTTTCAATTCACCTAAACCCAATTGTTCATAGACCGAAAAGGGAATTAAGTTTACACTTGCCCCTAGATCAAGTAAAGCATGTTTCACCTGGTGATCTCCAATTACACATGATATTGTTGGGCAACCGGGATCTTTGTATTTCTTGGGCATCCCGTGGTTGATAATGGCACTCACATCTTTGTAAAAAATGCCTTCTTTTGCACATGTATTTTTCTTTTTACCATGCAAAGGTCTTTTAAAAATTTAGCATATGACGGTATTTGTTTAATGGCATCCAACAATGGGATGTTGATTTTGACTTGCTTGAAAACCTCCAAAAATTCCTGATATTTATCTTGAGGTTTGGCTGAAATCAAGCATTGGGGGAATGAAGCAACGGGCCTATATTCTTTCAATGGCTCTTTTTCATTCATGGCGGTGCTAGGTCCATCATCCTCTTTGGAAGATACCGGATCATTAGGCGTTGAAACCTTCACCGGATCAGATTTTTCAATAATTTTTCCACTTCTAAGAGTGGTGATGGCCTTAGCATGTTCCATGTGTTGGTTAGAAGAACTAGGCACACTTATTTCGCATTGTGGTTTTGGATTTAGTATGGGTTGGGCTGGAAGAATCCCTTCCCTTGCGTTTAAGCGAGCCTTGATTTCCTCCACCGAATTTTTAAGCTCAAGCATTATCGTATGGTTGGATTGATTTATTTGAGCTTGACCTTCCATGAATGCTTTCAGAGTATCCTCTATAGGCATTTGAGGTGGGGCCATAGGAATTTGCATTGGGGGCCCCCTTTGAGGATTATTTTGATTAGCCGTGTTTCCATTCGCCCAATTGAAGTTTGGGTTGTTTCTCCAACTAGAATTGTTCGTGTTTGAATTTGGAGTACTAAAAGGTCGTTGATAACTATTCAAAGCATTCGATTGTTCAAATAAATTGTTGGACAATCCGGCGTTTGATGCACATTGGAAGCACAAATACCACAAATAGTTTCAACAACCCCCCTTTGTTGGGTTGTGTCCACTTTCTTTAGTTCCATCTCCTCGACCTTTCGTGTGAGTTTAGCCACTCTAGAACCTAGATCATCTTGCTCATCTAAAACATAAATTTCTCCCTTTTCCTTGGCTTGGGGTTGTTTTGAACTTATTGGCTTAGATATATCCCATGCTTGTGTGTTTTCAGCCAACATGTCAAAATAATCCCAAGCTTCCTCCGTTTCCTTGTTCATGAACTCCCCATTGCACATCATCTCCACAAATTGGTGCATGGTTGAGTTTAATCCATCATAGAAGAAACTAATCAATATCCATCGTTCAAAGCCATGATGTGGGCATGCATTTAATAGCTCATTATACCTTTCCCAACATTGGAAAAAGGTTTCTTCTTCTTTTCGGGCGAAGTTCATTATGGCCCTTCTTAGTGCATTGGTTCGATGAGTAGGGAAGTATTTTTAAGAAATTCCCTAGTCATCTCAGCCCATGTCCCAATAGACCTTGGCCTTAAGGAATGTAGCCATGATTTGGCTTTCTCTTTCAAGGAAAAAGGGAATAATTTGAGTTTTATTGTATCCTTAGTCACATTGTCATAGTTTATTGTGGCAATAACCTCTTCAAATTCCTTAATATGTAGATACGCGCTCTCAGAGTCGAGTCCATGGAATCTAGGAAGAAGTTGGATCAACCCCGGTTTAAAGTCAATGTTTCCCACATTGTGAGGGAAAATTATGCAAGAGGGAGTACTCGTCCTAGCTGGTTGTAAATAGTCACGTAAAGTTCTAGGTTGAGGTACATCCCCCACTTCATTCTCATCCAATTCAGTAAGGTTTGGGCTGGATTTTGCTGTTGATTAGCCCCTTGATTTGGTTGATGTTCAGCCATCTCTCTAGTAATTTCAGGAAAATTCTGACGTTTCCTAACACGAGGTTCTCTATCAATCCCTTCAACAATTACTCCGTCACGTTTGAGCCAGTTATTAGAATCCCGAGCCCAATGTGGCATGCAAAACCTAAAAGAATGAAACAAAAAGGAAAAAGAATTCTTCCTTCCTTCCTTTACTCCTCTCTAAGACTTAAGCACAAGGTGTCTTGCAATGGCTGAGCCAGAAGCAAGGATAGAGACCGATTTCTCCTGGTCAATAGGGGTTCAGAGAGCTCCCCACCCACTCTTTGAGTCTTTTGAGAAAAGTGCAGAAAAAGAAGAAAGAGGAATAGGTTTGAGAAGAGAAATCTCTGAGCACAAGGTGATCCAAGACGGCAGAGCTGACCAATAGGAATCCAGGCGGCACAAGGCCAACCTATCAGAGATCCAAAAGGAGTCTCCACCCACTCTACAAGAGATGAATATGGTAGGAATGAGTAGGAGAAGAAGAAGAGTAAGGTTAGAATGATAAAACCTGATTTGTGACTTAAGATACCTACTTCTTCTTCAACTTCCTAAAAATCCCTGAATTAGACCTATGTTAGAATCATGCAAAAATCAAAACAAAGTAAGTTAGTATTTAGAAGAAAACCTACCCTAAAAAGCAAAACAAATCCTAAACCTATCTTAACACAATCTCAACTAAAAGTTAATTCAGAAAATTCTAAAAATACCGCATAGAAATCCCCGGCAGCGGCGCCAAAAACTTGTTCACTCCCCAAGTGTAGGGTTGCGAAGTAGTAATAATTCGGAAAGACCGAGTATCGTTCCCACAGAGATTTATGAATGGGTATTCTCAGATTTTGTCTAAAACAACTAGTAATTAAGATCCTATTAAGAACTAAAGCTGGAAAATAGCAATTTGAGTTTAAACAGTGAATGTGTAAGGTAATTTCAATCTAAAAAGGCACTAGAGCGCCAAGGGTCCACTTTTGATAAGTTTCAATGCATCAACACAACTAGGTCTCTCACAACACAATCGGCATCAAATTCATATCTCTATCCGATCGGAATATAGAGCGGTTCAATCAACAATTATCCAAAATAAGTGCTTATTCATTTATTCAATTCCCACATCAATGCTCAGGCCTTGGGCACACTCAATTGTGTAGGCCAAGTCTCTTTCCAATCTAATTGAGATTCACAACCATAGCTTTCATCAAATTCTGTCACTAGACTTGATTACAACTAATGATTAGAACTCTAATTAAATCAAAATCAATCAATAAACAACTATTTCAGATTACTACAAAAGATAAGAACTTTAGTTGAATGAGTTCCCACATGAAAATCAGGCCATTGCATACAAGGTAATCAAAGAATCTACCATGCCCGGAGTCGATGATAGATCAATGAAATACACAAACATAAACAATGCTTAGAAGGTAAGCTACCAAGCTTAGAATCACTAAGAATCACATGAGCCCGGAGTCATCAAGAGATCAAAGTAAAACCAAACTAGTACTTGATTCAAACTCACATTAACTAAAAATTCTTCAATTAAAACATAAAAGGAAACCTAGGTTGCATCAATCTATCAAAAACGAATCAAAAGCTTCACCTCTTAGCCCTAGCTAAGAGGTTTTAGTTCATCTCTAACATCCTTGAACTAGAAGCCTCTAAAAACATAAAAATAACTAAAATAGGAAGAAAACTAAGAAACTCGAAGTAGAATCCGTCTCCCAAGCAATCCCCACGTCCTAGCATCCTTTGGTATGAAGGGAAGAAGTTCTTTTATAACTTGGAGGTGTCCATTACGCAAGAAACTTCCAGATTGCGCGTAAACTTACGCACTTGCGCAGAGAAATTCGGCGCCCAGAATAGAAACCTTGCTGTTTACGAAAATGGCCAAAATCTGTCCAGCGAGTTTGCATAATTTTCATCCTTCAATTTTTATTCAGGGACCGGTCGCACGACCGGCCTGATGTGTGGAGGACCGGTCGCACGACCGGTCGCAGATGGTTCAGAGACATTGTGCACACAGGCTTCTTCTGTTAAGTAGCAGACCGGTCGGACGACCGGTCCTAAGCTTTGGACGACCGGTCGCAGACCGGTCGTGGATGGCTTTTCTCTGTCTTCTTTTCTTCTCTCCTTTGCTTCTTTCTTCTACCCTTTCATGCTTGATGTTGTGGTCTTCAATGCTTGTAAAGTAGCTCTATTTAGCCTTGAATCAGTGAAATCTCCATCTTGTCCCTACAATCACAAATCATGCCTTAAAGTAGTCCTTTAAACATGTAAACCGTGCATAATGAGTGATGAATTGGGGTTAGAATATGCACAATTAATAGCTCAACACTCACTACACAATCGGAATTGAATTTATATCTCTATCCAATCGGAATATAGAGCGGTTCAATCAACAATTATCTAAAACAATTGCTTGTTCATTAATTCAATTCCCACAACAATGCTCAGGCCTTGGGCACACTCAGTTATATAGGCCAAGCCTCTTTCCAATCTAGTTGAGATTCACAACCATAGCTTTCATCAAATCCTGTCAGTTAGACTTGATTACGACCAATGATTAGAACTCTAATTAAATTAAAATCAATAAGCAAACAGCTATATTAAATTATAACAAAGATAAGAACTTTAGTTTGAATGAGTTCTCACATGAAGATCATGCCATTGTACACGAGGCAATCAAAGGGTCTACCATGCCCGGAGTCGATGATAGATCATTAAGCTAGACAAGCATAAACAATGCCCAAAAGATAAGCTACTAAGTTTAGAATCACTAAAAATCACATGAGCCTGGAGTCATCAAGAGATCAAAGTAAAATTGAACTATTACTTGATTCAAACTCAAATTAAACTAAATTCTTCAATTAAAATATGAAAAGGAAACCTAGATTGTATCAATGCATCAAAAACGAATCAAAAGGTTCACCTCTTAACCCTAGCTAAGAGGTTTTAGTTCATCTCTAACATCCTTGAACTAAAAACTCAGAAAACATAAAAATTAGAAGAAAAACTATGAAAACTTGAAGTAGAATCTGTCTCCCAAGCCTCCTTTTTGTTCTCCATGTCCTTGCATGCTTTAGTATGAAGAGGAGAGGTCTTATTATAGGTTTCAAACTCCAATTGCAAAGAACCTTTGAGAAATCCTGTAAAAATAGCGGTTTGTGCAACAAATTTCGGAGCTTGTAAAACAAGCTCTGTTACGCTGTCGACCGGTCTGAACCCATGGATGACTGGTTACATGATCGGTCGTAAAACATCTAAAATAGTCCTGCAAGCATTGAAATTTTCACCCCTTCTCTGTTAAGTGCTCGACCGGTCTGAGTGGCCGTCGACCGGTCTTAATTGATCCAGTGAGCTTGGCAGCAGGGGAGGTCTCTGTTGAGTATTCGGACTGGTCAGAAGACCGGTCTTGAGCTATGGCCGACCGGTCGGACGACCGGTCTCAAGTGTAATTTTCTGCACTTCTTTCTTCTCTCTTCCTTTTCTCCCTTGCTTCCTTCTTTGATCCTTTTGCACTTGGTTCTTTGATCTTCAATGTACGTTCTCTTTTTAGCCTTGAATCAGTGAAATCCATCTCGAGCCTACAATCACAAATCATGCATTAGATTAGTCTTTTTAACATGCAAACCATGCATAACATGTGATGAATTGGGGTTAGAATAGGCACAATTCAGAGCCCAACAGGAGATAAGAACAGCAAAAAGATATCTCCTCAAATTCTGGACTAGGTTGTGATTGATTAAAAATGGGTCCACCCAGTTAGAATTCTCAATGGGCTGAAGAACCCATGATGGTGGAGAGACATTCATCATGTATTCTTCAGTTAAAGTTGTCTCCTCCACAATTTCATAATTATACGGTGCTTCCACAAACAATGGTAAAGAGTGTAAATCAGTAGAATGATGTTCTTTAGGCACCGACACCGTGTCTAATGTTCGCTCGCCTCAAGTGTAAGGCTGCGATGTAGTAATAAAACTCGGTAAGACCGAGGTCAATCCACAGGGAATGGATAACAAATTCCAAACTATTCCAGCAACTCAGTTTGCAATAGATAAGAGATTCAATTGGAATAATTATGCTAAAACAGTAACTTAATGAAAATCAATAGTTTAAGGTACTAAGGCATTCAAGGATCCACTTGTAGCAATCCCATGTCAATCCAATCAATCCAAGCAAGATACACAACTAGATTTGAAGTCCTATATCTCATCTAGTTGGAAAATAAAGCATTAAACATATTCAATCCCATTCAAGTTGAACTTTCAAGTTCTAGTCCCATTCAATCAATGTAGAATTCAAAATCATAGCCTTCGGAGTAACAGCCATGCCTATGGACTATGGCCTGCTCAAGGATTACTATAATTCGAATCTAAACAAGCACCATATGATAATCTTAGAGAATTGCAAGGAATCCATGTCCAGAGCACATGAACTCTCATAAAACATCTCAAATTATCAACTTGAAGAACTAAAATAGATAAAAATCCAAACTTGAATTGAAAGTACTTGAATTAACTGAATCAAATCATGAAATTAGCTACAAGCTTCACCTCTCAGCCTTAGCTGAGAGATTCTAGCCGAGCATTGTCATACTACAACTAGAACTCAAATAAGAAAACATAAAAACTAGAAAAATCGAAGTTTGGAGGGTTGCAGACGCTCCACGACGACTTCCTTCCTCTCCCACGACGTCCCTTGGCTTCTATGATCCCCTAGGAAGAGCCCCTAGGTGTCCTTTGTTGAGCTCTTAATTGTGCATATTTTAACCCCAATTCATCACTCATTGTGCGAGGTTTGCATGATTTAAAGGCTAATTAAATGCATGTTTTGTTATTACAGGAATGAGAATGAATTCTGCTTAATTGAAGGTGAAAAGGCCCATTTAGAACCATTGGAATGAAGACCTAAGGCGCACCAAAGAAAGAAGGAAGCAAGGAGAGAAGAAATTAGAAGAAAGAAAGAGAAGAAAAAGAAGAAAGAAGACGTCCGACCGGTCTTGACCGGTAGGCCAAGGGAGCCAGACCGGTCTTGACCGGTCAGCCGTGTACGCTGGACTGCTGCTGGAGATGGTCCTACCGGTCTTGACCGGTCGGCCAAGGATGCTGAACACGCTGGAGTGTTTTCCTATTGAGGCACGACCAGTCGTGACCGGTCGGCCAGCCCAGTCCGACCAGTCCAGACCGGTCGGCCATATGAAGTAAAACAAAAATTGCTATTTTTAGTCCGAAAACCTCTGCGCACTGCGTAACTCTTACGTAGATTCTCGATCCATCTGAAGTTGCGGAGCCTCCCTACTATAAAAGGACACCTAGGGATTGTTCCTAGGGTATCTTAGAAGGGTTTAAACAAGCTTGGAGGCGGCGGAAGTGGATTTCGGAGTTCCACAACTCCTTCTAGTTTGTTTTGTTGTTTTTATGAGTTTTTTGGTTGTTTCATGTTTCCTTGGATCATGAGTAGCTAAACCTCTTAGATAGGGCTAAGAGGTGAAGCTTGTAGTGGATCCAAGATGTTTCAATTCTTATTCAGTTGGTTTTAAGTTTGGAATTCAAGTTTGTGAACTATGGTTTGAAGTTTATAGAAGCTTTAAATAGTTTTTTCTTAGTCTTATGATGACTCATGGATGTTTGGGAGAATTACTTAAATTCTTAATTGGTTTGCATCAGTCTAGACCTGTATGATCCAAGGAATTGGAGTGCGCTCTAGTACTATGATCTTCATGCGGGGACTTCCTACCAAAGTTCTACTTTTCTAAATTTCTGTAATATGTATGAACTGTGCATGTGATTTGAATTAAGTTCAAATCTTGATCTAGCCTTGTCTTGTGACAGGACTTAAGGATGGTTATGATTGTGAACTGAACCTTTTGGAATGGGGACTGACCTATGCAATTGAGCATGCTCAGCTCAGCCTACATTGAGTGAATCTTATGCATTGAACTTACATATGACAGATTGTTCGGTTTAACAGCTCTATCATCCGACTAGATAGATCTTAATATCGATTCTAGTTGAGAAAGTGAGAAACCACAGCAGATTGAACATCAAGGATTGCTACAAGTGGATCCTTGAACCCCTAGTGCCTTTTTACAATTGTTTACAGTTCAAATTAGCTTAAAATTGTTACTCACATCCATCTTATTCAAAATCTGGTTATTAGCTTTCAATAGACACTTTTGGATGTGTTTGTGAAATCCTACATAAGTCCCTGTGGATCGACCTCGGTCTTACCGAGTTTATTACTACATCGCAACCCTACACTTGGGGAAGCGAACATCCTTTTATAGTGAGGATGCTCGGTTGCGTCGGAATCTTCCAGAAACCGCGTAAGATTACACAGTGCGCAGTATTTTTCGGAGCCCAAAATAACAATTTCCTGTTTTGTATGTGGCCGACCGGTCTAGACCGGTCGGACCTTTCCCGTGACAGTCCAATGAGTGCAGATGGGGGGGCCGACTTGTTGGCCGAACGGTCACGACCGGTCGGACCTGCTTATGGTAAGTCCAGCAAGCTTCCAGAGAGATGGCCGAACGGTCTTGACTGGTCTGGCTCCTTTGGCCGACCGATCACGACCCGTCGAACCTTCTTCATTTCACTTTTTCTTCCTTTCTTTCCTCCTCTTTCTTCTCCTCTCTCCTCTCCTTGCTTTCTTCTTTCTTTGGTCCTCCTTCAACCTTCATCCAATGACTCTAAACTGGCCCCTTTTGGTCTCCAATTGGGTGAAGTCTGCTCTCATCCCTACAATCACAAAACATGCGTTAGATGGGCCTTTTAAACATGAGAACCATGCATAAAATGTGATGTAGTGGGCTATGCAATGTATAAATTAGAGGTTCAACACACCCCCCGACCAGCTTTTTGCTAGTCCCGAGCAAAACATGCGTGAAACAATTCCAAACCTCCCAAACAACTCTCCTTCAGAAACCATGTTTCTATCCATTCCAAGACATACAAGTATAAACTTTGGAGAAATTAGGTGCTATCAGATGAAACCTTAAACTCTCAAAGCATAATAAGTATCTACATGAAATTCCCGCTGATCGATTGATAAATAGAAGAACTCGAACAAATCTAACCTAGTGTGCATAGTGAAAGTTCATCTTATGAATTTCTGGGATTATCTTCTCCATAGATCAACTAAACTAAGGATCTCAAGGTGTACAGAGCAACAACAAGCCAATGACAGGAATTTGCCTTACCGTCCTTCCGACGACTTTCACACTACGTCTCATTTCCGGCTTTGGTTACGGGTAGACCATCCCCCGGTTGGTAATAGGTAGCCCTCTTCGGAATTTTCCACCATTTTTCCATCATTCCCAATTTCATCCTTCCTTTTCCTTTTTCTTTTAAATTAGATAAGATTTTTAGAAATCCATATCGTTCGTTATTTTCCCATGGACAAGGATGGACAAAGTACCCCGACTTGGTTTCTCAACACCTTTAAATTAAAGTCTAGCAAATCCACAAATCACATAATCCTTTCAACCCATGAAAATCGTGTAATGTGAACTAGGTGTAAAAGTGTTCAAATTATCTATCAATCACAACAATAGGGTAATTAACATATAAAACCATTATGTTAGGAGAAATTCAAGACGTACAACATCACACACTGCGTATCTCCTCTTCTTATACTCATATCATCTGGAATGCATAGAAATAAGGTTTTCTAAAAGAGTTTTGAAATTTGAGAAAATTCGAAAAAAAATTCTGCATATGAGGCTCGAAATGTTGCAACATGCTAGATGAAGGATCTCATCTCACCCCCCAACCAAATCTTGCATTGTCCTCAATGTGAAAAGATATGGAATGAGCATGAACATGAGAGCAATCGTAAAATATATGAGAGTGAGAAGAATAGTACCTGAGTGAGCGATCATGGAAGTCTACAACCCAACAACTAAAGCTACTAAAACAGTAAAACTAAATAAAACTAAACCTAATCTACGGAAAGCAATAAAGATAACTAACCCGTCCTTGTAAAAAGAGGATCTCCATCAGACTAGGAGATCGATTATCATTATAACATCCAAAAGGACAAAGTTGAGCAGGATCATCAAGTGGTGTAACAAATTTTCAGTAGAACTAATCACCATCCTGCTTTGAAAAGTACATTGGTGACATCAACCAGTCTAGCCCATTGAAAATCCTGTTGAAAAATTTCAGCGGGTTCTTCAACAAAATTGTCACATGTACTAGGAAAGGAGAATTGCATTGGTTGGAAATTATTGAATATGGATCTCCTTTCCTTCTTGTCTGGGCAAAAATTATTCAAGTATGGATCATCCCAGAAGTGTTCTTCGGTTTGAACAAACCAAAGAGATGTGAGACTTGTATTTCTTCTTCACAAGTCGATATGATCTCCACAAAATAAGAATTCACCGGTGCTTTTCTACAATTGATTTTTCAGTTTGGCACTTTGTGGAAGGAAGCTTTTTTGGCACCGGGGGGGTCTCCCTCAACGCATGTACAATGTCCTGAATCATGGGATCATCCCAATCCTCAAAGGATGTTAAGCACTCCTCGAGTGTATAAGAGACCTCATCGGAGGAAATTTTCAGATTTGAACCCTTTACGTTTTCCTACTTCTCAGAATTTTGTGTAGGTTTGAGTGGGTCCTCAACCTCTACACTTTCAGAATTTGGCCTCTCTGTAGGTAAGTCAAGCACCGATTCTTCCAAATCCTGTATAACAAAGTTGTGTAAATCAGAAATTGGTGACTTGTCAAATAAAATTTCAGAAATTGACACTTCCAAGGTCTTATTAAAATTAGAATTAGATTCATCCTTAGAATGTGTCAAACATGTCCCCAAACTTTCAGGTAGATCATGTTGGAAAAACTCCCCATCTTCCATGGATTCTATCATGTTTACCTCATGGGGGCCACCATTGTCGTCCCAATCCTCAAAGGGATCAAAGCTAACAACATCTAGAGGATCAAAATTCTGTTTTAAAGCGAACTCTTCTTCCACGATTGAATCAATCATGTCAACCTCGTGGACATCATCATCATCCCTATGCCTTTTGCCCAAGTGGAACACATTCACCTCCAACGTCATGTTCCCAAAGGACATTTACATCACTCCATTCCGGCAATTTATGATTGCGTTTGATGTAGCGAGGAATGGGCGGCCTAGAATCACGGTATTTGGGTGCTAGCATCCATAACCGGTTGTGTGTCCAAGACGATGAAATCTACCGAGTAGTAGAATTTATCAACTTGGACTAGCACATCCTCAACTATCCCTCTCGGTACACGGATGGATCTATCAGCGAGTTGCAATGTGGTTTTGGTGGATTTTAATTCACCAAGACCCAATTGCGCGTATACCGAGTATGGGATCAAATTCACGCTTGCCCCCAAGTCTAGTAATGCACGCTCAATCCGGTAGTCTCCAATGATACATGAGATTGTGGGACTACCGGGATCTTTGAATTTTAGGGGGGTCTTTTGAGTGAGAATGGCACTCACTTGCTCATTTAAGAAGACCTTTTTCTGCACATTATATTTTCGTTTGGTTGTGCATAGGTCCTTCAAAAACTTGGCATAGGAGGGGACTTGTTTGATGGCATCAAGCAAGGGAATGTTGATCTTGACTTGCCTAAAAATCTCTAGAATATCATGAGAGTTTGGGAGAGACTTTAGGGCAACCAATCTTGAAGGGAATGGTGCTACAGGCTTGTTAATGCGTTCCATTTCTTGTGGCGCTAAGTTAGATCCATCCTCATCCTCAGAATTTACCGGATCATTAGGCTTGTCGGCCTTCACCGAAATAGATTTGTCAATTTGTTTACCACTTCTAAGAGTGGTGATGGATTTAGCTTGCTCCATGTGTTGGTTGGAAGGATTAGGAATGCTCACTTCATGTACTTGCTTTGGATTGGGCTGAGGTTGGGTCGAAAAGGTCCCTTCCCTAGCATTCAAGCGTCCCTTAATCTCATCAACCGAGACTTTAAGCTCTTGGAACATTTGTTGATTTGTTTGATTGATTTGCGTTTGCACTTGTATAAATGCTTTCAAGGTATCCTCCATTGAGAACTGAGGTGGGGCCATATTTTACATGGGTGGCCCTCCTTGAGAGTTGGTAGGATTGCCCGTGGGAGCATTCTTCCAACTGAAATTTGGGTGGTTCTTCCAACTAGTATTGTACGTATTACCCACCGGTCCATTGAAAGGCCGTTGATACCCATATGTGGCATTCGCATGTTCATGTAACACCTCTTGAAATGCAGGAATTGTGGGACAATCTTGCGTAGCGTGTAAATCGGTGTGACAAATCACACATATGGTCTCAATAGCTTCATTGGGCTTTGGAACTCCACTCTTACTAAGTTCCATGGCCTCGATCTTCCTTGTGAGGTTGGCTATCCTTGCATTCACGTCGTCTTCCTCCTTGAGGATATACATCCCTCCTTTCTCTTTCTCTTGAGTAGGCTTGGGGTTGTTGGGTTTATCTGTGGTATCCCAAGATTGGGCATTTTCAACCAACATGTCCAAATAACTCCAAGCCTCATCTGGATTTTTTCTCATAAACTCGCCATTACACATCATCTCCACAAATTGGCGCATATTGGAACTTAATCCATCATTGAAAAAGTTTTTAATTCGCCAACTCTCATAGCCATGATGTGGGCAAGAAAGTAGGAGGTCCTTAAATCTCTCCCAACATTGGAAGAAAGATTCACCCTCTTTAGCCGAAAAATTCATTATGGCTCTTCGAAGGGTGTTCGTTTTATGAGCCGGGAAGAACTTTTTCAAGAATTCCTAGGTCATCTCATTCCATGACCCAATCGAATGTGGTCTAAGAGAGTGAAGCCAATTTTTGGCTTTTTCTTTCAATGAAAAGGGAAAGAGTTTAAGCTTAATGGTATCTTCAGAAACATTGGTGTATTGCAAGGTAGCCACCACTTCTTTGAATTCTTTTAAGTGCAGATATGGCCTGTCAGAGTCTAGCCCATGGAACTTTGGTATAAGTTGAATCACACCCGGCTTTATGTCAATGTTTCCGCCGTTTGGTGGTAGAACCACGCAAGAGGGTGTAATTGCATGGGCTGGTTGTAGGTAATCCCGTAGTGATCTCATTGGAGGAACATTATGTACCTCATTCTCTCCTACTCCCTCTTGATTTGCGTTTGTAGTTGGTGTAGGGGGGAGGATTCCTTAAAGGTGTTTAATCTATACTCCCCAAATTTTCACAATGTTTTTGGTAGTTTCGGACTCATCTATGGACTGACAATGGTCCAACTAAACCTCCTTCGGATTGGAGACGATTAGAGTGGTCACGTTCCCAACGGGACATAAACCACTCAACTAACAACTACTATTCCTAAATCCTAAAAATTTGAAACTAATCTGGAAATTGAAAAATCTGTAAAAAGCTAAGTTAGAAGGATATTACCCGATGTGCTTGAACGAGAGAAGAAATCCTATAAAACAAACAATTTTGATTAGTTCTAAGAAATCAGAAAAACCCAATCTAATTCTACTTCTACGGCCACTAAAACAATTTGAAAACCGTTATCTAAATTCCCCGGCAACGGCGCCAAAACTTGCTCGCTCGCCTCAAGTGTAAGGCTGCGATGTAGTAATAAAACTCGGTAAGACCGAGGTCAATCCACAGGGAATGGATAACAAATTCCAAACTATTCCAGCAACTCAGTTTGCAATAGATAAGAGATTCAATTGGAATAATTATGCTAAACCAGTAACTTAATGAAAATCAATAGTTTAAGGTACTAAGGCATTCAAGGATCCACTTGTAGCAATCCCATGTCAATCCAATCAATCCAAGCAAGATACACAACTAGATTTGAAGTCCTATCTCTCATCTAGTTGGAAAATAAAGCATTAAACATATTCAATACCATTCAAGTTGAACTTCCAAGTTCTAGTCCCATTCAATCAATGTAGAATTCAAAATCATAGCCTTCGGAGTAACAGCCATGCCTATGGACTATGGCCTGCTCAAGGATTACTATAATTCGAATCTAAACAAGCACCATATGATAATCTTAGATAATTGCAAGGAATCCATGTCCAGAGCACATGAACTCTCATAAAACATCTCAAATTATCAACTTGAAGAACTAAAATAGATAAAAATCCAAACTTGAATTGAAAGTACTTGAATTAACTGAATCAAATCATGAAATTAGCTACAAGCTTCACCTCTCAGCCTTAGCTGAGAGATTCTAGCCGAGCATTGTCATACTACAACTAGAACTCAAATAAGAAAACATAAAAACTAGAAAAACCGGAGTTTGGAGGGTTGCAGACGCTCCACGATGACTTCCTTCCTCTCCCACGACATCCCTTATCTTCTATGATCCCCTAGGAAGAGCCCCTAGGTGTCCTTTTATAGTGAGGACGCTCGGTTGCGTTGGAATCTTCCAGAAACCGCGTAAGATTACACAGTGCGCAGTATTTTTCGGAGCCCAAAATAGCATTTGCCTGTTTTGTATGTGGCCGACCGGTCGGACTAGTCTGGCTGACCAGTCTAGACCGGTCGGACCTTTCCCATGATAGTCCAGTGAGTGAAGATGGGGGGGGGGGGGGGGGGGGGGGGGGGGGGGGCGACTTGTTGGCCGACCGGTCTTGACCGGTCAGACCTGCTTATGGTCAGTCCAGCAAGCTTCCAGAGAGATGGCCGACCGGTCTTGACCGGTCGGACCTTCTTCATTTCACTTTTTCTTCCTTTCTTTCCTCCTCTTTCTTCTCCTCTCTCCTCTCCTTACTTTCTTCTTTCTTTGGTCCTCCTTCAACCTTCATCCAATGACTCTAAACTGGCCCCTTTTGGTCTCCAATTGGGTGAAGTCCGCTCTCATCCCTACAATCACAAAACATGCGTTAGATGGGCCTTTTAAACATGAGAACCATGCATAAAATGTGATGTAGTGGGCTATGAATGTATAAATTGGAGGTTCAACATCTAACAAAATGTCCAACTCCTTAATCATCTTATCCTCAAGATCATCGGAGTGGGCTAAGCATTCCTCTAGGAAGTCGAGAAAGTCGGATGAAGGTTCTTTGTCTTCCCTTAATGATTAAAGAAATTTTGTTTCAATGGTAAGGAATTTCTCCTCTATAAAGAGGTCTTCTAAGGAAAATTCTTTAGATTTAGTGGTAAGCATATTATCTAGCATTGGTTGATCTTTCAAAATTTTAGATTGTGCCACCCCATCATCCAAAGAAACATAATTTTTAGTCAAAGGGATGTCTTCCACAATAGAATTTGTCATGTGTTGTTGGTGGAAGGACTAAAAAAGATTGAGTTCGGCCATATTTTTAGCATGCATATCCTCTAGAGACTCATAATCATTATGTTTTTGGAAAAAAGAAACCATAGGTTCATAAGCATCCACCAAACCCTCATTGTAAGTAACCCCGCTATCGCTTTCAAATTTTATGGATTCCTCAGGTTCGTCAACCGTCATTGAAATCTCTTCATCATAGTACCCCACTTCAAGGCTGTTAAATGAGGTTATCTTCAAGGTGAATAGTCGTTGCCTTTTAGTACCAGTCTGTGCAGATCAATTCTGGTTCGTCCTCATTTATAACTTCGAGCATCTCCATCAAGAGACGTAATCAGTTAGTCATCTAAGGTTGTTAGGCCATCCCTTTATCTAAGGATTAACAAGATAGGCACCTTATCCCCTGAAATCAGCAATGATCTTAACGGCCTGCGTAATAGATTGGATCACCTGGATTTATATAAATAGATGGTCCCACAGACGATAAAGGTACACAACCCCTAAGCTCATATCCAGCTTTTCACTTTATAACCATATCTCGTCTGACTTAAGCTTCGAAGGGCCAACGGCTAAATGCCGGCTACCCTTAGTTTTCTCCTTTACTTTTTCAGGTTTGGAGGGAAGCTTGCTCGAAGGAAGGTGAACGTCTAGAGGATCCTGTTACTAAATTAGACGTAAACAGATTGGCGTTGTCTGTGGGAACGCGTTGTCGGAATTAGCCATTCTCATCATTGATCGTTATCTCCCACTATGCCTCCCAAAAAGATGGTTCATCCTTCCACTTCAAGACAGACGTTATCCCCGCTTGACATCCCTGAATCAGTGTCTAATCTTCCTCAGACTGTTTCAGTGGGCATGCCCCCGGGAGAGTCCAATTTGCCGTCACAAAATCCATTTTACGATGTATCCGGCAGTCAAGACGACATTATGCGTTTCCTCGTAAGCACACTTCTTACTCTCAAAGCTGGGCTTTAAACCTTATCTAATTGGTTTAATCAGCATTTTCTCGAACCACAACAACAACCTTCAGAAGGGCCGTCATTGCAACCTGTACTAGTAGCTTTCAGACATTCTGCAGGCGAGCCACGAACCCAACCAAATCCTCATTCAAATCGAATGCCACTCGCCACTTGGCAATCAAGTCTCGGTACCTCTTCCACAATCTATACACTCCAGTACCTCTCGGCAACAACAATCTCAGGGGTCTGCTGTCAAAACTTCGAGTTACACCTTACCATGGGAAGGAGATCTCAAGAGAATCGAGGATCGCTTCGCCGATATGGAGCAACGATACCGGTCTAACCTCCCACCTATTGCTCTTCCATCAATCCATCGATCTAAATCTCCCTTCACCCGCGAGGTTATAGAGGCTCCCTTGCCTAAGAAATACCGAACGCCTATCATCGCCCCGTATACAGGCATCGACGATCCTCTCGAACATCTGGAGACGTATAAGTCTCTTATGAAGCTGGAGGGATATGGTTCAGAAATTATGTGTAGGGCTTTCTCCTTAACTCTAAAGGATGCAGCGCGTACATGGTTTTAAGGCCTAAAACCTCAATTTATCGGATCCTTCTCCCAATTATCGGAGATCTTCCTCTCTCAGTTCATGAGAAGCATCCGCTCCAAAAAGTCGGCATCTCATTTAATGGATCAAAAGAAACAACATGGGGAGACAATTAAGGAGTTCATAGTTCGGTTCACTGCAGAAGCCATCCAAACTGAAGGTTATACCGAAGACAAAGGCCTCACCACCCTTATAGCCGGAATTACAAGCGAAAAATTCCAGTTCACCCTGGACAAAACCCTCCTAAAACTATGATGGAATTCCAAGCCAAGGCTAAAAAATACATCAATGCAAAAGAAGTCGCTTTGGCACGTGACGGTATACAGGGCAAGAAGCATAAGTCTGAGGAGATCTCTCCTTCTGATAACAAATACTGACGCGATCGTCGGGACTGTTCCCCTAAGAAGCCCTACTCTAGTAAATATCATAATTATACACCTCTTAACCAATCTCCCGAGAAAGTATTAATGGAGATCAAGCACAAACCTTATGTGAAGTGGCCTTCAAGGATCAAGTCCGATCCTGAAAAAGAGACAAGAGGAAGTTCTGCTATTTCCATAAAGATCATGGGCATAACACCCAAGATTGTATATCATTAAAAGATCACATCGAAGCTCTAATTCGAAAGGGTCATCTCCGGGATTACGTGGCGCGACAGCGTCAGTCACCTAAAAGAACGGAAGCCCCATCACAAAGGAAAAAGTCACATCAACATCATCCTTCGAAGAAGATGCTGAACCTACTGGTGAGATCCGGACCATTGCTGGAGGTCCAGCTTGTGGGGGAGATTCTCAAGCTTCAAGAAAAGTATACGCTCGCAAGGCGTCTCAGAAGCCCCAACATATTTATTGGCTAGAAAAAACGTCCGATGTATCAAATCCTAGCCATCATCTGATCTCTTTTTCTCTTGAAGATGCAGAAGGGATTCATTTCCCTCATGAGGACTCCATCGTGGTTTCTTTAAAGGTATCAAATTATTTAACTCATCGTATTATGTTGGATACAGGTAGCTCCGCTGATGTTCTTTACTTAGAAGCTTTCAATAAAATGACACTCGCCAAAAGTATACTCAAACCAGTCTCCACTCCCTTCGTCGGCTTCGGGGGCGAAGTAGTAACATTGGAAGGAAGCATCGACCTTCCAGTCACCTTTGGAGAAAGTCCAGCCAAAACCACAGTCTTCGTTAATTTCCTCATGGTGGATCGAAGATTTGCGTACAACGCCATTTTGGGTCGACCTTCGCTCACTAAGATAGGAGCAGCTTTACACCCCTTGTATTTATGCATTAAATTCCCTACTCCAGACGGAGTCGGGGTTGTACGAGGAAATCAGAAGGAACCTCAAGCATGCTATGAAATCGTCGTACAAGATGGAAAGAAAGTCCAAGTAGCCCCTATTATGACGATTACAGGAGACCCATCGGATCTCCCGATAGCTACAATGTTGGACCCAAGAGAGAGCGCTCTTCAATCAAGTACCCCGGGGGAATAGATAGTCGAAATCCATTTATCTAAAGATAATTCGTCCAAGAAGGTTTACATTGGATCTTCTTTGAGTGATGTGTTTCGTGAAAATCTTATTCATTTTCTCACCGAATATCAAGATGTATTTGCTTGGTCTCATAGTGACATGCCAGGTATCGACCCCAACATCATAGTTCATCGTTTGAATGTTGATCCGAAGCACAAACCTGTTCATCAGCGTCGACGAGCATTCATCGCAGAAAGGCAAATGGTGATTAAAACTGAGGTCGAAAAGTTGTTGACCGTCAATTTCATTGAGGAAGTTGACTACCCAGAATGGGTTGCGAACATGGTCCTTGTTCGAAAAACTAATGGTAAGTGGAGAATGTGTGTGGACTATTCTGATCTAAACAAAGCATGCCCAAAGGATAGTTTCCTGACTCCCCGCATCGATCAATTGGTTGATTCAACAGCAGGGCATGCCCTGCTCAGTTTTATGGACGCCTATTCTGGTTATAACCAAATCATGATGCATCCGCCCGGTAGTCAACACACTGCCTTTATCAAGGATCGAAGCCTGTATTGCTACAAGGTAATGCCTTTTGGTCTCAAGAATGCAGGAGCCACCTATCAACGTCTGGTCAATAAAATGTTCGCTACGCAAATCGGTAAGAATATGGAAGTTTATGTTGACGACATGCTCGTGAAAAGCGTCACAGCCAACCACCATCTCGCAGATCTCCGAGAAGCCTTCGACCTAATGAGGAAGTATCGAATGAAGCTAAATCCAAAAAAATGTGCTTTTGGGGTTTCCACCGGGAAATTTCTTGGGTTTATGGTTGGCCAACGAGGAATCGAGGCGAATCCCTAAAAAATAAAAGCCTTGATCGAAATGAAGTCTCCATCCACTCTTAAAGGTGTCCAACGATTGGCTGGTTGCATTGCATCATCGAACAGGTTTATTTCGCGTGTCTCTGATAAGTGCCTTCCTTTCTTTAAGCTTCTTCGAGCTACCGCGAAAACCGACTGGGAGTGGACTCAACAATGCGAAGAAGCATTTCAACAACTGAAGCAATATATGAGCATGCCCCCTATCTTATTAAAACCTTTTTTACACTAACAACTCCTTTATTTATCTGTGTCTTCTACGGCCGTTAGCGTTGCATTAATAAGAGAAGATTCCAGGGTACAAAGGCCCATTTATTATATTAGTCGAGCGATGGTGGATGCCGAAACTCGATATTCTGATATGGAGAAATTGGCTCTCGCCTTAGTGACTGCTACTAGAAAACTATGACCATATTTCCAAATCCACTCTATATTGGTACCTACGAATCATCCATTAAGACAAGTCCTTTAAAAACCTGAGGTTTCAGGACGATTGACTAAATGGGCAATTGAGATCAATGAGCACGATATTTCGTTCTGTCCAAGAACCTCCATCATGGGTCAAGCCATGGCTGATTTCATTGCTGAATTCATGTATTCTTCCTCCAGCAATGACCCTGCGACCAGTGACCAGACCCCCTGGTCGCTCTTCGTGGATGGGTCTTCACGCGCCACCGGTAGCGGAGCCGGCTTAATCTTAATTTTCAATATGCTTTACGATTTGACACTGATATCTCTAACAATGAAGTAGAATATGAGGCTTTGATCGTCGGTCTCGAACTAGCGAATGTGCTTGCGATATAGAGTTTACTTATTCATAGTGACTCTCAACTCATAGTCAATCAAGTGCTCGGCGAATTCGAGGCGAAAGAAGAACGAATGGCTTTATACAAATCCCGAGTACTTATCCTGCTCGCAAAGCTAAACAAATATGAAATAATTCACATCCCTTGCGAGAAGAATAAGCTTGCAAATTCCCTAGCAAAGCTAGCCTCTGCACCAGAGTCTGAATTAACGCAATTTGTTTCTATCGAGCATCTTCATGCTCTAAGTATTAGTCAAACGACCCCAAAGCAAGTAGTCACAGTACATTCCTCCCCATGTTGGATGGACCCCATCGTCCTTTACCTCAAAGATGGATAACTCCCAGATGATAAAAAATCTGCACGACAAATTCGTCATCATGCTGCCAGGTATACCTTACAAAATGGAATTTTACTACGTAAAAGCTTTACTTTACCATACTTAAGGTGTCTTCATCCAGAAGAGGCGTATCGCGTTCTTGACGAAATACACCAGGGGGCATGCGGTAACCATCATAAGGGACGCTCTTTAGCATATAAAGCAATGAGGCAAGGGTATTACTGGCCCACCATGAAGGCGGACACAATCGAATTTTTCAAAAAATGTGACAAATGCCAGCGATATTCTCCAATACCTCATGTACCATCTGAGCAGATGACACCGATGGACGGCCCTTGGCCCATCACCCAATGGGGAGTTGATATCATCGGACCATTACCCACCGGGAAAGGTTAGAACAGGTTTGCAATTGTAGCAGTCGATTATTTCACCAAATGGGTCGAGGCAAACCGTTAACCACAATCACCGAAAAGCAGACTACTAGGTTCATGTGGAGAAACATCATATGTCGTTATGGGCTCCCCCACACTATAATCACCGACAATGGAAAGCAGTTCGACAACGCCGCGTTCTCGGAGTTTTGTAAAAAATGGAAGATATGAAGTATTCGTACCTCCCCATATCATCCCCAGGCTAATGGACAAGTTGAAGCAGTCAATAAGATCATTAAACATCATCTAAAGACTAAGCTCGATGAATGTAAAGGCATGTGGCCAGAGCTCCTACCTGAAGTCTTATGGGCCTATAGAACTACAACTCGTACATCAACTGGAGAAACTCCTTTCTCTTTGGCATTCGGCACTGACGCAGTTGTCCCCGTCGAAGTCCAAGTACCCTCGTATCAAATCGAGCAGTACGATTCTACGAATAATCAAGAGGGGCTGAGGCTTCATCTCGACCTCTTGGAAGAAAAAAGGGACGCATCCCGACTTCGAGCAGCAGCTCACCAACAACATATTTCTTGCTATCGTAATGCCAAAGTCCGACTCAAAGCTTTCTAGCTCGGTGATTTGGTCCTTAGACAGAATCTCGAAATTCCTGCTTGCTCATTGGATCCGAACTGGGAAGGCTCTTACCGAGTTATCAAAATTGTGCAACCAGGTACATATTATCTCGAAGGTATGCAAGGAAGACCCCTACATCGCCCTTGGCATGTAGAGCATCTACTTCGATATTTTTCTTAACCCGATGTAAATTCGAATGATATTCAAATAAAGATGACTTTTTTTCTGGTTGCTACTCCATTAGTTGGACCCGAATAGTCTCGAAGAGAATATACGCATTCCCTTGGCCAAATCCTCTGCTTTCGGCAGAGTCAAAGCCTTAATCGATAGATCAGTCTATCTCTACGCGGACATGGTCACCAAGACCCCTTGATTGAGCCAAACTTATTCTTTCATGAGTTAAGTACTCAGGCATTCAACATACGACGAACGAGAAAAAAGAGAGAAGGGGAAACAACATACGAGCCATAGTATCAAAAAGATTTTCATTCATTCCATTGACTAAAATATTCAGATCGTTTACAAAAGGAGAATGAATTTTTTTTACATAAGATAGAAATGAGATGATCATTCTTGCGCATCACTTGAAGGAGGAGCGTTACTTTCAACCTCAGGGCCCGCTTTCGAGACCCCTCCAGCTTTTGTAACCTCAGTGACCTTGTTCTCAGCGGCTGCCCTCTCTTCTGCAGCAATGATAGCCGCGACCTTCTCGAACTCTCCCATATCAAATGATGGAGACATCCGCTGCACCACTCGCAATGCGAAGTCGCGACCAGCATCGTACGATTCGTATATTTCATCGTAGTACAGCTGTGAGGTACGGAACTCCTTGATAACACTGGGCCCCTCTTCGGACAGCATCTTAATAAAGGCCACTCTCTCCTCCTCGCAATGAATAGAGTCATCTTTGAGCTGTGCGAGGGTAGATCGTTCTTTCTCCAGACTGTCGCTGACTTCTTTTAGTCGCGACTTGCTCTCAGCGAGCTGCTCCTTCAGTGGGATCCTATCTTGGTGAAAGATCTCTCTCTCTCTCTCTTACTCTATCTTCTCCTTCATCTCCGCGAGCCTGGCGAAGTTTGTGTCCATGGCCTGATATCTGTCGGTTAAGACTTGGACCTTTTTAATGAGGATTTTCCTCTCCTAAGTCATCTTTGCGATTAAGGTCTTGCGAGATTTAATGACTTGTCCCTCCCATGGACCACCTTCTCTAGGGCAACCCTCTTTCCCTCAGCCTGATCTATAATACGGTGGGCGGCGAGGATGTCACGCCTCATTCATATGATGAGATCCAGGCCCTGTTCAAGGAGAAAAAGAATTATCAGATGTTCACTTGAAAATCAACAAAGAAAGCATGAAACAAGTTAAAATCGGAGTATTCTTTACCTGGACCATCCTCACTCCTCCATCTACGGGACTTGGTTCGGGAAGAGTGCCGAAGGTTTGGGGGGAGATGTCGTCGAAGAGAAATTTGCAGATCGGCTGCAAATGGCTTGGAAAGGTAAACGTCCCAACTCCAGAGGGTTGGGCTACAACTAGCCTAGCAAGGCTCGTATCTTGAGCAACAAGTTGCTTGCGAGCAGGAATCAACTCGTGAGCACCTTCAAGCTCAGGAGGTTCTTCAGTCAGGGGGCAACTTGACCCTACCCCATCATTCCTTGGGGAATTATTGTTCGCTCACCTCAAGTGTAAGGCTGCGATGTAGTAATAAATCTCGGTAAGATCGAGGTCGATCCACAGGGAATTAAAGAACGAATTCCAAACTATTTCAGAACTCAGATTGCAATAGATAAGAGTTTCAATTGAGAGATTTGTATTAAAACAGTAACTTGATGAAAAACAGTACTTTAAGTTACTAAGGCTTTCAAGGATCCACTTGTAGTAATCCCATGTCAATCCAATCAATCCAAGCATGATGCACAACTAGATTTGAATTCCTATCTCTCATCTAGTTGGAAGATACAACATTAAACACATTCAATCCCCCTCAAGTTGAACTTCCAAGTTCTAGTCCCATTCAACACATATAAAATTTGAAATCACAGCCTTCGGAGTAACAGCCATGCCTATGGACTATGGCATGCTCAAGGGTTACCATAATTCGAATCTAATCAAGCAACACATGATAATCTCAGAGAATTTAAGGAATCCATGTCTAGAGCACATGAACTCTCATAAAACGTCTAAAACTATCAATTTTATAAGAACTAGAACATCAAAATTCAAATTTGAAGTAGAATTACTTGAACTAAACTGAATCAAACATGAAATTGGCTACAAGCTTCACCTCTCAGCCTTAGTTGAGAGATTCTAGCCGAGCATTGTCATAGTACAACTAGAACTCATAAAAGAAATTAGAAAACATAAAAACCCGGAGTTTGGAGGGTTGCAAACGCTCCACGACGGCTTCCTTCCTCTCCCACGAAGTTCCTTAGCTTCTATGATGCCCTAGGAAGAGACCCTAGGTGTCCTTTTATAGTGAGGAAGCTCTGTTGCATCGGAAACATCCAAAAATTGCGTAAGGTTACGCAATGCGCAAAGAATTTCGAAGCCTGGAATAGAAACTTGCTGTTTTTTACATGTGGCCGACCGGTCTGGAACGGTCGGACTATGTAGTGTAACGTCCAAATAGTGAAGAGTAGCGTCCAACCTGCTGGCCGACTGGTCTTGACCGATCGGACCAGACTGGTCTTAGTCCAGGGAGTTCAGTAGAGGCCACCGACCCGTTGGCCAATCGGTCAGGACCGGTCGGACCAACTGGTCCTTTGTCCAGCAGTTTCCAGAGGGTGACCGGCAAGTCGGCCGACCGGTCTTTCTTCTCTTTTCTTCCTCTTCCTTCTTCCTTCTTTGGTCCTCCTTTAATCTTCATTCAATGGCTCTAAGTGGACCCTTTTTGTCTCCAATTGGGTGAAGTCCGCTGTCATTCCTACAATCACAAAACATGCGTTAGATGGGCCTTTTAAACATGCAAACCATGCATATAATGTGATGTAATGGGTTATGCAATGTATAAATTAGAGGTTCAAGACACCCCCCAACCAGCTTTTTGGTAGTCCCGAGCAAAACATGCGTGAAACAAGTTCAAACCTCCAAAACCAACTCTCCTTCAGAACTTATGTTTCTATCCATTCCAAGACATACAAGTATAAAATTCAGAAAAATTAGGTGATAGAAGTTGAGACCTTAAACTCTCAAAACATAATAAGTTTCCATATGAAATTCCAGCTGATTGATTGATAAATAGAAGAACTCGAACAAATTCAACCTAGTGTGCATAGTGAAAATTCATCTCATGAGTTTCTGAGATTATCTTCTTCATACATCAACTGAACTATGGATCTCAAGGTGCACAGAGCAACAACAAGCCAATGACAGGAATTTGCTTCACCGTCCTTCCGTCGTCTTTCACACTACTTCCCATTTCCGGCTTTGGTTACGGGTAGACCATCCCCCCAGTTGGTAATAGGTAGAGCCCTTTTCGAAATTTTCCACCATTTTTTCATCATTCCCAATTTCATCCTTCCTTTTCCTTTTTCTTTTAAATTAGATAGGATTTTTTGAAATCCAAATCTTTCGTTATTTTCCCATGGACAAGGATGGACAAAGTACCCCGGCTTGGTATCTCAACACCTTAAATCTAAGTCTAGCTAACCCACAAATCATATAATCCCTTCAACTATGAAAATCGTGTAATGTGAACTAGGTGTAAGAGTGTTCAAATTTTCTATCAATCACATAAATAGGGGAATTCACATATAAAACCATTATATTAGGAGAAGTTCAAGACTTGCAACATCACACACTTCGTATCTCTTCTTCTACTCGTAACATCTCGAATGCATAGAAATACGGTTTTCTGAAAGAGTTTTGAAATTTTAGAAAATTCGAAAAAATTTGCACATATGATGCTCGAAATGTTGCAAACTGCTAGATGAGGAATCTAATCTCACCCCCCAACCAAATCTTGCATTGTCCTCAATGTAAAAAGATAGGCAATGAGCATGAACATGAGAGCAATGGTGAAATATTAGAGAGTGAGAACAATAATACCTGAGAGAGTCGATCATGGAAGTCTACAACTCCGACAAGTAAATCCTACTAAAATAGTAAAACTAAATAAAACTAAATCTAATCTATGTAAAGCAATAAAGACACCTAACCCGTCCTTTTTCTTAAAAAGAGGATCTCCATCAGACTAGGAGATTAATTATCAGTACAACATCCAAAAGGACAAAGTTGAGCAAGATCATCAAGTGGTGTAAAAAATTATTCAGTAGAACTATCCACCATCCTGCTTTGGAAAGTACATTGGTGACATCAACCAATCTAGCCCATTGAAAATCCCGCTGAAAAATTTTAGCGGGTTCTTCAAGGAAATTGTCACATGTACTAGGAAAGGAGAATGGCATTGGTTGGAAATCATTGAGTATGGATCTCTTTTCCTTCTTGTCTGGGCAAAAATCATTCAAGTATGGGTCATCCCAGAAGTGTTCTTCGGTTTGAACAAATCAAAGAGATGTGGAGACTTCAATCACGTCATCCTCAAACATTGGGATGGTCTCCACATAATCATTTGTAGCTTGTGCTTCCACAGTCGATTCTTCAATTTGGCATTCTGTAGAAGGAAGCTTTTTAGGTGCATCTCTTAAAGCATTTGCTATGTCCTGAATCATGGGATCATCCCAATCTTCAAAATACGCTAAACACTCCTCGAGTGTGTAGGAGTCCTCATGAGAGAAATTTTTTAGATTTGAACCCATTACGTCTTCCTCCTTCTCAGAATTTTGTGTAGGTTGGAGTGGGTCCTCAACCTTTACACTTTCAGAAATTAGCCCCTCTTTAGGCAAGTCAAGCACCAATTCTTCCAAATCCTGCATAACAAATTTGTGTAAATCAGAAATTGATGACTTGTCAAATAAATTTTCAGAAACTGACACGTCTAAGGTCTTATTACAAATAGAATTAGATTCATCCTTAGAATGTGTCAAACATGTCCCCAAACTTTCAGGTATATCATGTTGGAAAAACCTCCCATCTTCCATGGATTCTATCATGTTTACCTCATGGGGGCCATCATTGTCATCCCAATCCTCAAAGGGATCAAAGCTAACAACATCTAGAGGATCAAAATTCTGCTTTAAAGCGAACTCCTCTTCCACGATAGAATCAATCATATCAACCTCATGGACATCATCATCATCCCTATGCCTTTTGCCCAAGTGGAACACATTCACTTCAAACGTCATGTTCCCAAAGGACATTTGCATCACTCCATTCCGGCAATTTATGATTGCGTTTGATATAGCAAGGAATGGGCGGCCTAGAACACCGGTATTTGGGTGCTAGCATCCATAACCGGTTATGTGTCCAAGACGATGAAATCTACCGGGTAGTAGAATTTATCAACTTGGACTAGCACATCCTCAACTATCCCTCTCGGTACCCGGATGGATCTATCAAGGAGTTGCAACGTGGTTTTGGTGGGTTTTAATTCACCAAGACCCAATTGCTCATATACCGAGTACAGGATTAAATTTATGCTTGCCCCCAAGTTTTGAAATGCACGCTCAATCCGGTAGCCTCCAATGATACATGAGATTATGGGACTACCGGGATCTTTGAATTTTGGGAGGATCTTTTGAGTGAGAATGGCACTCACTTGCTCATTCAAAAAGGCCTTTTGTTGCACATTATATTTATGTTTGGTGGTGCATAGGTCCTTTAGAAACTTGGCATAGGAGGGGACTTGTTCGATGGCATCAAGCAATGGAATGTTGATCTTGACTTGTCTAAAAATCCCTAAAATATCATGAGAGTTTGGAAGAGATTTTGGACCAACCAATCTCGAAGGGAATGGTGCTACGGGCTTGTAAATGCGTTCCGTTCTTGTGGGGCTAAGTTGGATCCGTCCTCATCATCAGAATTTACCGAATCATTAGGCTTGTCAGCCTTCATCGGAATAGATTTTTCAATTTGTTTACCACTGCTAAGAGTGCTGACGGATTTGGCTTGCTTCATATGTTGGTTGATAGGATCAGGAATGCTTACTTCATGTACTTGCTTTGGATTGGGCTGAGGTTGGGCCGGAAAGGTCCCTTCCCTAGCATTCAAGCATCCCTTAATCTCATCAACTGAGACTTTAAGCTCTTGGAACATTTGCTGATTCGTTTGGTTGATTTGTGTTTGCCCTTGGATAAACGCTTTTAAAGTATCTTCCATTAAGAATTGAGGTGGGGCTATATTTTGCATGGGTGGCCCTCCTTGAGAGTTGGTAGGATTGCCCGTGGGAGCATTCTTCCAACTGAGATTTGGGTGGTTCTTCCAAGTAGAATTGTACGTATTACCCACCGGTCTATTGAAAGGCCGTTGATAACCATATGTGGCATTTGCGTGTTCATGTAACACCTCTTGAAATGCAGGAATTGTAGGACAATCTTGCATAGCGTGTAGATTGGTGAAACAAATCCCACATATGGTCTCAATAGCTTCAGTGGACTTTGAAACTCCATTTTTATTAAGTTCCATAGCCTCAATCTTCCTTGTGACGTTGGCTATCCCTGCACTCACATCGTCTTCCTCCTTGAGGATATAGATCCCTCCTTTCTCTTTCTCTTGAGTAAGCTTGGGGTTATTATTAGATTTATCTGAGGTATCCCATAATTGGGCATTCTCGGCCAACATATCCAAATAACTCCAAGCTTCATCTGGATTTTTGCTCATGAACTCACCGTTGCACATCTTCTCTACGAATTGGCGCATATTGGAACTTAATCCATCATTGAAAAAGTTTATGATTCGCCAACTTTCGTAACCATGATGTGGGCAAGCAAGTAGGAGGTCCTTAAACCTTTCCCAACATTGGAAGAGAGATTCACCCTCTTTAGTCGAAAAATTCATTATGGCTCTTCGAAGGGTGTTCGTTTTATGAGCCGCGAAGAACTTTTTCAAGAATTCCCGGGTCATCTCGTTCCATGACCCTATCGAGTGTGGTCTAAGAGAATGAAGCCAAGTCTTGGCTCTTTCTTTTAATGAAAAGGGAAAGAGTTTAAGTTTAATGGCATCTTCCGAAACATTAGTGTATTACAAGGTAGCCACCACTTCTTCAAATTCCTTTAAGTGCAAATATGGGCTGTCAGAGTCTAGCCCATGGAACTTTGGTATAAGTTGAATTACACCCGGCTTAATATCAATGTTTCCCCCGGTTGGTGGTAAGACCACGCAAGAGGGTGTAGTTGCACGGGCTTGTTGTAGGTAGTCTCGTAGTGATCTCATTGGAGGAACGTTATGTACCTCATTCTCTCCTACTCCCTCTTGATTTGCATTTGCTGTTGGAGTAGGGGGGAGGATTCCTTAAAGGTGTTTGATCCATACTCCCCAAACTATCACAATGTTCTACAGATTTTCGGATTCGTCTATGACCGGATAGTGGTCCAACTAAACCACCTTCAGATTGGAGACGATTGTTGTGATCTCGTTCCCAACGGGACATAAACCACAAAACTAAAAACTAAACTAATCCTAAGTCCTAAAATCTGAAATTAAACTAAAAGTTAGAAATCTGTAAAAAATACTAAGTTAGAAGAATATTACCCGATTCGCTTGAACTAGATAAGAAATCCTACAAAACAAAACACTTTATTAGTTCTAAGAAATCAGAAAAGCCTAATCCTAAGAAAACAATAAATCCTAATTACTTCTACTCTATAGCCACTAAAATAATTTAGAACCGTTATCTAAATTCCTCGACAGCGGCGCCAAAAACTTGTTCGCTCGCCTCAAGTGTAAGGCTACGATGTAGTAATAAATCTCGGTAAGACCGAGGTCGATCCACAGGGAATTAGAGAACGAATTCCAAACTATTTCAGCAACTCATATTGCAATAGATAAGAGTTTCAATTAAGAGATTTGTATTAAAATAGTAACTTGATGAAAAACAGTACTTTAAGGTACTAAGGCTTTCAAGAATCCACTTGTAGTAATCCCATGTCAATCCAATCAATCCAAGCATGCTGCACAACTAGATTTGAATTCCTATCTCTCATCTAGTTGGAAGATATAGCATTAAACACATTCAATCCCACTCAAGTTGAACTTCCAAGTTCTAGTCCCATTCAACACATATAGAATTTGAAATCATAGCCTTCGGAGTAACAGCCATGCCTATGGACTATGGCATGCTCAAGGGTTACCATAATTCAAATCTAATCAAGCAACACATGATAATCTCAGAGAATTGCAAGGAATCCATGTCCGGAGCATACGAACTTCATAAAACGTCTAAAACTATCAATTTTATAAGAACTAGAACATCAAAATTCGAACTTGAAGTAGAATTACTTGAACTAAACTGAATCAAACATAAATTGGTTACAAGCTTCACCTCTTAGCCTTAGTTGAGAGATTCTAGCCGAACATTGTCATACTACAACTAGAACTCATAAAAGAAACTAGAAAACATAAAAACCCGAAGTTTGGAGGGTTGCAAACGTTCCACGACAGCTTCCTTCCTCTCCCACGAAGTTCTTAGCTTTTATAGTGGGAAAGTTTTGTTGCGTCAGAAACATCCAGAAATTGCATAAGGTTACGCAATGCGCAAAGAATTTCGGAGCCCAGAATAAAAACTTGCTGTTTTTTACATGTAGTCGACTGGTCGGGACTGGTCGGACTGGGCTGAGAGTGAAGAGTAGCGTCCGACCTGCTGGCCGACCGGTCTTGACCGGTCGGATCAGACTGGTCTTAGTCCAGGGAGTTCAGCAGAGGCTGCCGACCCATTAGCCGACCAGTCAGGACCAACTGGTCCTTTGTCCAGCAGTTTCCAGAGGGTGGCCGGCACCGATTGGCCCTTGATCTTTTTTTTTTCTTTTTCTTCTTTTCTTTCTTCTATTTTCTTCATCTTCCTTCTTCCTTCTTTGGTCCTCCTTCAATCTTCATTCAATGGCTCTAAGTGGACCCTTTTTGTCTCCAATTGGGTGAAGTCCATTCTCATTCCTACAATCACAAAACATGCGTTAGATGGGCCTTTTAAACATGAAAACCATGCATATAATGTGACGTCATGGGTTATATAATGTTGTTGGGGTCCTAAAAGGTAGGTGCCCTTAAAATAACCAAAATAGCCATATACCTCCGAAGAAATCACGTAAAACGCCTTCCAGTGCACGAAAAATGGAGATTTACAAAATTCCCTTACTTAGCCAATTTTGGCTGAAATCTCCAGTAGACCCCGCCAATCACCGTGATCAGAACCGTCCGGAATCGGACCCATAACTTCTTTGTGATTTATGATGAACAGTGCATGTGATTTCATGATCAAACGGTCCCCACAAACCCCCCAAAATTCAAAACCCAAATAGTGGAGTTCCTAGTTACGTGTCCACGCATCCATAAATTCAGGGACCCTACGCGCCCGAAAAATCACTAAAAACAGGAAGTCACTAAAGGCATGTCGGAGTCTCACGCACTCGAAAAATGCCCCACGCATCCACAAATTTGACTAAAAATCAGGGACTTAATTTTTAGGTGCGTTGAGTCCCACGCACCCGTAAATTACGTCCCACGCACTCAAAAAATCAGATATTTTCAGAAATCATTTCTGGGTGCGTCGGACATCCGCATGCCAATTTTGGGGGTGCGTGGATGGTATTTTAAGGGTGCGTGGCACGTGGTAGCCCCTCATTGGCGGAGAGCCAGCATCTTCGACTATAAATACCCCTCCCGACGATTCATTTGGACGTTTTTTCAGAGAGAGAGAGCTGCTTGTTCGCTTCCCCAAGTGTAGGGTTGCGATGTAGTAATAATCTTGGTAAGACCGAGGTCAATCCACAGGGAAGGAAGTAAACAATGCAAATTATCCTAATAACTAGAATCTAAAGAGGTTTGTGAAATTGGATTTGAACATAAAATAGAAAATCTGATAATGGAAAGATAACTAGAGCATCAAGGATCCACTTATAGCTCTCCTTAGATGCATAATTCGTTATGGTTTCTCACTCTCTCAACTAGAATCGAAATTAAGATCTATCTAGTCGGATGATAGAGCGGTTAAAACAATCAACCTAACATATGTATGATCAATGTACATGATTCACTCAATGCAAGCTAGGACAAGCATACTTAATAGCATAGGTCAGTCTCAATTCCAATAGACTAAGTTCACAATCATGACCATCATTAAGTCCTGTCATAAGACAAAGCTAGATCATGATTTGAATTTGATTCAAATCATATACATAGTCTCAAACATACTTCAGAAATCCATAAAAGTAGAACTTTGGTAGGAAGTTCCCACATGAAGATCATAGTACTAGAGCGTACTCCAATTCCTCGGATCATACAGGTCTAGACTAACACACAACAATTAAGAACTCAAGTAATTCTTCCAAACATCCATGAGTCATCATAAGACTAAGAAAAACTACTTTAGTACTTGAATTAAAATTCAAACCATTGTTCATAAACATGAAATCCAATCTTAAAACCAATAAAAACGAATTAAACAATCTAAGAAAACTATAAGGTTCACCTCTTAGCTCTAGCTAAGAGATTAGCTAATGAAAAGCATATTAAAAATAAAACTAGAACTAAGAAAAGGAAGAAAAACTAGCTGGAGGAGGCTAGGAAGCCTCCTATGACTTGAACTCCTTGCTCCCCACGTCCTTGGTTGCCCTGGAATAGAAGAGAGCACCTCCTTTTATAATATAGCGAGTACCGCAACATAACAGATTTTGTTCCGCTTCGTACGGCTTAACCAATGGTCGGATTGCCTTCAAATTTGATTTGTAGCTTCCTTGTAATGTGATCTTCCTCATAGATGATTTATATTTTCAAAATTATCTTCTGAATGGGCTCACCAATCATATCACCGATCGCCTCTCAAAATTGTGCACTTCGGGTACCTTCAGAACCAGTCATCTTGCTTTCAACGCTTCGGAGTGTACAGATGTCGGATTGATCCCAAATTTTGAACATTGATAGAAAACTTCCTCCTCTATATGATAGATGGATTAGATTGTCCAAAACAATCCCAGAATATGGTCTGAAAATTAGAACACTTAGGGCTTTTTTAAACTCTGTGCAGTTGAATCTTTCTGGATGGTCCATCTTTCTTCAACCGGTACGATCAAACCACACATCCTTTTGATATGAAACTTTGTGGTTATTCATATATGGATGTGTTTTAAAAGATGGTCAAAGTAGATTCTTCATATCATCAATGATGGGCCACCTGGACCGGCCCAGAGTGGAGTACGCAGAATCTGGAACTTTTTGGACAGTTCGTATTGTTTTGGCCACCACGATAAGTTCGTAGTTCCGATCGACACGAAACCACTTGGGTTAATTCGGCGTCGAGCTGCTCTTCGATATGGATGTGTTGGATTTTCAAATATCATTAACATGGGCCCAGAAAACTGGTCCGAAAAATCAAAAACAGGAATGGCCTGCTGTCTGCAATCTGAAACCCTGAAATTGCATGGCCGACCGGTCAAGACCGGTCGGACAAGGCTGGCATTGCTCCAGCAGCTTTAAGAGAGGGGAGATCTATTGGCCGACCGGTCAAGACCGGTCGGGGCCTGTTTGGCCGACCGGTCAAGACCGGTCGGACCACCTTGTGGGGCTCCTTTTTTCTTTCCTTTCATCTTTCTCTTCTTTCCTTTCTTCTTCCCTCTTTTGTTATTCCTTTCCTTTGATCATCAAGGTATGTAAGAAGGGTCTCAAAGCATCCGAATGATGAAGTCTCTCTTTCATTCCTACAACCACAAAACTATGCATTAGATTAGCCTTTAAATCATGAAAATCATGCATAATGAGTGATGAATTGGGGTTAGAATATGCATAATTAAGAGCTCAACACACCCCCCAACTAGCATTTTGCTAGTCCCGAGCAAAACATGCGTGAAACAAGTTTCATTCTCCAAAATCCAACTCTCCTCTAGAAACTATTCTTCTATACATTCCAAGACACAAAAGCATAAAAATTAGAGAAATTAGGTGATAGATGTTGAAACCTTAAACTCTCAGAACATAATAAGTGTTTATATGAAATTCCTGCTGATTGATTGATAAATAGAAGAACTTGAACAAATTCAACCTAGTGTGCATAGTGAAAGTTCATCTCATGAGTTTTCGGGATTATCTTCTTCATAGATCAACTAAACTATAGATCTCAAGGTGTATAGAGCAACAACAAGCCTATGACAGGAATTTGTCTTACCGTCCTTCCGACGGCTTTCATACTACATCCCATTTCCGACTTTGGTTACGGGTAGACCATCCCCCGATTGGTAGTAGGTAGCCCTAATTGGAATTTTCCACCATTTTTTCATCATTCCCAATTTCATCCTTCCTTTCCTTTTTCTTTTACATTAGATAGGATTTTTAGAAATCCATATCTTTTGTTATTTTCCCATGGACAAGGATGGACAAAGTATCCTGGCTTGGTTTCTCAACACCTTAAATCAAAGTATAGTTAATCCATAAATCACATAATCCTTTCAACCCATGAAAATCGTGTAATGTAAACTAGGTGTAAAAGTGTTCAAATTTTCTATCACTCACATAAATAGGGGAATTCACATATAAAACCATTATATTAAGAGAAGTTCAAAGCTTGCAACATCACTCACTTCGTATCTCCTCTTCTTATGCTCGTATCATCTTGAATGCATAGAAACAACGTTTTCCAAAAGAGTTTTGAATTTTAGAAAAATCGAAATTTTTTTAAATAATTTCTCGAAATGTCACAAAAGCTAGTAGATTCATCTAAGGAATCTCACCCCCCAACCAAAATCTTACATTGTCCTCAATGTAATAAGATATGCAATATGCATGACATGAGAGCAATGACATAAAACAAAGGAGAGTGAGAACGAGTACCTGAGGTAGCAAGTTGATCAATTCTAGCATCTTCCATTATCTCAATGAGACTTATTCAATCCTAAATGTAGAAAAGAAATCCTAACCTACCTACCTACCTTTGATTAGTCCGATCGACTACATGTTCAAATTTGAGCAGGCACCGAAACCATGTCTAACAAACTATCCAACTCCTTAAACATCTCATCATCCAGATCATAGGGGTGGGTCATGCATTCCTCTAGGAAATCGAGAGAGTGGGATAAAGGGTCCTCGTTCTCCCTAAGTGATTGAGGAAATTCTGTTTCAAGGGTAAGGAATTCCTCCTCTATAGAGGGGAGGTCTTCCAAAGAAAAAATTTCAAATTCAGTGGTAAGCACATCATCTAGCATTGGTTGATCTTTTGAAATTTCAGATTGTGCCACCCCATCATCCAAAGAAACAGAATTTTCAACCCAAGGGAATTCTTCCACAATAGAATCCACCCGTCCAATCATTCATAACGAAATTATAAGAAATTGAAACAGTCCCAATCTAGAAAAAAAAACAAAAAGAAGGGAAGATGGGGAGATGTTACCCGTGGAAGTGAGAACTATGTCAGCAAATAAATTCCTACAAAATACAAAAACAGAAAATTGTTAGTAATCTAGAAAAAATCAGAAATCTACTTCTAGAAAAACTGAAAATCCTACCTAACTAAGACTACGCTATAGCTACTAGAACAATTAGAACCGTTTAACCTCTTCCCCGGCAGCGGCACCAAAAACTTGTTCGCTTCCCCAAGTGTAGGGTTGTGATGTAGTAATAATCTCGGTAAGACCGAGGTCGATCCACAGGGAAGGAAGTAAACAATGCAAATTATCCTAATAACTAGAATCTAAAGAGGTTTATGAAATTGGTTTTGAACATAAAATAGAAAATCTGATAATGGAAAGATAACTAGAGCATCAAGGATCCACTTATAGCTCTCCTTAGATGCATAATTCGCTATGGTTTCTCACTTTCTCAACCAGAATCGAAATTAAGATCTATCTAGTTGGATGATAGAGCGGTTAAAACAATCAACCTAACATATGTATGATCAATGTACATGATTCACTCAATGCAAGCTAGGACGAGCATACTCAATAGCATAGGTCAGTCCCAATTCCAAGAGACTAAGTTCACAATCATGACCATCATTAAGTCCTGTCACAAGACAAAGCTAGATCATGATTTGAACTTGATTCAAATCACATATATAGTCTCAAACATACTTCAGAAATCCATAAAAGTAGAACTTTGGTAGGAAGTTCCCACATGAAGATCATAGTACTAGAGTGTACTCCAATTCCTCGGATCATACAGGTCTAGACTAACACACAACAATTAAGAACTCAAGTAATTCTTCCAAACATCCATGAGTCATCATAAGACTAAGAAAAACTACTTTAGTACTTGAATTAAACTTCAAACCATTGTTCATAAACATGAAATCCAATCTTAAAACCAATAAAAACGAATTAAACAATCTAAGAAAACTATAAGGTTCACCTCTTAGATCTAGCTAAGAGATTAGCTAATGAAAAGCATATTAAAAATAAAACTAGAACTAAGAAAAGGAAGAAAAACTAGCTAGAGGAGGCTAGGAAGCCTCCTATGACTTGAACTCCTTGCTCCCCACGTCCTTGGTTGCCCTAGAATAGAAGAGAGCACCTCCTTTTATAATACAGCAAGAGCACCGCAACGAAATAGATTTTGTTCCACTTCGTACGGCTTAACCAATGGTCGGATTGCCTTCAAATTTGATTTGTAGCTTCCTTGTAATGTGATCTTCCTCATAGATGATTTAGATTTTCAAAATTATCTTCTGAATGGGCCCACCAATCATATCACCGACCGCCTCTCAAAATCGCGTACTTCGGGTACCGTCAGAACCAGTCATCTTGCTTTCAACGCTCCGGAGTGTACAGATGTCGAATTGATCCCAAATTTTGAACGTTGATAGAAAACTTCCTCCTCTACATGATAGATGGATTAGATTGTCCAAAAAATCTCAGAATGTGGTCCGAAAATTAGAACACTTAGGGTTTTATAAACTCTGTGCAGTTGAATCTTTCTGGATGGTCCATCTTTCTTCAACCGGTACGATCAAACCACACATCCTTTTGATCTAAAACTTTGTGGTTATTCATATATGGATGTGGTATAAAATATGGTCAAAGTAGATTCTTCATATCATCAATGATGGGCCACCTAGACCGGCCCAGAGTGGAGTAGGCAGAATCTGAAACTTTCTGGACAGTTCGTATTGTTTTGGCCACCACGATCAGTCCGTAGCTCCGATCGACACGAAACCACTTGGGTTAGTTCAGCGTCGAGCTCCTCTTCGACATGGATGTGTCGGATTTCCAAATATCATTAATATGGGCCCAAAAAACTGGTTTGAAAAATCAGAAATGGGAATGGCCTGCTGTCTGCAATCTGAAACCCTGAAATTGCATGGCCGGCCGGTCAAGACCAGTCTAGACCGGTCGGACAGGGCTGGCCGACCGGTCAAGACCGGTCGGACAAGGCTGGCCTTGCTCCAGCAGCTTTAAGAGAGGGGAGATCTATTGGCCGACCGGTCAAGACCGGTCGGGGCCTGTTTGGCCGACCGGTCAAGACCGGTCGGACCACCTTGTGGGGCTCCTTTTTTCTTTCCTTTCATCTTTCTCTTCTTTCCTTTCTTCTTCCCTCTTTTGTTATTCCTTTCCTTTGATCATCAAGGTATGTAAGAAGGGTCTCAAAGCATCCGAATGATGAAGTCTCTCTTTCATTCCTACAACCACAAAACTATGCATTAGATTAGCCTTTAAATCATGAAAACCATGCATAATGAGTGATGAATTGGGATTAGAATATGCACAATTAAGAGCTCAACACTGCCGTCTCTGGGAATTCAAAATCTCCATCGGAAACCCTAGCTGGAAAACTTTTTCGATCACCGGAAACCCTCCCCGGTCGCCGAAATTCCTTCTAATCGCCAGCATTTTTCCGCAGGTCTGAATCCTGAAAATCATCAAGTGTGGGCACGCACCCATAAAAATGGACCCACGCACCCAAAAATGGCCTACGCATCCATAAATTCAGTCCCACGCGTCCATTAATTTGACATAAATCAAACAAGTGCATCGGACTGCCATGCACCCTAAAAATGGCCCACGCGTCCATCAATTTGGGTCCCACGCATCCATAAATTCAATAAAATTCAGATTTGCATATTCGGTCCCACGCACCCCAAAAATGCTCCCACGCACCCCTAAATTCATAAAAAGTCTGGCACTTAATTTTTAGGTGCGTTGGAGCCCACGCACCCGTAAAATAAGTCCCATGCACCTAAAAAATCAGGCAATTACAAAAGTGTTTACGGGTGCTTCGGACTCAATTTAAAGTGTTTTCAAGTTCCGTTTGAGCCTATTTTGGGTATTTCGAGCGTTCCGGATGCAATGGAATGGTCAAACGGACGTTCCGGGATCTCTAAATGAGCAGAATCATGCATCTTCGAGGTTCGACCCGCTTTGACGCGATGAATAAAATGACTTCTCGGAAAAGAGCCGCCAGCATCCAGAACTATGCAAATATGTCATCATTTATATCTACCGTAAAGATGTGATCCGATTTGGGTCGAAAGTTAGACAAATGGGACTATGGTTATCACGATAAACCATGCCAAAGAGTTTCAATTCTCTACAAATCAATTGCTATGAACTGCCACAACACAATAGTCGATGCCCTACCCATTCAAACGGCATCCGTCGGTTGGGCTACGCAGGTACACACAACTGCAGAATGGACTTCCCAAGGTCACCTGTCCCTAAATTGACAGGCACGGGCCCAGAGTTGTCCTTCTCAGTCATAAACCCTGATAGTCTCAGCCCGGATCTCCGGCCAAAACATGGGACATAAACATCTGACTAATACAAAGATGGTTCAGTTCATAGCAAAACAAATACAGGTCTCTACGACCACAAACTCTAAGACCATAGTCCCTGCTGACTAGTCTTTTGCCTTTTAATCAAGGGTCATCGATCATTCGATGTAATTAAGGGCTCGTGCCAGATCACGGCCTGGAATGTACAAGATCTCGGGATCTCTGGAATAAAATTTGCCTTGCGATATCTCTTCTTGTGTACTTTTGTGAATGCTTGTGATTGTCTATGAATGTTTCCATTACTCAGAACCCCAGAGCAATAAAACACCCTTTTCACGAAAAATGTCCTTGTGACCATTTCCTAGCTTCACCAAATGTTTAAATTGGAGGTTTAACAATTATCAACAATATCGATGACCGGTGGTTCAGGAGGAACCACTGGTGCAGCTACCGCAGTGTCGGGCGGAGGTTCACGTGGCTGTGGGTTTTGGGTAGGCTCACTCGATTGAGTAGACGGGTGAGATGGACCGGTAAACGTCTTCTTTTGTCTCTTCGTGCCGGTGCCCTTAAAGCGAGGCAGCAATCCCCTCTTCTCTCCCACATTTGCCATGGCGACCTCCTCTCGGGATATCAACCCAGCAGCAGCAAGTCGAGAGGGTGACAGACAGGTCTCAATATCCCTATCACGAGTTGGTAATTTGTAAACTTTTACAATCTTCTCGTTGATCCCTCCCTTCAATCTCGGTTTCCCCCCGGTCGGGATACCTGCGAATACGATCAGAGGTCAGATAAACGAAAGTTCAGAATCTGTTTATAAATTGGGTCAGAGTGAAGTTTCACCCACCTTCATCGAAGAAGCGGCTCACATTATGGCCTCCAAGGATGGATCCTGTTTCAGATTCCCAATTTCTGGATGCAAAGAACCAGCGTTTCCTCCATTCGGGATAATTCGAAGTGGGTTTCCCCAAGACGTAATTATCCTGGTGCCAGTAACATAAGTAATACCAACCTTCGCTGGAGGGAGCTTTCTTGAGCTGAAACATTTTAAGGAACTCCTCGGCGGTCAAATTCCCATTGTCGGCTTGCTTCCAAAGAACGTACGCACTAAGAACTACCCTCCAAACATTGACAATAAGTTTTCTAGGGGCAATTTTATAGGTGCGGAGTATGTCACGAATAAAAGGGTGAAGGGGAAGACGCACTCCGAGGATGAAGAGGTAATCATATAGGGCTACGCAACCGGGGGGAGGTGAATCCGGAGTCTCTCTCTCTCCACACAACCGCAAAATGACAGAGTCAGGAACCCGATATTTTTCCCGTAACTCGTTCAGCCGCAACTCCGTCATTATTAAGGGATACCCGGACGCCGAATACTTCCCCGCCAGAACCCTCGCGTTATTGGAGGAAGAAGATGAAATTGCGGTTTTACCGCCTATAGAGATACTTGGAGATATGCCTAATGTCCTAGAGGGGGGTGAATAGGACTTTTTTAAATTCTAATTGCAATTTAAAAACAAATCAAGTCAATCTTATCAAATAAGATAATCACAATAGCATTCAAGACAATTATATGAGCAGTTTGTAAGCAAGTACTATCATAGGCATTTCATCAAACAGTTAGCATTCATGATTGACTAAACCATTCAACACATAGCAATCATTCAATCTCACAATGCACAGCAATTTATAGTGGTTCGGTTTCCCTACTTCACTCCCGGTTCACGATCTCAACCTATGAGACCTCCGGATTTCACTATAGTCTTGGTTTTAAATCAGGTTAACCATCAACCTTGACATCCTTTGATCTAGGACCGCGTATACCATCCGCTGATGGCCCAATCTAGGGACTTGACGAGTTTGGATCTCAAACTCTCACCAATCCTAATCCAAGGACGGTCACGTACCCTCCCGCCGGAGTTTCCCAATCCAGGGAATAGAGATTTAAAAGATGGACTCTCAAATACTAGACATAGCTAGATGATTGAGCCCCGATTCGATTCCTTTGATGAGTAGCTTCAGCTCCACATGCTTCAGCTTCTCTTTGAGCTCCCAAGATCAGCTACCAATGTGAATGATGAGGATATGTTGATGCCGGGTAGTTGGGAGAGAGTTGGTCTAGTTCCTCTTGCCTATTCAATGCAATGGTAATGAGGGAACTACCAATCTTCAAGCATTCAATGGCTTTAAGTGACCTAATAAAGATATTCGGAAGGTAGGTCAGCCATGGATGAAGGTCTTGAGTTCATACTTCAAACTGAGCTTAGAATACTCAATGACAAGCCATTAATGGCCAAGTTTGAATGATGAACTCAAGGGAGTTAAGAGGGAGGAAGGATGGGAGTAAATGCTCTCTCTCTCAGCTCTGAATGGGTGTTGAATACCTGCCAAGAAAGACATCAAGTCCTGGCTTTATAGGGCCCCAAATGATAGCCCCAACGGATCTAAAACGGTCACGTCCGACCTGTCAGAGCACGGACTCGACCGGTCGGACGGACCGGTAAGCATTTGAAATACAAGCCATCATTTGGGACTGGCCGACCGGTCAAGACCGGTCGGACTCCCTTGCTGGAGAGGCTACATAACATGGGCCGACCGGTCATGACCGGTCGAACCCCTTTGCTGGACCATATAGAATAACAGGCCGACCGGTCAAGACCGGTAGGGACCGGTCGGCTGTCCATTATCTTAACTCACAGCAAGTCCCTTATAGAAAAACCTGTCCATCTGTTCTCAACACAGCAAGATAGCTGAAGTGATTGAGAGGCCTGGCCGCTGTTTAGACATAGCGAGCTTGCAGGACCAAGATTCTCAACACAGCAGAGGATCACTTCAAGTTTATGAAGTGATGAGGTGCATAGGGTCCAATGTATGGACATATCTCCAATGTACTTCGCACCAGCCATGGTTCACAAGTCTGATCAACTTGTGCAAGGGTCGATGGGGATAAATTATGTGAGTCTTTTACGCCATTTCTTTGATGTTTTGGGATTCCTATGGTCAATTTATATGCAACTTACCTGGGATCTTGTTGCAGCATTAGCTTGAGCAATGGACGAAGCGTAATCTTCAAGTCTTGATCTTCAATACTTCGACCGGGGCTCATATGACAAGACGTGACCAACCAACACGCCAATTGACAACAAAATATGTACTAACAATCTCTCCCTTTGTTAATTGCGTGATAAAACATCTAACCTAGACAAATCATGACTCCTTATCATGATTGACCCTTAAACAGAAAGCAAAATACACCCATATACATGTCTATACAAATATACAACATAATCTTTACAAAAGGACATGTACAGACTCGATTTTCTTCAAAATCTCCCCCTCAATGCTTGCACCTACAAAGTCCTGCAAAAAGATATAATCGGACCTTCTAGGTGGGATGATTCTCCCCCTTTTTGTTAGTAATTGACAAGGGTTAGCCAGCAAAAAGATATGCCTATAAAAGAGGCAAGGCTAGCGCCGAAAATATGTCAATCACATTTCACAGGAAAGAGATATGGAAATATAAGTCCTGAGGAGATGCAAAGAACAACACATGCCAAATATACAAGTAAACATGAAAGCACAGAGGGCATATAGCCCAATCAACCAACCACCCCTCCAAATGTATATCTAGACACTAAGGCGAACACAAAGCATGAGCTCAAATGGGCAAAGATGCCCAAACCATCCAACCTCCCAAAGATATTCAATAAAGGAACAGAGAGCTCATATGAAAAGATAGATATTCAATATAAGAACAAAGAAAAAAGATATAACTATATCATCCACATATATACCAAAATGGGCAAGCAGCCCAATGTAAAGATGTATCATAACGCACAAAAAGTACAGACAATCCCATAAAAAGATAGATCATGAAGTACAAACAATGTCCTTGGTCATTCAAAAAGTAACTGTGACCAAGACATAAGCCTTATAATCCATGCCATCGCCCAGATCAGGGGGAGGAATGTCCCCACGAGCCGCACGCTCCCATCGCTCCATCCGTCTCTCTATCTGCGCCTGACGAGTGACTAGAGCCTCCTGCTACACTAGTATGGTGGCCTGACCCTGCAGGATCTAGCCTTCAAGCCTATCAAGTCGCTGAAATATATCCGCTCGAAGCTGGTGAAGCTCTGCAATGTAGGAAGAGGGATCCACGGAAGGAGAGTGCCGACGAGAAAAAGCTCGAGGCGGCGTGCTGAATCGTCCTGGAGCGTCGCGAGGATCGGGGGATGGATCTGATGACGGAGCTGAAGAGTGTGAAGGGCCAGTAGAGATAGGAGGTGCCTCAAGCTGGGATGGCTCTGCCTGCTCCTGCTGCTGCTCCTGCAGACGACGCTGGATAGCTTCTCTGGTAAGCTCCATCCTAGCAATGATGGTACGGTTGATGATGACCGGTTTGTGAAATTTATCGGTACAAACAATGCCAATACGCTCAGCCATTTTGCATATGAGATGCCTAAATGGCAGACTAGTGGAGTTCCCGTCGTCGCGCAGGATGACTTGTTGGATGGTATTCATGATACGAGTGGCAAGACAGAGCGAATGACCTTTACCAACCCGATACAGCAACCGAAACATAGTTTCGGAGACATCCGCTTTGTTGCTCATCCGCGGATAGACATTTCAGAAAAAGAGATTATGCAAAAGGCGGAAGTCCCACGTCATTGAGGATGCTCGAAGTGCACCACCCACCCATTGGGGTGTCCCCTCACCACACAAAAATTTAGCGATAACTAGGTTGGGTTTGGGACCTAAGGATGAAAAATCGAAAGAAGGCTCCTCAACCCTTGAAACGCCAACAAAATCGGATATGGACTTCAAAGTAAACGGGCAAACCCAGCCACCAACCTCGACATTGAAGGAGGGGGGAGAAGACGTGACATGAACACAGGATGCATAGAATTTCCTGACAACATCAAATTGGACCAGGCCCCCCATGTGGAGTACGGGGCCCCAATTGATGGCATCCAACATGGAACGCACGTCGAAGTCAGACAAGTCACCCAAATTGACTGATTTTTCACAGACGACCTCCTTATCTTTGAAATCATCCCAATGGGTGGAATGGGATGCGACTTTTGTCCCCAAAGATTTAGATTTAGCAGGGGGAACCGCAGAGGAGGCAGCCCCTTTCCCTTTGGAAGCTGCTTTCTTGGACTTTAAAGGGCGAGGAGGAGGCTTAGGTTTTGCCTTGAGACAATCACTCCTCCCCAAAGGGAACTCATCCTCGCTTTCTTGGGATGACATGGAAGCTACAAGAAGGTCTCTAAACACTCCAAAAGATGAAGGAAAGGGATGAACAAAAGAAGATAGAGAGTGAAGAGAAGGAATCCCTTACCAAGTGAGTGACAGAGAAGTGGAGTGAAGAAGAAGAGGAACCTCAAATCTTGCAACAAATCAGCGAGAGATTAGCTTGAAGAGCAAGAGGGGGAGCTGGAGCTGCTCGTGGAGGTGAAAAAATTTGAAGGGACTGACCTAAAATGAGCTCCAAACGTGTTAAATACCCCCCCTACCCGGTCGGGTCACGCACGGACTGGGTTGTTTTGGGATGCACGACCGGTCTTGACCGGTCGTGGGATGCAACCTGACTACTTAGCATTAGATTCTACACAGGCCGAACGGTCTTGACCGGTCGGCTGGCGTATCTGAAAGAGCCCAAGCAGTTTTTGCTAAAGGCCGACCGGTCCTGACCGGTCGGCAGGCTCTGTTTTAGCATACGAGATGAGGCCAGATGGTTTTTACTGGAGGCAGACCGGTGCTGACCGGTCGGTAGCCAGGTTTTGCACTGTTTTGACAGGGATCCTGCACGGGATGAGCTCCATAGAGAGACGGTCCATGGGACAGACCATTGGCATTTAAAACCAAGTACCCTTACCAAGGGTACAGCATCCATGGTCATGGTGTACCTAGGTACACCTTAACCCAAAATGAGGGACCCCTAAGGTCCAGATATGACAATAAATGGCTAGAATTTGGGACTATGATCCCGGATATACGTGAAAAGCAATGATAAGAGGCCATGATCCTCAGATATACCTATAATGAACAGAAAGAGAGGCTAAATCCTCAGATTTTTCCTGCAAAACCAGTACTTTGTTAGATACACTAGATACATCCAACACCAATGGACTTCTAGAGGTTCGCAAAGCGAACCGAGTCCAAAGGTTTCGTTAGGATGTCAGCTAGCTGATTCTCTGTAGGCACATGTTCGAGAGATATTATTTGATCTTCAACCAATTCTTGAATAAAATGGTGCCTAATGTCTATGTGCTTAGTGCGAGAGTGCTGAACAGGATTCTTTGATATATTTATGGCACTCGTATTGTCGCAAAATAACGTCATTGTGCCTTGTTTGATCCCATAATCGGTTAGGGTTTATTTCATCCATAATAGCTGGGCATAACAACTACCAGCAGCAATGTATTTTGCTTCGGCTGTGGATAAAGAGATAGAGTTTTTCTTCTTACTGTGCCATGCCACAAGGCAGTTTCCAACATAAAAACAACCACCGCTGGTAGATTTACGATCATCCATGTTACCAGCCCAGTCGGCATCTGAGTACCCTGCAATATCTGTAGGGGAATCAAAGGGGTACCAAAGACCGTATTCGGTGGTGCTTCCAACAAACCGAATGATCCGCTTAACAGCGGTAAGATGAGATTCTTTGGGATCAGCCTGAAATCGAGCACACGCACCAACACTAAAAGCAATATCTAGTCTACTAGCAGTAAGATAAAGAAGACTACCAATCATGCTTCTATAAAGATGCTGATCTACACTTTTCCCTGCAAGGTCTTTTGATAGTTTAACAGTGGTGCTCATAGGTGTAGTGTAGGAACGACCAGAGTCTAAGCCAAATCTCTTAACAAGGTCTTTAGCATACTTGGCTTGAGTAATGAATATACCTGATGCAAGTTGTTTTACTTGAAGCCCTAGAAACATGTTGAGTTCTCCTACCATACTCATCTCAAATTCAGATGTCATTAATTCAGCAAAGGAGATGGACATTTTCTCACATGTGGATCCAAACACAATGTCATCCACATAAATCTGGGCAATCAATACAGAATTCTCGGCTTCTCTAATAAATAGAGTTTTGTCTACGCTTCCCCTAGCAAAATCATGGTTATAAGAAACTGAGTTAAGCGTTCATACCATGCACGGGGTGCTTGCTTGAGTCCGTAAAGCGCCTTTTTCAACCGGTAAACCTTGTGAGGATACTTAGGATCAATGAATCCTTTTGGTTGTTCAACATACACTTCCTCATCAAGAACACCATTCAAGAAGGTGCTCTTTACATCCATTTGAAATAGTTTGAACTTTAAAGCACAAGCAACAGCCATAAGAATTCTAATAGACTCGAGTCTGGCTACAGGGGCAAATGTTTCATCAAAATCAATGCCTTCTATTTGTGAATAACCCTGAGCCACTAACCGAGCCTTATTTCGTATTACATTCCCAGATTCATCGGATTTGTTTTTGAAAATCCATTTGGTTCCAATCACATTTTTCCTTTCCGGCCTGTCGACCAGATACCATACATCATTTCTAATGAATTGTTGAAGCTCTTCCTGCATTGCAAGGATCCAGAATTCATCATTTAGAGCTTCATCAGCATTTTTTGGTTCAATTTTTGATGTGAAACACAAGTGACTATTGACTGCCTCCAATTGCCTCCTGGTTTTGACACCAATGCTAGGATCCCCAATGATTTGATTGAGGGGGTGATCTTTGACAATTTGTACATCACCAGGAGCAGTGGGGGCATTTGGAGATGAGGGTGGTTTATCAGATTTACCTATCTCGCATATGCCCTCATCTTCTTCTTCATCACCTGGAGACACAGGTTTATCCAAGCTATCGTCCACAGTCACATTGATTGACTCTTGGACAGATGAGGTTCGAAGGTTGTAAACACGAAAAGCTCTACTATTCAATGAGTATCCCAAGAAGATACCCTCATCACTTTTGGATTCAAATTTTTCCAAATTTTCTCGGTCTCTCAGAATATAGCATGTACTACCAAAGACCTTAAAATATTTAACATTCGGTGTTTTTCCACACCACAGTTCATAAGCTGTTTTGTTTAGACCTGCCCTTAAATAAACTCGATTAACAATATAGCAGGCAGTGTTAACAGCTTCGGCCCACAGATTTTGAGCAAGTTTCTTATTATTAAGCATAGCTGTGGCCATATCCAACAAAACTCTGTTTTTCCTTTCAGCAACCCCATTTTGTTGAAGTGTTTTGGGAGCTGAGAACTCATGACGAATGTCCAATTCATCGCATAATGCCTTGAAGCGATGATCTTCAAATTCACCACCGTGATCACTCCTGATTCTTGCTACCATGTATCCTTTCTCATTTTGTAGTCACTTCACTAGTTTTTTGAATTCCTCAAAAGTGTCAGATTTTTCTCTTAGGAAGGCGACACATGTGAATCTGGAGTAATCATCAACGACTACAAAGAAGTATCGTTTTCCACCTTGGCTAAGTACCCTGGTAGGACCAACTAGGTCCATGTGTAGCATTTCAAATGGTTTTGATGTTACCAGGATAGAGGTTCTCTTGTGTGCAACCTTGATTTGTTTACCTTTTTGGCATGCGGCGCACACAGTATTTGGTCTTTTACCCATCTTGGGTAGACCTCTCACCAAATTTTTCTGACTTAGTTTAAACAGATTTCTATAATGTACATGACTGAGTCGATGGTGCCATAATTCCGTTTCATCCTGCCACATGACACATGGTGGAGGAGCTTGAATTGTTGTGATTTTCAATGACATAGCAATTGTCTCCTGTGCGTAGACCTTTCATGACTAATTTTCCTGTGGAGTTCATGATCTTACACATATCTTTGGAGAAGCTTACTGAGTGCTCTTCATCACAAATCTGTGAGATACTCAGTAGGTTGTGTTTAAGGCCATCAACATACAATACATTTTCAATTTCAGGCAAACCTAGCCCTGTGATGGTTCCTTTACCAATGATCTTAGCTATGCTCCCATCACCAAATGTGACAGACCCACCATCAAATTCGTCATATGCACAAAATTGAGATCTATCACCTGTCATGTGTCTAGAACAACCACTATCCAAGTACCATCTAGGAGTATTCCCAGCTTTTAAGACAGTATGAATGACTAAGCACTTGTTCTTAACAACCCATTTAGTTGTTGTCTTTTTATAAGGGTGTTCTTATGGTGAGATTCTCTAGTTTTCTTTGGAGAATCAGATTTTTCTTTTTCACGCAACAGAAGAGCCATTTTCAAATTCAGCATTTTAACTTGCTCTAATAGTTCATCCATCCTCTTGTCCTTCCTAGGAAGAGCAGGATAATTCTTTCGAATGTTTCCCCTCTTAGGTGAAGAATGCATGGGAGGATTCCAATTAGCTTGGACATTTTTTCCGGTCGGTACAAATTTACCTTTCAAGTTTCTGACCGGATTTTTGAATACCAAGCACTCAAATTTTAAGTGGCCAATGTCTCCACAAGCATGGCAGATAGGAGAGGCTCTAGTTTTACTTCCGGATGCACCATGACCATTTCTTACAATTGGATGGACTGAGGTGGTTTTTGAAGTGTGACTATCATAGCCCAAACCTCTTTTGTCCATTGGTGATCTTGCAACACCGAGGAGTTTTTCCAAGTTTTCTTCTCCTTGAGCGAACCGTCTTCTAGAGTCAACGACTTGACACTTAAGATGATTGATTTCATTGTTCGCCTCTTTAAGTTCTCTCTCAAGTCTAGCATGCTTGTCTAGAGATTCACCACTCACGAGCTTTTTCTTTTCTTGTTCAAGCTCATCATTCTTCCTTTTCAGTTCTTCTAGATCTTGACACATCTTTTGATTCTCTATTTTCAATCCGTCAAGATTTTTCATCAGTTTGTCATTTTCAGCCTTCATTTGGCCCAACTTGTTGATGGTATTTATATTTTCAATGTATAGTTGGTTGTAAACCTCCTGAAGGCCTTCCTCCTCATTTTCATCATCACTCAAGGAATCATTTTCTGTGTTGGAGGATTCATGATCATCAATGTCTCCGGTGATCTTTGCAATGGGCTCAATTTGAGGTACAATATCAGTAATGGAGGCCATTAAAATTCTGATTGAACTTTGCTCCTCCTCACTTTGATATAGGACTGATTCTGATTCAGATTCTTCAGTCTCATCCCATGTAGCCGCCATTGCCTTTTTCTTGGCTTTGTTATTGGTGCACTCGGATGCAATGTGACCAAATCCTCTACACTTGTAGCATTGAGGATCTTTTGACTTAAAAAATTTTCCTTTGTTGTTCTTGGAGTCAAAAGGTTTACCCTTCTGGTAGGGTTTCCTTCTAGAGGTATTTCCTTTAGTTTTGAAGAATTTTTAAAATTTCTTGGCCATAAGTGCCATTTCTTCTAAATCAGGATCTTCCTCACTTCCACATTCAGACTCTTGCTTCTTGTGGGAAGATTTCAGGGCAGTACTTTTGGATTTTGAGGGAGTTTTGAAACCTAGCTCATAGGTTTGAAGGGACCCGAGAAGTTCTTCAACTTTCATGGTATTTAGGTCCCTACATTCTTCGATGGTAGTAACTTTGGAAGAGAACCGTTCCGGTAGGGATCTCAGAATTTTCCTACATAGTCTATGCTCCGGAACGGGATCCCCCAAACCCCACATTTCATTTGTAATCTTGTTCAGCTTGGTATAGAAGTCAGTGAATGTTTCATGCTCCTCCATAGTAATATTTTCAAATTGTGTGGAGAGGTGCTGAAGTTTTGAGTTTTTAACAATGCTTGTTCCTTCATGAGTAACCTCAAGGATGTCCCATGCCTGCTTACTGGTTATGCAATTTTGAATCCGGCCAAATTCATCTTTAGATACTGAACAAAAGATGGCATTCAGCCCTTTGGCATTACAGACCCGTTGAGCTTTATCATAATCGGTCCACATTGCCTTTTCTTTTGGCTTGAGGACATCCGGTTCACCTTCCTTACATATAGTGACCATTGGGGGTTTATATCCAATATCAATCATATCCCTAACGTCCGAATCAATAGATTCCAAAAAGATGCGCATTCGGGCTTTCCAATATGGATAGTTAGACCCATCAAAGAAGGGAGGCTTAGTAACGGATGAAGAGTCCTCTCTAGACATATTTTCAAGCTCTCTTAGGATCTCACTCCGGGTTTTTAAACCTGAACGGAGGAGCCCGCTCTGATACCAATTGAAATTGTGGTTTTACCGCCTATAGAGATACTTGGATATATGCCTAATGTCCTAGAGGGGGGTGAATAGGACTTTTTTAAATTCTAATTGCAATTTAAAAACAAATCAAGTCAATCTTATCAAATAAGATAATCACAATAGCATTCAAGATAATTATATGAGCAGTTTGTAAGCAAGGACTATCATAGGCATTTCATCAAACAGTTAGCATTCATGATTGACTAAACCATTCAACACATAGCAATCATTCAATCTCACAATGCACAGCAATTTATAGTGGTTCGATTTCCCTACTCCACTCCCGGTTCACGATCTCAACCTATGAGACCACCGGATTTCACTATAGTCTTGGTTTTAAATCAGGTTAACCATCAACCTTGACATCTTTTGATCTAGGACCGCGTATACCATCCGCCGATGGCCCAATCTAGGGACTTGACGAGTTTGGATCTCAAACTCTCACCAATCCTAATCCAAGGACGGTCACGTACCCTCCCGCCGGAGTTTCCCAATCCAGGGAATAGAGATTTAAAAGATGGACTCTCAAATACTAGACATACCTAGATGATTGAGCCCCGATTCGATTCCTTTGATGAGTAGCTTCAGCTCCACGTGCTTCAGCTTCTCTTTGAGCTCCCAAGATCAGCTACCAATGTGAATGATGAGGATATGTTGATGCCGGGTAGTTGGGAGAGAGTTGGTCTAGTTCCTCTTGCCTATTCAATGCAATGGTAATGAGGGAACTACCAATCTTCAAGCATTCAATGGCTTTAAGTGACCTAATAAAGATATTCGGAAGGTAGGTCAACCATGAATGAAGGTCTTGAGTTCATACTTCAAACTGAGCTTAGAATACTCAATGACAAGCTATTAATGGCCAAGTTTGAATGATGAACTCAAGGGAGTTAAGAGGGAGGAAGGATGGGAGTAAATGCTCTCTCTCTCAGCTCTGAATGGGTGTTGAATACCTGCCAAGAAAGACATCAAGTCCTGGCTTTATAGGGCCCCAAATGATAGCCCCAACGAATCTAAAACGGTCACGTCCGACCTGTCAGAGCACGGACTCGACCGGCCGGACAGACCGGTAAGCATTTGAAATACAAGCCATCATTTGGGACTGGCGACCGGTCAAGACCGGTCGGACTCCCTTGCTGGAGAGGCTACATAACATGGGCCGACCGGTCATGACCGGTCGGACCCCTTTGCTGGACCATATAGAATAACAGGCCGACCGGTCAAGACCGGTCGGCATATCTTGCTGGAGACTATGAAAAGAACAGGCCGACCGGTCTTGACCGGTCGGCAGTGCTTGCTGGACACCATAGTTGAACGAAGGCTGACCGGTCAAGACCGGTCGGCTATGCCTGCTGTAGTTTTACATTTTAACTGGCCAACCGGTCAAGACCGGTCGGCTAAGCCTGCTGGACAATGTGCAATCTGATGGCCGACCAATCAAGACCGGTCGACTGTCCATTATCTTAACTCACAGCAAGTCCCTTATAGAAAAACCTGTCCATCTGTTCTCAACACAGCAAGATAGCTGAAGTGATTGAGAGGCCTGGCTGCTGTTTAGACATAGCGAGCTTGCAGGACCAAGATTCTCAACACAGCAGAGGATCACTTCAAGTTTATGAAGTGATGAGGTGCATAGGGTCCAATGTATGGACATATCTCCAATGTACTTCGCACCAGCCATGGTTCACAAGTCTGATCAACTTGTGCAAGGGTCGATGGGGATAAATTATGTGAGTCTTTTACGCCATTTCTTTGATGTTTTGGGATTCCTATGGTCAATTTATATGCAACTTACCTGGGATCTTGTTGCAGCATTAGCTTGAGCAATGGACGAAGCGTAATCTTCAAGTCTTGATCTTCAATACTTCGATCGGGGCTCATACGACAAGACGCGACCAACCAACACGCCAATTAACAACAAAATATGTACTAACAGAAGAGTCCGGAGTTGCATCCCCTGAAGGGACGGTTTCCTCATCGGAATCTCTCACCATGGTTCCTTAAGATAGGATAGAAAGAGTATAATACCTTGAAGAAAATGAAGAACGGAGTTACATCAAAGAAAAATTGGGGGAATGAAGTTACACCAGAGGAAGATTGGGACACTAGAGAGAAAAAAGGAAGCAAGGAGAGAAGAAGAATTTTCGAAGTCCTCTGATGAAATTTTGAAAATTTCGCAGGCTCTGTATATTTATAAGCAATCATTCCTCAAGATTTGGTGACACGCGGCGACCATTCGTTTGGCGCAACAGTCGAATAGGCATGATCATTAATTTCATAGGGCGTCTCTTCATTTCCTCTCTGCCGAAAAGCTGTGAAAAGCTAGCGTTCATTAATGACAGTCTAATCATGTACGGCTTTCCCTCCAAGAAACGCATTAGGCGGTTATGCATACTGGTGAGCAAGTCCTTCCCTTAGACTTCTCAACGGCAAGGACTTGGGGGCATCTGTTATAGCATAAAAGTGGTGATCAAAGATATCGGAGACTCAAGACCCACAAGCGCCTTTTTAGTTTATGGTGTTCGACCCGCGAGCCCTTATGGTTGAAGCTCGCATATCGTAAAAGTACGGTATACACTCCCGAATATGCGAGCTGGCTTGGTTGCTGGTCATCGGATGAGGGCATTTTCATAATTCATCTATCTTTACTCCTTGGTTACAAAAAAAAGGTTCCGCATGCGAGCATCCCAGCTCATGGTCGTCGAAAGGGATCATATATCTACATGCGAGTAGCCCACTTCAAGGCTGTTAAACGAGGTTATCTTCGAGGTGAATAGTCGCTGCCTTTTAGTACCAGTCTGTGCAGATCAATTTTGGTTAGTCCTCATTTATAACTTCGAGCATCTCCATCAAGAGACATAATCAGTTAGACGTCTAAGGTTGTTAGGCCATCCCTTTATCTAAGGATTAACAAGATAAGCACATTATCCCCTGAAATCAGTAGTGATCTTAACGGCTTGCGTAATAGATTGGATCACCTGGATCTATATAAATAGATGGCCCCATAGACGATAAAGGTACACAAACCCTAAGCTCATATCCAGCTTTTCGCTTTATAACCATATCTCGTTTTACTTAAGCTTCGGAGGGCCAATGGCTGAACGCCGTCCACCCTTAGTTTTCTCCTTTACTTTTTCAAGTTTGGAGGGAAGCTTGCTCGAAGGAAGGTGAACGTCTGGAGGATCCTACTACTAAATTCGACGTAAATAGCAATAAAACCCTTATATTCATTTTACTAAGGAGAGGATACAAAATTGTCAGTTACAGTTGAGTTGCTGAGCATGAAGACTAGACATCAATGATCCCACAAGAGTTTTGATGAGTTGCTGCAAATGATGAAAATGATATTGCCAAGTGAAAACAGTTACGAGAAAGCACCTACTCTGGGAAGAAGATGATTAAGCCTTTGCAAATGGAGTGTTAGCTTATTCATGCATGTTTTAATGATTGCATACTGTATTGGAGATATTATGAACATAACGATAATTTTCCTAAGTGTGGTGAGAGAAGATGAAAATCGGTAAATAAAAGGTAGAGAGCAAATGTATACTGCAAAAGGTGCAAAGATATTTTTGGCTAACAGCATAGTTGAAACGAATGTATAATGTATAATGGATTGCAGAGAAAATGAAATGGCTTACGAGTGTGAGTCAATACGGAAGCACAACATTCATGCATCATTCAGTGGATTCTACTTGTTGGAGATGAGTGGATTGTAAATGAGAAGACTTTGCTATGGAGGCACATAATGTTCTGTTAGTACTTGTGTTTGCTCGCCTAAAGTGCAAGGCTGTGATGTAGTAATAAATCTCGGTAAGACTGAGGTCGATCCACAGGGAATTATAAAACTACTTCTAAGCTATTCCAGCAACTAGGATTGCAATAATTAAGAGATTCAATTTGAGAAAATTATGTTAAAACAGTAACTTAAGAAAAATAGTAATTAAGGAACTAAGGCTTTCAAGGATCCACTTGTAACAATCTCATGTTAATCCAATCAATCCAAGCATCAAACACAACTAGATTTGAAGTTCTATCTCTCATCTAGTTGGAAAATAAAGCATTAAACACATTCAATCCCAGTTAAGTTGAACTTCCAAGTTCTAGTCCCATTCAACCACATAGCATTTGAAATCATAGCCTTTGGAGTAACAGCCATGCCTATGGACTATGGCATGCTCAAGGGTTACCATAATTCGAATCTAATCAAGTAAGACATGATAATCTCAGAGAATTGCAAGGAATCCATGTCCGGAGCACATGAACTCTCATAAAACTTCTAAAAATATCAACTTTATATGAACTAGAACTTTCAAAATTCAAACTTAAAGTGAAACTGCTTGAATCAAACTGAATTAAACATGAAATTGGCTACAAGCTTCACCTCTCAGCCTTAGCTGAGAGATTCTGGCCGAGCATTGTCATACTACAACTAGAACTCAATGAAAAAGACATAAAAAGCATAAAAACCCAGAGTTGGGAGGGTTGCAAACGCTCCACGACAGCTTCCTTCACTTCCCACAAAGTTCCTTGGCTTCTATGATGCCTAGGAAGAGACCTTAGGTGTCCTTTTATAGTGGGGAGGCTCTACCGCGTCGGAATCATCCAGAAGTTGCAAGCATTACGCACTTGCGCAGAAAATCTCGAAGTTTCAAAATAAAAACTCTGTTTTACACATGGCCGACCGGTCTTGACCGGTCGGACTGGTTTGTTGCGAGTCAAGGGGGTGCAGCAAGGTGACTGACCTAATGGCCGACCGGTCTTGACCAGTCAGACTTATCTGGTCCTTTGTCCAGTGAACTTCCAATATGGGCAGCGGGGTGGCCGACCGGTTAGGACCGGTCGTGGCTCCCTTGGCCGACCAGTCAAGACTGGTCAGACCTTGTTTCTCTGGTTTTTCTTCTTCTCTCCTCTCTTTACTTCTTTCCTTGCTTTCTTCTTTGTTCCTTGGTCCTTCTTAAATCTTCATCCAAAGGCTCTAAATGGATCTTTTTTGTCACCAATTGGGCGAAGTCGCTCTCATTCCGACAGTCACAAAACAAGCATTAGATGGGTCTTTTAAACATGCAAACCATGCATATAATGTGATGTAATAGGCTATATCATGTATAAATTGGAGGTTTAACAACTTGCTGTCAGTGCACTTTTCTGTGGCATAGGTGTCCCAAAAGATCACCGAAAGAATGGCCCAAAAGGTGCTTGAGTGGCTGTGAAAATGCATAAGAAACAGCCAACTCAAAAGGTCTGAAGACCTCTTTGAAGACAGGTCGGGATAGGTCGGGACTGGTAGTCAGACCCGTCGCTACCGGCCCCAGAGTGGACAGCAAGCTTTTACACTGTCCAGGCCTTTCAACCGGTCGGGTCTCAATAGACGACGGGTCGGCTACTAGCCATTTATGACTGTTTTCCATCCGTTTGAGCATTATTTATAAAACAGTTTGTCTCAATTTTAGGGCAAGGAGAGGGATTTTTGAGGAGATTGAAGCCACCATCATTAAAAACCATTAGAAGCTCAAATCTTAACCCTAATAAGGCATCTTCCTTGTGATTCAACACAAAAATGGAGTATTCCAATGTCATGAAGAAGATGTTCTTGTCCCTCTTTAATCTCTAGAGTTTAGATTGATCTTGATATTTATATACCTATCCAAAACTCTATGATGAGATCATTGTAAGTGAGATTCTTTAGGAAACCCATTCCCATTAGTTGTAGAGATCTCAAACCTACCTCCCATCACCTTGGACATCTCAAGAAGAGCAAATGCAAGGGGATTGATCGTTGGAGCTGGAGCATTGGCAAAGCAACGACAACAACATCGGGGGAGCACAAGGGGAGATGATTCAATCATGGGAGAGAGAGAAGAAGCAACCTGAAGTGGTGCATCAACGGGGCTCATATCCACAAGTAAGGTTGTCATTTGTGTAGAATTCATCAACTCTATTCCCAATGGGAATTGAGTATAGAGTTTGTTTGTCAAATTCGATCTAGGTTCGTTTGTCGATCATTGGCTTGTTAGTTGAGCCTAAAAGTCTAAGGGCGTTTGGCTCTCCTTGGAACGTCTGTCGGGCTTAAAAAGTCTCCAAGGGGGAGCCACCAGCATGGGTGCAGACGTGTAAGGTTGAGAGTTAACCTATGTCCAAAACTTCGTTCGGGTTAAGAGAGGAACTGTTCGCTTGCATCAAGTGCAAGGCTGCGATGTAGTAATAATTCTCGTTAAGACCGAGGTCGATCCTCAGGGATTTTCATAACAATTCTAAACGTTATAACTAGGATGGGCTAAATTCAAATTTGTATTAATGGATAAAAATTAAGAACATAAAACTATTTATTAAATCAGGAAAATAAAACACTAGAGTGCCAAGGATCCACTTATAATCATTCACAATACCAATTCAAACCATTCAAGCCAATCACTCAATTGGAATCAGAGTTCTATCCCTATCCAATCGGAATATAGAGCAATCAAATCATCATAACTTATTTAACATAGATGGATCATCTGCTAATATGATTCTCTCATAATCAACTAAGGCATTGGGCGTATTCAATCACACAGCCCAATCCTTCACAAAACAATTAAGATCACATTCATGATTCTTCCTCAAGGCTTGTCACTAGACTTGATTTAGAAGCATGAATTGAACTTCTATTGAACCAATATCAATATGTAAACAACTATCTCAGATCTAATTAAAAGATAAGAACTCCTTCTACTTTAGTTCTAGATAAGCTCTTAGGAAACTTAGTTTGTAAGATCCCTTAGCATCCAACATATCATGACGGATCTAAGATGTCTACAACCCAAAATCCTATCAATCAACACCCCATTAAGCAATCTCAGTAATCAAAACATTCTTTGTAAGAGAAATCACAAGAGATAAAAGATTAACTAAAAATACTAATTTTATTTCAAACTTGAACTAAAAGGGTTCTTCATTAAACCAAAAGTACTTGAACTAATTCGAATTGAACATTACAAATAACTGTAAGCTTCACCTCTTAACCCTAGCTAAGTGGTTTAGCCAACCATTAAGAAGGTTGAACGAAAACTCGAAAGAAAAACTACTAAAAGCATAGAAAAACCATAAAAACCCTAGTTGGAGGAGTTGCGAATGCTCCACGACGCTCCTCTCCGCCTCCCACGAACTTCTCAACCTTCTATGATGCCCTAGGAACGATCCCTAGGTGTCATTTTATAATAATGAAGTTCCACCGACTTAGAAACTTTCAGAATCTGCGTGTTACTTATGCAGCTGTAAACAGTTCTGATTGATGTTCCGATCGATTGGAACTATTTTTGATCGATCAAAAATTATGTCTAGAGAGTGCAGAAGTTTTTAGTCCTGAATTCTGATTTTTTGATTGATCAAAATTAACTAATTCCGATTGATCGGAATTTCACTCCAGTAATATTTCAGGGTCATTTTCTGAACTTTCTGCATTTTAGTTTTCTGGCCCTACAGTTCTGCCTATGATTTTTTTGGCCATTTCAGGTCATTAACTTGATTTCTCTAGGGCTTTTTCTTCACTTCTTTGGCTCATCAAAGCTTGGTTTTCTAATCACTCCAAATCCTTTAAATTAACAATAAATCTATGACACCTCTCTCTTTTACCTACAAACACATAAACAAGCATAATTCCTTAACTTTAATAACTTAAACTATGCAATTGTGCTATGAATTGGGGTTCAAATATGCACAATTCATGACTCAACATGAACCTATGCCAAAAAATCTGCTTAAAGGTTGAGAGGTAAACCTTATTTAAAACCTCCATATAGTGAATGCCAATGTGCTTAAGGAGTGAGTACATGAACTGGGAGTGGAGTAGACCCAAAGTTGAACCACTATACATGCTTATGTTTGTGACTGTCATTTGAGCCATTATTGAGCCATGAATTGTGTATATCTGAACCCCAATTTATAGCACAATTGCATAGTTAAGTTGTTAAAGATAAGGACTTACGCTTGTTTTTGTGTTTGTAGGTAAAAGAGAGATATGACATGGATTTAATACTAATTTGAAGGATTTGGAGTTATTAGAAGACCAAGATTTGATGATCCAAACAAGTGAAGAAAAAGCCTTCAAGGAATCAAGTTGAAGACTTGGAATGGCCAAAAAAGTCAAATTACAGAGCTGCAGGGCTAGAAAAGTAAACTGCAGAAAGTTCAGCAGATGACCCTGCAGAGTAGAAAAATTATACTTTTGACCTTCGGGTGCCCGACCACCACTTTACCGGGTGCCCGAAATTCACAGAAATTTCAGGTTCTTACTTGAACTTTTTTGGACATGGCCGGGCACCCGACTACAACTGGCCGGGCGTCCGATGACCAGTCGGGCACCCGATAAAGAGGTTCCAGGTCTCGAAATTCAAAGAAAGGTTACCAAACTCCTTGGACTATTTTTTGGTATGGTCGGGTGCCCGACTAACACTCGTCGGGCGCCCAACAACTGACGTAAGTGCGTAAATTCTTACACAATTTGAGGCGGTGGTGATTTTTTCTATAAAAGGACACCTCCACACTCTTCTTAAGGCATCATAGAAAGATATTGAAGTCGTGGGAGGTGGAGAGGATTGTTGTGGAGCGTTCGCAACTCCTCCAACTAGGGTTTTTATGGTTTTTCTATGCTTTTAGTAGTTTTTCTTTTGAGTTTTAGTTCAACCTTCTCCATGGTTGGCTAAATCTCTTAGCTAGGGCTAAGAGGTGAAGCTTATAGTTGTTTACAATGCTTAGTTTGATTTAGTTCAAGTACTTTTTGGTTTAATGAAGAACACTCTAGTTCAAGTTTGAAATAAAGTTGGTATTTTTAGCTTAATCTTCTATCTCTTGTGAATGCTTACATGGGATGTTTTGATTTACTAAGATTGATCAATGGGGTGTTGTTGATAGGATTTTGGGTTGTAGAGATGTTAGATCCATCATGATATGTTGGATGTTAAGAGATCTTACAAATTAAGTTTCCTAAGTACTTATCTAGAACTAAACTGGAAGAAATTCTTATATTTGGGATTGATCTAAGATAGATGTTTATGTATTGATATTGGTTTAATAGAAGTTCAATTCATGATTCTAAATCAAGTCTAGTGACAAGACTTTAGGAAGAATCAGGAATATAATCTCAATTGTTTTGTGAAGGATTGGGTTGTGTGATTGGATACACCCAATGCCTTAGTTGTTATGAGAAAACCATATTAGTGGTTGATCCATCTATGTTAGATATGTTATGATGATTTGATTGCTCCATATTCCGATTGGATAAGGATAGAACTCTGATTCTAATTAAGTTATTGGCTTGGATAGTTTGAATTGGTGTTGTGAATGATTATAAGTGGATCCTTGGCGTTCTAGTGTTTTATTTCCCTGATTTGGTTTTAAAGTAGATAATTCTATATTCTTAAATTCCATCCATTAATACAAATCCGAGTTTAGCCCATCCTAGTTATAAAGTTTAGAATTTTTACTACAATCCCTGAGGATCGACCTTGGTCTTACCGAGAATTATTATTACATTGCAGCCTTGCACTTGAGGCGAGCGAACGAGTTTTTGGCGCCGTTGCCGGGGATTAGGTTAATGGTTCTGAATTTTGTAATTCGGGTATAGTTAGGTTAGATAGGTTAGGTTATGATTTATTGCTTTAATAGGTTTTTCTTAGAATTTTCTACTGTAGCAAATTTTGTTTATTTTGTAGGATTTTCTTTACTAACCTTGTTCTTCAAATCCGGCGACACGGTTCTAACTTAGACTCCTTTAATTTTTATTTTGTAATTTTTATTTTTATTTTTAGATTTAAGGTTTAGTTTAGTTTTTGTGTGGTTTATGCCCCATTAGGAGCGTGATCATACATCGCAACTTCTAAGTGAGGGAGGTTTAGTTGAAGGTCTAGTTAATCATAAATGAATTAGAAAACGTCTAAGAAATCCTGAATCGTCTGAAATCATGGCTGAGAATGAACCACACAATGTTGAAAATGTTAAGCATGATACACCACCAAATAGGACGGAATGTAATGAGAATGAGGTACGTTATGTTCCTCCTGTTAAAACATTACGAGATTATCTACAACCGGAGAGAACAACTGTTCGCTCGCCTCAAGTGCAAGGATGCGATGTAGTAATAATCTCGGTGAGACCAAGGTCGATTCACAGGGAATTAGGGTAAACGATTCACAACATTCCACCAACTTCAATCTCAGCAAATTTAGATTTCAAATTTAAAACTAAGTAAAACAGTAACTTTAGGAAAATTCTGATAATTAACGGAACTAAGGCCTCAAGGATCCACTTGTAGTAGTCCCATGTGAATTCATTCATTTAAGCGTAAACACAACTAGATTCAAAGTTCTATCTCTCTTCTAGTTGGAAGAATAAGCATTCAAACACAAACAATCCCCACTTAAGTAAAAAAATCAAAGTCTAGTTCTAATAAAGCATATAGCATTCAAACATGTAGCCTTCAAAGTAACTGCCATGCCAAGAGACTATGTCATGCTCTAGGGTTACTATAATTCGAATCTAATCAATCCAAATATGGCCATCTTAGAGAATTGCAAGGAATCCATGTCCAAAGCACATGAACTCTCATAAAACATCTAAAAATACCAATTTTATTCAACTAGAACTTAAAAATCCAAACATTAAGTAAAGTACTTGATGTTAACATCAGATTCTGATAACAGGCTCCTCCCCAATTATACACCCTTCACAATGTGAGCTCCTCTTCCAACCTGCAAGCCAAAGAGGAAAACTAAGGGTGGCCGGCGCTTGGCCGTTGGCCCTCCGAAGCTTAAGTTAGAGATGGCTTGAGAGTAAGATGAAGTGTGAAACGTGGGATTAGAGGTTGTGTACCTTTTTCATCTGTAGAGCCATCCATTTATACAGATCCGGGTGATCCAGTCTGTTACGCAAGCCATCAAGATTACTCCTGACTTCAGGGGATAAGGTGTTTATCCCGTTAATCCTCAGATAAGGAGTTGCCCTGACCAAATTAGACGTCTAGCTGATTACGTTCACTGATGGATATCCTCCGTGATTTGGAGTTATGAACAAAAACAAGCCAAAACTGACCTATATGGGCTGCTAGTACTATGAGATGAGGGACGTCCTCAGCAGAAGACTAGAGAACAGGGCTGCTCAAATAACAGGGGTGTCCCTACTCAACGACTAGAGACCAGTCCTGCTCACATATTGGGAGTGTCTAATTAATAAGCAAGCTTGTTTAATATATGAGATGTGACCACGTAGGCTCGCTGGACGACTGATCTATTCGCGACTTATAAAGACTAGAGGCACTCGCGGGTAGTATATGCATGACCGTAAAGACGTTCAAGGTTTACTGGTTTTCGAGCTTCTTCGATGATCAACTTTATTCTACAACAGATGCCCCCCAAGTCCTTAGCGTTGAGCAGCTAAGCGAAGGACTTGAATGTGTATGTAACCGCCTAGTGCATTTTTCGAAGGAGAAGTCGTACATGATTGAGCCCGCATTTATGAGCGCCAGCTTTTCACAGATTTTTGGCCAAGAGAAATGAAATGGCGCTTGCCACGTGTCTTAGGAGTTAATGCTCATGCCCGTTCAACTGTCGTGCTAAATGGAGAGTCGCCACGTGTCAATCAAATCTTGATGGAATGATTGCCTATAAATATGCAGAGCGTGCGGAGGTTTCTTTACTTCGAAGTTTTGCTGGAGATAATCGAAAATCCCACTTTCTTTTTCTATCTGTCTCTAACGTGACCTCGTTGCGGAGGTATTCCTTTTTTTCTTTTCTTCTTGCTATGGCGGTTGACTCTGATAATGAGGTTGTTCCTCTGGGAGATGACACTCCGGATTCCTTTGAATCGAACAATGTAAGGGTCCCAGCGGGAAGGTATTCTGCATCTGGATATCCCTCAATAATGACGGAGGAACAATTGACTGGCTTACGGGAAAGATACCAGATTCCCAACTCCGTCATTCTCAGACTGCCCGAGAGGGGGAAACTACGGATTCTCCACCGCCGGGCTGTGTGACTTTGTACGAGTACTTTTTTTAAACTTAGAGTACGTCTCCCCCTTCATCCTTTCCTCCGAGACGTGCTCCGTATTTTTAAGATTGCCCCTAGGCAACTTATTGTAAATGGCTGGAGGGTTGTACTGAGTGCCTATGTCCTCTGGAAGTAAGCGGGCAACGAGGACTTAATGGCCGATGAGTTTTTGAAGATGTACCAACTCAAGAAAGCCCCATTCAGTGAGGGTTGGTACTACTTGTGTTACTGACACTAGGAGAACTTTATTTTGGGGAATCCCTCTTCGAACTATCCCAGGTGGAGGAGACGGTGGTTTTGTCTCTGGTAATTGGTAGTCTGATGTGGGGTCTGACCCCAGGGGACATAATGTCAGTCGCTTCTTTTGCAAAGGTGGGTGAATCTTTACTCCTTTGCGAATATAAACAAGGTTCTGTTTTTGTTACTGACTCGCCTTTTCTTGTTTTCACAGGCACTCCAGCTAGAAGAAGACCCAGCTTGAAGGGTGGAATTAACGAGAAAATCGTTAAAGTCTTCAAGTTTTCAGAGGACAACAGGAATATCAGCCTCTCTCTTTCGCTTCTATGACTAGCTGCTTCCGGCCTTATCTCCTAGGAGGAAGCTATGGTGAACGTTGGAGAGAATAGGGGAGTGCTGCCCCGTCTGAAGGGCACTGCCTCGAAGAGGTAAAAGAAGACGGTGGCTGGTCCCTCATATCCGCCTGCACGAACAGATGAGCCTGCTCACGGCTCGCAGCTACACAACTCTCCCCTAGCTGAAGCTGTAGCGACCCCTCCTGCTGGTCCTTGTGACCAGCCGATGATTGATATTATTGATAACTCCCCAAGGGGTGATGAGGCGGGGCCAAGTCATCCTTTAGGTGAAGGGGGTCGCGAGCCTGCTACTACTCATGAATTGGCTCATACTCTAGAGTCAGTTACTGCTCGAGATTCGGCTCCTGCTCGGGAGTCATCTTTCGCTCACGAGGCGAGCACTTCTGAGATGGTCGTAGCCAAGCCTTCAAGGACTAGGGTTTTTACCATTTCGGGTCACTTGCACCCTATTTGTAAGTTTTTGTTTGACAATATCACTCCACATTCCTTTGGTGCTCTTCCTGAGCTTAGTCCGGAGGATCTCTCCCTTCATACAGTGGTGAGGTTGGTCCAGGTATGTATGAAGTACTTCTCTTTTTCTTTTTATTTTTTTAAAAGGAAGCTCTTATACTTTTAGTGATGTCTTCTTTGATTTTCGAGCAGAGTTTGGACCTTACTCTGCGGACGAGACGCGGCATTGTTGTTGCTCGTCGCATCATAGATGAAGGCGAAGAGAAGAGGCAGGCCATAGAGAATGCGATCCAAGGGAGGGATCAAGTAATAAAGTCCCGCGAGACTCTGATTGCCAAAATGAATGAGGAGAAGAAGATCCTTATTGGCAAGATCCAGGCTTTGACCGAAAGGTATCAATCGTTGGATCTCAAGTTCGCGAGGCTTGTAGAGGCGAAGGAGAAGGTCGAGAAGGAGAAGGAGATCTTTTGCCAGGATACGATCTCTCTCGAAGAGCAACTTTTGGAGTGCAAATCGCGCCTCAAGGAGGCCATCGAAAGTTTGGAGAAGGAGAAGAAGGCCCCCACTAAATTGAAGGACGACTCCATCCACTGGAATGAGGAGAGGGTGGCCTACGTCAAAATGGTATCCGAAGAAGGTCCTTGTGCAGTTTTGGAGTTCCGAACTTCACAGCTTTATGAAGACGAGCGGTACGAATCGTACGATGATGGTCACGAATTTGCGATCAGGGTCATGCAACGAATTTCTCCAGCATTCAACCTAGAAGAATTCGACAAGGTTTCTGCCATCGTCGCTGCTGAGGAAAGAGTAGCTGCTGAAAATGAAGTTACGGAGGCTATTGAAGCTGCAGGAGTTCTTGAGACGAAACCTAAATTAGAGAGCCGAGCACCTCCTCCACGCGACGCTGAAGAATGAGCGACTACGAGCTGATCTTGTTCTTTCCTTTCTCCGTCTTTGATTAAAACGGATGTATTCTCTTTTTATTTTGTAATTTGGATAGTTATTGAATGAAAAAATATTTTGCCTTCTCTTTCTAGATTCATGGGAATGAATTCGTGCTCGAATGTTTTACTCAACTCATGAAAATGAGTTGGGCTCAATCTGGGAGGTCTTGGCGACCATGTGTTCGCTCGCCTCAAGTGCAAGGCTGCGATGTAGTAATAATTCTAGATAAGACCGAGGTCAATCCACAGGGAATAAGGTAAACCAATTCAAGTTGTTTCAGCAACTTCAAATTCAATGAATTAAGGATTTCAGGGTTTATAAACTAACTTAAAATAGTAATTGTAAAAATCTGTAATTAAAGGGAACTAAGGCTTTCGAGGATCCACTTGTGATAGCCCTCATGTGAACTCATTCATCCAAGCATAACACAACTAGAATTGAAGTTCTATCTCTCTTCTAGTTGGAAGATATGGCATTCAAACACAAACAATCTCTACTCAAGTTGAAGAATAAGGTTCTAGTTCTAATAAAGCACATAGAAGTCAAATATGTAGCCTTCGAAGTAACGAACATGCCAATGGACTATGGTACGCTCTAGGGTTACTACAATTCGAATCTAATCAATCCAAACACGATAATCTCAGAGAATTGCGAGGAACTCATGTCCGAAGCACATGAACTCTCATAAAACATCCAAAAATATCACTTTTATTCAAACTAGAACTTAAAAATCAAAACTTTAAGCAAAGTACTTGAATTAGAATGAATCCAACATGATAACTACTCACAAGCTTCACCTCTTAGCCTTAGCTAAGAGGTTCTAGCCGAGCATTATCATGCTTCAACTAGAATTCAAAGAAAAACTAAATAAAAACATAAAAAACTAGGAGAAAAAAACCTAGTTGGAGGAGTTGCGGTCGCTCCACAGTGATCTCTCTTGCTCCCCACAAACTTAGAACTCTTCTAGGATATCTTAGCAAGGATGCCAAGGTGTCCTTTTATAGGAAAATCCATGAACCGCCTTAGATTACGTAAAAACTTACGCACTTATGTCGGCCGTCGGACGCTAGTCGAGTGCCCGGTCAGGTAGTGGTCGGGCGCCCGACCGTGCTTGAATTCGATCAGTGCGTTTTTGCGAAATCTCTTTTGAATATCGGGTGCCCGACCAAACTGTGGTCAGGTGCTTGGTCAGGTCCAAAACTGTCCAGCGGGTTCAACATTCTTTCTCCCAATTCCGGGCGCTCGGTCAAATTTTGGGCGGGCGCTCGGTGGCCCTCTATTATGTATTCTGATTTCCTCTTTTCTTCTAGCCGATCCAGGGCTTCTTTTCAGTGTCTTCAATGTGGTTCCAAAGGACCCTTTTAGCAACAAATTCATGACTTCTCCCTTACATTCCTACATACACAAAACAAACATTAGATGGGTCTTTTAAGCATGCAAATCATGCATGTAATGTGATGTAATGGGCTAGAAAATGTATCAAATGGAAGCTCAACACACCCCCCAACTAGCTTTTTGCTAGTCCTGAGCAAAACATATGTGAAATAAGTTCAATCTTCCAAAATCCAACTCTCCTTTCAAAACAATGCTTCCATACATTCCAAGACATACAAGTGCAAAAATTAGAGAAACTAGGTGATAGAGGTTACAACCTTAAACTCTCAAAACATAAAAAGTGATCATATAGAATTCCCGCTGATTGATTGATAAATAGAAGAACTTTGAACAAAATTCATCTTAATGTGCATAGTGATGGCTCATCTCATGAGTTTACAGGATCATCTTCTTTATGGATTAACTAAACTATAAATCTCAAGGTGTACAGATCAACAACAAGCCTATGACATGAATTTACCTTATCGTCCTTCCGACGGCTTTCACACTATGTCCCATTTCCGGCTTTGGTTATGGATAGACCATCCCCCGGTTGGTAATAGGTAGCCCTTTTCGGAATTGTTCCACCATATTCTCCATCATTCCCATGTTTTCATCCTCCCTTTTACTTTTTCTTTTATATTAGATAGGATTTTTAGAAATCCATATCTTTCATTATTTTCTCATGGACAGGGATGGACAAAGTACCCCGGCTTGGTTCCTCAACACCTCAACTCTAAGTCTAGACAATCCACAAATCACATAATTCTTTTAACCCATGAAAATTGTGTAATGTGAACTAGGTGTAAAAGTGTTCAAATTTTCTATCAATCACATAAATAGGCGAATTCACATATAAAACCATTATATTAGTAGTTCAAGACTTGCAACATTCATCACTTCATATCTCCTTTTCTTATACCCATATCATCCCAAATGCATAGAAATAAGGTTTTCTAAGCGAGTTTTAAATTTTCAGAAAATTCGAAGAAAAAAAATTCACATATGATGCTCGAAATGTTACAAATTGTTAGATAAGGAATCTCATCTCACCCCCCCAACCAAATCTTGCATTGTCCTCATTGTAAAAAGATATGCAATGAGCATAAACATGAGACCAATGGTAAAATAAAAGAGAGTGAGAACAATAGTACCTAAGAGAGTCGATTATGGAAGTTTACGATTCTGACAAGTAAATCTATTAGAGCAGTAAAACTAAAATAGAAAAAATAAAACTAAACCTAATCTATGTAGAGCAATAAAAGTTTCCTAACCCGTCTTTTTAGAAAGAGGATCTCCATCAGACTAGGAGATCGATTATCATTATAACATCCAAAAGTACAAAGTTAAGCAAGATCATCAAGTGGTGTAACAGATTTTTCAATAGGACTATCCACCATCCCGATTTGGAAAGTACAATGGTGACATTAATCATTCGAATCCATTGAAAATCCTACTGAAAAATTTCAGTGGGTCTCTCAATAACATTGTCACATGTACTAGGAAAAGAGAATTGCATTGGTTGGAAATCATTGAATATGGATCTCCTTTCCATCTTATCTGGGAAAAAAATTGTTAAATATGGGTCATCCTAGAAGTTGCATTATTTGTTTTGAACAACCTAAAAAGATGTGGAGACTTGTATTTCTTCTTCACAAGTTGATATGATCTCCACAAAATTAGATTTCACCGGTACTTCCACGATTGATTTTTCAGTTTGGCACTCTGTAGAAGGAAGCTTTTTAGGCACTGGAGGGGTCTCCCTCAAGGCATGCACTATGTCCTTAATCATGGGATCATCCCAATCTTCAAAATATGCCAAACACTCCTCTAGAGTGTAGAAGACCTCATCGGAGGAAGTTTTCAGATTTGGACCCTTTTCTTCTTCCTCCTTCTCAGACTTTTGTGTAGGTTGGAGTGGGTCCTCAACTTCTACACTTTCAGAAATTGGCCTCTCTGTAGGCAAGTCAAGCACCAATTCTTCCAATTCCTGCATAACAAATTTATGTAAATCAGAATTTGGTGACTTGTCAAGTAAATTTTCAGAAATTGACACTTCCAAGATCTCATTAATAATAGAGTTGAATTCATCCTTGGAGTGTGTCAAACATGTCCCCAAGCTTCCAGGTAGATCATGTTGGAAAGACTCCCCATCTTCCATGGATTCTATCATGTTTACCTCGTGGGGGCCATCATTGTCATCCCAATCCTCAAAAGGATCGATCGAAGCTAACAACATCTAGAGGATCAAAATTCTTATTTAAAGCGAATTCCTCTTCCACGATTGATTCAATCATATCAACCTCGTGGACATCATCATCATCCCTATGCCTTTTGCCCAAATGGAACACATTAACCTCCAACGTCATATTTCCAAAGGACAATTGCATTACCCCATTCTGGCAATTTATAATTGCGTTTGATGTAGCAAGGAAGGGGCGGCCTAGAATCACCGATATTTGGGTGTTAGCATCCATAACCGGTTGTGTGTCCAAGACGATGAAATCTACCGGGTAGTAGAGTTTGTCAACTTGGACTAGCACATCCTCAACTATCCCTCTCGGTACACGGATGGATCTATCAGCGAGTTGCAACGTGGTCTTGGTGGGTTTTAATTCTCCAAGACCCAATTGCTCGTATACCGAGTACGGGATCAAGTTTACACTTGCCCCCAAGTCCAATAATGCACGCCCAATCCGGTAGTCACCAATGATGCATGAAATTGTGGGACTATCGGGATCCTTGAACTTTGGGGGGGTCTTTTGAGTGAGAATGGCACTCACTTGCTCATTCAAAAAGGCCTTTTGTTGCACATTATATCTACGTTTGGTTGTGCATAGGTCCTTTAGAAATTGGCATAAGAGGGGATTTGTTTGATGTCATCAAGCAAGGGAACGTTGATCTTGACTTGTCTGAAAATCTCTAAAATATCATGAGAGTTTGGAAGGGGTTTTGGAGCAACCAATCTAGAAGGGAATGGTACTACGGGCTTGTAAATGCGTTCCTTTTCTTGTGGGGCTAAGTTGGATCCGTCCTTATCCTCAGAATTTACCGGATCATTAGGCTTGTCGGCCTTCACCAGAATAGTTTTGTCAATTTGTTTACCACTTCTCAAAGTGGTGACGGATTTGGCTTGCTCCATATGTTGGTTGGAGGGATCAAGAATGCTTACTTCATGTACTTGCTTTGGATTGGGCTGAGGTTGGACCGGAAAGGTCCCTTCCTTAGCATTCAAGCGTACCTTAATCTCACAAACCGAGACTTTAAGCTCTTGGAACATTTGCTGATTTGATCGATTGATTTGCGTTTACCCTTGGATAAACGCCTTTAAAGTATCCTCCATTGAGAATTGAGGTGGGGCCATATTTTGCATGGGTGGCCCTCCTTGAGAGTTGGCAGGATTGCCCGTGGGAGCATTCTTCCAACTGAAATTTGGGTGGTTTTTCCAAGTAGAGTTGTACGTGTTACCCACTGGTCCATTAAAAGGTCGTTGATAACCATATGTGGCATTTCCATCTTCTTGTACACCTCTTGAAACGCAGGAATTGTAGGGCAACCTTGCGTAGCGTGTATATTAGTGAAACAAATCACACACGTGTTCTCAATAGCTTCATTGTACTTTGAAACTCCACTCTTACTAAGTTCCATGGCCTCGATCTTTCTTGTGAGGCTGGCTAGCCTTGCATTCACATCATCTTCCTCCTTAAGGATATAAATCCCTCATTTCTCTTTTTCTCGAGGAGGCTTGAGGTTATTAGATTTGTCCGAGGTATCCCATGATTGGGCATTCTTGGCCAACATATCCAAGTAACTCCAAGCTTCATCTGGATTCTTGCTGATAAACTCGTCGTTGCACATCATCTCTACGAATTGGCGCATATTGGAACTTAATCCATCATTGAAGAAGTTTATGATTCGCCAGCTTTCGTAGCCGTGATGTGGACAAGCCAGTAGGAGGTCCTTAAACCTTTCACAACATTGAATGAATGATTCATTCTCTTTAACCAAAAAGTTCATTATGGCTCTTCGAAGGGTGTTTGTTTTATGAGCCGGGAAGAACTTTTTCAAGAATTGCCGGGTCATCTCATTCCATGACCCTATTAAGTGTGGTCTAAAAGAGTGGAGCCAACTCTTGGCTCTTTCTTTCAATGAAAATGGAAAAAGTTTAAGTTTGATGGCATCTTCTGGGACATTCACATATTGTAAAGTAGCCACCATTTCTTCAAATTCCTTTAAGTGTAAGTATGGGCTCTCAAAGTCTAGCCCATGGAACCTTGGTATGAGTGAATTACACCCAACTTTATATTGATGTTTCCCTCGATTGGTGGTAAGACCATGCACGAGGGTGTAGTTGCACAGGCCGGTTGTAGGTAGTCCCGTAAAGATCTCATTGGAGGAGCATTGTGCACCTCATTCTCTCCTACTCCCTCTTGATTTGCGTTTGTGGTTAGAGTGGGGGGCGGGGGGGGTGGGAGGGGAGGATTCCCTAATGGAATCTGATCCATACTTCCCAAATTTGCATGATGTTCTATAGATTTTCGGACTCGTCTATGAACGGAGAGTGGTCCAACTAAACCACCTTTAGATTGGAGACGATTCTTGTGGTCACGTTCCCAACGGGACATAAACCACACAATCCAAAATCTAACTAAACCTAAATCCTAAAATCTGAAAATAAAAACCAAAAACTAAAAGATTTCAACTTGGAAGGATAGTACCCAATTTGCTTGAACTAGAAGAACTTCCTACAAAATAAAACAAACTTTGTTAGTTCTATAATTCAGAAAAACTAATCCTAAGAAAACAATAAAACCTAACTACTGTTCGCTCGCCTCAAATGTAAGGCTGCGATGTAGTAATAAATCTCGGTAAGACCGAAGTCAATCCACAGGGAATTAGAAAACAACTTCTAAGCTATTCCAGCAACTAGGATTGCAATAATAAAGAGATTCAAATGAGAGAATTGTGATAAAACAGTAACTTAAGAAAAACAGTAATTAAGGAACTAAGGCTTTCAAGGATCCACTTGTAACAATCCCATGTCAATCAAATCAATCCAATCATGATATACAACTAGATTTGAAGTTCTATCTCTCATCCAATTGGAAGATAAAGTATCAAACCCATTCACTTCCACTTAAGTTGAACTTCCAAGTTCTAGTCCCATTCAACCACATATAGCATTCGAAATCATAGCCTTCGAAGTAACAGCCATGCCTATGGACTATGGCATGCTCAAGGTTACCATAATTCGAATCTAATAAAGCAAGACATGATAATCTAGAGAATTACAAGGAATCCATGTCCGGAGCACATGAACTCTCATAAAACTTCTAAAAATATAAACTTTATAAGAACTAGAACATTCAAAATTCAAACTTAAAGTGAAACTACTTGAATTAAACTGAATTAAACATGAAATTGGCTACAAGCTTCACCTCTCAGCCTTAGCTGAGAGATTCTAGCCGAGCATTGTCTTACTACAAGTAGAACTCAATGAAAAAGACACAAAAAGCATAAAAATCAGAAGTTGGGAGGGTTGCAAACGCTCCACGACGGCTTCCTTCACTCCCCACGAAGTTCCTCAACTTCTATGATGTCCTAAGAAGAGACCCTAGGTGTCCTTTTATAGTGGGGAGGCTCTACTGCATCGGAATCTTCTAGAATTTTTGTAATGTTACGCACTTGCATAGAAAATCTCAGAGTTCCAAAATAGAAAGCATTGTTTTACGCATGGCCGACCGGTCATGACCAGTCGGACTGCTCTATTAGGAGTCCAGTGAGTACAAAGAGGGGCCCGACCTGATGGCAGACAGGTTAAGACCGGTCAGACCATACTGGTGCTTGCTCCAGCGTCCGGAGAGGGCGATTGAAGGGTGGCCGACTGGTCAGGACCGATCGTGGCTCCTATGGCCGACCAGTCATGACCGGTCAGACCTCTTTCTTTCTTCTTTTTTTTCCTTTCTTTCTTCTCTCTCCTCTCCTTGCTTTCTTCTTTCTTTGATCCACCTTGGGCCTTCATCTAAAGCTCCTAAATATGGTCTTTTAGCTATCATTTGTGCAAAGTCTCTCTCTCAATCCTACATCCACAAAACATACGTTAGATGGGCCTTTTAAACATGCAAACCATGCATATAATGTGATGTAATGAGCTAGATCATGTATAAATTGGAGGTTCAACACACCCCCGAACTAGCTTTTTTCTAGTCTCGAGAAAAACATGCGTGAAATAAGTTCAAACCTCCAAAAACCAACTCTCCTTCAGAAACTATGTTTCTATCCATTCCAAGACATACAAGTGTAAAATTCAGAAAAATGAGGTGATAGAAATTGGAACCTTAAACTCTCAAAACATAATAAGTGTCCATATGAAATTCCCATTGATTGATTGATAAATAGAAGAACTCGAACAAATTCAACCTAGTGTGCATAGTGAAAGTTCATCTCATGAGTTTCTGGGATTATCTTCCTCATAGATTAACTAAACTATGGATCTCAAGGTGTACAGAGCAACAACAAGCCTATGACAGGAATTTGCCTTACCGTCCTTTCGACGGCTTTCACACTACGTCCCATTTCTGGCTTTGGTTACGGGTAGACCATGCCCCGGTCGGTAATAGGTAGCCCTTTCTGGAATTTTCCACCATGTTTTCCATCATTCCCAATTTTCATCCTTCCTTTTCCTTTTTCTTTTACATTAGATAGGATTTTTAGAAATCCATATCTTTCGTTATTTTCCCATGGACAAGGATGGATAAAGTACCCCGACTTGGTTTCACAACACCTCAAATCTAAGTCTAGCCAATCCACAAATCACATAATCCATTCAAACCATGAAAATAGTGTAATGTGAACTAGGTGTAAGAGTGTTCAAATTTTCTATCAATCACATAAATAGGGGAATTCACATATAAAACCATTATATTAAGAGAAGTTCAAGACTTGCAACATCACTCACTTCGTATCTCCTTTTCTTATACTCGTATTATCTCGAATGCATAGAAATAAGGTTTTCTAAAAGAGATTTGAATTTGTAGATTTGAATTTCTAAAAAAATTTGCACATATGATGCTCGAAATGTTGCAAACTGCTAGATAAGGAATCTCATCTCACCCCCCAACCAAATCTTGCATTGTCCTTAATGTAAAAAGATATACAATGAGCATGAACATGAGAGCAATGGTAAAATACAAGAGAGTGAGAACAATAGTACCTGAAAGAGTCGATCATAGAAGTCTACAACTCCGACAACTAAATCCACTAAAGCAGTAAAACTAAAATAGAAAGAAGCAACTAAACCTAATCTACGCTATACCTCCGCAAGACTAGGAGATCAATCATCTTGATACACAGGATCATTCAGAGTGATGGACATGTCCTCTGAATCAAATTTTTCAACAAATGGTTTAAGGCGTTGTCCATTCACTTTAAAAAAAATTACCATTTGCGGCATTCTCTATCTCGACAGCCCAATGAGGAAAAACTTCTTTAATAATGTATGGTCCGGTCCATCGAGATCGCAATTTTTTCCGGAAAAAGATGAAGTCGGGAATTGTACAAGAGCACTTTCTGACCTTCATGGAAGGATTTCCTAAATATATGTTTGTCATGAAAGGCCTTCATCCTACTCTTGTAAATCCTCATAAGCATCGTTCTGGATCTCATCAAGCTCATTAAGTTAGAGTTTGCGAAGCGAGCTAGCTAACCTTGTCGATGTCAAAATTTAATGCCCGAATTGCCCAATAGGCTTTGTGTTCAATCTCCACAGGCAAGTGGCAAGCTTTCCCATAGACAAGTCTATAAAGGGGAAAATTCCAATGGGGGTCTTGTAAGCGGTACGGTGAGCCCAAAGCGCATCATCTAATCTCAGTGACCAATCGTTGCGATCCGGCCTCACCGTTTTTTCCAAAATCTATTTGATTTCCCAATTGGAAATTTCAGCTTGACCACTCGTCTGTGGGTAGTATGGGGTACTCGCTTTATGCCTAATGCCATATTTCTTCATTAAGGCTTCAAAAGGCCTATTACAAAAGTGAGAACCACCATCATTAATGTTGGCTCGAGGCGTTCCAAATCTGGAAAGTATGTTTTCTTTAAGGAACTTTAGAACCGTACGATGATCGTTGGTTCTACATGGAATAGCCTCTATCTATTTAGACACATAGTCTACAGCAACCAATATATAGACATGTCCAAAAGATGAGGGGAACGGTCCTATGAAATCGATGCCCCAACAGTCAAAGACTTCAAGATGTTGAATTGGGGTAAGAGGCATCATATATCGACGGGATAATCCTCCTAACTTTTGGCAACGCTCGCATGCTTTACAAAACTCGCGGGTGTCCTTAAATAGAGTGGGCCAATAAAAACCACACTGTAGAATTTTTGCAGTGGTTTTCTTGGCGGAAAAATGACCCCTACATGCTTGATCATGGCATAAGGAGATGATGGAATTATGTTCATCATTAAGGACACATCTCCTAATAATTTGATCTGGGTAATATTTAAATAGTAAAGGTTCATCCCAAAAAAATCTGCGCACTTTCCTTAGAAATTTTCATTTATCCTGCGTAGTCCAATATGTTAGCATCGCACTTGTGGAAAGATAATTGACTATGTCAGCGTACCATGGTGGATGCATAGCAACAAAGAGCTACTCATTAGGGAATGAGTCCTCAATAGGTGACTCTGTTATAGCCAAATTGCGGTGGTCGAAGATAGCGAAGATTCGAGACCTGCGAGCACCTTTATGACGGTGTTCGATCTGCGAGCACCTTTGTGATGGTGTTGGACCTGCAAGCCCACATGGTCGAGGCTCAAATATTGGGAAAGTGCGGAATACCCTTCTGGGTATACGAACATCTCAATAGTGGTCGTCGACAGGTTCTGCATCTCAAATATGCGAGAAATTATCTTTGAGCCTGAGCGTCCTCCGCCTTTTCAGTACCAGCAGCCCATATAGACCAGCATTGGGCTTATCTTAATTCGTGGTTCCGAACATCAGGGGATCACCATCAGGGAACGTAATCGACTAGATGATTAATTGGATCAAGCCATTTCCTTATCTAAGGAGTGACAAGATAAACACCTTATCTCTGGATATCAGGAGTAATCTTAACGCCTTGCGTAACAGATTGGATCACTCGGATCTGTATAAATAGACGGTTTCATCAATGAGAAAGGTACACAATTTCTAAGTCTCAAATCCCATCCTTTCCTTTTACAACCATGTCCCATTTGACTTAAGCTTCGGAGGGCCAACGGCTGGACGCCGGCCACCCTTAGTTTTCCCTTGTGCTCTTTCAGGTTCGGAAGGAAGCTGGCTTGAAGGAAGGCGATCGTCTGGAGGCCCCTGTTACCAAATCTGACGTAAACAGATTGGTGCCGTCTGTGGGAATTAGATCGTCAGGATTAGCCATTCTAATCACTGATCGAAGTTCTCCCTCCATGCCTCCTAAGAAGACGGTTCGCCCTTCCACTTCGAGGTAGAGGCTACCTCCGCCTGACATTACCGAACCAACATCTAACCTCCCTCAGACTGCTTCGACGGGCATCCCTCAGGGAGAACCTAATGTGCTATCACAAAATCCATTGTTTGATGCGTCTGGCAATCAAGAAGATGTTATGCGTTTCCTTGAAAACACGCTCCTAACTCTCAAAGCTGGATTCCAAGCTTTATCTAATCGGCTTGATCAGCATTTTCCGGAGCCTCAGCGACAACCTCCAAAAGGGCCGCCGGGGCAACCTATACCAGTGGCTTCCAAACATTCTGCGGGCGAGCCACAGACCCAGAAAAATCCTCCTCCACCAAATCGAATGCCACTCGGCAATCAAGTCCCTATACTTCCTCCACATTCTATACACTCCAGTACTTCCCGACAACAGCAATCTCAGGAGTCCACCGTCGAAGCTTCAGGCTACACCTTACCATGGGAAGGAGACCTCAAGAGAATCCATGATTGTTTTGACAATATGGAACAACGATATCAGGCGAATCAACCATCTGTTGCTGTGTCAGTCAATACATCGATCCGAATCTCCATTCACCTACGAGGTCATAGAAGCACCTTTACCTAGGAAGTATCGCACGCCCGTCATCACTCCGTATACAGGTACTGGCGATCCTCTCGAACACCTGGAAACGTACAAATCTCTTATGGAACTGGAGGGACATGGTTCAGAATTCATGTGTAGGGCATTTTCCCTAACCTTAAAGGATGCAGCGCGTACATGGTTCCGGGGGCTCAAACCCCTGATCCATCGGGTCCTTTTCTCAACTATCAGAGCTCTTCCTTTCTCAATTCATGGGAAGCATTCGCACCAAAAAGCCGGCATCTCATTTAATGGACTTGAAATAGCAGCATGGGGAGACGATAAAGGAGTTTACCGTTCGGTTCACTGCAGAAGCCGTCCAGACTGAAGGTTATACTGAAGATAAAGGCCTTACCGCCCTCATAGTCGAAATTACAAGCAAGAAGTTCAGATTCGCCTTAGATAAAACCACCCTAAGACTATGGTGGAATTCCAAGCAAAAGCCCAGAAATACATCAATGCAGAAGAAGTCGCTTTAGCATGTCACGGTGTACAGGGCAAGAAGCGTAAGCCTGAGGAGGTCTCTCCTCTTGATAAAAAATACCGACGTGATCGGCGGGACCGCTCCCCTAAGAGGCCTTACTCTGGTAAATATCGTAATTATACCCCTCTTATTTAATCTCTGGAGAAAGTATTAATGGAGATCAAACACAAGCCTTACGTGAAGTGGCCTTCAAAGATCAAATCTTATCCCGAAAAAAGAGATAAGAGTAAGTATTGCTATTTCCACAAGGATCATGGGCACAACACTCAAGATTGCATATCTCTGCGAGATCACATTGAAGCTCGCATTCGGAAAGGTCACCTTCAAGATTATGTTGTTCAACAAGCTCGCTCACCTAAAAGAGCGGAAGCCCCGCCACACCAGAAGAAATCACCTCACCGTCATACTTCGCAAGAAGACGTTGAACCCACTGGTGAGATCCGAACCATCGTCGGAAGACCGGCTTGAGGGGGAGATTCTCAGGCTTCAAGAAAAACATATACTCGCAAAGCGTCTCAGAAGCCCTAACATATCTATTGGTTGGAAAAGACGCCCGATACGGCGAAACCCGGCCACCCACCGATCTCTTTTTCCCTCGAAGATGCAGGAGGGATTCACTTCCCTCACGAAGATTCATTGTGGTCGCATTAAAGGTATCGAATTATTTGACCCATTGTATTATGGTGGATACAGGTAACTCTGCTGATATTCTCTACCTGGAGGCTTTCAACAAAATGGCACTCGCCAGGAGCCTGCTCAAACCAATCTCAACTCCTCTCGTCGGCTTCAGGGGCGAAGTGGTAACACCTGAATGAAGCATTGACCTTCCAGTTACCTTCGGAGAAAGCCCAGCGAAAACGACTATCTTCGTAAATTTCCTCGTGGTAGATCGGAGATCAGCGTATAACGCCATTTTGGGCCGACCTTCTCTCAATAAGGTAGGGGCAGCTTTACACCCTCTGTACTTGTGCGTCAAATTCCCTACTCCAAATGGAGTTGGGGTTGTACGAGGAAATCAAAAGGAAGCGCGAGCGTACTACAAAATCGCCGTGCCGGACTGAAGAAGGCCCAGACAACACCAGTTATGATGGTGACAAAAGATTCATCAAGCCCTCCGATGACTACCTTGTTGGACCCAAGGGAGAGTGCTCTCCAATCAGGAACTCCAGGGGAAGAGACAATTGCAATCCACTTAACTGAAGATGATTGGTCCAAAATTGTCTACGTTGGATCCTCTTTAAGCAGTGTCTTTCGAGAAAATCTAGTCTGTTTCCTCACCGAATACCAAGATGTGTTTGCTTGGTCTCACAAAGATATGCCGGGTATCGACCCCAGCGTCATAGCACATCGTTTGAATATTGATCCGAAGTATAAACCTGTTCACCAGGGCCGGCGTGCCTTCACTGCAGAAAGGCAAATGGTAATCAAGGCTGAGGTCGAGAAGCTGCTCACACTCAATTTTATAAAAGAAGTTGACTACCCAGAATGGGTCGCGAATGTGGTTCTCGTTCAAAAAGCTAACGGCAAGTGGAGGATGTGCGTTGACTATTCTGATTTGAACAAAGTGTGCCCCAAAGACAGATTCCCGACCCCGCGAATCGACCAGCTGGTTAATTCCGACGGCAGGGCATGCACTGCTCAATTTTATGGATGCTTATTCTGGTTATAACCAGATCATGATGCATCCGCCCGACAGCCAGCACACCGCCTTCATCACTGACCGAGGCCTGTATTGCTACCAGGTAATGCCTTTTGGTCTTAAAAATGCAAGGGCAACCTACTAACGCCTAGTCAATAAAGTATTCGCCGCACAAGTCGGTAGGAATATGGAGGTTTATGTCAACGACATGCTCATGAAAAGCGTCGTAGAAAATGACCACCTCGCAGATCTTCGAGAAGCCTTCGATTTAATGAGGAAGTATCAGATGAAGCTAAATCCAGAAAAAATGTGCATTTGGAGTGTCTGCTGGGAAATTTCTCAGATTTATGGTCGGTCAACGAGGAATTGAGGTGAATCCTGAAAAAATAAAAGCTTTGATCGAGATGAAGTCTCTAACCACTCTCAAAGACGTCCAACGTCTGGCTGTTCGCATTGCATCATTGAACAGGTTCATTTCACGGGCCTCGGATAAGTGCTTACCCTTCTTTAAACTCCTTCGAGCCACCGCCAAAGCCGATTGGGAATGGACACCGCAGTGCGAGGAAGCATTTCAACAACTGAAGCTATATATGAGTGCACCCCCCATTTTATCAAAACCTGTGGCACACGAGCAACTTCTTCTTTATTTATCCGTGTCGTCTACGGCCGTTAGTGCCGCATTAATAAGAGAGGATTCCGGGATACAAAGGCTCAGTTTATTATATTAGTCGAGCAATGGTGGATGCCGAAACTCGGTATTCTAATATGGAGAAACTGTCCCTCGCCTTAGTCACGGCCGCCCGAAAACTGCAACCCTATTTCTAAGCCCACGCTATATTGGTGCCAACAAATCATTCGCTGAGACAAGTCCTTCAAAAACCTGAAGTTTCGGGGCGATTAACAAAATGGGCGATTGAGATCAGCGAGCATGATATTACGTTCTGTCCCAAAACCGCCATTAAGGGTCAGGCTATGGCCGATTTCATTGCCGAATTCACATATTCCTTCTCCGATGATGACTCTATGACCAGCGACCAGACCCCCTGGTCGCTCTTTGTGGATGGGTCTTCACGGGCCACTGGGAGCGGAGCGGGCCTAATTTTAGTTGCTCCAGATGGGTCGCACTTCCAATACGCCTTGCGATTTGACTCTCACATCTCAATAACGAAGCAGAATATGAGGCTTTGATCATCGGCCTCGAACTAGCGAACGTCCTCTCGATTCAGAGTTTACTTATTCATAGTGACTCTCAGCTCATAGTCAATCAGGTACTTGGCGAATTCGAGACGAAACAAGAACGGATGGCTTTATACAAATCTCGAGTACTTATTCTACTCGCGAGGCTGAAGAAATATGAAATAATTCACATCCCTCACGAGAAGAACAAACTCGCAGATTCTTTGGCAAAACTAACCTCCACACCCGAGTCTGAAATTGCAATCTATTCCCATCGAGCATCTTCATGCTCCAAGTATCAACCAAACAACCTCCGATGAAGTGATCACGGTACACTCCTCTCCATATTGGATGGACCCCATCGTCCTTTATCTCAGAGATGGACAACTCCCGGATGATAAGAAATCTGCACTGGCAAATTCGTCATCGCGTTGCCAGGTATACTTTACAAAACGGAATGCTGTTATGCAAAAGCTTTACTTTACCATACTTAAGGTGTCTTCACCCAGAAGAAGCGCATCGCGTTCTGGATGAAATACACCAGGGGGCATGTGGTAACCATCATAAGGGATGGTCTCTAGCGTATAAGGCGATGAGGCAAGGGTATTATTGGCCCACTATGAAGGCGGATGCAATCGAATTCTCCAAAAAATATGATAAGTGCCAGCGATATTCTCTTATACCTCGTATACCGTCCGAGCAAATGACGCTAATGGATGGCCCTTGGCCTTTCACCCAATGGGGAGTCGATATCATCGAGCCCTTGCCTACCGGGAAAGGTCAGAATAGGTTTGCAATCGTGGCAGCCGATTACTTCACCAAATGGGTCAAGGCAGAACCATTAGCCAGAATCATCGAAAAACAGACCACTAAGTTCATATGGAGAAATATCGTATGCCGTTATGGGCTCCCCTACACTATAATCACCGGTAATGGAAAGCAATTCGACAACGCCGCTTTCGTAAAATTTATGAAAAATGGAAGAAATGCAATGTTCGCACCTCCCTATATCATCCTCAGGCTAATGAGCAAGTTGAAGCGGTGAATAAAATCATCAAACATCATTTAAAGACCAAGCTTGGTGAATGTAAAGGCATGTGGCCAGAACTCCTGCCAGAAGTCTTATGGGCCTTATAGGACTACGACTCGCACGTCAACACGAGAAACTCCTTTCTCCTTGGCCTTCGGCACCGACGCCGTGGTTCCAGTCGAAGTTCAGGTCCCATCATATCGGATCAAGCAGTGTGATCCCATTTGTAATCAAGAAGGTCTGAAGCTTCATCTCGATCTCTTGGAAGAGCGGAGGGATGCATCCCAACTTCGAGCGGCAGCTTATCAACAGCACATCGCTCATTATCGTAACGCCAAAGTCTGACCTAGAGCTTTTCAGCTCGGCGATTTGGTCCTTAGACAGAACCTCGAAGTTCCTGCTCGTTCGCTGGATCCAAATTGGGAAGGTCCGTATCGATTCATCAAAATGGTGCGACCCGGTACTTATTATCTTGAAGATATGCAAGGAAGACTCGTACGTCGCCCTTGGCACGTGGAGCATTTGCTACGGTATTTTCCTTAATTAGATGTAGGTTTGAACGATATTCGAATAAAGGTGGGTTGTCTTTTGGTCGCTACTCCACTTTATTGGACCCGAATAGCCCCGAAGAGAATACACACATTCTCTTGGCCAATTCTCTACCCTTGGTAGAATCAAAGTCTCATTCGATAGATCAGTCTATCTCCACGTGGATATGGTCACCAAGACCCCCGGATTGAGCCTAACTCATCGCTTCATGAGTTAAGTATAAGGGCATTCAGTACACGAGAAAGCAAGAACAAAGGAAGGAGAAAAGAGATGCAAATAATATCATCAAAATGTTTTTCATTCATCTCATTGACTATAAAAGTCAAGTTGTTTACAAACAAAAAAGGGAAAACCTGATACATGAGATAGGAAAAGGGAAGAGAGATGATCATCCTTGCGCATCGCTCGGAGGAGGAGCGGCACTCTCGGCTTCAGGGCCCACTTCTGAGACCCTCTCCTGCTTGAGTGACCTCGGTCACCTCGTTCTCGGCAGCTGCTCTTTGCCTCCACAGCTATGATAGCCGCGACCTTCTCGAATTCTCCCATATCAAAAGATGGGGACATTCATTGCACTACTCGTAGTGCGAAGTCGCGACCAGCATCGTATGACTCATATCTTTCATCATCGTACAGCTGCGAGGTCCGGAACTCCATGATGGCTCGGGCCCCCTCTTCAGAGAGCATCTTGACAAGGGCCACTCTCTCCTCCTCCCAGTGGATCGAGTCGTCCTTGAGCTGTGCAAGAGTGGAGCGCTCTTTTTCCAGATTGTCGCTAACTTCCTTGAGCTGCAACTTGATTTCCGCGAGCTTCTCCTCCAACGAGATCTTGTCCTGACGGAAGATCTCTCTTTCTCTCTCTGCCTTCTCCTTTATATCCGCGAGCTTGGCGAAGTTCGAGTCCAAAGCCTGATATCTGTTAGTCAGGACTTGGACTATCTCGATGAGGATTTTTCTCTCCTCGGTCATCTTCACAATCAAGGTCTCGCGAGACTTGATAACTTAGTCCCTTCCGTGGACCGCCTTCTCCAAGGCCACCCTCTTCCCCTCAGCTTCATCTATTATATGACGGGCGGCAAGGATGTCACGCCTTGTTCGCAAGATGAGGTCCAAGCCCTGTAGGACAGAAGGAAGGTTATGAGATAAGTGTTCGAAAGTTAACAAAGAAAGCAAAAAACGGGGTCAAATTAAAGCACATTTTACCTGGACCATCCTCACTCCTGCATCAAGGAAGAGGTTTTCAGGTTCGGGGAGGCCGCCGAAAGTCTGGGGGGTGATGTTGTCGAAAAGGAACTTACAGATTGGGTGGAGGTGACTGGGGACGGTGAACGTGCCGACCCCTAGAGGTCTGGGCTACGACTAGCCTAGCTGGGCTCGTGTCTTGGGCAGGGGACTGCTCGCGAGCAGGAATCTGCTCACGAGCATCTTCAGGCCCGCGAGATCCTTCACCCGGAAGGAAGCTTGATCCTACCCCGTCATTCCTCGGGGAGTTGTCAATGACATCAATGACCGGTGGTTCAGGAGGAGCCACCGGTGTAGAAACCGCTGGTGTAGCTACGACAGCCTCAGGAAGTGGGAATTGAGCAGTTTCACCTAGCTGATTAGACGGATGAGAGGGACCAGAAGATGTCTTCTTCTGCCTCTTCGAGCTGGTGCCCTTTAGGCAAGGCAGCAACCCTCTCTTCTCCCCAGCATTCGTCATCACAATCTCCTCGCGAGATATCAGCCCAGCCGCTGCGAGTCGAGAAGCTGACAAACAAGCCTCGATGTGCCTGTCGCGAGCCGGCAACTTGTAAACTTTCACGATCTTCTCGTGAATTCCTCCTTTTAAGTTCGGCTTCCCCAGAGTCGGAACACCTGCGAATACGAGCAAAGGTGAGAAAAGCAGAGAACCCTAAGTCAGCTCGCAAGGCTAGGAAGAGTGAAACTACGCCCACCTTCATAAAAAAATCGGCTCACGTTGTGCCCCCCGGCGGCGGACCCCGTCTCAGATTCCTAGCTCTCGGAAGCATAAAACCAACGTTTCCTCCACCCGGGGTAATTCGAAGAGGGTTTCCCCAAGACGAAATTATCTCGGTGCCAGTAACACAGATAATACCAGCCCTCGCTGGAGGGGGCTTTCTTGAGTTGGTACATTCGGAGGAATTCTTCTGCCGTTAACTCCCCATTACCAGCTTGTGCCCAGAGAGCGAAGGAGCTCAAAATTACCCTCCAGCCGTTCACAATAAGTTACCCGGGGGCAATCTTATAACTTCGAAGTACACCACTAATGAAGGGATGGAGGGGAAGGCGCACCCCAAGAGTGAAGAAATACTCATAAAGGGCGACGCAGCCAGGGGGAGGTGAGTCCGGGGTTTCTCCCTCTCCGGGTAACAGAAAAACAACTGAGTTGGGAATCTGGTATCTCTCCCACAACTCACTTAGACATTCCTCCGTCATGATGGAAGGGTACCCGGATGCAGAGTATCTGCCGGCCGGAACCCTCGCATTGTTGGAGGAAGACTCTGGGGTAGCATCCCCAGGGGATGGTCTCCTCGTCAGAATCCCTTGCCATGGACGTTTAAATATAAAAAAGGAGGAAAATAGTACTTTGGAAGACAAGAAGAATGAGGGAATGAAGTTATACCAGATAGAATCAAGGAACAGAATCACACCAGAGGAAGAGAGTTACACCAGAAGGAAGTAAAGAAAGAAGAAGGGTTTTTTCGAAAACTCTGGACGAAATTTCTAAAACCTTGTAGGCTCCGTATATTTATACGCAATCATTCCTCAAAGATTTGATGGCACGTGGTGACTGTTCGTTTTGGCGCAGCAATCGAACGAACACGGTCATTAATTCTATAGATACATGGCGGGCGCCTCTTCATCTCCTCTATGTCAAAAAGCTGCGGAAGGCTAGCGCTCATTAATGCCAGCCCAATCACGTACAACTTTACCTCCGATAAAGGCATTTAGGCGGTTGTGCGTGCCAGTAAGCAAGTCCTTTCCTTAGACTTCTCGGCGGCAAGGACTTGGGGGGCATCTGTTATAGCTAAATTGCGGTGGTCGACGATAGCGAAAGATTCGAGACCTGCGAGTACCTTTATGACGGTGTTCGATCTTCGAGCACCTTTGTGACGGTGTTCAACCTGCGAGCCCACATGGTCGAGGCTCGAATATTAGGAAAGTGCGGAATACCCTTCTGGGTATACGAGCATCTCAATAGTGGTCGTCGAAAGGTTCTGCATCTCAAATATGTAAGAAGTTATCTTCGAGCTTGAAGCGTCCTCCGCCTTTTCAGTACCAACAGCCCATATAGACCAGCGTTGGGCTTATCTTAATTCGTGGTTCCGAACATCAGGGGATCACCATCAGGGAACGTAATCGACTAGATGATTAATTGGATCAAGCCATTTCCTTATCTAAGGAGTGACAAGATAAACACCTTATCTCTGGATATCAGGAGTACTCTTAACGCCTTGCGTAACAGATTGGATCACTCGGATCTGTATAAATAGACGGTTTCATCAATGAGAAAGGTACACAATTTCTAAGTCTCAAACCCCATCCTTTCCTTTTACAACCATGTCCCGTCTGACTTAAGCTTCAGAGGGCCAACAGCTGGACGCCAGCCACCCTTAGTTTTCCCTTGTGCTCTTTCAGGTTCGGGAGGAAGCTGGCTTGAAGGAAGGCGATCGTCTGGAGGCCCCTTTTACCAAATCCGATGTAAACAGACTCATCAATGGAATTAGGTAGAACTAAGCGGGATAGATGATCCACCACCACATTTTCTACTCCCTTCTTGTCCTTGATCTCCAAATCGAATTCTTGAAGGAGTGGGATCCATCTAAGAAAACGGGGCTTGGCATCCTTCTTAGAAAGAAGGTGTTTTAGCACCGCATGATTTGTGTAAACGATGACCTTAAATCCTATTAAGTAAGGCCTGAATTTGTCCAAGGCAAAGATGACGGCTAGGAGCTCCTTCTCCGTAGTCGAGTAATTGACTTGGGCGGGATTCAAGGTCCTACTCGCATAGTAGATAACGTGGGGCTTCTTATCCTTCTTTTGGCCTAACACCGCCCCAATAGCATAATCGCTCGCATCGCACATCAACTCAAAAGGTACTGACCAATCCGGTGGTTGCATGATAGGAGCGGTTGTCAACATGCCTTTTAGCTTTGAGAAAGCTAAGTGACATTCGGCATTCCACTCAAATGGTTTCTCCTTTTGGAGGAGGTTACATAAGGGCCTTGAGATATGACTAAAATCCTTTATGAACCTTCTATAAAAATCGGCGTGTCCAAGGAAGGACCGCACATCGCGTATGCTTTTGGGTGGTGGTAGATTGAAATTATATCGATTTTGGCTCGGTCTACCTCTATTCTATTAGACTAGATGATATGTCCAAGGACTATTCCTCTTTGTACCATGAAATGACACTTTTCCCAGTTTAAAACTGAGGTTCTTCTCCTCACACCTTGTCAAGACCAACTTCAAGTGATTGAGGCACTCATCAAAAGTACAATAAAAAACAGAAAAATCGTCCATGAATACCTCGAGAAATTCACCCACCATGTCCGAGAAAATACTCAACATGCATCATTGGAGTGTGGCGGGTGCATTACGTAGCCCGAATGGCATTCTTCGGTATGCAAATGTGCCAAATGGGCATGTAAAAGTGGTCTTCTCTTGGTCTTCTGGGGCTATCTCAATTTGATTGTAACCGGAATAGCCATCTAGGAAGCATTAATAGGAATGACCTGCTAACCTCTTCAAAATTTGATCCATGAATGGGAGAGGGAAGTGGTCCTTCCTAGTGACCGTGTTTAGCTTCCGACAATCAATGCACATACGCCAACCGGTGGTTACTCTAGTCGGTATAAGCTCAGTTGTTGGCATTTTCTACGATGGTAATACCATATTTCTTAGGGACAACTTGGGTAGGACTCACCCATTGGCTATCTGAGATGGGGTAGATGATACCCACATCTAGTAGCTTTAACACCTCGGCTTTGACAACCTCCATCATATTTAGGATTTAGCCTTCGTTGAGGTTATTTAGTTGTTTTCGCATTTTCTTTGAGGTGTATACGGTGAGTACAAACCGAAGAGTCTATCCCCTTGAGATCCGCTATTGTCCAACCTATGGCTCCCCTATGTTCTTTGAGTAGCTCAATCAACTTGAGCTCTTAGTCTTTCCCTAGGTGAGAGGCAATGACAACCGGGAATGTTTCTTCTTGACCCAAGTATACATATTTAAGCTCAGATGACAATGGTTTAAGGTCAAACTTCGGTGGTTTAATGTTAGACAGTAGAGGCCTTGATGTGGTTGGTGGCAATCTTTCAAAATGGGGCCTCCACCGGATAGTATCAACTACTGGTTTCTCAATACTCAATGCTTGCACAATTTCACTAATTGTAACGACCCGAGATTTTCGACTCTCGTGTATAACACGACGGCCGAATTCCCAAGTAAATCATGGACTAATTGATTTGTTAAATAATAAAATATAGCATTCAATCACAATGACGGAAACGATTATCATCTTATTCTATCAAACTTACTACGTCATCATCAATGTTTAAATAAGGGAACCAACCAATATCCATACTGATTAATTAAAATACGAAACCATGTCTTCTCTTGAAGACTTATTACAATTCCATAAATGTATCAACTACTCAAAAGAAATATTTAATAAATGATAACATCAATTAAGTTTCTCTAACATCGTCATCCGCCATGTGATTGTACGAACATCGAACTCTTTCCTTAAAAATCAGGTTCAATACCTGGATCTTCACCTGCATCATCTAAATTGTGTTTGGGATAGCGTTAAACACTATCATAGTAGGGAATATTTTCTCCAAGACAATCAATAATAATAATGTACAAAACTCAGAGTAACGCAACACATTAATATCTTTATTCAAACAAAACAATCAAGTAAAAATCTTTGTTAATGCGATGCATGGAATGCATACTCTGGCTAAGGCACCCTGGCTAGAATCACAATACATGAAGTGGGAGACTCCCTGTTACGACTTCATGCTAGCCACTAGTCACCAGAGGTTCCTGGGACGCACAAGCCCATAGTTTTGCCCGACCACGTGAGAAACGGGACACTCATAGCCCAAATCTACACGTGACAGTGTACGGGAGAAGTAGGACGCTCTAGCCTATTCTCAATTCCGTACACCCACATGGAGCCAAGTGAATGCATGACTTTAGTTTCACCTTTATTTAAGTGTTTTCGCATACAACCGATTTAAATAAAACTCAATGGTCACTATGGGGAGTCGCAAGCAACCCAGCATAGGCCGACAGCACGGGATTAGTGTCCATAGCACCAACCCCGGCTCATGAGAATTTGTATACCATTGTGTCTACTCATTGTCCCGTTTTATGATTTCATCATGTACCAAAAAGCCAATGTTGTACATCATGACCAAATTCATTAAAATACCCATGTACTGTAAATGGATCAAATCAAGCATCATGTACATGTAAGGATCCATTAACAAACAATCACTTCATTCTCTCAGTTAAGTCAAGATATATTCTTCCATAATGGACACCTCTCACGGGTTCCATCTCTCTACATTGAATAATTTTACCAACTTAGGGACAAAGAGTATACAATAATGGGATGTCCATATGATAATCTATACACATATTTCATATCACAATATGAAAACCAATGTTACTTGTAATACATGGACTAAGAAAATAAGGGCATAGATTTCACAAAAATAAATAACACAAATACACATGCTTCTTAGTAAAAAATCTAAAAAAACGAATCACATCACCATATAATGATATTCATTACAAATCTCACATCAAACTTCAAGTTATATGGATAAGTAATTCAAAACAAAACAACTTCACATGCCACAAAAGTAAACTTATGATAATTGTGATATTATTAATGAAAGGCTTGAAGGAAAATCCTCACCTTATGATGGACTTAGAAGAAGATGGCTGTAGAAGATCCTAACTACTGGAAAAATATGAGAAAGAACTCTCTTCTTTTTCTTCTTCTCTCTCTCTCTCTCTCTCTCTCTCTCTACGACATGGAGGCTAGGGTTAAGAGAGGATTTGGAGGTGCGTAGTAGAAATATGGAGAGGGATGTGCACGTGAGGTCTTGTGTAACAACTTCTTGAGGTGGGTTTCTCAAATCTCAATATTCAGATGATCTTTGATCAATTCCAATCCGTTCATCTTATCAAGATCGAAGAGTAGAGTAAGAATACGTAAATTTCTTGATGATCCACATTCTAGATTGGCCGATCCTTGAAAATGGCCTGACGGGTGTTAAAATGGGCTTGATCTCAATTAACGGTCTACGCTTGATGATCAGGGCCCAAATTTTGAGAAAATATGTAGCCATGATAGGTAAACAATTGTACAAAGTTTAGTGGTTGATTGATGGTGAGAAATGCCTAGATCTTTAATTTCAACTTTTGGCAGAAAAAGGAAGGGGCTGGCTTTGTGGTTGAACGGTGTAGGATTATAGATCGGGGTCCAAATTTTGTGTAAACTCGTAGTCATATGAGTATAATAAGTGGTCCAAATTTGAGAAGCGATTGATGGTGAGAAGTGGGTAAATTGAAAGGTTCAAATTTGAGAAGAGTTGGTAACTTGTTAATTTCTAGAACGGGATAACTTCTCGCATAAGAAAGAGGCTTATCAAGGTGGGGCACTCAAATCACACTATTTGTCCATGATAAAGACGATCCAAGTCATTCATATGAAGAGAAATATTCGACTACGACTAACCATCTACTTTCCTCACTCGATGGACATGAAAATCAAGGATTAAGGGGCTGATTTGACAATTGGACCACTTCTACTATGATTTAAGGACTGAAATTTGACATGTATAGTTAATATGTGCCCAAATGCTTAAATCCAGGGTTTTACGTGAAAGTGATCGTCAGAAACTATAATACTTAAAAATAGCATCTTAACTTAAGTTTAACTAATGGCATTTTCGTAATTATTTGAAAAGTGCGTGATTTTTAAAATCTAAACTTTTTACGATATTTATGGGATCATTCTAAGCAACTTTTGTAAAGGGTCCCCTATCGGATCTCCTACGGATGTCCCGCTATTCGCAAATCAACTGGTAAATGTACGATAATTAATAAAAAATAAATTAAAAATGAATTTTCAAAAATTTTCAAATAAATCTCGAAAATCTGGGGCGTTACACTAATGATGGGGTCTTTGGAATCCTCGAAATGTGCCAAGCATGTCTCCAACCTTTCTAGTGGTTCAAGTTGGAGGAGCTCTTTTTCTTCAAAAGATTCAAACATGTTTACCTTGAAGAGCTCGTCATCATCAACATCCCTATGCCTTTTGCCCAAGTGGAACATATTCACCTCTAATGTCATGTTCCCAAAGGATAATTGCATCACCCCATTCCGGCAATTGATGATTACGTTTGATGGAGTAAGGAACGGGCGGCGTAAAATCACCGGTATTTGAGTGTTAGCATCTATAACCGGTTATGTGTCCAAGACGATAAAATCTACCAGGTAGTAGAATTTGTCAACTTGGACTAGAACATCCTCAACTATCCCTCTCGGTACACGGATGGATCTATCAGTGAGTTGTAATGTGGTTTTGGTGGGTTTTAATTCACCAAGACCCAATTGCTCATATAATGAGTGCGGGATCAAGTTTACGCTTGCCCCCAAGTTTAGCAATGCACGCTCAATCCGGTAGTCTCCAATGATTACATGAGATTGTGGGACTACCACGATCTTTAATTTTTTTTTTTTTGGGTGGGGGGGGGTCTTTTGAGTGAGAATGGCACTCACTTGCTTATTCAAGAAGGCCTTTTGCTGCACATTATATTTGCGTTTAGTTGTGCATAGGTCCTTTAGAAACTTGGCATAAGAGGGGATTTGTTTGATGGCATCAAGCAATGGAATATTTATCTTGACTTGTTTAAAAATCTCTAAAATATCATGAGAGTTTGGGAGAGATTTTGGAGCAACCAATCTCGAAAGGAATGGTGCTACAGACTTATAAACGCGTTCTGTTTCTTGTGGGGCTAAGTTAGATCCGTCCTCATCCTCAGAATTTACCGGATCATTAGGCTTGTTGGCCTTCACCGGAATAGATTTGTCAATTTATTTACCACTTCTAAGAGTGGTGAAGAATTTGGCTTGCTCCATATGTTGGTTGGAGAGATTAGGAATGCTTACTTCATGTACTTTCTTTGGATTGGGCTGGGGTTGGGCTGGAAAGGTCCCTTCCCTAGCATTCAAGCGTCCCTTAATCTCATCAACTGAGACTTTAAGCTCTTGGAACATTTGTTGATTTGTTTGATTGATTTGCGTTTGCCCTTGCATAAAAGCTTTTAAGGTGTCCTCCATTGAGAATTGAGGGGGGGCCATATTTTGCATGGGTGGCCCGCCTTGAGAGTTAGTAGGATTGCCCGTGGGAGCATTCTTCCAACTGAAATTTGGGTGGTTCTTCCAAGTAGAATTGTATGTATTTCCCACCGGTCCATTAAAAGGCCGTTGATAACCATATGTGGTATTTGTATGTTCATGTAACACCTCTTAAAACGCAGGAATTGTAGGACAATCTTACGTCGCGTGTATATTAGTGAAAAAAATCCCACACGTTGTCTCAATAGCTTCATTAGACTTTAAAACTCCACTTTTACGAAGTTTCATGACCTCGATCTTCCTTGTGAGGCGTGCTAGCCTTACATTCACATCATCTTCCTCCTTGAGGATATAAATCCCTCCTTTCTCTTTTTCTTAAGTAGGCTTGGGGTTATTGGATTTATCCGAGGTATCTCATCATTGAGCATTCTAGGCCAACATATCCAAATAACTCCAAGCTTCATCTGAATTTTTGCTCATAAACTCACCGTTGCACATCATCTCTACGAATTGGCGCATATTGGAACTTAATCCATCATTGAAGAAGTTTATGATTCGCTAACTTTCGTAACCATGATGTGGGCAAGCAAGTAGGAGGTCCTTAAACCTTTCCCAACATTGGAAGAATGATTCACTCTCTTTAGCCAAAAAATTCATTATGGCTCTTCGAAGGATGTTTGTTTTTTAGCCGGGAAGAACTTTTTCAAGAATTCCCGGGTCATCTCGTTCCATGACCCTATCAAATGTGGTCTAAGAGAGTGAATCCAAGTCTTGGCCCTTTCTTTCAATGAGAAGGAAAAAAGTTTAAGTTTAATGGCATCTTCTGAAACATTAGTGTATTACAAGGTAGCTACCACTTCTTCAAATTCCTTTAAGTACAAATATGGGCTTTCAGAGTCTAGCCCATGGAACTTTGGTATAAGTTGAATCACACCCGGCTTTATATCGATGTTTCCCCCGGTTGGTGGTAAGACCACGCACGAGGGTATAGTTGTATGGGCTGGTTGTAGGTAGTCCCGTAATGATCTCATTGGAGGAACGTTATATACCTCATTCTCTCCTAGTCCCTCTTAATTTGCGTTTGTAGTTGGAGTAGAGGGGGATGATTCCTTAAAGGTGTTTGATTCATACTCCCCAAGCTATCACAATGCTCTTGGTATTTTCGGACTCGTCTATGAACTGATAATGGTCCAACTAGACCACCTTCGGATTGGAGACGATTGGAGTGGTCACATTCCTAACGGGACATAAACCACTCAACTAAAAACTAAACTAATCCTAAGTCCTAAAATCTGAAATTAATCTAAAAATTGAAAATCTGCAAAAAGCACTAAGTTAGAAGGATATTACCCGATTCGCTTGAACTAGAGAACAAATCCTACAAAGAAAAATAATGTGTTAGTTCTAGGAAATCAGAAAAACCTATCTACTTCTACTTCTACAACCACTAAAATAATCTAAATCGTTATCTAAATTCCCCGGCAACGGCGCCAAAAACCTGTTCGCTCGCCTCAAGTGCAAGGCTGCAATGTAGTAATAAATCTCGGTAAGACCGAGGTCGAACCACAAAGAATTAGAAAACAACTTCTACGCTATTCCAACGGCTAGGATTGCAATAATTAAGAGATTCAATTGAGAGAATTGTGTTAAAAGAGTAACTTAAGAAAAACAGTAATTAAGGAACTAAGGCTTTCAAGGATCCACTTGTAACAATCCCATGTCAATCCAATCAATCCAAGCATAATAAACAACTAGATTTGAAGTTCTATCTCTCATCTAATTAGAAGATAAAGCATTAAACCCATTCAATCCCACTTAAGTTGAACTTCCAAGTTCTAGTCCCATTCAACTACATATAGCATTCAAATCATAGCCTTCGGAGTAACAGCCATGCCTATGGACTATGGCATGCTCAAGGGTTACCATAATTTGACTCTAATAAAGTAAGACATGATAATCTCAGAGAATTGCAAGGAATCTATGTCCGGAGCACATGAACTCTCATAAAACTTCTAAAAATATCAACTTTATAAGAACTAGAACATTCAAAATTCAAACTTAAAGTGAAACTACTTGAATTAAACTGAATTAAACATGAAATTGGCTACAAGCTTTACCTCTCAGCCTTAGCTGAGAGATTCTAGCCGAGCATTGTCTTACTACAAGTAGAACTCAATGAAAAAGACATAAAAAACATAAAAACCCGGAGTTGGGAGGGTTGCAAACGCTCCACGACGGCTTCCTTCACTCCCCACGAGGTTCTTTTGCTTCTATGATGACCTAGGAAGAGACCCTAGGTGTTCTTTTATAGTGGGGAGGCTCTACTGTGTCGAAATCTTCTAGAATTTGCATAACATTACGCACTTGCGCAGAAAATCTCGAAGTTCCAAAATATAAAGCACTGTTTTACGCATGTCAGACTGGGCTGACCGATTGGTCTTGACCGGTTGCACTGCTTTGTTGGGAGTCCAGTGAGTACAAAGAGGGGCCCAACCTGATGGCCGACTGGTCAAGACCGGTCGGACCATACTGGTCCTTGCTCTAGCGTCCAGAGAGGGGGATTGCAGGGTGGCCGACCGGTCAGGACCGGTCGTGGCTCCTATGGCCGACCGGTCATGACCAGTCGGACCTCTTTCTTTCTTCTTCTTTTTTTTCCCTTTCTTTCTTCTCTCTCCTCTCTTGCTTTCTTCTTTCTTTGATCCACCTTGGGCCTTCATCTAAAGCTCCTAAATATGGTCTTTTAGCTATCATTTGTGCAAAGTCTCTCTCTCAATCCTACATCTACAAAACATTTGTTAGATGGGCCTTTTAAACTTGCAAACCATGCATATAATGTGATGTAATAGGCTAGATCATGTATAAATTGGAGGTTCAACAACTACTTCTACTCTATAGCCACTAAAACAATTTAAAACCGTTTAACCTAGCTTCACCGACAACGGCGCCAAAAACTTGTTCGCTCGCCTCAAGTGCAAGGCTTCGATGTAGTAATAATTCTCGGTAAGACCGAGGTCGATCCACAGGGAATAAGGTAAACCAATTCAAGTTGTTCCAGCAACTTCAAATTTAATAAATTAAGGATTTCAGGTTTATAAACTAACTTAAAACAGTAATTGTAAAAATCTGTAATTAAAGGGAACTGAGGCTTTCGAGGATCCACTTGTGATAGCCCTCATGTGAATTCATTCATCCAAGCATAACACAACTAGAATTGAAGTTCTATCTCTCTTCTAGTTGGAAGATATGGCATTCAAACACAAACAATCTCTACTCAAGTTGAAGAATAAGGTTCTAGTTCTAATAAAGCACATAGAAGTCGAATATGTAGCCTTCGAAGTAACGACCATGCCAATGGACTATGGTACGCTCTAGGGTTACTACAATTCGAATCTAATCAATCCAAATGTTGAACCTCCAATTTATACATAATATAGCCCACTACGTCACAGTATATGCATGGTTTGAATGTTTAAAAGGCCCATCTAAGACATGTTTTGTGATTGTAGGAATGAGAGCGGACTTCACCTAATTGGAGACAAAAGGGGTCCACTTAGAGCCATTGAATGAAGATTAAAGTAGGACCAAAGAAAGAAGAAAGCAAGTGGAAGAGAGAGAAGACCAAAGAAAGAAAGAAAAAGTGAAAATCTAGACGTCCGACTGGCCATGACCAGTCGGCCATGGTAGCCCCGACCGGTCAAGACCGGTCGGCCACATCTCTGGAGGTCCCTGGACCAATGACCAGCCTGGTTCGACTGGTCGGCCACATCTCTGGAGGTCCCTGGACCAATGACCAGCCTGGTCTGACCGGTCAAGACCGGTCGGCCAGCAAGTCGGGCTTCTCGTTGTCCACGCTGGACCTCTAACAAAGGTAGTCCGACCAGTCAAGACCGGGTGGCCAGCAGGTCAGCCATGCGTTCAAAAAAAAAAGTTTCCTAATTCGGCTCCGATTTTCTCTGTGCATTGCGTATTCTTACGTAACTTCTGGATAATTCTGACGCAACAGAGATTCCCCACTATAAAAGGACACCTAGGGTCTCTTTCTAGGGCATCAGAGAAGTTAAGGAACTTCGTGGGAGAGGAAGGAAGCCGTCGTAGAGCGTTTGCAACCCTCCGAACTCCGGGTTTTTATGTTTTCTATTTTTCTTTTATGAGTTTTAGTTGTAGTATGACAATGCTCGACTAGAATCTCTCAGCTAAGGCTGAGAGGTGAAGCTTGTAGCCAATTTCATGTTTGATTCAGTTTAGCTCAAGTAATTCTACTTCAAGTTTGGATTTTTGAATGTTCTAGTTCTTAAAATTGATAGTTTTAGATGTTTTATGAGAGTTCATGTGCTCCGGACATGGATTCCTTGCAATTCTCTGAGATTATCATGTTTTGCTTGATTAGATTCGAATTATGATAACCCTTGAGCATGCCATAGTCCATAGGCATGGCTATTACTCCGAAGGCTATGATTTCGAATTCTATATGTGTTGAATGGGACTAGAACTTGGAAGTTCAACTTGAGTGGGATTGAATGTGTTTAATGCTTTATCTTCCAACTAGATGAGAGATAGGACTTTAAATCTACTTGTGTATCATGCTTGGATTGATTGGATTGATATGGGATTACTACAAGTGGATCCTTGAAAGACTTAGTACATGAAATTACTGTTTTTCATACAGTTACTGTGTTAGCATAATCATCTCCATTGAATCTCTTGTCTGTTACAAACTGAGTTGCTGGAATAGTTTGGAATTTATTCTCTAATTCCCTGTGGATCGACCTCGATCTTACCGAGATTATTACTATATCGCAGCCTTGCACTTGAGGCGAGCGAACAAGTTTTTGGCACCGTTGCCGGGGAATTTAGATAACGGTTCTAGATTATTTTAGTGGCTGTAGAAGTAGAAGTAGATAGGCTTTTCTGATTTCTTAAAACTAACAAATTGTTTTGTTTTGTAGGATTTCTTCTCTAGTTCAAGCGAATCGGGTAATATTCTTCTAACTTAGTGCTTTTTATAAATTTTTAACTTTTAAAGATTAATTTCAGATTTTAGGACTTAGGATTAGGTTAGTTTATTAGTTGAGTGGTTTATGTCCCGTTGGGAACGTGACCACTCCGATCGTCTCCAATCCGAAGGTGGTCTAGTTGGACCATTGTCAGTCCATAGACGAGTCTGAAAATACCAAGAACATTGTGATAGTTTGGGGAGTATGGATCAAACACCTTTAAGGAATCCTCCCCCCCCCCCCCCCCCCCCCACAACAAGCGCATAGGGAGTAGGAGAGAATGAGGTACATAAAGTTCCTCCAATGATATCACTACGAGACAACCTACAACCGGCCCGTTCAACTACACCCTCTTGTTAATGCAAAGATTTGTCAATTACCATGGTCAGTGTCTCGTCAAGTCTGCTTGCGGCCGAAGACAGAAGCTACTCAAAGAAGATCGCTCATCCAGTCAGCTTCATAGCCTCTCCATCCAAACCTTTGATCCCAAAACCCTTCTATAAATGGCCCAATCCTTCCTAGTTACATCCTTAGCTCCATCTATAGACCACCTTCCATAAAGATCAGCTATGGAAGGATTCATTATGGCAGATGTTGATTAAAAGATGAAAATCAGTCTTTCTGCTGTCTCCGATAGGTGTCCGATCCATCGAAGATTTGTCCGATAGGTGTCCGATGAATCGGACGATATGTCCGATCAATCGGAGAATTGTCCAGCAACATTGAAAATCTCTCTGGACACTTTTCTGATCACTCGGAGGACTGTCCGATCAATCGGACAGGGTGCTCCGATCAATCGAACGATATGTCCGATCAATCAGAGAATTGTCCAGCAACATTGAAAATCTCTCTGGACACTTTTCTGATCACTCGGAGGACTGTCCGATCAATCGGACATACATCCGATCCATCGGAGGAAAATCCAGAAAAATACATAAACTTTCTGGAAGGAATTCCGATCAATCGAACCATCTGTCCGATCAATTGGAACTGAGTCATATCAATCGGAGAACCTATTTTTCAGTAAAATTCAAATCAAGCTAATACTTATGTCCGATCGATCGGATCCTATCAAGGTGACCATTTTCTGACCGTTGAATGTCATCTCTATATATGGAACTCGGTTGGATCTTGTGGAGATCACCTTGAGCATCATCTAGGGTTTGTTTGTGCCTTCTCCTTTAGATCCCCGTCTCTCATACCCTAAGATTTGTTGAGTTCATACTTCAATCCATGTTGATCTGACCAACATTGAAGAAGCATTCAAAGCTTGGATTGAATCATGAACTCAACCCCTCTTTAATGGCATCCTGACCTACCTCTCAAAGATATACTCTTGTCATCAATGCCATTAATGGTGGTTTAGGTAGAAGCTCTCCTCATATAAAAGTCATATCCCCATGTAGCCTCAACCTAACCCTAATCCCTCTCCTTGGAATCTACAAGAAGTCATCCGTAGCAAGGTTGCTGATCGAGGGAGCTGAAGAAGGTATCTTCCGTGCAAGCCGAAGCTTCTTCAACAAAGGCATCATCAAGGGGCTCAATCAGCTAAGTATATTTAGTCTTTCGAGTCCAAGAAACCTCCTCAAGTTGAGATTTGGGTTTCAGAGTTTGAAGACCCAAACTCGTGAGAGTCCTTGCGTAGGACAAGTCCTTGAGTAGGACAAGCCCTTGTGTAGGACAAAGTGGTCATGGATTAGTCCTATGGAAGGATGAATCCATGTGTTGAGTCTTAAGTCCTTTTGTAGGCTGTTAAGGTTTATGGTTAACCTCATTTAAAACCATAGTGATAGTGAAATCCGGCCACTCAAGGAGTGAGTGGATCAGCCGGGAGTGGAGTAGGTACATAACCGAACCACTATAAAAATTTCTTGTTGTGTGATGAATGGATGAACTGATTTACTTCTTTCACATGTGCTTTTATTGATTTATATTCTGCATATTTTTGTTGAGCTCTTAATTGTGCATATTCTAACCCCAATTCATCACTCATTGTGCGAGGTTTGCATGGTTTATAGACTAATCTAATGCATGTTTTGTGATTGCAGGTTTGAGAGTGGACTCCACCTAATTGAAGATGAAAAGAACTTATTTAGATCCTTGGATGAAGACCCAAGGTGGGCCGAAGGAAGAAGGAAGCAAAGAAAGAAGCAAAGAAAGAAGAGAGTAGAAGAAAGAAAGGAAGAAAAGAAGAAGCAACAGAAGCCGACCGGTCTTGACCGGTCGGCCAAAAGAGCCTGACCGGTCTAGACTGGTCAACCAGGCATGCTGGAAGAATGAATAAGATGGTCCGACCGGTGCTGGAAGAATGAATAAGATGGTCCGACCGGTCTTGACCGGTCGGACATGGTTGCTGGACCAATGCTAAACAAGCCCGACCGGTCTTGACCGGTCGGCCATACCTGCTGGACTACTGTCAAAAGAGGCCAGACCGGTCGTGACCGGTCGGCCAGCCCAGTCCGACCGGTCCAGACCGGTCGGCCATGTGAAAAATCAGAAGTTTGTATTCCTGGCGCCGATTTTCTCTGCGCACTGCGTAACTCTTACGCAGTTTCTCGATTCTTCTGAAGTTGTGGAGCCTCCAGACTATAAAAGGACACCTAGGGATCGTTCCTAGGGTATCTAAGAAGGGCTGAAGCAAGCTTGGAAGGCAGCGGAAGTGAATTTTGGAGTTCCACAACTCCTTAGAGTTTGTTTTTACTGTTTTTATGAACTGTTTAGTTGTTTCATGTTTCCTTGGATCATGAGCAGCTAAACCTCTTAGCTAGGGCTAAGAGGTGAAGCTTGTAGTGGATCCAAGATGTTTCAATTCGTAGTTAGTTGGTTTTAAGTGTGGAATTCATGATTATGAACTATGGTTTGAAGTTTATACAAGTTTTTGAGTAATTTTTCTTAGTCTTGTGATGACTCATGGATGTTTGGGAGAATTACTTAACTTCTTAATTAGTTTGCATCAGTCTAGACCTGTATGATCCGAGGAATCGGGGTGCGCTCTAGCACTATGATCTTCATGAAGGGACTTCCTACCAAAGTTCTAGTTTTCTAATTTTCTGAAATATGTATGGACTGTGCATGTGATTTGAATCAAGTTCAAATCCTGATCTAGCCTTGTCTTGTGACAGGACTTGAGGATGGTTATGATTGTGAACTAGACCTTTTGGAAAGGGTAATGACCTATGCAATTGAGCATGCTCAGCTCAGCCTTTATTGAGTGAATCTTATGCATAGAATTTACATATAACGGATTGTTTGGTTTAACAGCTCTATCATCTGACTAGATAGATCTTAATATCGATTCTAGTTGAGAGAATGAGAAACTACAGCGGATTGAACATCAAGGATTGCTACAAGTGGATCCTTGAACCCCTAGTGCCTTTTTATAATTGTTACATTCAATATTAGTTTAGAACTGCTATTCACATCAATTCTATTCAAAATCTGATTATAAGCTTTCATTAGACACTTTTGGATGAGTTTGTGAAATCTTACATAAGTCCCTGTGGATCGACCTCGGTCTTACCGAGATTATTACTACATCGCAACCCTACACTTGGGGAAGCGAACAATTTTGTGCTTGAAGAAAGTTCTCTAAGAATACTTTGCATGATTACAAGTGTGTAATTGGGTAATTTAAAAAGTGTCCTATTCACCTCCCTCTAGGACAAGGTAACTTGTTTCTTGCTTCTACAAAAGCGGTAATCAAACTTATACCGCATTTTCAATTGGTATCAGAGCGGGTTCCTCCTCAAAGGCGTAACAGCCCGGAGTGTGATCCGTCTCTAGAAGCTTGAAATCATGTCAAAAGGGGATTCTAGTATGGTTTCCAAACCTCCATATTTTGATGGATCAAACTATGCATATTGGAAAGCAAGAATGAGAGTCTTCTTGCAATCATTGGATCATGCAACATGGAGATCTGTGGAAATCAAATATGAAATACCCCTCTTGAGCACAGTCACAGATGGGGTCACCACCACCACAGTCAAACCTGATGATTTATGGACTGATCTTGAACAACTGAGATACATTAGCAATGCAAAGGCACTCAATGCTATCTTTTGTGCTGTTTCAGCAGATGAGTTTAAAAGAATTTGTAATTGTACAACTGCTAAGGAAGCATGGGACATCTTTGAAACCACTCATGAAGGAACTAGTACAGTTAAGAGGTCAAAACTTCAGCTCTTGACTACTCAATTTGAGAATATGAAAATGGAGGAACATGAGAACTTCATGGACTTTTACACCCGGCTGAGCGATGTCACCAATGCTATGTGGGGATTGGGGGAGAGGATATCGGATCCGCGCATTTGTAGGAAAATTCTAAGATCCTTACCCGAACGATTCTCCTCCAAGGTCATAACTATTGAGGAATGTAGAGATATTGATACTATGAAAATAGAAGACTTACTAGGATCTCTACAGACCCATGAACTTCATTTCAAGAAATCCCCAAAAAGTAGAAACACAGTGCTGAAAACCTCACACACTACACAAGAATCTGTAGTTGATAGTGATGAAGAAATGGATATGAATGAAATGGCTCTTATGGCCAAGAAGTTTAGAAAATTCTTTAAAAACAAAGGAAAGAGGGTTGACAAAAATAGCAAATCTTTTGACAAAAAACGCTATACAGGAAAATCTTACAACAAGCCAAAAGATCCTACGTGCTACAACTGTGGACGCTATGGTCTATTGCCTCTGACTTGCCAAGCTCCTGCCAAAGAAAAATTAAAAAAGAAAGCAATGGCAGCCACATGGGACAACCTCGAGAGTACAGATTCAGAAACAGATGAATATCAAAGTGATGGGAGAGGATCAGTTAAAATTTTGATGGCCTCAATCTCGGAGATTGTCCCAGACATACAAGGCGAAAGAGACAAGGATGATCATGAGCTATCAGAAAATAATGTGACATCCTCCGATGATGACGAGGATGATAATGAAGGTTTGCAAGTTGCCTATGATGAGTTATTTCGCCAAAGCATCCTTCTTACCAAGAAGTTGAGCCAAGCTAATATTGACAACAATAAATTGGCTGATGAAATGCAAGAAGTGAAAGGAGAAAACAACAGATTTCACTTTCAGATTTGTGACTTGGAAAAGAAAAATAAAGCAGCTCAAGACAAAATTAATACCCTAGAAGATGAGCTGAAAAAGGCAAAATCTACAAATCAATGTCTAATCTTGCAGCTTAATCAAGAAAGTCAACTAAATGAAAGATTTGCCCAGAGTAGAGAAAAACTAGATGATATCCTTAAATCAGGTAAGCCTTGTAGGAATACAAGAGGGCTAGGCTATGGTGAGCAAACTAAGGTTAGTAACCCAGAACCTAAAAAGATTAGGAATGCATCAGGAAGCACTAAGAAAAATTCACCTATATGTCATGCATGCGGAGATGTTGGACATTTGAAGTTTGAATGCTTGATCTTTAAGACTCCAGTTCGAAACTTGAAAGGTAAATTTGTACCTACCGGAAAAAGGATGAATCATATGTGGAGTCCTCCTAAACAAACACCAAACATGAGGAGAAATTATCCCACTCCACAGAAGAAAGACAAAAGAATGGAAGAGCTCCTTGAAATGGTAAAACAGTTAAACAAAAGAACCATGGAGCTGATGAAAGAGAAATCAAGTAAAGAAAAAACCTCAACACCTTATGCTCAAACGATGACATCTCTAGAATCAACCAAGAAGCCTGGTTCTCCAAAAAGGGTAGTCTCTAAATGGCTAGTAAAGAACAAATGCTTAGTTATCCATACAGCCCTTAGAGCCGGAAGAAACACTAGGTGGTACCTTGATAGTGGATGCTCCCGACACATGACAGGTGACAGGACTCAGTTTTGTGATTATGCTGAATTTGATGGTCGGTTTGTTACCTTTGGAGATGGAAGTGTTGCCAAGATTGTTGGAAAGGGAACCATCACCGGGCCAGGATTGCCCAAAATTAAGGATGTACTATGTGTTGACGGTTTGAAACATAATCTATTGAGCATCTCTCAAATATGTGATGAACAGCATTCCGTAAAATTCTCCAAAGAAATGTGCGAAATTATGGACCAAACTGGAAAATTGATACTAAAAGGGTTTCGCACTAGAGATAACTGCTATGTTATTGAAAACAAGGGTGATGAGGGACCATCTGCCGTATGCCACATGGCCATTAATGATGAGACTGAGTTATGGCATCAACGGCTTGGTCATGTCCATTACAGGAACCTTGCTAGGTTGAGTAGAAAGAAATTAGTAAGAGGATTACCAAAGATTGGGAAGAAACCAAAAGAAGTATGTGCAGAATGCTTGAAAGGTAAACAAATTAAAGTGGCACATAAGAAGACATCCATCAATGCTACATCAAAACCTCTTGATCTACTCCATATGGATCTCGTAGGTCCCACAAGAGTAATGAGTCAAGGTGGTAAGAGGTACTTCTTTGTTATTGTTGATGACTATTCCCGATATACTTGGGTTGTATTTTTGAAAGAAAAGTCTGATACATTTGAGGAATTTGAGAAACTCATGAAACGACTCCATAATGAGAAGGAATGCACAGTGAAACGTATTAGGAGTGATCATGGGGGGGGGGGGAATTTGAAGACGGGCGATTTGAACTATTCTGTGAAAATCTAGGCATCAAACATGAATTCTCAGCCCCAAAAACTCCACAACAAAATGGAGTAGCAGAGAGAAAAAACAAAGTTCTACTTGACATGGCCACAGTTATGATGAACATAAAAAATATAGCAAAAAATCTGTGGGCCGAAGCAGTGAATACAGCTTGTCACATCATTAATCGTGTTTATTTGAGAGCCGGCCTAGATAAAACCCCATATGAGCTGTGGAATGGAAAAGTTCCAAACATCAAGTACTTTAAGGTCTTTGGTAGCAAATGTCACATCCTTCGAGATCGAGAGAATCTAGGAAAATTTGACTCTAAGAGCGATGAGGGAATATTTCTAGGATATGCTTCTGATAGTCAGTGCCTATAGAGTGTACAACACAAGGACTAAAACAACTCAAGAATCCATAAATGTTATCATTGATGACCAATCCAAAGAAGATGCAAGACTTGATGATGATGAAGTGGGAGAACCATGCCACATAGGTAAACCTGTTGAAAAATCTCCCACTCCCAATGCCTCAATAGCTTCTGGAAATGCTCCACATATCCAGGATCATCCCCTCAATCAAATCATTGGAGATCCGGATGTTGGAGTCAAGACTAGGAGACAACTTGAGGCCATCAACAGTCATGTGTGCTTCACTTCAAAAATTGAACCAAAAAATATAAATGAGGTTTTCAATGATGAGTTTTGGATACTTGCAATGCAAGAGGAACTTCAACAGTTTACCAGAAATGAAGTTTGGTTTCTGGTTGAAAGACCATATGAAAAGAATGTCATTGGACTAAATGGATCTTCAAAAACAAAACAGATGAATCTGGCAATGTGATTCGAAACAAAGCACGTCTTGTAGCTCAAGGATACTCTCAAATCGAGAGAATTGATTTTGATGAAACTTTTGCCCCGGTTGCTAGACTCGAATCCATTCGAATTCTCATGTCCATAGCATGTGCTCTCAAATTCAAATTATTTCAAATGGACGTGAAGAGTGCCTTTTTAAATGGTATACTTGATGAGGAAGTTTATGTTAAACAACCCAAAGGGTTTGTGGACCCTAGTTATCCTCAAAGAGTCTACCGACTGAAAAAGGCTCTCTATGGGTTAAAACAAGCCCCTCGAGCATGGTATGAACGTCTTACTCAATTTCTAATTGCTCACAAGTTTGTTAGGGAGAGTGTTGATAAAACCCTATTTGTGAAGAGGACGAGTGATTCCTTTCTCATTGCTCAGATTTATATGGATGATATTGTATTTGGGTCAAACTGTGAAGAATTTTCTAGCTTATTTGCTGAACTAATGAAATCTGAATTTGAGATGAGTTTGGTAGGTAAACTGAATTTTTTCCTAGGATTGCAAGTTAAACAACTGAAAAATGGTATCTTCATCAACCAAACTAAGTATGCAAAAGATTTAGTCAAGAGGTTTGGGCTAGACTCGGGTCGATCACACACCACAGCCTATGGCCACTACCATTAAACTTTCCAAAGACTTATCAGGCAAAAGTGTTGATCAACATTTATATAGAAGTATGATTGGGAGTCTCCTCTACCTCACAGCAAGTAGACCCGATATTGCTTTTAGCGTAGGGGCATATGCTAGATTTCAAGCAGATCCTAGGGAATCACACCTCATTGCTGTAAAAAGAGTAATCAGATATGTGGCCTGCACAACTGAATATGGCTTGTGGTACCCCTTTAACACCTCAACCATCATTGCGGGGTACTCCGATGCCGATTGGGCCGGAAATATGGGTGTTTTTACGTCAGAAACTGCTTAGTTGCTTGGCATAGCAAAAAGCAAAACTCCATCTCATTGTCCACTGCTAAAGCTGAATATATTGCTGCCGGTAGTTGCTGTGCTCAACTACTTTGGATGAAGCAGATGTTGAAGGATTATGGTCTTAATCAGGACGAAATGACGTTCTTTTGTGACAACACAAGCGCCATTAATATTTCAAAAAATCCTGTTCAACATTCTCGAACCAAGCATATCGACATCCGGCACCATTTTATAAGAGAACTAGTTGGCGAAAAACTGATCAATCTTGAATACATCCAAACCGAGCGGCAATTGGCCGACATTCTTACTAAGCCGTTAGATTCCACAAGGTTTGAACACCTTCGGAAGTCTATCGGGGTATGCTCACTCTATTCAATTGGAAAATCATGTGCATATAGGTATATCTGAGGAAAAAGCCTCATATAATTGAATGATCATTGATATTCTCAAGCTTACATCCTTCCAAAATAGGCTGGGTAATCATTTGAAACAGGTAGGAAGGGTTTAACTGTCTAAATGTCACTGGAGACATTTCCGATTGATCGGACACTTCTCCGATTAATCGAAAATATCGGGGGTCCAGTAGTTATATATGCGAGCTCTGTTCATTCTGCCCTATGTTTCTGGTTCTTTTCAAAATCTCCTGGTAGGGCATCCTTGTGCGACCAGACTGTAGCTCGGCCGGCACTCCATTGGTCCTCATTTGCAGCAATAGTGGCTCCTCGTGTCTCCTAGGTAAGGTCTCAAACGTTGTCAGTTCGTTTGCTTCGTTCCCCTTTCCTCTATTAGATTATCATTGGTAGGGATTTGAAGCTATTCCTGCTACATCACTTCCTTCCTATCCATGTTGGTGCGTTCGTTGTTCAATCATTCCTACAATCTTGAAACACCATGCCTAAAGACCCTAAAGGCAAGTCCAAGATGGTTGCGGGGCCATCCACCACCGCCAGGACTAAAAAGCTCCAAACTACTCGACCCTCTCAGGTTCTCCACCTCCTGCTGCTCCTCCTGCCCAACCTGAGGGTCCATCTTCTATATCCCGTTTCCAGTCCCGCACAATCATCTATGAGCGAGAGGTCACCCTGTCATGCGTGGAGCCCTTTGGCATTCCAGCCCTCCTCACACAAATCGGCTGGGATAGTGTGCTACGATTTGGAGGTGTGGCACATCCCGAGGTTGTGTATGTATTTTTGTCCAAAATCATCAACCCTGTTGGAAATCCTCCATCGTGCGAGGTCATTGTAGGAGGACGTGTGGTTAAAATCACCGTCCCAAACGATAGCGGACCTCATTGGGATTCCCATGTCCACAGCCCCTCAACCTAATGACAATCTTCTTGATTCTACTCTACGGGCTGATTGGACACGATATCTGTGTCGGGGTCCCAATCCTGAGTGAATAGATGGTAGTGCACTCCAGGGCGTCCGAGATGTCCAACCGATTCCAAGTGCTCCACCAAATTTTCAGCACAAATGTCTATCCACGTAGTACCAACAAATCCGATCTCACAGCCAATATGGTCAATCTCCTCTATCACGTTGGTCACGGGACGCGTCTGTGTCTTCCATCCATCATTTTGCATCATATCCTGGACTGTCTGCCCAACACCCACAACACCATACCTTTTGGCTGGATCATTACTCGTCTGGGCCAAGACTGCGGTTTCACAAATATTGTGGTTCATCCTATTCCTCATCGTACCTTCAAGGACCTCAATATCAAGAAGATGGCTCTACCAAGAGAGGATAATGTGGAAGACCAGGACTTCTCCCATACTCCCACACAGGTGTCTTCTGGCACCCATAGCGGGTCTTCAGCTCCAGCCTCGACGCCGGCCCCAGCTCGTCGATCGGTCAAGCGGCGACTTCAGTCCGACGCCTCTTCCGCACCTCCTCCTCCCAACTCGGAGCAGATCATTGCCCAAATAGATCGTGTGGAGGGCGCTCTAGCTCAGCACGGTGAGCGGTTGACTGCGTCTTGAGAACCTGATGCAGACCATACATGATGTTGTTCAGCGCCTCACATCAGCTCTCTCATGTCGACGCGATGACGTCTCTGGACCCGCTCCATAGCTGCCTATATTTTTAGATAGGGTCCGTAGTGTATGTGCAGTCGCGGATATCTTTTTGGGGCGACTTTATTACTTATACCTTTTGATACATCTTTCCTTTGACACATTTTGTTTTAGATAGTTTGATGCTCATTTTTTGGATATTTTAATGATCTTGTGCTGGATTTGGATATTTTGACATGTCTTATTTAGTGTATCATTTCTCATTTATCTGACTCCTTTGCGTATATATATACTTGTGCGTAATTGCTTTATCCTTATTTGGCTTCTTGCCCCATTTTGGGTTGTATATATGGAATGTTTGGTCATGATATACATTTCAGAAGGGGAGGTTGGCTGCTTGGGCTATATGCCCACTGTGCTTACTGTCATATACTTGTATATCCTTTCATGACCATGTATATTTGGCTTCTCACTCGTTAATGTCTATTTCCTCCTTTAGTCTATGACATATGTGTTGCATTCTCATTTCACTAACCTTTGTCAATCACTGACAAAAAGGGGGAGAAGTTATCCCACCAAAAGGTCCAAGTTATTTTTTTCTTGATCTTTTGTGTGCAGGGACTAAGGGGGAGTTCAAGTGAAGCCTAGTCTGTACATTGAGTCTGTACATTTTGTATGTAATGAGTCATGTCTATGTGTAAAGCATTTATTTTCTTCGACATGTTCAATGTATGTATGAATTTTGGTTTTGGTGTCTAGGAAAAGTCTGTGGTATGAACCAAGACTTTTATAGGTTTGGTTTTGTCTGATAATTGACAAAGGGGGAGATTGTTAATGCAAAGAGTTGTCAATTACCATGGTCAGTGTGTCGTCAAGTCTGCTTGCGGCCGAAGACAGAAGCTACTCAAAGAAGATCGCTCATCCAGTTAGCTTCATAGCCTCTCCATCCAAACCTTTGATCCCAAAACCCTTCTATAGATGGCCCAATCCTTCCTAGTTACATCCTTAGCTCCATCTATAGACCACCTTCCATAAAGATCAGCTATGGAGGGATTCATTATGGCAGATGTTGATTAAAAGATGAAAATCAGTCTTTCTGCTTGTCTCCGATAGGTGTCCGATCCATCGGAGATTTGTCCGATAGGTGTCCGATCAATCAGACAATATGTCCGATCAATCGGAGAATTGTCCGTAACATTGAAAATCTCTCTGGACACTTTTCCGATCACTCGGAGGACTGTCCGATCAATCGGACAGGGTGCTCCGATCAATCAGACGATATGTCCGATCAATCGAAGAATTGTCTAACAACATTGAAAATCTCTCTGGACACTTTTCGATTACTCGGAGGACTGTCCGATCAATCGGACAGGGTGCTCCGATCCATCGGAGGAAAATTCAGAAAAATACATAAACTCTCTGGAAGGAATTCCGATCAATAGAACCATCTGTCCGATCAATCGGACAGGGTCTTCCGATCAATCGGAACTGAGTCCGATCAATCGGAGAACCTGTTTTTCAGCAAAATTCAAATCAAGCTAATACTTATGTCCGATCGATCGGATCCTATCGAGGTGACCGTTTTCTGACCGTTGAATGTCATCTCTATATATGGAACTCGGTTGGATCTTGTGGAGATCACCTTGAGCATCATCTAGGGTTTGTTTGTGCCTTCTCCTTTAGATCCCCGTCTCTCATACCTTAAGATTTGTTGAGTTCATACTTCAATCCATGTTGATCTGACCAACATTAAAGAAGCATTCAAAGCTTGGATTGAATTATGAACTCAACCCGTCTTTAATGGCATCCTGACCTACCTCTCAAAGATATACTCTTGTCATCAATGCCATTAATGGTGGTTTAGGTAAAAGCTCTCCTCATATAAAAGCCATATCCCTATGTGGCCTCATCCTAACCCTAATCCCTCTCCTTAGAATCTACAAGAAGTCATCTGTAGCAAGGTTGCTGATCGAGGGAGCTGAAGAAGGTATCTTCCGTGCAAGCCGAAGCTTCTTCAACAAAGGCATCATCAAGGGGCTCAATCAGCTAAGTATATTTGGTCTTTCGAGTCCAAGAAACCTCCTCAAGTTGAGATTTGGGTTTCAGAGTTTGAAGACCCAAACTCGTGAGAGTCCTTGCGTAGGACAAGTCCTTGAGTAGGACAAACCCTTGTGTAGGACAAAGTGGTCATGGATTAGTCCTATGGTAGGATGAATCCATGTGTTAAGTCTTAAGTCCTTTTGTTAGCTGTTAAGGTTTATGGTTAACCTCATTTAAAACCATAGTGATAGTGAAATCCGGCCACTCAAGGAGTGAGTGGATCAGCCGGGAGTGGAGTAGGTACATAACCGAACCACTATAAAAATTTCTTGTTGTGTGATGAATGGATGAACTAATTTACTCTTTCACATGTGCTTTTATTGATTTATATTCTGCATATTTTGTGCTTGAAGAAAGTTCTCTAAGAATACTTTGCATGATTACAAGTGTGTAATTGGGTAATTTAAAAAGTGTCCTATTCACCCCCCTCTAGGACAAGGTAACTTGTTTCTTGCTTCTACAAAAGCGGTAATCAAACTTATACCGCATTTTCACCTCTTGCGTGGTTTTACCACCAACCGGGGGAAATATTGATATAAAGTCGGGTGTAATTCAACTTATACCAAAGTTCCATGGGCTAGACTCTGACAGCCCATATTTGCACTTAAAGGAATTTAAAGAAGTGGTGGCTACCTTGCAATACACTAATATTTCAGAAGATGCCATTAAACTTAAACTCTTTCCCTTTTCATTAAAAGAAAGAGCCAAGACTTGGCTTCATTCTCTTAGACCACACTCGATAGGGTCATGGAACGAGATGACCCAGGAATTCTTGAAAAAGTTCTTCCCGGCTCATAAAATGAACACCCTTCGAAGAGCCATAATGAATTTTTCGGCTAAATAGGGTGAATCTTTCTTCCAATGTTGGGAAAGTTTTAAAGACCTCCTACTTGCTTGCCCACATCATGGTTACGAAAGTTGGTGAATTATAAACTTCTTCAACGATGGATTAAGTTTCCAATATGTGCCAATTTGTAAAGATGATATGCAACGGCGAGTTCATGAGCAAAAAATCCAGATGAAGCTTGGAGTTGTTTGGATATCTTGGCCGAGAATGCCCAATTATGGGATACCTCGGATAAATCCAATAATAACCCCAAGCCTACTCAAGAAAAAGAGAAAGCAGGGATCTATATCCTCAAGGAGGAAGACGATGTGAGTGCCAGGATAGCCAATCTCACAAGGAAGATTGAGGCTATGGAACTTAGTAAAAGTGGAGTTTCAAAGTCCAATGAAGCTATTGAGACCTTATGTGGGATTTGTTTCACCAATCTACACGCTACGCAAGATTGTCCTACAATTCCTGCATTTCAAGAGGTGTTACATGAACATGAAAATGCCACATATGGTTATCAACGGCCTTTCAATGGACCGGTGGGTAATACGTACAATTCTACTTGGAAGAACCACCCAAATTTCAGCTGGAAGAATGCTCCCATGGGCAATCCTACCAACTCTCAAGGAGGGCCACCCATGCAAAATATGGCCCCACCTCAATTCTCAATGGAGGATACTCTAAAAGCATTTATACAAGGGCAAACACAAATTAACCAAACGAATCAGCAAATGTTCCAAGAGCTTAAAGTCTCGGTTGATGAGATTAAGGGACGCTTGAATGTTAGGGAAGGGACCTTTCCGGCCCAACCTTAGCCCAATCCAAAGCAAGTACATGAAGTAAGCATTCCTGATCCTTTTAACCAACATATGGAGTAAGCCAAATCCATCACCACTCTTAGCAGTGGTAAACAAATTGACAAATCTATTCCGAAGAATGCCGACAAGCCTAATGATCCGGTAAATTCTGAGGATGAGGACGGATCCAACTTAGCCCCACAAGAAAAGGAACGCATTTATAAACCCATAGCACCATTCCCCTCGAGATTGGTTGCTCCAAAATCTCTTCCAAACTCTCATGATATTTTAGAGATTTTCAGATAAGTCAAGATAAACATTCCCTTGCTTGATGCCATCAAACAAATCCCCTCTTATGACAAGTTTTTAAAGGACCTATGCACAACTAAATGCAAATATAATGTGCAGCGAAAGGCCTTCTTAAATGAGCAAGTGAGTGTCATTCTCACTCAAAAGACCCCCCCCCCCCCCCCCCCCCCCCCCCCCCCCCCCCCCAAAATTCAAAGATCCCGGTAGTCCCATAATCTCATGTATCACTGGAGACTACCGGATTGAGCGTGCATTGCTAGATTTGGGGGCAAGCGTAAACTTAATCCCATACTCGGTATATGAGCAATTGGGTCTTGGTGAATTAAAACCCACCAAAACCACGTTGCAACTTGCTGATAGATCCATCCGTATACCGAGAGGGATAGTTAAGGATGTTCTAGTCCAAGTTGACAAATTCTACTACCCGGTAGATTTTATCGTCTTGGACACACAACCGGTTCTAGATGCTAGCACTCAATACTGGTGATCTTAAGCCGCCTGTTCCTTGCTACATCAAACGCAATCATTAATTGCCGGAACGAGGTGATGCAATTATCCTTTGGGAACATGACATTAGAGGTGAATGTGTTCTACTTGGGAAAAAGGCAAAGGGATGTTGATGATGACGAGCTCTTCGAGGTAAACCTGCTTGAATCTTTTGAAGAAGAAGAGCTCCTCCAACTTGAACCACTAGAAAGCTTGGAGATATGCTTGACACATTTTGTGGATTCCAAAGACCCCATCATTAGTGAAATTGTGCAAGCATTGAATATTGAGAGACCAGTAGTTGGTACTAACCGGTGGAGGCCCCATTTTGAAAAATTGCCACCAACCACATCAAGGCCTCTACCATCCAACATGAAACCACCAAAGCTTGACCTTAAACCATTGTCATCCGAGCTTAAATATGTATACTTGGGTCAAGAAGAAACATTCCCGGTTGTCATTGCTTCTCACTTAGGGAAAGACCAAGAACTCAAATTGATTGAGCTACTCAAAGAGCATAGGGGAGCCATAGGTTGGACAATAGCAGATCTTAAAGGGATAGATTCTTCGGTTTGTACTCACCGTATACACCTCGAAGAAAATACAAAAATGAATAGACAACCTCAAAGAAGGCTAAATCCAAACATGATGGAGGTTGTCAAAGCCGAGGTGTTAAAGCTACTAGATGTGGGTATCATCTACCCCATCTCGGATAGCCAATGGGTGAGTCCTACCCAAGTTGTCCCTAAGAAATTCGGTATTACCATCGTAGAAAACGCCAACAACGAGCTTATACCGACTAGAGTAACCACCTGGTTGGCGTATGTGGATTGATTATCAAAAGCTCAACACGGTCACTTGGAAGGACCACTTCCCTCTCCCATTCATGGATTAAATTTTGGAGAGGTTAGCAGGTCATTCCTATTATTGCTTCCTAGATGGCTTATTCCGGCTACAACCAAATTGAGATAGCCCTAGAGGACCAAGAGAAAACCACATTTACATGCCCGTTTGGTACCTTTGCATATCGAAGAATGCCATTCAGGCTATGTAATGCACCCGCCACATTCCAACGATGCATGTTGAGTATTTTCTCAGACATGGTGGGTGAATTTCTTGAGGTGTTCATGGATGATTTTTCTATTTTCGGTTGTACTTTTGATAAGTGCCTCAATCACTTGAAGTTGGTCTTGATGAGGTGTGAGGAGAAGAACCTCGCTTTAAACTGGGAAAAGTGACATTTCATGGTACAAAGAGGAATAGTCCTTGGATATATCATCTCGTCCAATGAAATAGAGTTAGACCGGGAAAAAATTGACATAATTTCCAATCTACCACCACCCAAAAGCATACACGATGTGCGGTCCTTCCTTAGACACGCTGGTTTTTATAGAAAGTTCATAAAGGACTTTAGTCATATCTCTAAGCCCTTATGTAACCTTCTCCAAAAGGAGAACCAATTTGAGTGGAGTGCTGAATGTCAATTAGCTTTTCTAAAGCTAAAAGACATGTTAACAACCGCTCCTATCATGCAACCACCAGATTGGTCCATACCTTTTGAGTTGATGTGCGACGCGAGCGATTATGCTATTGGGGCGGTGTTAGGATAAAAGAAGGATAAGAAGCCCCATGTTATCTACTACGCAAGTAGGACGTTGAATCCCGCCCAAATTAATTACTCGACTACAGGAGAAAGAGCTCTTAGCCGTCATCTTTGCCTTGGACAAATTCAGGCCTTACTTAATAGGATCTAAGGTCATCGTTTACACAGATCATGCGGCGCTGAAAAACCTTCTTTCTTAGAAGGATGCCAAGCCCCGTTTGCTTAGATGGATCCTACTTCTTCAAGAATTTGATTTGGAGATCAAAGACAAGAAGGGAGTAGAAAATGTGGTGGCAGAATCATTTATCCCGCCTAGTCCGACCTAATTCCATTGACTAGTCACCTATTGAGGACTCATTCCCTGATGAGCAACTCTTTGTTGCTATGCATCTACCATGGTACACTGACATAGCCAATTATCTTTCCACAGGTGCGATGCCGATTCATTGGACTGCGCAGGACAAACGTAAATTTCTAAGGGAAGTGCGCGGATTTTTCTGGGATGAACCTTTACTGCTTAAATATTGCCTAGACCAAATTATAAGGAGATGTGTCCCTGATGATGAACACAATTCCATCATCTCCTTTTGCCATGATCAAGCATGTGGGGGTCATTTTTTGCCAAGAAAACCACTGTAAAAATTCTGCAGTGTGGTTTTTATTAGCTCACATTATTTAAGGACACCCCCAAGTTTTGCAAAGCATGCGAGCGTTGCCAAAAGTTAGGAGGATTATCCCGTCGAAATATGATGCCTCTTACCCCAATTCAACATCTTGAAGTCTTTGACTATTGGGGCATCGATTTCATGGGACCATTCCCCTCATCTTTTGGACATGTCTATATATTGCTTGCCGTAGACTATGTGTCTAAATAGATAGAGGCTATTCCATGTAGAACCAACGATCATCGTACGGTTCTAAAGTTCCTCAAAGAAAACATACTTTCCAGATATGGGACGCCTCGAGCCATCATTAGTGATGGTGGTTCTCACTTTTGCAATAGGCCTTTTGAAGCCTTAATGAAGAAATATGGCATTATGCATAAAGTGAGTACCCCATACCACCCACAGACAAGTGGGCAAGCTGAAATTTCCAATCGGGAAATCAAACAGATTTTGGAAAAGACGGTGAGGCCGAATCGCAAAGATTGGTCACTAAGATTAGATGATGCGCTTTGCACTCACCGTACCACTTACAAGATCCCCATTGGGATGTCCCCTTATAGACTTGTCTATGGAAAAGCTTGCCACTTACTCGTGGAGATTGAACACAAAGCCTATTGGGCGATTCGGGCTTTAAATTTTAACATTGACAAGGCTAGTTCGCTTCGTAAACTCCAATTAAATGAGCTTGATGAGATCCGGAACGATGCTTATGAGAACTCGAGAATTTATAAGAGTAGGATGAAGGCCTTTCATGACAAGCACATCTTCAGAAAATCTTTCCATGAAGGTCAGAAAGTGCTCTTGTATAATTCTCGACTTCATCTTTTTTCGGGAAAATTGCGATCTCGATGGACTGGCCCATATATTATTAAAGAAGTTTTTCCTCATGGGGTTGTCGAGATAGAAAATGTCGCAAATGGTAATTGTTTTAAAGTGAATGGACAACGCCTTAAACCATTTGTTGAGAAATTTGATTCAGAGGACATGTCCATCACTCTGAATGATCATGTGTATCAGGATGATTGATCTCCTAGTTTGACGGAGGTATAGCATAGGTAGGTTTAGTCGTTTTAGTTTTGCTTGCTTAGTAGATTTAGTTGTTGGGTTGTAGACTTCCATGATCGACTCTCTCAGGTTTTATTGTTCTCACTCTCTTATATTTCACTATTGCTCTCATGTTCATGCTCATTGCATATCTTTTTACATTGAGGACAATGCAAGATTTGGTTGGGGGGTGAGATGAGATTCCTCATCTAGCGGTTTGCAACATTTCGAGCATCATATGTGCAAATTTTTTTTGAATTTTCTAAAATTTCAAAACTCCTTTAGAAAACCGTATTTCTATGCATTCGAGATGATATGAGTATAAGAGGAGGAGATACGAAGTGTGTGCTGTTGTAAGTCTTGAACTTCTCTTAATATAATGGTTTTATATGTGAATTCCCCTATTTATGTGATCGATAGAAAATTTAAACACTCTTACACCTAGTTCACATTACACGATTTTCATGGGTTGAAAAGATAATGTGATTTGTGGATTAGCTAGACTTTGATTTAAGGTGTTGAGAAACCAAGCCGGGGTACTTTGTCCATCCTTGTCCATGGGAAAATAACGAAAGATATGGATTTCTAAAAATCCTATCTAATTTAAAAGAAAAAGGAAAAGGAAGGATGAAATTAGGAATGATGGAAATATGGTTGAAAATTTTGAAAAGGGCTACCTATTACTAACCGGGGGATGGTCTACCCGTAACCAAAGCCAGAAATGGGACATAGTGTGAAAGCCGTCGGAAGGACAGTAAGGCAAATTCCTGTCATTGGCTTGTTGTTACTCTGTACACCTCGAGATCCGTAGTTTAGTTGATCTATGGAGAAGATACTCCCAGAAACTCATGAGATGAACTTTCACTATGCGCTCTAGGTTGAATTTGTTCGAGTTCTTCTAGTTATCAATCAATCAGCGGGAATTTCATATGGAAGCTTATTATGTTTTGAGAGTTTGAGGTTTCAACTTCTATCACCAATTTTTTTCGAATTTTATACTTACATGTCTTGGAATGGATAGAAACATAGTTTCTGAAGGAGAGTTGGGTTTTGGATGTTTGAACTTGTTTCACGCATGTTTGCTCGGGACTAGCAAAAAGCTGGTTGGAGGGTGTGTTGAACCTCCAATTTATACATAATATAGACCACTACGTCACAATATATGCATGGTTTGAATGTTTAAAAGGCCCATCTAAGGCATGTTTTGTGATTGTAGGAATGAGAGCGGACTTCACCTAATTGGAGACAAAAAGGGTCCACTTAGAGCCATTGAATGAAGATTAAAGTAGGACCAAAGAAAGATGAAAGCAAGTGGAAGAGAGAAGATCAAAGAAAGAAAGAAACAGTGGAAATCTAGACGTCCGACCGGCCATGACCGGTCGGCCATGGGGCCACATCTCTGGAGGTCCCTGGACCAATGACCAGTCTCGACCGATCGGCCATGCGTTCAAAACAGAAAGTTTCCTAATTCGGCTCCTATTTTCTCTACGCATTGCGTATTCTTATGCAACTTATGGATGATTCCGACGCAGTAGAGCTTCCCCACTATAAAAGGACACTTAGGGTCTCTTCCTAGGGCATCAGAGAAGCTAAGGAACTTTGTGGGAGAGGAAGGAAGCCGTCGTGGAGCGTTTGCAACCCTCCGAACTCCGGTTTCTATGTTTTCTAGTTTTCTTTTATGAGTTCTAGTTGTAGTATGACAATGCTCAGCTCGAATCTCTTAGCTAAGGCTGAGAGGTGAAGCTTGTAGCCAATTTCATGTTTGATTCAGTTTAGTTCAAGTAATTCTACTTCAAGTTTGGATTTTTGAATGTTCTAGTTCTTAAAATTGGTAGTTTTAGATGTTTTATGAGACTTCATGTGCTCTGGACATGGATTCCTTGCAATTCTCTGAGATTATCATGTTTTGCTTGATTAGATTCTAATTATGGTAACCCTTGAGCATGCCATAGTCCATAGGCATGGCTGTTACTCCGAAGGCTATGATTTCGAATTCTCTATATGTTGAATGGGATTAGAACTTGGAAGTTTAACTTGAGTGGGATTGAATGTATTTAATGCTTTATCTTCCAACTAGATGAGAGATAGGACTTCAAATCTAGTTGTGTATCATGCTTGGATTAATTGGATTGACATGGGATTACTACAAGTGGATCCTTGAAAGCCGTAGTACCTGAAATTACTGTTTTTCATTAAGTTACTGTGTTAGCATAATCATCTCCATTGAATCTCTTGTCTGTTACAAACTGAGTTGCTGGAATAGTTTGGAATTTATTCTCTAATTCCCTATGGATCAACCTCGGTCTTACCGAGATTATTACTACATCGCAGCCTTGCACTTGAGGCGAGCGAACACCTAAACACGATAATCTCAGAGAATTGCGAGGAACTCATGTCCGAAGCACATGAACTCTCATAAAACATCCAAAAATATCACTTTTATTCAAACTAGAACTTAAAAATCAAAACTTTAAGCAAAGTACTTGAATTAGAATGAATCCAACATGATAACTACTCACAAGCTTCACCTCTTAGCCTTAGCTAAAAGGTTCTAGCCAAGCATTATCATGCTTCACTAGAATTCAAAGAAAAACTAAATAAAAACTAGAAAAAAAAACCCTAGTTGGAGGAGTTGCGGTCGCTCCATGGTGATCTTCTTTGCTCCCACGAACTTAGAACTCTTCTAAGATATCTTAGCAAGGATGCCAAGGTGTCCTTTTATAAGGAAAAACCACAAACTACCTCGAATTGCGTAAAAACTTACGCACTTATATCGGTCATTGGGCGCCCGACCGTGCTTGAATTCGATCAGTGCGTTTTTGCGAAATCTCTTTTGAATATCGGGCGCCAGACCAAATTGTGGTCGGGCTCCCGGTTAGGTCCAGAACGAACTGTCCAGCGGGTTCAGCATTCTTTCTCCCAATTTCGGGCGCTCGGTCAGATTTTGGGCAGGCGCCTGGTGGCCTTCTATTATGTATGCTGATTTCCTCTTTTCTTCTGGCCGATCCAGGTCTTTCTTACACGATTCTTCAAGGCTTCTTTTCAGTGTCTTCAATGTGGTTCCAAAGGACCCTTTTAGCAACAAATTCATGACTTCTCTCTTACATTCCTACATACACAAAACAAGCATTAGATGGGTCTTTTAAGCATGCAAATCATGCATGTTATGTGATGTAATAGGCTAGAAAATGTATAAAATGGAAGCTCAACACCATGTCCGCATAGAGATAGGCTGGCCTATCAATTGAGTCTTTGGCTCTGCCGTGAGCAGAAGACTTGGTCAAGAGAATGTTTGTATTCTCTTCAGGGCTATTCAGGTCTAGAAAATGGAGTAAGCGACCAAGTTATAGATTTCATAGCCCAACAGCTAGAGCAAAAAAGAATGTCTTTATTTAGATGTGATCCAATTTCCACATCATGAATGTTTTACGAAAAATATCGAAGTAAATGTTCCATGTGCCAAGGGCGACACAGGGGTCTTCCTCGCATGTTTTTCAGATAATAACTACCTGGTCGAACAACCTTAATGACTCGATACAGGCCTTCCCAGTTAGGATCTAATGACCGAGTGGTTGTTTCGATGTTTTCCCTGAGCACCAAGTCACCGAGCTGAAAGAACCCTGGTTTTGACCTTTGAATTGTGATAACGGGCTATACGTTGTTGATAAGCCGTTGCTTTTATCTTCTAGGAGGTCGAGGTAGAGTTTTAAACTTTCCTCATTATGCGCTCCTTCATAGTGTTTTACTCGATGAGTAGGTATGTTGAGTTCCACGGGGACGACTGCTTCAGTGCCAAATGCAAGCGAGAAGGGTGTTTCTTGTTCGCTTCCTCAAGTGTAGGGTTGTGATGTAGTAATAATTCGGTAGAGACCGAGATCGTTCTCAAGGACTTGTTTAGGAATTCATTAAACTACTTCTAATATTCTCTAATTGAGACAAACTAAACCGACTTTAGAATTTGATATAGATGGTAATCTGAAATTAAAAGTGAATGTAATTAATATAAAAGAAAACTAGGGTTTCAAGGATCCACTTGTAGCAATCCTTGATGCATAATTCGTTGTGGTTTCTCAATTACACAACTAGAGTCGAAAGCAAATCCTGTCTAGCCGGATGATCGAGCGGTTAATTCATTACAACAGTCCAATTCATGTGTTGTTCATATACATGATTTCCTCAATTCAAGTTAGGACTTGAGCACACTTAATTACATAGGTTAATCCTAGTTCTAATAGGTTAAGATCACAACCATAATAATCATCAAATCCTGTCACAAGGCTTAAATATATCATGATTTGAACTTCATTCAAATCACATGCATAAGCAACACCTAAATCAGGACTTTAGAACAAAAGGTAGAACATTGGTTTGGTGTTCCCACATGAGGATCCAAGTCTAGAGCGTATTGAATCCGATTCCTCGGAGCATACAGGTCTAGATCCATGCAAAACAACTAAGAACTAAAGCAATTCTTCCAAATATCCATGAGCCATCATAAGATTAAGAAAAACTACTTAGAACTTTATTCAAACTTCTATAAACAACTGTTCTTCAATAAAAATTCAAACTTGAAACCAAATAAACGAATTAAAGCATCTTCGATTCACTACAAGCTTCACCTCTTAGCCCCAGCTAAGAGGTTTAGCTAATTATGATCCAAGGAAACATGAAATCAACTAAAAACATGAAAACTAAAGGCAACAAATTAGGGGGAGTTGTAAAACTCCGGATCCGTCTTTCTCAGCCTCCCACCTTCATAGATCTCTTCTAGTCTCCCCTAGGAACGAATCCTAGGTGTCCTTTTATACTAGAGAGGCCCTACCACTTCAGAATCTTCCTAGAATTGCACAACACTTACGCAATTGCGCATAAAAATCGGATCTTGCTGAAGAAGTTGCTGGAAAATCGGATATTTTCCAAAATTACACATGGCCGACAAGTCTTGACCGGTCGAACCTATCCAATGGACAGTCCAGGGAATTCTAGAGAGCAAAGGGGCTGTGGCCGACTTGTTGGCCAACCGGTCTTGACTGGTCGGACCTGCCTAGTAAAGGTCCAGAGTGTACAAAGGGGAGGTCGACCTGCTGGCCAACCTATGTTGACCGGTCGGACCAGTCCAGGTTTGGTCAAGCATGTGTGAGAGGGGACTCTGCCCATGGCCGACCGGTCTTGACCGGTCGTGGCCCTCTTAACTGACCGATCTTGACCGGTCTAGCCCCATTGTGGCTCAATTCTCTCTCTTTCTTCTTTCTTCTTCCTTCTTTGGCCCACCTTGGGTCTTCATCCAAGGGCTCTAAATGGATCTTTTTAGTCACCAATTGGGCGAAGTCTCTCTCATTTCTACAATCATAAAACCATGCATTAGGATAGTCTTTAAACATGTGAATCATGCATAGTTAGTGAATAAATGAGGTTAAAATATACACATTTAAGAGCTCAACACCCCCCCCCCCCCCCCCCCCCCCCCCCCACCAGCATTTTTCTAGTCCCGAGCAAAACATGCGTGATACAAGTTCCATTCTCTGAAACCCAACTTTCCTTCAGAAACTATGCTTCTATACACTCCAGGACGTGCAAGTGCAAAAATCTAGGAAAACTTAGTGATAGCAGTTGAGAACTTAACCTTCTCAAAACATAACAAGTGTTCATAAAGAATTCCCGCTGATTTATAAATAGAAGAATCCAAACAAATTTAACAAATTTAACCTAGTGTGCATAGTGAATGTTCATCTCATGAATTTTCGAGATTAACTTCTTCATGAATCAGCTAGATTAGGGATCTGAAGGTGTACAGATCAACAACAACCCTATGACAGGAATTTGCCTTACCGTCCTTCCGACGGCTTTCACACTACTTTCCGTTCTCGGCTTTGGTTATGGGTAGACCATCCATCGGTTGGTAATAGGTAGCCCTTTCAGAATTTTCCACCATATATTCAATCGATCCCATATTTTCATCATTCCTTTTCTTTTTATACGCATTAGATAGGATTTTTAGAAATCCATATCTTTCGTTCTTTTCCCATGGACAAGGATGGACAAAGTACCCCAGCTTGGTTTCTCAACACCTCAAATCTAAGCCCAGTCAATCCACAAATCTACATAATTCCTTTAAATCATGAGAATCGTGTACCGTGTACTAGGTGTAAGAGTTTTAATTTTCTATCAATCACATAAATAGGAGAATTCTGATAGAAAACCATTATCTTAGAGATATTTCAAGATGCTCAACATCACTCACTTCGTATCTCTTTTTCTTATACTCATATTATCCCGTAATACATAGAAACGAAGTTTTCCAAATGAGTTTAGAATTTTCAGAAAAATTGAAAAACTTTGCTATGTACCATTGCTTGAAATGTTACAAAATGGTAACTTCATATAGAAGTCTCAACCCCCAACCAAAGCTTGCATTGTCCTCAATGTAAATGATATGCAATGAGCAAAATATGAGAGTAATGATAAAAATAAGACGGAGTGAGGACTGAGAGTACCTGAGAGAGTAAGAGTTGGAATTCTACCTCCATCTAACAACCTATGAAAAACAAATAATGCAAAAGGCAACAAAATCCTAGTCTTAAACTACGCTATACCTCCATCAGACTAGGAGATCAATTATCCTGATACACACGACCAATCAGAGGTATGGACATACCTTCTGAGGAAAAGTTCTCAAAGAACGACTTTAAATGCTGACCATTGTTCGCTTCCCCAAGTGTAGGGTTGCGATGTAGTAATAATCTCAGTAAGACCGAGGTCGATCCACAGGGACTTGTGTAGGAATTCACAAAACGCTTCCAATGGTTTCTAATTAAGAACTAACTAAACAGGATTTTTGAATTAGGTGTAGATAGATATTTTGAACTAAATTGAATGTAATCAATCATAAAAAGCACTAGGGGTTCAAGGATCCACTTGTAGTAATCCTTTATGCTTAATTTGCTGTGGTTTCTCACTTTCTCAACTAGAATCGAAATTAAGTCATATCTAGTCGGATGATAGAGCAGTTAAAATAACAATCTGCCATATGTGTGATACATGATTCTCTCAATTCAAGTTAGGACTTGAGCACACTCAATTGCATAAGTCAACCCTAGTTCCAATAGGTTAAGATCACAATCATAATCATCATTAAATTCTGTCACAAAGTATAACTAGATCATGATTTGAACTCAATTCAAATCACATAAACAACCACACAGGCAGAAATTCTAGAAAAAGTAGAACTTTTGGTATGAAGTTCCCACATGAGGATCATAGGTCTAGAGCGTATTGAATCCAATTCCTTAAATCGTACAGGTCTAGAATAATTCAAAACAATTAAGAACTCAAGCAATTCTTCTAAACATCCATGAGCCATCATAAGATTAAGAAAAACTACTTAGAGCTTTATTCAAACTTCAACCATTGTTCTTCACTAATAATCCAACTTGAAACCAAATCAAACGAATTGAAACATCTTAGATTCACTACAAGCTTCACCTCTTAGCCCTAGCTAAGAGGTTTAGCCGTTCATTATCCAAGGAAACATGAAACAACTAAGAAAAACATAAAACTAGAAGAACAAACTAGGAGGAGTTGTAGAACTCTGGATCTGACTTCCGCCGCCTCCCACCGTGCTCAATCTCTTCTACGATGATCTAGGAACGAGCTAAGGAAGTTCTTTTATAGCTTTGAAGCCCTAGGTGCGAAGAAACTTCGAGAAATCTCACAAGATTAGCATTTTGCGCAGAGATTTTCGGAGCTCCGGATGTTCCTGAGTGTTGACCAGCCAGTTGGACCCCCTGTCCTGCCGGTCGAAAAAAGTGCCTGCAACTGTAATTTTCACTAGAGTCTTTTTTACATAGTCCGACCCATCAGTCGACCAGTCGGCCGGCCGGCCGGTGGACATGCTTCAAACTGCTGAATTCTCTAGGACGTTACACTGCATAGGCCGACCCGTCGGTCAGTCTGTCTGGTAGGTCGGTCAAGGGGGCCGGCCTTCAAAATATTTGTCCAGAGATTTACTATTTCTGGAGTGTTTGGCTAGTTGGTTGGTTGCTGTGGTCGGCCGGCCGGTGGACATGAAATTGGCTGAATTTCTCAGCTTCTCCTCCTTCATCTTCAATGTACTTTTGCTCCACCTTTGGTCCTTTATTCCTTTGATCTTCAAGGTGTGTAAACAACATCTCTAAGCCCTCAATTGATGAATTCTCTCTCTCATTCCTATAACCACAAAACCATGCATTAGTTGGGTCTTTAATCACTTATTTCAAGCATAGTTAGTAATGAAATGGGGTTAGAATATGCACATTTAAGAGCTCAACACACCCCCCCAACCAGCATTTTGCTAGTCCCGAGCAAAACATGCATGAAACAAATTTCATTCTTGAAAATCCAACTCTCCTTCAGAAACCATGTTTCTATATACTCAATGATATGCAAGTGTAAAGAATTCTGAAATGCCCACTGATAGAAGTTGAAGCCTTGAAATTTCTAAAATATACCAAGTACTCATATGAAATTCCCGCTGATTGATTGATAAATAGAAGGATCCAAATAATTTAACCTAGTGTGCTCAGTGAATGCTCATCTCATGGATTTACAAGGTTACCTTCTTCATAAATTAACTAAGGTATGGATCCAATGGTGTATAGATCAACAACAAGCCTATGACAGGAATTTGCCTTACCGTCCTTCCGACGACTTTCACACTACGTCCCATTTCCGGCTTTGGTTACGGGTAGACCATCCCTCGGTTGCTAATAGGTAGCCCTTTTTGAAATTTTCCACCATATTCTCCATCATTCCCATATTTTCATCCTTCCTTTCTGTTTTCTTTTTCATTAGATAGGATTTTTATAAATCAATATCTTTCGTTATTTCTCATGGACAAGGATGGACAAAGTACCCTGGCTTGGTTTCTCAACACCTCAAATCCAAACTTAACCAATTCATAATTCTACATAATCCTTTCAAAGCATGAGAATCATGTAATTTGAACTAGGTGCAAAAGTATTTGGAAATTCTATCAAACATAAAAATAGGAGAATTCGCATATAAAACTAGTATCTTAGAGATTGTTCAAGACATTCAACTTCACTCACTTTGCCTCTCCTTTTTCTTATACTCACACCATCCCAAATGCATAGAAACAAAGTTTTCCAACTGAGTTTTGAATTTGTAGAAAATTTGAAAAAATTCTACATAATTGCTCAAGATGTTACAAAACACTAGATTCATCCTAGTGATCCCACACCCCCAACCAAATCTTGCATTGTCCTCAATGGAAAAGATATGCAATGAGCAAAATATGAGAGCAAATATAAAATAAAGGGGATGAGGGATGAGAGTACCTGAGAGAACAAAAATTAGAATTCTACCTCCTTCTATCAAACCTATGAAAAAACAAACTAAAAGCAACAAAATCCTAATCATAACTATTCTATACCTCCATCAGACTAGGAGATCAATCATCCTGATACACAGGATTAGTCAGAGGTATGGACATACCTTTTGAAGGAAAATTCTCAAAGAACAATTTTAATTGCTGACCATTTGCTTTAAAGGTATTACCGTTCCTTGGATTCAACAACTCGACGGTCCCATATGGATAAATAGTTTTTACAATGTAGGGACTGGTCCATCGAGATCTCAATTTTCTCAGAAATAAATGTAGTCAAGAATTATACATAAGGATATTTTGATTAATCGTGAAGGTCTTACGAAGAATGTTCTTATCATGGAACACTTTCGTCTTATCCTTGTAAATTCTCGCATTTTCATATGCCTCGTTCTGGAGTTCCGCAAGTTCATTCAATTGAAGTTTGCGCAACGAGCTTGCTTTGTCAGAATCAAAATTCATCTTCTTTATAGCCCAATATGCCCTATGTTCCAACTCCACAGGCAAGTGACAAGCTTTCCCATAGACAAGTCTATAGGGAGACATTCCAATGGGGGTCTTGAAAGCAGTACGGTAAGCCCAGAGTGCATCGGTTAGTCGAAGCGACCAATCCTTGCGATCGGGGTTCACTATTTTCTCTAAAATATGTTTAACCTCCCTGTTGGATATCTCAGCTTGTCCACTTGTTTGTGGGTGATAGGAAGTACTCACTTTGTGATTTACACCATATTTCTTAATTAAAGCTTCAAATGGGCGGTTACAAAAATGAGATCCTCCATCACTTATAATGACTCAAGGTGTTCCAAACTGGGAAAGGATATTTTCTTTTAAGAAACGAATGACTGTTTTATGGTCATTGTTCCAGCATGGAATCGCCTCGACCCATTTTGAAACATAATCGACGGCTAGCAATATATATAAATTTTCAAAAGAAGATGGGAATGGACCCATGAAATTAATTCCCCAACAATAAAAAATTTCAATGGTAAGATGGGATTGAGTGGCATCATATTTCTACAGGATATTCTTCCCAATTTCTGACAAGGCTCACACGTTTTACAAAACTCATGGGTATCTTTAAACATAGTGGGCTAATAAAACCCACATTGCAGAATCTTGGCTGTGGTCTTCTTAGCCAAAAAGTGGCCACCACACGCCTGAGAATGATAAAAGGAGATAATACTGTGTGGTTCATCATCCGGCACACATCTCCTTATAATTTGATCGAGACAATACTTGAATAAGTATGTGTCGTCCCATAGGAATTTTCTCACCTCGTTGAAGAACTTATCATTATCTTGCTTTTTCCACTATGTCGGAATTGTACCTGTAGCAAGATAGTTAGCAATGTCTGCATACCATGGTAATTGGGAGACTTTAAAAATTTGTTCATCAGGGAACATGTCATTGATCGCTGTCGTCTCAGGAGAATTGGTGAGAACAAGTCTAGAGAGATGGTCAGCCATGACGTTTTCTACTCCTTTCTTATCACGTATTTCTATGTCAAATTCTTGGAGTAGGAGGATCCATCTTAACAAGAGTAGCTTAGCATCCTTCTTAGAGAGAAGGTACTTAAGCGCAGCATGGTCAGTGAATATGATGATCTTGGATCCAATCAAGTAGGACCTAAACTTGTCTAAAGTAAAAACTACGACTAAAAGTTCTTTTTCTGTAGTAGTGTAGTTTTCTTGAGCCGAGTTTAAAGTTCTACTTGCATAGTCGATGACGCATGGCTTTTTCTCCTTTCTCTGGCCTAACACGGCCCCAATAGCGTGGTCGCTCACATCGCAAATAATTTCAGAATGAAGGCTCCAATCAGGTGGTTGTATTATGGGAGCACATGTCAACATACCTTTTAGTTTGTTAAAGGCATTTTGACAATCTTCAGTCCACTCGAATGAGTTCTCCTTTTGAAGAAGGTTACATAAAGGACGAGAGAATGAACTAAAGTCCTTTATGAACCGTCTATAAAATCCAGCATGTCCCAAAAAGGACCGCACATCTCGTACGCTCTTGGGTGGTGGAAGGTTAGAGATAAGATCGATTTTAGCTTGTCTACCTCGATTCCATTTTGTGAGATGATGTGACCAAGTACTATTCCCTTTTGAACCAGGAAGTGATATTTCTCCCAATTTAACACGAGGTTCTTTTCTTCACATCTTTTCAACACATTTTTTAAGTGCATAAGGCACTCATCAAAGTTACAACCAAATACAGAGAAATCGTTCATAAAGACTTTGAGAATCGTTCCCACCATATCAGAAAAAATACTCAACATACAATGCTGAAAAGTGGCAGGGGCATTGCATAGTCCAAACGGCATCCTTTAATAGGCGAAAGTGCCGAATGGACATGTCAATGTTGTCTTCTCTTGGTCCTTTAGGGCGATCTCTATTTGGTTATACCCTGAATACCCATCAAGGAAGCAAAAATGAGAATGACCCTCCAACCTTTCTAAAATTTGATCAACAAACGGTAGGGGGAAGTGGTCTTTCCTCGTGACTGTGTTTAGCTTCCTGTAGTCAATGCACATTCTCCAACCGGTAGTGACTCTGGTGGGCACGAGTTCATTATAGACGTTGGCTACAATGGTTATTCCGGATTTCTTAGGCACCACTTAAGTTGGACTCACCCATTGACTATTGGATATTGGGTAATGATACCTACATCTAATAGTTTCAACACCTTGGCCTCAACCACCTCCTTCATGTTTGAATTGAAGCGTCTTTGTGGTTGCCTAGATGTTTTTGCATTCTCCTCAAGGTGTATGCGATGATACAAATCAGGGGGTCTATGCCTTTGAGATCCGCAATTGACCATCCAATGACGCTCTTATGCTCTATTAGAGTGGCTATTAGCCTACTCTCTTGTTCCTCATCTAAGTGGGAAGAAATCACCATCAGATATGTCTCATCTCGACCTAAATATACATATTTCAAATCACTTGTTAATGGTTTTGGGTCGAGCTTTAGTGCCTTGATATTGGATGGAAGAGGCTTGTTCTCGATTAAGGGTAAAGGTTCAAATAGTGCCCTCCATCTTTTGTTATCAAGTACCGGCATCACATCCAAAATGGCATCCATCTCTCGTATTGTGTCATCATTCATCTCATGAGAGTGGGCCAAACATGCCTCCAAAGGGTTGGAATATAATGTCAAGGGGAATGTATCCTCCACGAATGATTCAATCAAATTTATCTCATGGATCTCGTCATCAACTTCCCATGGTTGTTTGCATAAATCAAATATATTCAGCTCAAGTGTCATATTTCCAAAGGACATTTGTACAAGCCCGTTTCTACAATTGATAATCGCATTTGAAGTATCTAGAAAAGGGCGGCCAAGTATGACGGGAATTTGAGCACCAGTACCTATCACAGGATGTGTATCCAAGACAATAAAGTCCACTGGGTAGTAGAAGTTATCAACTTGAACCAAGACATCCTCAATCACTCCTCTTAGTATACGTATAGATCTATCAGCAAGTTGGAGTGTAGTTTTGGTGGGTTTCAATTCACCTAACCCAAGTTGTTCATAAACCGAGTATGGAATGAGGTTAACACTTGCCCCTAAATCGAGTAAGGCTTGTTTTATCCAGTAGTCACCTATGATGCATGAGATGGTTGGACTACCCAGATCCTTGTATTTTTGGAGCACCTCTTGTCTGACAATAGCGCTCAAATTCTCAGTCAAAAGTACTTTGTTGTGAACATTGTGTTTCCTTTTGACTGTGCACAATTCCTTTAAAAATTTGGCATATAATGGTATTTGTTTTATAGCATGCAACAACGGAATGTTGATCTTCACTTGCTTAAAAACCTCTAAAATTTTCAGGTTTTTGTCTAAAGGTTTGGGTGAAATCAACCTTTGGGGAAACGGGGCAACCGGCTTGTATTGCCTTTCCAGTTCTTTCTCATGTGGAGTGTCGTTTGGGCTATCATCCTCTTAGGAAATTTTCGGATCATTAGGCTTTGGGGCCTTCATCGGATTAGATTTATCGATTATTTTTCCACTTCTCAAAGTGGTGATAGCTTGAACATGCTCCGTATGTTGGGAGGATGAGCTTGCGTCTTGTATCTCAAATTGGGTCCTTGGGTTAGGAAGAGGTTGGGCAGGAAGTGTGTGTTAGTGCACTTTTCCGTGGCATACTAGTGCACCTTGTTTGTCAATCACTTACGTCTGTGAGTCTAGTGTCGGTTGAGCCCAATGAAGACGAAGACCGAAGACTCAAGACGGACCGGCTGCATCAAGGAAGAAGTCTCAGGTAAATGTGATGCCTTGGTGCCTTAACCTTGACCAAAACCCAACCCCTTTGTATCCTTGATGACCTTGACCATATTAGGAACCATTTCGTCATCATAGATAGGCCCTAGGTGTCCCATTTGAACACCCAAACCTTGGCCTAAATCCACTAGCTGAAGAAAGAAGAGTTCAGCTTTTTGAAGAGGGGACCCAGGCTGGGCCGACCGGTCAAGACCGATCGGCCAGCAGCCCTGCTGCATTTACAAAAGGCCAGCCGACCGGTCATGACCAGTCGGCCTTCACAATGGATGGGATCAGCAAGCCTGGCCGACCGGTCATGACCGGTCGGCCTTCACAATCTAGGCCTGTCCAGAAAGGTGCGCCGACCGGTCATGACCGGTTGGCCTGTTTGGTTTCAGGGTGTCCAGCAAGGGGGTCCGACCGGTCATGACCGGTCGGCCCACGTATTTGGCTTGTAATGTTGATATACTTCAGCAGGGGAGTCCGACCGGTCATGACCGGTCGGGACAGGTCGGCTTATAGCCGTTTTTATGCCCGTTTTTTGACCGTTGGGGCTCTTTTTTCCTACATATAGAGCTCCGTATTTGGGCATTTTGTGAGGGATTTTTGAGGAAGAAAAGCCACCATTGAAGGAGATCTTTTGAGGCTCATTCCTTGACCTATGCAAGGCATCTTCCTTGTACTTTAACACAAGATTAGAGCATTCCAAGCTCATGAAGAAGATGACCTTCATCCCCTCTTGATCTCTAGAGTTAAGAAGCTTCTTGATTGGCAAATCCTTGTCCTAAACTCGAAGATGAGATCGTTGTAGGTAAGAGACTCTAGGCAACCCATTCCCACTAAGTTGTAGAGCTCTTAAACCTATCCTCCTAGCACCTTGGGCATTTCAAGGCATCGCATGCAAGGTGTTTGATCGAATGTGGCTGAGGCATTGGCGACGCAACGGCAACATGATCGTGCGAGCAAGGGAAGCTGATTGAAGCACGGGAGAGCGGAGATCAAGCAACCCAATCCGGTGCTAAACAAGGGGCTCATCCGACAAGTAGGTTGTCTTATTTGAGAGTCCATTTTAGAGTTTGTTTTTCGAACTCGACCTAGGGACGTTAGTCGTTCCTTGGCCCGTCAGCCGGGCCTAAACTAAGTCTCCAAGGGGGAGCCTCCGACACGGGAGTAAACGTGCGATAAGGTTGAGAGTTAGCCTATGTCTAAAACTCCGGATACGGTTGAGAGGTGAACCGATAAAACCTCCGTGTAAAGGTTGAGAGGTGAACCTCATTTAAAACCTCCGATAGTGAATGCCGGTGTGCTCAAAGGGGTTGAGTACTTAAACCGGGAGTGGAGTAGACACGTAGTCGAACCACTATACATCCTTGTGTTTGTGATTGTTCTTGAGCACATTCATATCTTCACATTGTTAGTTTAATTGCTTAATTATGCATGTTTGATAGGAATGTATGCTAGGCACTTTTTAGACATCCCCACACAAGATGTACCTTCACTACTTGTGTAGACTTGAGCTCATTGATTCACTCTCATAAGTCTACACAAGATGCATAGGTTAGAAGCTTAATTCGTTCAATCATTTACTTACCTATGCATGCTTAGACTAGGATTGTTTAGTGCATATCTTTTGCTAGTCTTGTGATTGGACCCACCTAGGCTTGGAAGCCGAGGTGTTCTTGCTTACATAGCTTATTTTGTTGCATTGTGAAAGTAGGCGAAAAGAATTTCATAGGTCCTATTCACCCCCCCTCTAGGTCCATAGACATATCTCCAAGTGTCTCTACAAGCGGTAAAACCGCAATTTCAGTGTGCCTTTTTCCCCAACACTAAGATGAGATTCAACTCTAGCCATTGAGGTTTTCAACTCATTAATGGCTTGAGATGAATTTTGATTGAATTTCAGTTGCTCTTGCATGAACCCATCAATTTTCAGAGAATTAGTCATGTTATATTCAGCTTGAACCGATACGAATGCACCCAACATCTCCTCTAGCGTAGCTTTGGGTGTAATCACTAGGGACGGACCAAGTAAAGGTTGAACTTGAGGGGTATTGTTTGCATTCACAGTGGGTCCATTCCTCCAACTGAAGTTGGGATGGTTCTTCCAACTAGAATTATACGTGTTTGAGTTTGGAGCACTAAATGGTCGTTGATAACTGTTTATGGCATTTGACTGTTCTTGTAAGATATCTTGGAATGCAGAAATTGTGCGACAATCATGTGTCGCATGTTGATTTCCGGCACAAATTCCACAAACAGTTTCAACGTCTTTTGAGTTTATCGTCTCTGCTTTCTTCAATTCCATGGCCTCGACCTTTCTTGTGAGGCTAGCCACAAGTGCACTTATGTTATCTTCTTCTGAGAGGACATAAATTCATCATTTTTCCTTTTCTTGGCTTGTCTTGAAATTTGTTGTCTAGATGTATCCTAAGACTGTGCATTCTCGGCCAATTCATCAAAATAGTCCCATGCTTTCTCGGCTTCCTTATTCATGAATTCTCCATTGCACATCATCTGTATGAATTGGCGCATGGGTGAAGTCAGTCCTTCATAGAAAAATATTATTACCCACCAAATTTCATAACCATGATGTGGGCATGCATTTAACGAGTCCTTGAACCTCTCCCAACATTGGAAGAATATCTCATCCTCTTTTTGAGCAAAATTCATGATAAGGCACCTCAACATGATCGTTTTATGAGTAGGGAAGAACTTTTTAATAAACTCCCTAGTCATCTCAGTCCATGTGCCAATTGATCTCGGCCTTAATGCATGAAGCCAAGCCTTAGCTTTCTCTTTAAGGGAAAAAGGAAACAATTCGAGTCTCACCACATCATTGGTTACATTTGCAAAGTGCATTATGACTTGCACCTCATCAAATTCCTTAAGATGTTGATAGGCACTTTCACTATCTAGTCCATGAAATTTTGGAATGAGTTGGATCACTCCCGGTTTCAAATCTATATTCCCTGCATTCAGTGGAAAAATATGCATGAGGGAGTGCTTGCTCTTACAGGTTGCAAGTAATCACGTAATGTTCTAGGTCGGGGAACATTCTCAACCATATTCTCTCCCGTTTAGGTTTGGTTTTGGCCTAGATTTTGATAGGCAATAGGGTTGGGTTGATTTTCAGCCATACTTTCAAAAAAAATTAGAAAATCTAAACATTTCTTAGCACGTGGCTCCCTACCAATCCCTTCAACAATTCCCCCTTTACTAATGAGTCGATTATTAGAATCCCGAACCCAATGTGGCATGCAAATCTCAGAAAAATAAAAAGAAAAGGGTTAGAAAAACCTGATTTGAAGTAACTACTTCGACTCCTAGAATTCCTAAAAAAACAAAACAAAGCAAATAAACTAAGTTAATAAATGAGTCCTAAAAATCTCAAATAGAAACTATTTTCAAAATTTTTGTGAAAAACCGTTAAAGTCCCCGGCAACGACGCCAAAAACTTGTTCACTTCCCCAAGTGTAGGGTTACGATGTAGTAATAAGCTCGGTAAGACCGAGGTCGATCCACAGGGACTTGTGTAGGAATTCACAAAACTCTTCCAATGGTTTTTAATTAAGAACTAACTAAACAGGATTTTTGAATTAGGTGTAGATAGATATTTTGAACTAAATTGAATGTAATCAATAATAAAAGCACTAGGGGTTCAAGGATCCACTTGTAGTAATCCTTGATGCTTAATTCGCTGTGGTTTCTCACTTTCTCAACTAGAATCGAAATTAAGTCCTATCTAGCCTGATGATAGAGCAGTTAAAACAACAATTTGCCATATGGGTGATACATGATTCTCTCAATTCAAGTTAGGACTTGAGCATACTCAATTGCATAAGTCAATCCTAGTTCCAATAGGTTAAGATCACAATCATAATCATCATTAAATTCTATCACAAACTATAACTAGATCATGATTTGAACTCAATTCAAATCACATAAACAACCACACATAGGCAGAAATTCCAGAAAAAGTAGAACTTTTGGTATGAAGTTCCCACGTGAGGATCATAGGTCTAGAGCGTATTGAATCCAAGTCGATATATCCTGCTGAAAGGTTTCAGCAAGTTCCTCAATAAAATTGTCACATGTACTAGGAAAAGAGAATGTATTGGTTGGAAATTATTGAAGATGGATCTCCTTTCCTTCCTGTCTAGGCAAAAATAATTCAAGTGCGGGTCTTCCCAGAAGTTATGTTCTTTGGTTTGAGCAATCCAAAGAGATGTGGAGATTTGTATTTCTTCTTCACAAGTTGATATAATCTCCACAAAATCAGATTTCACTGGTGCTTCCACAATTGATTTTTCAGTTTGACGTTCTGTAGAAGAAAGCTTTTTAGGCACCGGAGGGGTCTCCTTCAAGGCATGCACTATGTCCTTAATCATAGGATCATCCTAATCTTCAAAATATGCCATACACTCCTCTAGAGTGTAGGAGACCTCATCGGAGGAAGTTTTCAGATTTGGACCCTTTCGTCTTCCTCCTTTTCAGGCTTTTGTGTAGGTTGGAGTGGATCCTCAACCTCTACACTTTCAGAAATTGGCCTCTCTGTAAGCAAGTCAAGCACCAATTCTTCCAATTCCTGCATAACAAATTTATGTAAATAAAAAATTGGTGACTTGTCAAGTAAATTTTCAGAAATTGACACCTCCAAGATCTCATTAATAATAGAGTTGAATTCATCCTTGGAATGTGTCAAACATGTCCCAAAGCTTTCAGGTAGATTGGGTTGGAAATACTCTCCATCCTCCTTAGATTCTATCATGTTTATCTCATGAGAACCGTCATCATCATACCAATCCTCAAAGGGATCGAAGCTAACAACATCTAGAGGATTGAAATTCTGATTTAAAGCAAACTCCTCTTCCACGATTGATTCAATCATATCAACCTCGTGGATATCATCATCATCCCTATGCCTTTTGCCCAAATGGAACACATTCACCTCCAATGTCATGTTTCCAAAGGACAATTGCATTACCGCATTCCGGCAATTGATAACTGCGTTTGATGTAGCAAGGAACGGGCGGCTTAAAATCATAGGTATTTGAGTGCTAGCATCTATAACTGGTTGCGTGTCTAAGACGATGAAATCTACCGGGTAGTAGAATTTTTCAACTTGGACTAGAACATCCTCAACTATCCCTCTCAGTACACGGATAGATCTATCAGCGAGTTGCAACATGGTTTTGGTGGGTTTTTATTCACCATGACCCAATTGCTCATATACCGAGTACGGGATCAAGGTTACGCTTGCCCCCAAGTCTAGCAATGCTCGTTCAATCCTGTAGTCACCAATGATGCATGAAATAGTGGGACTATCGGGATCCTTGAATTTTGGGAGGGTCTTTTGAGTGAGAATGGCACTCACTTGCTCATTTAAGAAGGCCTTTTGCTGCACATTATATTTTCGTTTGGTTGTGCACAAGTCCTTTAGAAATTTACCATAGGAAGGGATTTGTTTAATAGCGTCAAGCAATGGAATGTTGATTTTGACTTGTCAGAAAATCTCTAAAATATCATGAGAGTTTGGGAGAGATTTTGGAGCAACCAATCTCGAAGGAATGGTGCTACGGGCTTGTAAACGCGTTCCGTTTCTTATGGGGCTAAGTTAGATCCGTCCTCATCCTCAGAATTTACCGGATCATTAGGCTTGTCGGCCTTCACCGAAATAGATTTGTCAATTTGCTTACCACTTCTAAGGTGGTGACGAATTTGGCTTGCTCCATCTGTTGGTTGGAGAGATTAGGGATGCTTACTTCATGTACTTGCTTTGAATTGGGCTGAGGTTGGGCCAGAAAGGTCCCTTCCCTAGCATTCAAGAGTCCCTTAATCTCATCAACCGAGACTTTAAGCTCTTGGAACATTTGCTGATTTGATTGATTGATTTGCATTTGCCCCTGCATAAACGCCTTTAAAGTATCCTCCATTGAGAATTGAGGTGGGGCCATATTTTGCATGGGTAGCCCTCCTTAAGAGTTGGTAGGATTGCCCGTGGGAGCATTCTTCCAATTGAAATTTGGGTGGTTCTTCCAAGTGGAGTTGTACGTGTTACCCACCGGTCCTTTGAAAGGTCGTTAATAACCATATGTGGCATTTGCGTATTCTTGTAACACCTCTTGAAATGTAGGAATTGTAGGACAATCTTGCGTAGCGTGTGTATTAGTGAAACAAATCCCACATGTGTTCTCAATAGCTTCATTAGACTTTGAAACTCCACTCTTACTGAGTTCCATGGCCTCGATCTTCCTTGTGAGGCTGGCTAGCCTTGCATTTCACATTATCTTCCTCCTTAAGGATATAAATCCCTCATTTCTCTTTTTCTTGAGGAGGCTTGGGGTTATTAAATTTGTCCGAGGTATCCCATGATTGGGCATTCTCGGCCAACATATCCAAATAACTCCAAGCTTCATCTGGATTTTTGCTCATAAACTCGCCGTTGCACATCATCTCTACGAATTGGCACATATTGGAACTTAATTCATCATTGAAGAAGTTTATGATTCGCCAACTTTCGTAACCATGATTTGGGCAAGCAAGTAGGAGGTCCTTAAACCTTTCCCAACATTGGAAGAATGATTCACTCTCTTTAGCCTAAAAATTCATTATGGCTCTTCGAAGGGTGTTCGTTTTATGAGCCGGGAAGAACTTTTTCAAGAATTCCCGGGTCATCTCGTTACATGACCCTATCGAATGTGTTCTAAGAGAGTGAAGCCAAGTCTTGTCTCTTTCTTTCAATGAGAAGGAAAAAAGTTTAAGTTTAATGGCATCTTCTGAAACATTAGTGTATTGCAAGGTAGCTACCACTTCTTCAAATTCCTTTAAGTGCAAATATGGGCTTTCAGAGTCTAGCCCATGGAACTTTGGTATAAGTTGAATCACACCCGACTTTATATCAATATTTCCCCCGGTTGGTGGTAAGACCACGCACGAGGGTGTAGTTGCACGGGCCGGTTGTAGGTAATCCCGTAATGATCTCATTAGAGGAACGTTATGTACCTCATTCTCTCCTACTCCCTCTTGATTTGCGTTTGTAGTTGGAGTAGGGGGGGAGGATTCCTTAAAGGTATTTGATCCATACTCCCCAAACTATCACAATGCTCTTGGTATTTTCGAACTCATCTATGGACTGATAATGGTCCAACTAGACCACCTTCGGATTGGAGACGATTGGAGTGGTCTCGTTCCCAATCGGACATAAACCACTCAACTAAAAACTAAACTAATCCTAAGTCCTAAAATCCGAAATTAATCTAAAAATTGAAAAGCTGTAAAAAGCACTAAGTTAGAAGGATATTACTCGATTCGCTTGAACTAGAGAAGAAATCCTATAAAGTAAAACAATGTGTTAGTTCTTAAAAATCAGAAAAAAAAAACTATCTACGTCTACTTCTACAGCTACTAAAACAATCTAGAACTGTTATCTAAATTCCCCAGCAATGGCGCCAAAAATTTATTCGCTCGCCTCAAGTGCAAGTCTGCGATGTAGTAATAATTCTCGATAAGACAGAAGTCGATCCACAGGGAATTAGAAAATAGCTTCTAAACTATTCCAGCAACTAGGATTGCAATAATTAAGAGATTCAATTGAGAGAGTTATGTTAAAATAGTAACTTAAGAAAAACAGTAATTAAAGTAACTAAGACTTTCAAGGATCCACTTGTAACAATCCCATGCCAATCCAATCAATCCAAGCACAAAACACAACTAGATTTAAAGCTCTATCTCTCATCTAGTTAGAAGATAAAGCATTAAACACATTCAATCCCACTTAAGTTGAACTTCCAAGTTCTAGTCTTATTTAATCACATAGCATTCGAAATCATAGCCTTCGGAGTAATAGCCATGCCTATGGACTATGGCATGCTCAAGGGTTACCATAATTCAAATCTAATCAAGCAAAACATGATAATCTCAGAGAATTGCAAGGAATCTATGTCCGAAGCACATGAACTCTCATAAAACATCTAAAAATATCAACTTTATATGAACTAGAACATTCAAAATTCAAACTGAAAGTGAAAACTACTTGAATCAAACTGAAATAAACATGAAATTGGCTACAAGCTTCACCTCTCAGCCTTAGCTGGGAGATTCTAGCCGAGCATTGTCATACTACAACTAGAACTGAATGAAAAAGACAAAAAAAATAAAAACCCGGAGTTGGGAGGGTTGCAAACGCTCCATGACGGCTTCCTTCACCTCCCACGAAGTTCCTTAGCTTCTATGATGCCCTAGGAAGAGACCCTAAGTGTCCCTTTATAGTGGGGAGGCTCTACTGCGTTAGAATCTTCCAGAATTTGCGTAACATTACGCACTTGCGTAGAAAATCTCGGAGCTGGAATTAGAAAGTTGCTGTTTATGCATGGCTGACCAGTCGTGACCGGTCGGACTGGACTGACCGACTAGTCTTGATCGGTCGGACCTATGTGTTATGAGTCCAGCGTGCACTAAAGGGTGGATGACTTAATGGCCGACCGGTCTTAATCGGTCGGACCAGGCTGGTCCTTTGTCCAGCAAGCCTCCAAGGTGGCCTGCAGGTTGGCCGACCGGTCAGGACCGGTCGTGGCTCCCTTGGCCGACCGGTCATGACTAGTTGGACCTCTTTTTTTTCTTCTTTTTCTTCATTTCTTTCTTCTCTTTTCTCCCTCTTTCTTCTTCCTTCTTTGGTCCACCTCGGGCCTTCATTCAAAGGCTCCTAAATATGCTCTTTTTGGTCACAAATTGGACGAAGTCACTCTCATTCCTACAATCACAAAAACATGCATTAGATGGGCCTTTTAAACATGCAAACCGTGTATATAATGTGATGTAATGGGCTAGATCATGTATAAATTGGAGGCTCAACAAGTTCTGGTCACATACATTTACATTCATCAAGCTTAGTCTTCAAATGGTGCTTGATAATTTTATTAACCGCTTCCTACTTGTCCGTTAGCCTGAGGATGATATGGGGAAGTTTGAATATTACGTATCTTCCATTTCTCGCAAAACTTGGCTAATGCGACATTATCGAACTGTCTTCCATTATAAAAGATTATGGTATGGGGGAGTCCATAACGAAATATAATATTCCTCCATATAAATTTAGTAGTTTTCTTTTTGGTGATGATGGCCAGAGGTTCCGCCTCGACCCATTTGGTGAAATAATCGACTGCCACAATTGCGAACATGTTTTGTCCTTTTTCCGTGGGTAGAAGTCCAATTATATCGACTCCCCATTGAGCGAAAGGCCAAGGGCTATTCATCTGCGTCATTTGTTCAGATGGTAAATGAGGGATTGGAGAAAATTGTTGACATTTATCATATTTTTTTAAGAATTCGATGGCATCTGCCTTCATAGTGGGTTAATAGTATCCTTGCCTCATTGCTTTGTATGCTAGAGACCGTCCTTTGGGATGGTTACCACTTGCCCCTAGTGTATTTCATCTAAAACACGATGTGCTTCTTCTAGGTGAAGACACCTTAAATATGGTAAAGTAAAACTTTTACGCAACAATTTTTCGTTTTGTAAGACGTACCTGACAACACGATAGCGAATTTATCGGGCAAATTTTTTATCATCTGGGAGTTGTTCGCTTTGGAGATAAAAGATGATGGGATCCATCCAACATGGGGATAAAAGATGGGATCTATCCAACATGGAGATAAGTGCAATGTGATGACTTGCACTGGAGCGACTTGATCGATACTTGGGTTAGAGAGATGCTCAATAGGAACAGCTCGCGTCAGATAGGCTAATTTGGCCAAAGAATCTACGAGCTTGTTCTCCTCGTGAGGAATATGAGTTATTTCATATTTATTCAATTTAGCGAGTAAGATGAGTACTTGAGATTTTTACTAAGCCATTCGCTCCTCTTTTGCCTCAAATTCATTGAGCACTTGATTTACGATGAGCTGAGAGTCACTGTAAACAAGCAGGTTTTTTTATTGTGAGTATATTTGCTAATTCAAGACCGATAATTAGGGCTTCATATTCTACTTCATTATTTGAGGCACGAAAACTAAAGCACAAAGCATATTGGAATTGCGATCCGTTAGGAGTGATTATGATTAATCCGGCTCCACTGCCAGAGGAGAATGATGATCCATCTACATAAAGAGACCAAGGTGCCTGCTCACTCTCCAATGGATCATCATTGGAGGTCGAAATAGTAGGGGTTGAATATGTAAATTCGTCAATGAAGTGGGCTATGGCTTGGGCCTTTACGACGGTTCGCGAGTAGAAGGTAATATCGTGTTCGCCTAGCTCGATCGCCCATTTAGTTAATCGCCTAGATACTTCGAGTTTTTTAAGGACTTGGCTCAAAGGATGATTCGTAGGCACTATTATAGAATGGGCCTGAAAATAAGGCTGTAAGTCCTTGTTGCTGTTATTAATGCCAGAGTATCAGGTTTCAGCATCCACCATCGCTAGACTGACATACTAAATGGGTCTCTACACCCTGGAGTTTTCTCTTATTAAGGTGGCACTAACGGCCGTGGAAGATACAGATAAATAAAGAAAGAGCTGCTCATGTGGAATAGGCTTTGATAAGATGGGAGCCGTACTCATATACTGTTTCAGTTGCTGAAATGCTTCTTCACATTGTTGGGTTCATGCCCAGTCGGATTTTGTAGTTGTACGGAGTAGCTTGAAGAAAGGAAGGCATTTATGGGAGGCACGCGAAATAAACCTGTTTAAAAGATGCCATGCGACCAACCAATCGTTGGACTTCTTTGAGAGTGGAGGGAGATTGCATTTCAATCAAGGCCTTAATCTTTTCGAGGTTTACTTCAATCCCTCGTTGCCCTACCATAAACCCCAGAAATTTTCTAGCGGAAACCTCGAAAGCACATTTTTCTGGATTCAACTTCATCTGGTACTTCCTCATCAGATCGAAAGCTTCTCGGAGATCTGAGAGATGGTCATTGGCTACAACACTTTTCACAAGCATATCATCATCGTACACCTCCATGTTCCTGCCGATCTTTACAGCGAACATTTTGTTGACTAGGCGTTGATAAGTGGCCCCGGCATTTTTTAGACCGAAAGGCATCACTTTGTAACAATACAGACCTCGATCAGTGATAAAGGCAATGTTCTCATGATCAGGTGGATGCATCATGATCTGGTTGTAGTTGAAGTAGGAATCCATAAAGTTGAGTAAGGCATGTCCTGCTGTTAAGTCGACTAGCTGGTCGATGCGAGGAGTGGGGAAGCTATCTTTTGGACACGCCTTGTTTAGATTAGAATAATCTACGCACATCCTCCACTTACCGTTTGCCTTGCGTACGAGAACGACGTTCGTGACCCACTCCGGGTAATCGACCTCTTCGATAAAGTCAATGGCCAATAACTTTTCAACCTTGGTCTTTATGACCATCTGCCTTTCAGCTGTGAACACTCGTCGACGCTGATGGATAGGTTTAAATTTCGGGTCAACATTCAAGCGGTGAACCGCGACGTCGGGGTCAATACCCAACATATCCTTATGAGACCAAGGCGAATACGTCTTGATATTCGACCAGAAAATCGGTCAGATAGGCTTGGAAGATGCAGTCTAAAGATGATCCAACATGGACCTTCTTGGAAGGATCGTCCTTGGATAATTGAATTTTGACCGTTTCTTCTCCGGGAGTTCCTGTCTGATGTGTATCTTCCCTTGGGTCCAGGTTTGTTGCTATTGGAGAATTTGTTGGATCTCCCGAGATCACCATAATAAGAGCTGCCTGGACATTCTTTCAATTCTTTCGATTTGTACTACGATTCCATAGCATGCTCGAGCTTCTTTCTGATTTCCTCGAACTACTCCTACTCCGTTTGGAGTGAGGAACTTGATGCATAAGTAGAGGGGGTGTAGAGCTGCTCCTATCTTGGTGAGTGAGGGTCGACCTAAGATGGCATTGTATGCCGACTTTCGATCGACCACAAAGAAGTTGATGAAAATAGTGACTTTGGTCGGAGCTTCTTCAAATGTGATGGGAAGGTCAACACTCCCCTCTGGTGTTACCACCTCACCCCCGAAACCAACGAGAGGGGTTGAGACTGGTTTGAGTAGATTTTTGGCTAGAGCCATCTTGTTGAAAGCTTCAAGATAAAGGACGTTTGCAGAGCTACCTGTATCCAACATAATACGGTGAGTTAAATAATTTGATACCTTTAATGCTACTACGATGGAGTCCTCATAAGGCAAATGAATCCCTTCAGCATCTTCATGAGAGAAAGAGATTGGATGATGGCTCAAACTTAACGTGTTGGATGATTTCTCTACCCAGTAAATGTGCTGAGGCTTCTGTTCACTTCCCCAAGTGTAGGGTTGCGATGTAGTAATAATCTCGGTAAGACCGAGGTCGATCCACAGGGACTTATGTAGGATTTCACAAACTCATCCAAAAGTGTCTATTGAAAGCTACTAACCAGATTTTTTTGTATGAATTTGATATGAGTAACAAAAGTTGAATTAAATTGAAAGTAACTAATTATAAGAAGGCACTAGGGGTTCAAGGATCCACTTGTAGCAATCCTTGATGTTCAGTCCGTTGTGGTTTCTCATTCTCTCAACTAGAATCGATATTAAGATCTATCTAGCCGGATGATATAGCTGTTAAACCAAACAATCTGTCATATGTAAGTTCTATGCATAAGATTCACTCAATGTAGGCTGAGCTGAGCATCCTCAATTGCATAGGTCATTCCCCTTTCCTAAAGGTCCAGTTCACAATCATAACCATCCTCAAGTCCTGTCACAAGACAAGGCTAGATCAGGATTTGAACTTGATTCAAATCACATGCACAGTTCATACATATTTCAGAAAAACAGAAAAATAGAACTTTGGCAGGAAGTCCCTTTATGAAGATCATAGTACTAGAGCGCACTCCGATTCCTCGGATCATACAGGTCTAGACGGATACAAATCAATTAAGAAATTAAGTAATTCTCCCAAACATCCATGAGTCATCATAAGACTAAGAAAAACCACTTAAAAACTTGTATAAACTTCAAACCATAGTTCATAATCATGAATTCCACACTTGAAACCAACTAGCTACGAATTGAAACATCTTGGATCCACTACAAGCTTCACCTCTTAGCCCTAGCTAAGAGGTTTAGCTGCTCATGATCCAAGGAAACATGAAACAACTATAAAAAGCATGAAAACAGCAAAGCAAACTAGAAGGAGTTGTGAAACTCTGAAATCCACTTCCACAGCCTCCAACCTCGCTTAAGCCCTTCTAGGATGCCTTAGGAACGATCCCTAGGTGTCCTTTTATAGTCTGGAGGCTCCACAACTTCGGAAGAATCGAGAAATTGCGTAAGACTTACGCAGCGCAGAGAAAATCGGGCTGTATTTAGAAACTTCTAAGTTCTTACGCATGACCGGTCGGCCTCAAGTGACAGTCACTCCAGCAAGCATATCCGACCGGTCATGACCGGTCGGATGTCTACATTGACGTTCCAGCAAGTATGGCCGACCGGTCATGACCGGTCGGCCTCATTCAATATTGGTCCAGCAATCATGTCCGACCGGTCATGACCGGTCGGACGTCCTCACTCCTGTTCCAGCAGCCATGTCCGACCGGTCATGACCGATCGGATGTCTTCAGCAGCTTCCCAATGTGCATGGCTGACCGGTCATGACCGATCAGGCCTCTTTTTCTTCTTGTTTTCTTCCTTTCTTTCTTTTGCTTCCTTCTTTCTTTGCTTCCTTCTTCTTTGGTCCTCAAATGTTCTTCATCAAAATAGTCCCAAATGAGCCCTTTTTATCTTCAATTAGGTGGAACCACTCTCAGTCCTGTAGTCACAAAACATGCATTAGATTAGCCTATAAACCATACAAACCTTGCACAATGAGTGATGAATTGGGGTTAGAATATGCACAATTAAGAGCTCAACACACCCCCCAACCAGCATTTTGCTAGTCCTGAGCAAAACATGCGTGAAGCTAATCCCATTCTTCAAAACTCAACTCTCTTTCAGAAACCATCCTTCTATACATTCCAAGGTTCATAAGTGTAAGATTCAGGAAGATTAGGCGTCAAAGGTTGAAACCGTAAATCCTCAAAACATAATAAGCATTCATATAAAATTCCCGCTGATTGGTTGATAAATAGAAGGACTTGAACAAATTCAACCTAGTGTGGGTAGTGAAAATTCATCCCACGAGTTTCTAGGATTACCTTCTTCATAGATCAACTAGACTATAGAACTCAAGGTACATAGAGCTACATCAAGCCAATGACAGGAATTTGCCTTACCGCCCTTCCGACGACTTTCACACTACGTCCCATTTCCGGCTTTGGTTACGGGTAGACCATCCCCTGGTTGGTAGTAGGTAGCCCTAATCGGAATTTTCCACTGTTTTTCCATCATTCCCAATTTCATCCTTCCTTTTCCTTTTTCTTTTTAAATTAGATAGGATTTTTAAAAATCCATATCTTTCATTATTTTCCCATGGACAAGGATGGACAAAGTACCCCGGCCTGATTTCTCAACACCTTAATTCAAAGTCTAGCTAATCCATAAATCACATAATCCCTTCAACTCATGAAAATCGTGTAATGTGAACTAGGTGTAAAAGTGTTCAGATTTTCTATCAATCACAAAAATAGGGGAGTTCACATATAAAACCATTGTGCTATGAGAGATTCCAGACATACAGCCCATACACTTCATATCCCCTCCTCTTATGCTCATATCAACTTGAATGCATAGAACTGATGTTTTCCAAAAGAGTTTCGAATTTTTGAAAAATCGAAAATTTTCCACATAATTGCTTGAAATGTTGCAAAACGCTGGATTCATCCAAGCGATCCTACACCCCCCAACCAAATTTTGCATTGTCCTCAATGTAAAAAATGTGCAATGAGCAAAACATGAGAGCAATTTGAAAATAAAAAGGGAGTGAGGAATGATAGTACCTGAGAGAGTGAAAAGTGGAAATCTTCCTCCTTCTAACAAACCTATAAAAAAGAAAACAAAAGCAGCAAAATCCTAATCCTAACTACTCTATACCTCCATCAAACTAGGAGATCAATCATCCTGATACACAGGATCATTCAGAGGTATGGACATACCTTCTGAAGGGAATTTCTCAAAGAATGGCTTTAATCGCTGCCCATTCACCTTAAAAATGTTGCCATTCCTCGGGTTTAACAACTCGACAGTCCCATATGGGTAGACATTTTGCACAATGTAGGGACCAGTCCATCGAGATCTCAATTTTCCCGGAAATAGATGTAGGCGAGAATTATACATGAGGACTTTTTGATTGATCGTGAATGTCTTGCTAAGAATATTCTTATCATGGAATATCTTCATCTTGTCCTTGTAAATTCTCGCATTCTCGTATGCTTCGTTCCGGATTTCTGCAAGTTCATTCATTTGTAGTTTGCGTAACGAGCTTGCCTTGTCAGAATTGAAATTCATCTTCTTAATAGCCCAGTATGCCCTATGTTCCAACTCCACAGGCAAGTGACAAGCCTTCCCATAGACAAGTCTATAGGGAGACATTCCAATAGGGGTTTTGAACGCAGTGCGGTAAGCCCAAAGCGCATCGATAAGCCGAAGTGACCAGTCCTTGCGATCAGGATTCACCATTTTCTCTAAAATGTGTTTAATCTCCCTATTGGATATCTTAGCTTGTCCACTAGTTTGTGGATGATAGGGAGTGCTCACTTTGTGTGTTACGCCATATTTCTTCATTAATGTTTCAAAAGGGCGATTGCAAAAGTGAGACCCTCCATCACTTATGATGACTCGAGGCGTTCCAAACCGGGAAAGAATATTTTCTTTTAAAAATCGAATGACCGTTATATGGTCATTATTCCGACAAGGGATGGCCTCGACCCATTTGGAAACATAGTCAACGGCAAGCAAGATGTATAGGTTACCAAAAGAAGATGGGAATGGGCCCATGAAATCGATGCCCCAACAATAAAAAAATTCGATTATTAAGATGGGATTGAGTGGCATCATATTTCTACGGGAGATTCCCCCTAATTTCTGACAAGGTTCACATGCTTTGCAAAACTCATGTGTGTCTTTGAACATGGTGGGCCAATAAAACCCACATTGCAGAATTTTCGCTGTGGTCTTTTTGGCCGAAAAGTGACCACCACATGCTTGAGAATGACAGAAGGAGATGATACTTTGTTGTTCATCTCTGGGACACATCTCCTTATGATTTGATCGGGACAATACTTGAATAAGTATGGGTCGTCCCATAGGAATTTCCGCACCTCCGAGAAGAATTTATCCTTATCTTGCTTTTTCCAATATGTAGGAATTGTACCTGTAGCAAGATAGTTAGCAATGTCTGCATACCATGGCAGTTGGGAAACAGCAAAAAGTTGTTCATCAGGGAACATGTCATTAATTGCAGTCGTTTCAGGGGAATCAGTGAGGACTAGACGAGAGAGGTGGTCAGCTACTACATTCTCTACTCCTTTCTTATCACGTATTTCTATGTCGAATTCCTGGAGTAGAAGGATCCATCTTAACAACCGTGGTTTAGCATCCTTCTTAGAAAGAAGGTACTTAAGCGTGGCATGGTCAGTGAATATAATGATCTTGGATCCAATCAAGTAGGACCTAAACTTGTCCAAGGCAAAAACTACGGCTAAAAGTTCTTTTTCTGTAGTGGTGTAGTTTGTTTGGGCTGAGTTTAGGGTTCTACTTGCATAGTAGATGACACATGGCTTTTTATCTTTTCTTTGGCCTAACACGGCCCCAATAGCATAGTCGCTAGCATCGCACATAATCTCAAAAGGAAGGCTCCAATCAGGTGGTTGCATTATTGGAGCGCATGTCAGCATGTCTTTAAGGGTGGTAAAGGCCTTTTGACATTCTTCATTCCACTTGAATGAATTTTCCTTTTGAAGTAGGCTATATAAAGGGCGAGAGAGTAAACTGAAGTCCTTTATGAACCTTCTGTAAAATCCTGCGTGTCCTAAAAAGGACCGTACATCTCGTATGCTTTTGGGTAGTGGAAGGTTAGAGATAAGATCAATTTTCGCTTTATCCACCTCAATTCCATTTTGTGAAACGATGTCACCAAGTACAATTCCCTTTTGAACCATGAAGTGGCACTTCTCCCAATTGAGCACAAGGTTCTTCTCTTCACATCTTTTCAGCACTAGATTTCAAGTGCTCAAGGCACTCATCAAAGCTACAACCAAATACGAAAAAATCATCCATGAAGACTTCAAGAATGGTCCCCACCATGTCAGAAAAGATGCTCATCATACAACGCTAAAAGGTGGCAGGGGCATTACATAGTCCAAACGGCATCCGTCGATAGGCGAAAGTGCCGAATGGACATGTGAATGTAGTCTTTTCTTGGTCTTCACGGGCAATTTCTATTTGGTTGTATCCTGAATAGCCATCAAGGAAGCAAAAGTGGGAATGACCCGCCAACCGTTCTAAAATCTGATCAACAAATGGTAGGGGGAAGTGATCTTTCCTCGTGACAGTGTTTAACTTCCTGTAGTCAATGCACATTCTCCAACCAGTAGTGACTCTAGTTGGCATGAGTTCGTTATTGGCATTGGCTACGATGGTTATTCCGGATTTCTTAGGCACCACTTGAGTTGGGCTCACCCATTGGCTATTGGATATTGGGTAAATGATACCTACATCCAATAGTTTCACCACTTCGGCCTTAACCACATCCTTCATGTTTGGATTTAGTTGTCTTTGTGGTTGCCAGGATGTCTTTGCATTTTCCTCAAGGTGTATGCGGTGAGTACAAATCAGTGGATCTATGCCTTTGAGATCCGCAATTGACCATCCAATGGCACTCTTGTGCTCTAATAGAGTGGCTATTAGCCTACTCTCTTGTTCCTCATCCAAGTGGGAAGAAATCACCACTGGATATGTCTCATCTCGACCTAAATAAACATATTTTAGCTCACTTGGCAATGGTTTTAGGTCGAATGTTGGTGCCTTGATGTTGGATGGGAGGGCCTTGTTCTTATTTACAGGCAAAGGCTCAATTGGGGCCCTCCATCTTTTATTCTCAAGCACCGGCATCACATCTAGAATGGCATCCATCTCTTGTGTTGTGTCATCATTCATCTCATGAGGATGGGCCACACATGCCTCCAAAGGGTCAGAAAATAGTGACAAGGGGACTGTATCCTCCACGAATGATTCAATCATGTTTAACTCGTGGACATCATCATCAACCTCCCGTGGTTGTTTGCATAAATCAAATATGTTAAGCTCAAGGGTCATATTTCTAAAGGACATTTGTACAAGTCCGTTTCTACAATTGATAATGGCATTTGAAGTAGCTAGAAATGGCCGTCCAAGTATGACGGGAATTTGCGCACCGGTGCCTATCACGGGATGTGTATCCAAGACAATAAAGTCTACTGGGTAGTAGAATTTATCAACTTGGACTAGAACATCCTCTATCATTCCTCTCGGTATACGGATGGATCTATCAGCAAGTTGGAGTGTGGTTTTGGTGGGTTTCAATTCACCTAACCCAAGTTGTTCATAGACCGAGTATGGAATGAGATTCACACTTGCCCCCAAGTCGAGTAGGGCTTGTTTAATCCGGTAGTCTCCTATAATGCATGAGATGGTTGGACTACCCAGATCCTTGTATTTTTGGGGCACCTCTTGTTTGATAATGGCGCTCAAATTCTCAGTCAAAAGTACTTTGTTATGAACATTGTGTTTCCTTTTGACTGTACACAATTCCTTTAGAAATTTGGCATACGATGGTATTTGTTTTATTGCATCTAACAACTGGGATGTTGATCTTCACCTGCTTGAAAACTTCTAAAATCTCCAGATTTTTGTCTAAAGGTTTAGGTGAAATCAACCTTTGTGGAAATGGAGCAACCGGCTTGTATTACCTTTCGGTTCTTTCTCTTGTGGGGTCTTGTTCGGGCTATCATCCTCTTTGAAAATTTCCGGATCCTTAGGTTTTAGGGCCTTCATCCGGATTGGATTTGTCAATCTCTTTCCCACTTCTCAAAGTGGTGATAGCTTGGACATGTTCCGTATGGTGGGAGGATGGGCTTGCCTCTTGTATCTCATATTGGGTCCTTGGGTTAGGAAGAGGTTGGGCAGGAAGTGTGCCCTTCTCTCTAACACTAAGGTGAGATTCAACTCTAGCCAGAGATGTTTTCAATTCATTGATGGCTTGAGTTGAATTTTGATTGAATTTCAATTGCTCTTGCATGAACCCATCTATTTTTAGAGAATTTATCTTGTTATACTCAGCCTGGACTGATACGAATGCACCCAACATCTCTTCTAGTGATACTTTTGGAGTGTTGTTTGCATTTGCAGTGGGTCCATTCCTCCAACTGAAGTTGGGATGGTTCTTCCAATTAGTATTAAACGTGTTTGAGTTTGGAGCACCATATTGCTGTTGATAACTGTTTATTGCATTTGTTTGTTCTTGTAAGATGCCTTGAACTGCTGAAATTGTGGGGCAATCTTGTGTAGTATGTTGAGTTCCAGCACAAATTCCACAAACAGTTTCAACGTCAGTGGAGTTGATTGTTTCTCCTTTCCTTAATTCCATGGCTTCGACCTTTCTTGTGAGGCTAGCCAATCGTGCACTTATGCTATCTTCTTCTGATAAGACATACATTCCGCCCTTTTCCTTTTGTTGGCCAGTCTTGGAAGTAGTTGGTTTCGATGTGTCCCAAGCCTGTGCATTCTCAGCCAATTCTTCCAAATAATCCCATGCTTCATCAGCTTCCTTATTCATGAACTCCCCATTGCACATCATCTCTACAAATTGGTGCATGGGTGAAGTCAATCCTTCATAGAAAAAGCTTATAACCCGCCAAATTTCATAGCCATGATGTGGGCATGTATTTAATAAATCCTTAAACCTCTCCCAACATTGGAAGAAGGTTTCATCTTCCTTTTGGGCAAAGTTCATGATAAGGCGCTTCAACATGTTCGTTTTGTGAGTAGGGAAGAATTTTTTTATAAATTCTCTGTGCATATCAGTCCATGAACCAATTGATCTTGGCCTCAATGCATAAAGCCAACCCTTGGCTTTATCCTTAAGAGTGAAAGGGAAGAATTTAAGTCTCACCACATCTTCTTTACGTTTGCAAAGTGCATGGTGGTGATTACCTCATCAAACTCCTTAAGGTGTTGATAGGCACTTTCACTATCTAATCCATGGAATTTAGGGAGAAGTTGAATCACTCCTGGTTTCAAATCCACATTCCATGCATTTGGTGGAAATACTATGCATGAGGGAGTGCTTGTTCTTGCAGGTTGCAAGAAATCACGTAAAGTCCTAGGTCGGGGAACATTCTCAACCACATTCTCCCCTGTTTCAGTTTGGTTTTGGCCCGGATTAGGTTGATTTGCAGCCATATTTTCAGAAAAAATTGGAGAGTTTAGATGTCTCCTTGCACGTGGTTCTCTGTCAATTCCTTCTACTATCACCCCTTCACGTATGAGTCGGTTATTGGAATTCCGAGCCCAATGTGGCATGCAAAACCAAAAAAATAAGAAACAAAGAGAAAGAAGAATTCTTCCTCCCTTTCTTTACTTTTCTCTAAGACCGAAGCACAAGGTGTCTTGCAATGGCTAAGCCAGAAGCAAGGATAGAGACCGATTTCTCCTAGTCAATAGGGGTTTAGAGAACTCCCCACCCACTCTTTGAATCTTTTGAGAAAAAGTGCAGAAAAAGGAAAAAGAGGAGTAGAGATGAGAAAAGAAATCTCTGAGCACAAGGATGATCCAAGACGGCAGAGCCGACCAATAGGAATCCAGGTGGCAAAAAGGCCGACCTTTCAGAGATCCAAAAGGAGTCTCCACCCACTCTACAAGAGATGAATAAGATAGGAATGAATAGGAGAAGGAGAAGAGTAAGGTTTAAAAAGATAGAACCTGATTCAGCACTGAATTCCTTGTATCTTCTTCAGCTTCCTAGAAATCCCTGAAAAGAAAAATCAAATAAACAAACTAAGTTAGTTCTAAAATCCTAAAAATTCTAAATAGATACTAATTTCAGAAATTTATGAAAAACCATCAAAATCCCCGGTAACGGCGCCAAAAACTTGTTCGCTTCCCCAAGTGTAGGGTTGCGATGTAGTAATAATCTCGGTAAGACCGAGGTCGATCCACAGGGACTTATGTAGGATTTCACAAACTCATCCAAAAGTGTCTATTGAAAGCTACTAACCAGATTTTTTTTGTATGAATTTGATATGAGTAACAAAAGTTGAATTAAATTGAAAGTAACTAATTATAAGAAGGCACTAGGGGTTCAAGGATCCACTTGTAGCAATCCTTGATGTTCAGTCCGTTGTGGTTTCTCATTCTCTCAACTAGAATCGATATTAAGATCTATCTAGCCGGATGATATAGCTGTTAAACCAAACAATCTGTCATATGTAAGTTCTATGCATAAGATTCACTCAATGTAGGCTGAGCTGAGCATCCTCAATTGCATAGGTCATTCCCCTTTCCTAAAGGTCTAGTTCACAATCATAACCATCCTCAAGTCCTGTCACAAGACAAGGCTAGATCAGGATTTAAACTTGATTCAAATCACATGCACAGTTCATACATATTTCAGAAAAACAGAAAAATAGAACTTTGGTAGGAAGTCCCTTTATGAAGATCATAGTACTAGAGCGCACTCCGATTCCTCGGATCATACAGGTCTAGACGGATACAAATCAATTAAGAAATTAAGTAATTCTCCCAAACATCCATGAGTCATCATAAGACTAAGAAAAACCACTTAAAAACTTGTATAAACTTCAAACCATAGTTCATAATCATGAATTCCACACTTGAAACCAACTAGCTACGAATTGAAACATCTTGGATCCACTACAAGCTTCACCTCTTAGCCCTAGCTAAGAGGTTTAGCTGCTCATGATCCAAGGAAACATGAAACAACTATAAAAAGCATGAAAACAGCAAAGCAAACTAGAAGGAGTTGTGAAACTCTGAAATCCACTTCCACAGCCTCCAACCTCGCTTAAGCCCTTCTAGGATGCCTTAGGAACGATCCCTAGGTGTCCTTTTATAGTCTGGAGGCTCCACAACTTCGGAAGAATCGAGAAATTGCATAAGACTTACGCAACGCAGAGAAAATCGGCCTGTGTTTAGAAACTTCTAAGTTCTTACGCATGACCGGTCGGCCTCAAGTAACAGTCACTCCAGCAAGCATATCCGACCGGTCATGACCGGTCGGACGTTTACATTGACCTTCCAGCAAGTATGGTCGACCGGTCATGACCGGTCGGCCTCATTCAATATTGGTCCAGCAATCATGTCCGACCGGTCATGACCGGTCGGACGTCCTCACTCCTGTTCCAGCAGCCATGTCCGACCGGTCATGACCGGTCAGATGTCTTCAGTAGCTTCCCAATGTGCATGGCTGACCGGTCACGACCGGTCAGGCCTCTTTTTCTTCTTGTTTTCTTCCTTTCTTTCTTCTGCTTCCTTCTTTCTTTGCTTCCTTCTTCTTTGGTCCTTAAATGTTCTTCATCAAAATAGTCTCAAATGAGCCCTTTTTATCTTCAATTAGGTGGAACCACTCTCAGTCCTGTAGTCACAAAACATGCATTAGATTAGCCTATAAACCATACAAACCTTGCACAATGAGTGATGAATTGGGGTTAGAATATGCACAATTAAGAGCTCAACAGCTTCTGGCACGCCTTTCGAGTATATGCTCTTATTGAGGCTTAGGAATCTCCTCCACAAGCAGGACCACTTGCAATGGTCCGAATTTCGCCCTGCAGGTTCAACATCTTCCTGTGAAGGATGATGTTGTGGTAACTTTTTCCTTCGCGCTTGATGTTCACGATGTGTCGGGGCATCGGAGGCTTTGAGCGAACGGTCTTGCCGTGCGACAGTCTTGGAGATGTCTCTTTCGAATGAGAGCTTCAATCTAGTCTTTAAGAGATATACAGTCTTGGATATTATGCTTATGGTCTTTATGGAAGTAACAGAACTTCCTCTTGTCTTTTTTTTCGGGATCCGATTTGATCCTCGGAGGCCATTTGACATATGACTTATGTTTGATTTCCATTAGTACCTTCTCTAAAGATTGATTGAGAGGCGTATAATTGCAATATTTCCCGGGATAAGGCTTCTTAGGAGAGTGATCTCGTCAATCACGCCGATACTTTCTGTCTATTGGAGAAATTTCTTCAGACTTTCGCTTCTTTTCCTGAATACCATGACGAGCCAAAGCTACCTCTTCAGCGTTGATATATTTTTGAGCTTTGGCCTGAAACTCGATCATCGTTTTCGGATGATTTTTATCTAAGGTGAATCGAAATTTCTCATTCGTAATGCCTGCTATAAGGGCAGTGAGACCCTTATCTTCAGTATAACCCTCTGTTTGGGCTGCTTCTGCCATAAATCGAACGTGTGAATTCCTTAATTGTCTCTCCACGCTGCTGCTTCAAATCTGATAAATGAGAAGCAGATTTTTTTATACGGATGCTTCCCATGAACTGAGAAAGGAAAATATCCTGATAATTGAGAGAAATATTCTATAGATCGAGGCTTTAGACCACGAAACCAAGTACGTGCTGCATCCTTTAGAGTTAAAGGAAAGGCCCTGCATATAATTTTTGAGCTATGTCCTTCTAGCTCCATAAGAGATCTGTACGTCTCAAGATGTTCGAGGGGATCGCCGATTTTGGTATATGGAACAATGCTGGGTGTTCGATACTTTTTAGGTAAAGGAGCCTTCATTACCTCACTAGTAAAAGGAGGTTTAGATTGATTGATTGATGCCAGCGCGGAAGTTAAGAGGTTAGATTGATATCGCTGTTCAATATCAGCGAAACGATCCTCGATTTTCCTGAGATCTCCTTCCTAGGGCAAAGTATAACTGGATGTTTCGATATCAAGTTGTTCTTCAGGTTGACGTTGTCGAGAAGCACTGGAACAGATAGATTGCGGGTGTTGATTAGGAATTTGATTGCCGCAAGAGATGAGATTTCGAGGAGGATTTGCCTGAACTTGCGGTTCGTCCGGAGGGTGTCTAGAAATTGCAGGTGCAGGTTGTAATGGCGGTCCTTCGAGAGCTTGCTGCGATTCAGGAAAGTGTTGGTCAAACTGATTAGAGAAGGTTTGAAATTCAGCTTAAAGAGTAAGGAGCATATCCCCTACAAAGCGCATAATACCATCGAAGCTGCCAGATATATCTTGGAATGGATTTTGTGGTGTGGAATTAGGTGGGTTAGGTTGCCCCGGAGGAATTCTTGATGGTGCAGCTTGAGAGAGGTTGGGATTTTGCTCAGGGATATCTGCTGGAGGCAGCATCTGCTTTGAGGTGGAAGGATAAGTCGTTTTCTTAGGAGGTATAGTGGGAGGTAACAATTGGTAATGAGAACAAATTAAATACTTATTCCCACAGATGGCACCAATCTGTTAACATCAGATTCTGATAACAAATTCCTCCTCAACTATACGCCCTTCGCGATGTGAGCTTCTCTTCCAACTTGCAAGCCAAAGAGGAAAACTGAGGGTGGCTGGCGCTTGGCCGTTGGCCCTCCGAAGCTTAAGTTAGAGATGGCTTGAGAGTAAGATGAAGTGTGAAAAGTGGGATTAGAGGTTGTGTACCTTTTTCATCTGTGGAGCCATCCATTTATATAGATTCGGGTGATCCAGTCTGTTACGTAAGCCATCAAGATTACTCCTGACTTCAGGGCATAAGGTGATTATCCCTTTAATCCTTAGATAAGGAGCTGGCCTGACCGAATTAGACGTCTAGCTGATTATGTTCACTGATGGATATCCCTCGTGATTCGGAGCTATGAACAGAAACAAGCCAAAACCGGCCTATTTGGGCTGCTGGTACTATGAGATGAGGGATGTCCTCAGCAGACGACTAGAGAATAAGGTTGCTCGAATAACAAGGGTGTCCCTACTCAACGACTATAGAACAGTCCTGCTTGCATATTGGGAGTGTCTAGTTAATAAACAAGCTTGTCCAATATATGAGATGCGACCTGTTCTCTTCCCCAAGTGTAGGGTTGCGATGTAGTAATAATCTCGGTAAGACCGAGGTCGATCCACAGGGAAGGAAGTAAATAATTCAAACTATCCTAATAACTAGAATCTACGATGTTTGCGAAATCGATTTTGAACATGAAACAGGAAAATTTGATAATGAAAGGGTAACTAGAGCATCAAGGATCCACTTATAGCTCTCCTTTGATGCATAATTCGCTGTGGTTTCTCAATTACTCAACTAGAATCAAAATCAAATCCTATCTAGCCGGATTATAGAGCGGTTATATTATCAAAATAATCTGTCCTATGTGTGATTAATACACATGATTCCCTCAATTCAAGTTAGGATTTAAGCACACTCAATTCCAATAGGTACAATCCCAATTCCAATAGGTTAAGATCATAACCATGATAAACATCAAACCCTGTCACAAAGCTTAACTATATCATGATTTGAACTTCATTCAAATCATATGAACAATCAACATATAATTCAGAATTAAAAAAAAAAGGTAGAACTTTAGTTTGAAGTTCCCATATGATGATCCAAGTCTAGAGCGTATTGAATCTGATTCCTCAAAGTGTACAGGTCTAGATCCATGCAAAACAATTAAGAACTAAAGCAATTCTTCCAAACATCCATGAGCCATCATAAGATTAAGAAAAACTACTTAGAACGTTATTCAAACTTTCAAAAAACCACTATTCTTCATTAAATCAAAACTTGAAACCAATAAAATGAATTAAAACATCTAAGTAAGCTATAAGCTTCACCTCTTAGCTCAGCTAAGAGGTTAGCTAATGAAAAGCACAAAAAGAAACTAGAACCAAAACTAGAAGAAGAAGAAAACTAGTTGTAGGAGGCTAGGAAGCCTCCTAGGTCTTGAATCCTTTGCTCCCCACGTTGCTAGATTCCTTTGGAAGAGAGTGGAGGTGGCCTTTTATAAGAGAAATTCCACACCAACTTGGAAACTTCGAGAATCCGCGGAGTCCTTTTGCAATTTGGAAACTTGGCCTTGAAAATCAGAGTTTCTGGATCACCTTAGACTGGTCTGGCCACTGGTCGGGCAACCGGTCTAAGAAACCAAAAAACAGTCCAACAAGCTATGTTTCTCTAGACTCCTGACGGCCTGTCTGGTGACCGGTCGGCCGACCGGTCTGGCAACCTAGACCTGTCTGAAGACCGATCTTAGGACAGGTCTTGGGACAGTTTTTCCATATTTTCTTCTCTTTCTTTCTTCTTCTTTCCTCCACCTTTTGGCACTTGTTATATTGATCTTCAATGCATACAAAGTGACTCTTTTAACTATGAATTAGTGAAGTCTCCCTCTAATTCCTACAATCACAAATCCATGCATTAGATTAGTCTTTAAATCATGAAAACCATGCATAATGAGTGATGAATTGGGGTTAGAATATGCACAATTAAGAGCTCAACATGACCGTGTAGGCTCGCTAGACGACTGATCTGTTCGCGACTACAACTTATAGAGACCAAAGGCGCTCGTGGGTCGTATATGCATGACCATAAAGACGTTCGAGGGTCTTCAAGCTTCTTCGACTACCAACTTTATTCTACAACACTTGAATCAAAGGAATTCTACATGATAACTAACTACAAACTTCACCTCTTAGCTAAGGCTAAGAGGTTCTAGTCGAGCATTATCATGCTACAATAAAAGCAATGAAAAATAATTGGAAAACATGAAAAATCGAGTTTGGGAGAGTTGTAGACGTTCTACGACGATCTTCTTCACCTCCCACGAAGTCCCAAGCCTTTTATGATGCCTTAGGAATAAACCCTATGTGTCTTTTTATAATGGAGAGGCCCCACCGACTCAGAAACTTTCAGAATTGCGTAGCCACTTCACATCACATGAAAATCCAGAGCTTGCTGAGCAAGCTTTTAAAATTCTACAGAATTTACATTGGCCGATCGGTCTTGACCAGTCGGACTGAGTTGGTGGGTGTTTAGAGAGTGCAAGAGGGGGGGGGGGGGGGGGGGGGGGGGCTGTTCACTCCCCAAGTGTAGGGTTGCGAAGTAGTAATAATTCGGAAAGACCGAGTATCGTTCCCACAGGGATTTATGAATGGGTATTCTCAGAATTTGTCTAAAACAACTAATAATTAAGATCCTATTAAGAACTAAAGCTGGAAAATAGTGAATTGAGTTTAAACAGTGAATGTGTAAGGTAATTTCAATCTAAAAAGGCACTAGAGCGCCAAGGATCCACTTTTGATAAGTTTCAATGCATCAACACAACTAGATCTCACATGACTCAATCGGAATCAAATTCATATCTCTATCCGATCGGAATATAGAGCGGTTCAATCAACATTATCTAAAACAGTTGCTCATTCATTGATTCAATTCCCACAATAATACTCAGGCCTTGCGCACACTCAATTGTGTAGGCCAAGCCTCTTTCCAATCTAGTTGAGATTCACAACCATAGCTTTCATCAAATCCTATCACTAGACTTGATTACAACTAATGATTAGAACTCTAATTAAATCAAAATCAATCAGCAAACAGCTATTTTAGATTATAATAAAAAGATAAAAACTTTAGTTGAATGAGTTCCCACATGAAAATCAGGCCATTGCATACAAGGCAATCAAAGAATCTACCATGCCCAGAGTCGATAATAGATCAATGAATTACACAAGCATAAACAATGCTCAGAAGCTAAATTACTAAGTTAGGATCACTAAGAATCACATGAGCCCGGAGTCATCGAGAGATCAAAGTAAAAAACCCAACTAGTACTTGATTCAAACTCACATTAACTAAAATTCTTCAATTAAATCATAAAAAGGAAACCTAGGTTGCATCAATCCATAAAAAACGAATCAAAAGCTTCACCTCTTAGCCCTAGCTAAGAGGTTTTAGTTCATCTCTAACATCCTTGAATTAGAAGCTTCAAAAACATAAAAAAACTACTAAAACAAGAAGAAAACTAAGAAAACTTGAAGTAGAATCCATCTCCCAAGCAATCCCCACGTCCTAGCATGCTTTGGTATGAAGGGAAGAAGTCCTTTTATAGTTTGGAGGTGTCCATTACGCAAGAAACTTTCAGATTGAGCGTAAACTTACTCACTTGCGCAGAGAAATTCGGCGCCCAGAATAGAAACCTTGCTGTTTACGCATGTCCGACCGGTCGCACGACCGGTCTGAGCCTGTGGACGACCGGTCGCACGACCGGTCTCAAAACTGCATAATCTATCCAGAGAGTTTTTGTGTTTCTGGACTACTCTCGACCTGTCTGGCGATCGGTCTGGTGACCGGTCTAGCGACCGGTCTAAGAGGAGAAAAAAACAGTCCAAAAAATACACTTAAGACCTGTCTATCGACCTGTCTGGCGACCGGTCTACAGACAGGTCTAAGAACAAAATTTTAGTTTTTCTTCTTTATCTCTTCTCTTTCTTTCTTGCTTCTTTCTTCCACCTTTTGGCACTTGTTCTATTGATCTTCAATGCATATAAAGTGACTCTTTTAACCATGAATTGGTGAAGTCTCCTTCTCATTCCTACAATCACAAATCCATGCATTAGATTAGTCTTTAAATCATGAAACGCATGCATAATGAGTGATGAATTGGGGTTAGAATATGCACAATTAAGAGCTCAACAATGGCCGACCGGTCTTGACCGGTCGGACCTGTCTGGTCCTAGTTCCAGCGAGCTCTAGCAGCTGCTGGATGGGCCTGTGCATAGCTGGCCGATCGGTCTTGACCATTCATCCCCTTGGCTGACCAGTCTATCCACTTGGCTGTAAGACCCGTACCCTGAATTGCCCTCTGTAAGCTTAGTTTCCGGTACCGTTACGTCCCGGATGGACCAGATTAATGAGCTTTGATCGCGACCCTATTTTAGTAAGCATCGACCCAAGACCTATACCCCGGCGACCGCGTAGGCGCTGCGATTCCAACGCCGCGCGGCACGCCCCATTGCGATACCCGGTGTGATAGTTGTGTCATTTGCGAAATCCGAGGTGGGCCACGCAACGCGCGTGTGGCATAGGCCCCACTTGTACAAATCTCAAGAATAAGTCAAATCCATCACCATCACCCTCACCCATACCCCTCTCATCACCCTACTCTACTGTTCACTCCCCAAGTGTAGGGTTGCGAAGTAATAATAATTCGGAAAGACCGAGTATTGTTCCCACAGAGATTTATGAATGGGTATTCTCAGAATTTGTCTAAAATAACTAATAATTAAGATCCTATTAAGACCTAAAGCTAGAAAATAGTGATTTGGGTTTAAACAGTGAATGTGTAAGGTAATATCAATCTAAAAAGGCACTAGACCGCCAAGGATCCACTTTTGATAAGTTTCAGTGCATAAACACAACTAGATCTCACATAACTCAATCGGAATCAAATTCATATCTCTATCCGATCGGAATATAGAGCGGTTCAATCAACAATTATCTAAAACAGTTGCTCATTCATTGATTCGATTCCCACAACAATGCTTAGGCTTTGGGCACACTCAATTGTGTAGGCCAAGCCTCTTTCCAATCTAGTTGAGATTCACAACCATAGCTTTCATCAAATCCTGTCACTAGACTTGATTACAACTAATGATTAGAACTCTAATTAAATCAAAATCAATCAGCAAACAACTATTTCAGATTATAACAAAAAGTACGAACTTTAGTTGAATGAGTTCCCACATGAAAACCAGGCCATTGTACACAAGGCAATTAAAGGGTCTACCATGCCCTGAGTTGATGATAGATCAATGAACTACACAAGCATAACCAATGCTCAGAAGATAAGCTACTAAGTTTAGAATCACTAAGAATCACATGAGCCCGGAGTCATCAAGAGATCAAAGTAAAACCAAACTAGTACTTGATTCAAACTCATATTAACTAAAATTCTTCAATTAAATCATAAAAAGGAAACCTAGGTTGCATCAATCCATCAAAAATGAATCAAAAGCTTCACCTCTTAGCGCTAGCTAAGAGGTTTTAGTTCATCTCTAACATCCTTAAACTAGAAGCCTCAAAAACATAAAAAAAAAACTACTAAAATAGGAAGAAAACTAAGAAAACTTGAAGTAAAATCCATCTCCCAAGCAATCCCCACGTCCTAGCATGCCTTGGTATGAAGAGGAGAAGTCCCTTTTATAGATTGGCACGGAAGATTCCAGATTTAACAAGGTATTACGCAATTGCGCAGAGAAAATCGGAGCTTTGCGTCCAATTTGTTACGCTGATGATCGGTCGCACGACCGGTCTAAGCTCATGAACGACCGGTCGCACGACCGGTCTCAAAACCTCAAAAACAGTCCAGTGAGTTTGGTGTTTCTGGACACCTCTCGATCGGTCGCACGACCGGTCTAGCTGTGTAGACCTGTCTGGCGACCGGTCTAGCTGTGTAGACCTGTCTGGCGACCGGTCTTGGGACAGGTCTTGAGACAGGTCTTGGGACAGGTTTTCCATATTTTCTTCTCTTTCTTTCTTCTTCTTTCCTCCACCTTTTGTCACTTGTTATGTTAATCTTCAATACATACAAAGTGACTCTTTTGACTATGAATTAGTGAAGTCTCCCTCTCATTCCTACAATCACAAATCCATGCATTAGATTAGTCTTTAAATATGTAAACCGTGCATAATGAGTGATGAATTGGGGTTAGAATATGCACAATTAAGAGCTCAACACACCCCCCAACTAGCATTTTGCTAGTCCCGAGCAAAACATGTGTGAAACAAGTTTCATTCTCCAAAATCCAACTCTCTTTCAGAAACTATTCTTCTATGCATTTCAAGACACACAAGCGTAAAAATCAGAGAAATTAGGTGATAGAGGTTGAAACCTTAAACTCTCAGAACATAATAAGTGTTTATATGAAATTCCTGATGATTGATTGATAAATAGAAGAACTTGAACAAATTCAACCTAGTGTGCATAGTGAAAGTTCATCTCGTGAGTTTCCGGTATTATCTTCTTCATAGATCAACTAAACTATAGATCTCAAGGTGTATAGAGCAACAACAAGCCTATGACCTAGGTTGAATTAAACCTACACCTATTCCTAAATACATTCACCTAACCTAAACCTTGACCCAAACACGAGAACCTTTCCCGAAAACCGATCCCGAACCCGAAAATCTAAACCTATGCCCGAAACCTAATCCTAAACTCATGTCACCTAAAGTAAACCTACACCTATTCCTAAATCCATTCACCTAGCCTAAACCTTGACCCAAACACGAAAACCAAACCCGAAACCCGATCCCGAACCCAAAAATCTCAACTTATGCCCAAAACCTAATCCTAAACTCATGTCACCTAAACTAAACCTATACCGATTCCTAAATCCATTCACCTTACCTAAACCTAGACCCAAACACGAAAACCAAACCCGAAACCCGATCCCGAACCCGAAAATCTAAACCTATGCCCAAAACCTAATCCTAAACTCATGTCACCTAAAGTAAACCTACACCTATTCCTAAATCCATTCACCTAGCCTAAACCTTGACCCAAACACGAAAACCAAACCCGAAACCCGATCCCGAACCCAAAAATCTCAACTTATGCCCAAAACCTAATCCTAAACTCATGTCACCTAAACTAAACATATACCTATTCCTAAATCCATTCACCTACCCTAAACCTAGACCCAAACTCGAAAACCAAACCCGAAACCCGATCCCGAACCCGAAAATCTAAACCTATGCCCGAAACCTAATCCTAAACTCATGTCACCTAAAGTAAACCTACACCTATTCCTAAATCCATTCACCTAGCCTAAACCTTGACCCAAACACGAAAACCAAACTCGAAACATGATCCCAAACCTGAAAATCTAAACCTATGCCCAAAACCTAATCCTAAACTCATGTCACCTAAAGTAAACCTACACCTATTCCTAAATCCATTCACCTACCCTAAACCTAGACCCAAACTCGAAAAACCAAACCCGAAACATGATCCCGAACCCGAAAATCTAAACCTATGCCCGAAACCTAATCCTAAACTCATGTCACCTAAAGTAAACCTACACCTATTCCTAAATCCATTCACCTACCCTAAACCTAGACCTAAACTCGAAAACCAAACCCGAAACCCGATCCCGAACCCAAAAATCTCAACTTATGCCCAAAACCTAATCCTAAACTCATGTCACCTAAACTAAACATATACCTATTCCTAAATCCATTCACCTACCCTAAACCTAGACCCAAACTCGAAAACCAAACCCGAAACCCGATCCCGAACCTGAAAATCTAAACCTACGCCCGAAACCTAATCCTAAACTTATGTCACCTAAAGTAAACCTACACCTATTCCTAAATCCATTCACCTAGCCTAAACCTTGACCCAAACACGAAAACCAAACCCGAAACCCGATCCCGAACCCAAAAATCTCAACTTATGCCCAAAACCTAATCCTAAACTCATGTCACCTAAACTAAACCTACACCTATACCTATTCCTAAATCCATTCACCTACCCTAAACCTAGACCCAAACTCGAAAACCAAACCCGAAACCCAATCCCGAACCCGAAAATCTAAGCCTATGCCCGAAACCTAATCCTAAACTCATGTCACCTAAAGTAAACCTACACCTATTCCTAAATCCATTCACCTAGCCTAAACCTTGACCCAAACATGAAAACCAAACCCGAAACCCGATCCCGAACCCAAAAATCTCAACTTATGCCCTAAACCTAATCCTAAACTCATGTCACCTATACTAAACCTATACCTATTCCTAAATCCATTCGCCTACCCTAAACCTTGACCCAAACACGAAAACCAAACCCAAAACTCGATCCCGAACCCGAAAATCTCAACCTATGACTAAACCTAATCCTAAACTCAAATCACCTAAACTAAACCTGACTCTAATCTTTGCATTGTAGATATGGATAAGAGTTGGATGCAAGCTAAGAATCGGTTTGGCCCAGAGTATAAAGAAGGTGTTAAGGAGTTCATGGAATCTGCGAGATATCGGGCAGATTCAGGTAATAGAATTAGGTGTCCATGCCGAAAATGCAAGAACATGATTCACAAGACATTGGACAAAGTGGAAGATGATTTGTTCATAGTTGGGATTGACCAGGGTTACACTTGGTGGATTCATCATGGTGAAGACTTCCACCAAAGAGTTGAGGCCACTGAAGTCCTTGCTGACCCAATTGTGAGTAATGACGAGGATGAAGATGTTGACGATATGCAAGATATCATTGGGGATGTGTTAAGGGGAACAATTGCGGATACTGATTTTGCAGCGACAAGTACTAGCCAGGATATTCCTCCTATGGGTGATGTCGAATCAGAAAAGTTTAGTAGGTTGTTGAGGGATGCGCAACGTCCACTCTATCCGGGGTGTCGGAACTTCTCCAAGTTGAATTTCCTTACAAGGTTACTTTATTTAAAGACAATAAATCGTTGGAGTAACAAATCGTTCGACATGTTACTTGGCTTGTTGAAAGAAGTATTACCTAAAGGTGAGACATTGCCTAAGTCTCATTACGAGGCAAAATCGTTAATGCGAGACTTGGGCCTTGGTTACATCCTCATACATGCATGTATAAATGATTGTGTATTGTATTGGAAAGAACATGAAAATGTTGAGGAGTGTCCACAATGTGGAGAGTCTAGGTGGAAATATGACGAAGTTAAGCGTAAGAAAATTCCACAAAAGGTGTTAAGGTACTTTCCATTGAAACCCAGATTACAAAGATTGTTTACGTCGAGCAAGACGGCTGAAGATATGAGGTGGCATAAGGAGAAACACGTTCATGATGATAATACATTGAGGCATCCCACTGACTCTGAAGCCTAGCAACATTTTGATAAGTAATATGACTGGTTTGCAGAGGATTCTTGCAATGTTCGGCTAGGTCTTGCAAGTGATGGTTTTAATCCATTTGGTAATATGAGTAGCTCGTACAGTATGTGGCCAGTGATACTTATGCCCTACAATTTACCTCCTTGGTTGTGTATGAAGGAATCATTTTTTATGATGTCGTTGCTTATTCCTGGACCCAAGTCACCGGAGAATGACATTGATGTGTATCTCCGACCGTTAGTAGATGAGTTAAATGAGTTGTGGAGTCAAGGTGTCCAGACGTATGACACTTTTGCAGAACAGACGTTTCGATTGCATGCAGCGGTCTTGTGGACAATAAATGACTTCCCTGCATATGGGAATTTGTCTGGGTGGAGCACGAAGGGAAAGTTGGCTTGTCCTACATGTAGTACTGAGACTTGTTCATTGTCATTGAAGCATGGTAAGAAAACGTGTTATATGGGCCATCGTCGCTTCCTTCCGAGGGATCATAGTTGGCGCAGGAAGACGGTAATCTTTGATGGCAAACGAGATCATAGGCCACCACCGAAAGAACTATCTGCAGAAGATGTGTTACAACAACTGAGTAACATTGAAGAAGTTAGATTTGGTAAGGCACCGCACTTGAAGAAGAGAAAACATACAGTATTAGAGTACAACTGGAGGAAGAAGAGCATTTTTTTAGTTGCCTTATTGGAGTCATCTGAAATTACGACACAACTTGGATGTCATGCATATTGAGAAGAATATATGTGACAATGTCTTTGGAACATTGATGAACATAGAGAAGAAAACAAAAGACAGTTTTAAGGCTCGATTAGATCTACAAGCAATGGGTTTAAGGAAAGAGTTGCACTTGCAACCACATGAAAATTCATATACTATACCAGCAACCTGCTACACATTGACAAAACTAGAGAAAAAACGTGTATGTGAATGGTTGAACAAGGTAAAATTTTCCGATGGGTATGCATCGAATATCTCTCGGCGCGTAAACATTACGGACTGTAAGGTAACAGGAATGAAAAGTCATGACTGTCACGTCCTTCTGCAACGTCTACTACTGGTTGCGATTCGTGGATTCCTTAACAAAGATGTCAGTGCTACGCTGATTGAGTTGGGGATATTCTTTAAGGATTTGTGTTCGAAATCTTTGAATGTAGAGGTTATTAAACGACTGGAGAAGGATATTGTCATAATCCTTTTCAAACTTAAAAGAATATTTCCACCTGCGTTTTTCGATGTCATGGTACACCTAGCGATTCACTTACCGCATGAAGCGAAGCTTGCAGGCCCAGTACAATATTGTTGGATGTATCCGATTAAAAGGTGATAGAACAATGATCATAAATTTTTATTCATTCCATAAACTACGTATATCCATGTTTTAATGTCCTAAACATATTGATTTTGTGTACAGATACCTTCACACATTAAAACAATATGTGAGGAATAAGGCACGTCCAGAGGGATCCATTGCTGAGGTGTACATTGATAATGAGTGCCTGACATTTTGCTCCATGTATCTTCGTAGCATAGAGACTAGATTCAACCGAGAAGATCGAAATGCCGATGCAGGGCAGGAGCATGAACAAGGACTCGTATCTGTATTCGAACATAACGTCCATCCTTTAGGATCGCTGACGTTTCAGGATATGGACCCTCGGGATCAAGCGAAGGCGCGGTGGTATGTGTTGCATAACTGTGAAGAAATAGAGTCGTACTTGGAGTAAGTCTTCGCACATAATTATTGTATATCTACAGACAGTTTTAATCTCAAAATTTCTTGCTTACAACGTACCAATTGTGTATAGCGAACACATCGAGGAGATGAAGTCCCAATACCCTACAAATTATGATCGAATGCATCAGGATTTGTTTTCAGAATGGTTTGCAAAATGTGTAAGATTAATTTACCTTCTATCTCACCACACTTACAATATTGTTGTATTGCACAATATTTACACGTAATTTTAAATGCCTAAACGTACATTTATATTCTATACGTGATGATAAATGAAGATGTTGCGCGCTAGCAACTCTGCGGATGCATCTGATGCGCTCTACTCACTAGCGCGTGGCCCTGATAGCCGTGTATGTAGATATACAGGTTGTATTGTAAACAGGATTCGGTTCCACACTGAGGAGCGTGAGAAATATAGGACCACACAAAATAGTGGTGTGGTTGTGAAGGGAACACATGAGGAGGTCGAAATTGATTTTAATGGCATTTTGACGGATATTATTGAGCTGAGTTATTGTATGAGAAAGCGGGTGTACTTATTTAAATGCAATTGGTGGGACATTGGAAATAAAAAGTTGGGAATACAGACTGATAATTACTTCACGAGCGTAAATTCATCTCAGAAGTGGTTTAAAGATGACCCATTTATCATAGCCGGCCAAGCCGAACAAGTATTCTACCTCGCTGACACCAAGTTAGGCGGCTCTTGGCACGTGGTGCAGAAAATAAAGCCCCGGAACATATTTGACGTTCCCGAAGTAGACGTTGAAGATAATGATGAAGGGAGTAATAGAACGTCGTCAGTTGAACAAGCATACCAAGAAGACATGCCATCTTGGGATAGAGGGAATGATCCAAATGTTAATATTGATGTGGTGCAATTGAATAGAGATGATGTGCCACCTGATCATGTTGATGGCTCAATCATAAATGACATTGTTAGAGATGATAGCGCTTTCATCGATGACAACGTTGCAGACGATGAAGAGGAAATTCTGATCAGCGATAGTGATGGTGAAGGAGAAAGAGTCCTAAGCGATAATGATTCAGATGACGATTATTAAATGTATACAAGATTTACATGTAATTTTCAATTCGATTAATTTGATTATTACATGTATATATGTTTTACAAGTCATGATTTTTTTTCTGAATTGACTTGTTTATAATCTACATTTACAATTAAGTCACTTTCTGATCATGTCCTCCGCAAACTGGAGCGTAGCGGAAGCACGCAGCATACTTCATCAGCTGTTGCGGATGGACTTTCCGGCCCTATATTCTTCTGGTAGGGCCAGAGAGATACCCGGTCTGGTCGAGAAATGTAGGGAGGAAGACGATGACTCAGATGAAAGATTATACAATCTCAAAGAAATTCCGGACCTGATTGAGGAATATAACCACAGAAAACTTCGTATGGAAGATGCGACATTATCACTTACACATTTGAATGGAGTCCCGAGAGATCAGATTTCTCCTATTGTGACTGGCATGTTGGCTGTAACATTGTCGAGTGCTTCATACAGCTTGACATATACACCTGCAGCGTACGATAACTTATGCAGGGAGTATTTCGGATAGTTGATCCGAAGTTGATTTGTATTACAATGAGATATATGTATTTAATATAGAATGACAATGTGTAATGGATTTTTCAACTTTTATATTCTGTTTACGGTTTTATTATATTCTGCTTGCATTATAGTGTAATGGTCTAATCATATTTTTATCATCTCTCTAAGCATAAGCACAAATTCACTCTACAATGATGTTCATAAACTTGCATTGACATTGTTTAAATTTATAAGTTTGTATTTCAGATATATTCAGTCATGGCACCAGGTGGGAGATCAGGTCGTTCGCGCACTGGATCTACCCCTTCCACCCGTGATGCGACGCAGACAGCATCGACGTCGTACGGTGCATCACAGTCATCTGATCATTCGGTTCAGCATACACCGGGCACTGCATGTAAGTCTAGACATTTATTTAGTGATTTCTGTTTATATTGTTACTTACATATATCTTTTCGCAGCATCATCTTCTACCAGCCGACGAGGACGTGGACCCACGCGTGGGTTAGTTTTAGAGCGACTTACGCGTGAGGGTAGGGTGGCGGTAGAGTTCCCACAGGACTGCCTTAGACTTGTTGGGGACAGTGCCAGACTGTTTACGTCTGAGGTCGGTGTCCTATGCCGATCTCTGATCCCCGCCACCACCCCCCGTTAAACTGACGTGACAGATGATGTGCGACAGCTCATCCGTCAGCGCCTTCAGGTAAAGTTTAGCAAATTGAAATTTTCTTTTGTGAAAGTTCATTTACGGTTAAGTCCTATTATTAATAAGTTTATTGCCTTAATTTATTATTTACGAAACTGCAGGATAAATTTGAATTCGATTTGAATGTTCCCTACATTTCTCATGCCGTCGACGACATGATTAGAGAGGGGTTCAAGGAGTACCGCGGAGAGTTGCACCAGCGGTACAAGCGGTGCAGGACACACGATGAGGCCGTACTGTCCGCACCGCCACACGTTACTACAGACGACTGGCGGATACTCTGCGAGAGATTTTCATCGGAGGCTTTTCAGGTAATATTTACATGTACGATATCTTACGGTAACAATTAAATTCGCGATTAATTTCGCAATTAATAGAAATGTATTTTGTATAATGTGTTCAGAAGAGGATTAGAATAAATTCTGCGAACAGGGAAAAGTTACAAGTGAACCACGTAGCTGGTTCAAAGTCATTTGTACGACATCGTTACGACATGGTAAGAAATTATTGATGATTATTAAGTTAATATATTATTTTGATTGGCATTTATTATAGGTCTTTTTTCCTTTCGATTGCGCAGCGAGATTCCGTCACTGGCCAGGAGCCTGGACTAGTAGACCTCTACAAAGGGACTCACTGTCGGCAGGCGACGGGATCTTGGGTTCATCCTAGAGCCAGTGAGCATTGGGTAAAAATCTTTACTTTGTAAAATTTAATTGCGCATTGATTGATAATAATGTCATTCATGTCATTTTTTATGAAATTTCATATCTTTTCATTACAGGCGGCGATGGACACCATACGCAGTCAGCCCACTCCCGATGGTAGTCAGCGGAGTGAGCCAGAAATCCTGAACGAGGTGCTTGGCACCCGTTCTGGATATGTGCGTGGGCTTGGCCATGGTGCCAAGCTCATGGCACAAACTAGAGCTGGCTCCAGTCGATCCGTAGCTGGTGAGAGCGCTCAACGCCGAGCTGATATCGCAGAGAGAGAGGTTCAGCAACTACGGGTCGTCGTCGATGAGATTCGAGAGCAGCTGGAGAGGCAGAGAGAGGAGCAGAGGCGACGGGAGGAGGAGGAGCAGAGGCGTAGGGAGGAGGAGGAGAGGCGACGGGAAGAGCAGGAGAGGAGGATCGAGGAGTTGCGGCAGGAGCGGCAGGAGCATGAGCGACAGATGCAGGAGATGTTTCAGGCTCTCGCTGCACGCCTTGGCGCCGATGCCCCGCCACCTCCGCCTTCATCTTCCTGATTATTTTTTTTACTATACGACTTTTAACTTATATGTATTTGTGTGTTGATGAATATTGTTTGTTTGTGGATGTGGAATGGATTATTTGTGTATGGATGGTGTAGTTTCTGTTTATTCGTATGTATGTGGATGTGAATAGGAGAAAAATGTATAGGTTTCTTTACAGGTGTATATCAGGAATTTTCCTGAATTTTGAAAACAAATGAAACCGGGATAGGGAAAACTTTTACCGACGAAATAATTCTTCGGTAAAAGTTTTACAGTTTTTATTACCGACGAAAAATTCGTCGGTAAAAGTTTTTTCACCGACGTATCATTTTTATTTCCGACAAAAATTCATATGTTTTTTTTCGTCGGTAATGGTTTTATTATTACCTACGAAAAATTATTTCGTCGGTAAAAACCTTTACCGACGGCCTTTCTGCGACGATGTTAGCCGCGAAAAATTTCGTCGGGAAAAAGATTTCCCGACGAAATTTTACTGATTCCTTAACGAAATCATTCGTCGGGAAAAATGAAATTTCTTGTAGTGACAAATTCTGAGAATACCCATTCATAAATCTCTGTGGGAACGATACTCGGTCTTTCCGAATTATTACTACTTCGCAACCCTACAGTTGAGGAGTGAATAAGTTTTTGGCGCCGTTGCTGGGGATTTCTATGCGGTATTTTTAGAATTTTCTGAGATAGCTTTTAGTTGAGATTGTGTTAAGATAGGTTTAGGATTTGTTTTGCTTTCTAGGCTAAGTTTTCTTTTAATTTCAGGATACTAACTTAGTTTGTTTTGATTTTACAGGATTCTAACATAGATCTAATTCAGGGATTTTTAGGAAGTTGAAGAAGAAGTAGGAATCTCAAGTGCCAAATCAAGTTCTATCTTTCTAACCTTACTCTTCTTCTTCTCCTACTCATTCCTACCATATTCATCTCTTGTAGAGTGGGTGGAGACTCCTCTTGGATCTCTGATAGGTTGGCCTTGTGCCACCTTGATTCCTATTGGTCGGCAGTACCGTCTTGGATCACCTTGTGCTCAGAGATTTCTCTTCTCAATCTTATTCCTCTTTCTTCTTTTTCTGCACTTTTCTCAAATGACTCAAAGAGTAGGTGGGGAGTTCTCTGAACCCCTATTGACCAGGAGAAATCGGTCTCTATCCTTGCTTCTGGCTTAGCCATTGCAAGACACCTTTTGCTTCGGTCTTAGAGAGGAGTAAAGGATGGAAGGAAGAATTCTTTTCTATTTCAACTTCTTATAATTTCATTATGAATGATTGGACGGGTGGATTGTCTAAATACCTTTTGGAAGATGAGAGGTCGAACCAAATAAAAAATCATTATGATTGAAACCATTACAAGCATGAATATCTTTCTACGACTCAATCTACTTCTAATACTCCCCCACATAAGACCTTGCGAGATTACCGGAATGACAACAATGGGCATAACTTTTCGCCAGGTAAGACAATGGGAGAGTATCGGAAAGAGATGAATAATGTTCCACTGGTTAGGACAATGTATGATCACTTGTTTGGTTACAAATATCAACAACTATCTAATAGCACAACATATGACATGCATAATCCTAATAGGTGGGAGCATCAAAATTTCAATTTGGGAGACGAGCCAACCATGGATGCCAACAATTATCCTCAAGAGTTTCTTTCTCACGAGCCACAATCAACACGAACTCTTGAGGATACACTGCGAGAGTTTATGAAAATAACTGAGCAATGCATACAAAACCTCTCGCTATCTCAAAATCCTGAACCCAACATTGGGAACACCAAATCAATCCCCAATAATGAGGAGGATGAGGCTATCCAAACCCAACCTTCTCCAGCTTTAATGACTAAACTTCTAGAGGATATTGATCTTGGTGACCCCAATATCACCATCGATTATGGTGAATCAACTATCTCTTTTAGATATCCCGATTTTAATGATGAAGAGATTTCAATGACGGTTGACGAACTTGAGGAATCCATAAAATCTAAAAGTGATAGTGAGATTGCCTACAATAAGGGTTCCGTGGATGATTGTGAGCCCATGATTTCTTCTTCCAAAGGGCCGAATGTTTATGAGTCGCCAGAAGATATTCTTGCTAGAGAGATGGCTGAAGTCGATATTTTTTAGTTCTTCCACCAACAACACATGCCGGATTCTATTGTGGAAGAACTCCCTTGGGTTGAGAATTCTGTTTCTTTGGATGATGTGGTGGCACAATCTGACATTTTAGATCAACCAATGTTAGATGATGTGCTTATCACTAAATCTGAAAATTTTTCTTTGGAAGACCTCCCCTCTATAAAGAAGGAATTCATTGTCATTGAAACAGACTTTCCTCAATCACTAAGGGAGAACGAGGACCCTTCATCTGACTCTCTCGATTTTCTAGAGGAATGCATGACCCACCCCTATGATCTGGATGATGAGATGATTGAGGAGTTGGATAGTTTGTTAGATATGGTGTCGGTGGCTGAAGAACACCATTCCACTGATTTACACTCTTTACCATTGTTTGTGAAAGCACCATGCAATTCTGAAATTGTGGAGGAGACAACCGAAACTGAAAAATATTTAATGAATGTCTCTCCACCATCATGGGTTCTTCAGCCCATTGAAAATTCTGATTGGAAGGACCCCTTTTTAATCAATTACAACCCAATTCAGAACTTGAGGAGATATCTGTTTGCTGCTCTTATCTCCTCCTTACATGCATGTGGTGCACACTATGATTGGACCTTCATGAAGAAACGCACCCATGTATACATTCGAGCAGGACTTTGAATGGTCCTCATGAGAAACTTATTGAAATTCATGAAAATCCTGCTCAAATTTGATCATGTAGTCGATCGGACTAATCAAAGGTAGGTAGGTAGGTTAGCATTTCTTTCTGCATTTAGGATTGAATAAGTCTCATTGAGACAATGGAAGATGCTAGAATTGATCTACTTGGTACCTCAGGTACTCTCGTTCTCACTCTCCTTTGTTTTATGTCATTGCTCTCATGTCATGCATATTGCATATCTTATTACATCGAGGACAATGTAGGATTTTGGTTGGGGGGTGAGATTCCTTGGATGAATCTACTAGCTTTTGTGACATTTCGAACAATTATGTAGAAAATTTTTGATTTTTCTAAAATTCAAAACTCTTTTGGAAAACGTTGTTTCTATGCATTCAAGATGATACGAGTATAAGAAGAGGAGATACGAAGTGAGTGATGTTGCAAACTTTGAACTTCTCTTAATGTAATGGTTTTATATGTGAATTCCCCTATTTATGTGAGTGATAGAAAATTTGAACACTTTTACACCTAGTTCACATTAAACAATTTTCATGGGTTGAAAGGATTACGTGATTTGTGGATTAGCTATACGTTGATTTAAGGTGTTGAGAAACCAAGCCGGGGTACTTTGTCCATCCTTGTCCATGGGAAAATAACAAAAGATATGGATTTCTAAAAATCCTATCTAATGTAAAAGAAAAAGGAAAGGAAGGATAAAATTGGGAATGATGGAAAAATGGTGGAAAATTCCGATTAGGGCTACCTACTACCAACCGGGGGATGGTCTACCCGTAACCAAAGCCGGAAATGGGACGTAGTATGAAAGCCGTCGGAAGGACGGTAAGGCAAATTCCTGTCATAGGCTTGTTGTTGCTCTATACACCTTGAGATCTATAGTTTAGTTGATCTATGAAGAAGATAATCCCGGAAACTCATGAGATGAACTTTCACTATGCACACTAGGTTGAATTGTTCGAGTTCTTCTATTCATCAATCAATCAGTGAGAATTTCATATAAACAGTTATTATGTTTTGAGAGTTTAAGGTTCCAACCTCTATCACCTAATTTTTCTAATTTTTACGCATGTATGTCTTGGAAGGTATAGAAAATAGTTTCTGAAGGAGAGTTGGGTTTTGGAGAATGAAACTTGTTTCACGCATGTTTTGCTCAGGACTAGCAAAATGCTGGTTGGGGGTGTGTTAAGCTCTTAATTGTGCATATTCCAACCCCAATTCATCACTCATTATGCACGGTTTTCATGATTTAAAGACTAATCTAATGCATGGATTTGTGATTGTAGGAATGAGAAGGAGACTTCACCAATTCATGGTTAAAAGAGTCACTTTGTATGCATTGAAGATCAATAGAACAAGTGCCGAAAGGTGGAAGAAAGAAGCAAGAAAGAAAGAGAAGAGATGATGAAGAAAATATGAAATTTTGTGCTTAGACCTGTCTGTAGACCGGTCGACAGACAGGTCGACAGTGTATTTTTTTGGACTGTTTTTCTCATCTTAGACCGGTCGCCAGATAGGTCGAGAGTAGTCCAGAAACACAAAACTCACTGGATGATTTTGGAGGTTTTGAGACCGGTCGTCAGTGCAACAGGGTGTGCGTGAAGCTCCGATTTTCTCTGCGCAATTGCGTAATTCCTTGCTAAATCTGGAATCTTCCATGCCAATCTATAAAAGGGACTTCTCCTCTTCATACCAGGGCATGCGAGGACGTGGGGATTGCTTGGGAGACGAATTCTACTTCAAGTTTTCTTAGTTTTCTTCCTGTTTTAGTAGTTTTTTATGTTTTTGAGGCTTCTAGTTCAAGGATGTTAGAGATGAACTAAAACTCTTAGTTAGGGCTAAGAGGTGAAGCTTTTGATTTGTTTTTGATGGATTGATGCAACCTAGGTTTCCTTTTATGTTTTAATTGAAGAATTTTAGTTCAATATGAGTTTGAATCAAGTACTAGTTTGGTTTTACCTTGATCTCTTGATGACTCCGGGCTCATGTGATTCTTAGTGATTCTAAGCTTGGTAGCTTACCTTCTGAGCATTGTTTATGCTTGTGTAGTTCATTGATCTATCATCGACTCCGGGCATGGTAGACCCTTTGATTGCCTTGTGTACAATGGCCCGATCTTCATGTGGAAACTTATTCAACTAAAGTTCTTATCTTTTGTTATAATTTGAAATAGTTGTTTGCTGATTAATTTTGATTTAATTAGAGTTCTAATCATTAGTTGTAATCAAGTCTAGTGACAGGATTTGATGAAAGCTATGTTTATGAATCTCAACTAGATTGGAAAGAGGCTTGGCCTACACAATTGAGTGTGCCCAAGGCCTGAGTATTATTGTGGGAATCGAATCAATGAATAAGCAATTGTTTTAGATAATTGTTGATTGAACCGCTCTATATTCCGATCGGATAGAGATATGAATTCGATTCCGATTGAGTTATGAGAGACCTAGTTGTGTTGATGCATTGAAACTTATCAAAAGTGGATCCTTGGCGCTCTAGTGCCTTTTTAGATTGAAATTACCTTACACATCCACTGTTTAAACCCAAATTGCTATTTTCCAATTTTAGTTCTTAATAGGATCTTAATTACTAGTTATTTTAGACAAATTTTGAGAATACCCATTCATAAATCTCTGTGGGAACGATACTCGGTCTTTTCGAATTATTAATACTTCACAACCCTACACTTGGGGAGTGAACAAATACGCACAATTAAGAGCTCAACATCTACACACCCCATCACTCTCTCACCCCCCAAAGTCAACCAAAGCCATACTACCCATACCTCTCATACCCCCCTCCCATGCTAGCCACCACCACCATCATCACCCCATGCTCCCTCCTCTCTACCCTTACATTACCATACGTAGAGGGGGGGGGGGGGGGGGGGGGGGGGTTGGCCTTCTCATTTCCATTGCAAAGAAAGGAGAGAGAAAGGGAGAGATAGACAGAGAGAGAGAGAGAGAGATTAAGAGAAGAGAGAGATTTAGAGGGAGTTAGAGGATTTAAAAGGGAGGAACCAAGCTTGGAGGACCCTGATCACCGTCCGGATCGTCGGATCGTCAACCCGATCCAATCCAACTGTCAAATTCGATCCGACTGTCCATCCTTCAAGGTGAGTGCAAGGGGGACATAAACCCCCCATTTTCTTATTTTCCTTTCATTTTCTTTGTTTTCTTTTGGGCCCACCTTGTGATGGACAGTTAGATGAATGGACTGGATCATCCATGAATGGGCCCCACTTACTAATAATAAAAATAATAATTATATATAAAAAAAGAGAGAGTGCCGCTGGACAGACAGCGTCCGTTGCTCAGCAGCGCATGGGCTAGAGCCCATTTGGGCATTTACAGTGGGGTCCCCACTCGTGGGACCCACCTTGATGCATGTATTTGATCCACGCCGTCCATTCGTTTCTCTAGCCCATTTTAGGGCTGGACACCAAAAATGAAGAAGATCCAGATCTCAGGTGGACCACACCATAGAAAACAGTGGAGATAATGATGTTTACTATTGAAACTTCCGTGGCCCACCGTGATGTTTGTGAACCTTTTTACCTATCCAATATTGGGCTGTGTGGGTTCCTCACGGGCTGGGGAACATGATGGATGGGGTGGATCGTCCCCAAGTGGGCCCCACTTGAAATAAACAAAGAAAAGAAAAAAAACAAGAAGAAGAACGTCAGACACTGGACGTTCACAGCGTCAGAGACGCTGGAACAGTACAGCGTCACTTGGACGCCGTTAATGGGGTCCCCACTCGTGGGACCCACCTTGATGTTTGTGTTCCATCCACGCCGTCCATCTGTTTTCCCAGATCATTTTAAGGCCAGGGCCCAAATATGAAGCCGATCCAAATCTTAAGTGGACCGCACCGCATAAAATAGTGGAAATAATGATTTCTACTGTCAGAAATTCTTTGGCCCACTTTGAAGTTTCTAGACCAAATCATATACCCAATATTGGGCTCATTGGGTCCCCCATGAGCTGGGGAACCTGATAGATAGAGTGGATCACCCTTATGTGGGCCCCACTCGATCAAAACCATGGGAAAAAAAGAGAAAGGAAAGGAGGGGCGTCGCTGACGCTGGCTCGTGATGCCCAGCTGGTGGCCCACTCGTGGGTCCCACCATGATGCATGTGTTGTATCCACACCGTCCATCCATTTGGGGAGATCATTTTAGGGCATGATCTCAAGAATGAGACAGTTCCACGTCTCAAGGCGGCCTCACCACAGAAAACAGTGGGGACAGTGACCCTACTGTTGGAACCTTCCTACGGCCCACCATGATGTGTATTTGAGATCCAACCTATTCATAATTCCACACACGCGTGGAAGAGGGAAAAACCAAGTATCAGCTTGATCGAAAACGCAGTTGGGCCCACCTAGAATGTATGTGCCTTATCTACTACGTCCATATGTTTTTCCAGCTCATTTTAGTGGCTGAGCTCAAAATTTGAGCATATCCAAATGACAAGTGGACCATGCCACGGGAAACAGTGGGAATAATGATCTCCACCGTTGAAACCTTCCCAGCCCTACAATGATGTTTATTTGTCATCCAACCTATTCATAAGTGGCTAAGCCTAGAATTTAAGCATATCCAAATGTCAAGTGGACCATGCCACGGAAAACAGTGGCAATGATGATTTCCAACGTTGAAACCTTTCCAGGCTCTATAGTGATGTTTATTTGTCATCCAATCTGTTCATAAGATCACATGGATATGGATGAAGGAGAAAACACAAATAGCTGCTTGATTCCAAAATTCCTGAGACCCAACTGGGCACCACGCAGCCCAGCGGGTGGCCCACCCTGTGGGTCCCACCATAATGTAATTGTTTTATTCATGCTGCCCATCTATTTTTCCATGCCATTTTAGGATATGGCCCCGTCAATGAGGCAAATCCAGATGTTAGATGGACCACACCCGTAGGGAATAGTGGTCATTGATGCCCACCATTGGAAACTTCCTTGGGGCCACTCGATTTTCCATCCAACCAAAGGTTTGGGCCCATATTTGGGTTCCACCTTAATGGAGGTATTGTGTACCATGCCACCCGTCTTGATCGACGCGTGGGGCCCAATTTGAGTGGGCTTCACTTAGAAATGGTGGTGATTGACTACCTACCACTGAAACTTCCTAAGACTGCTGATGTACATTTGCTATCTGACCAGTGGGCGGGGCCCACTATGGTCCTTCCTTTGATACATATGTTTTTATTCATGCCGTACACCTATTTTGTCGGCCTACTTTGTATGTGCAGGCCCAAGTATGGGGCCGATGTGGTCTCAAGTGGGCTATGCCACGAAGACCTTTACATTTCCAATGGGACCCACAGTCCGGGTCCCACTCTCCATATATATTAGGCCTTTTAAGGCCAATGTTACATGATACGTTTGGTAACATTCTAGTATGATTAGCTTGATATGTCACACTAATAACATGCTTAGTATAATGAATACCAAGCTCATTCATATGCCCATACGCATCATTTGTATGCCTGTTATGGATCATGATTAACCATAGCATATGCTAGTTGGCTTGTTATACTTAGGGGACCCTTGTGAGACAGGGTCACCCCACATGATTGCGCAGTATGCATAAGTTTGGTGCATGACTTGGATTGTATGACTCATGCATTTCACATTATGTATGTCACGATCGCTTTCGCACCCTAGCAGCATCGGGGTGGTGGCCACCATAGTCACATCGTGGTTGGCAGTATTGGACACCGCACCAAAAACTTGTTCACTCCCCAAGTATAGGGTTGCGAAGTAGTAATAATTCGGAAAGACCGAGTATCGTTCCCACAGAGATTTATGTATGGGTATCCTCAGAATTTGTCTAAAACAACTAATAATTAAGATCCTATTAAGAGCTAAAACTGTAAAATAGCAATTTGAGTTTAAACAGTGAATGGTTAAGGTAATTTCAATCTAAAAAGGCACTAGAGCGCCAAGGATCCACTTTTGATAGGTTTCAATGCATCAACACAACTAGGTCTCTCATAACTCAATCGGAATCGAATTCCTTTCTCCATCCGATCGGAATATAGAGCGGTTAAACCAACAATTATCTGAAACAAGTGCTTATTCATTGATTTGATTCCCACAACCATGCTCAGGTCTTGGGCACACTCAATTGTATAGGCCAAGCCTCTTTCCAATCTAGTTGAGATTCGTAACCATAGTTTTCACCAAATCCTGTCACTAGACCTGATTACAACTCATGATTTGAACTCTAATTAAATCAAAATCAATCAATAAATAAATATTCCAGATTACTACAAAAGATAAGAATTTTAGTTGCATGAGTTCCCACATGAAAATCAGGCCATTGCATACAAGGCAATCAAAGCGTCTACCATGCCCGGAGTCGATGGTAGATCAATGAACTACACAAGCATAAACAATGCTCAAAGATTAAGATACTAAGCTAGGATCACTAAGAATCACATGAGCCCGGAGTCATCAAGAGATCAAAGTAAAAACCAACATAGTACTTGATTCAAACTCATATTGAACTAAAATTCATCAATTAAAACATAAAAGGAAACCTAGGTTGCATCAATCCATCAAAAACGAATCAAAAGCTTCACCTCTTAGCCCTAGCTAAGAGGTTTTAGTTCATCTCTAACATCCTTGAACTAGAAGCCTCTAAAAACATGAAAAACTACTAAAACAGGAAGAAAACTAGAAATCCAAAGTAGAATCCGTCTCCTGAGCAATCCCCACGTCGTAGCCTCCTCTGATATGAAGAAAAGAGGTCCTTTTATAGCTTGGAGGAGTCCAATACGCAAGAGAACTCCAAAATTTGCGTAAACTTACGCACTTGCGCAGGAAATTCCGGAATCCCGAAATAGAAATAGACTGTTACGCATGGCCGACCGGTCATGACCGGTCGGACTGGTGAATTCCCTTGTCCAGCAGTGATGGCCGACCGGTCATGACCGGTCGGCTGCGTTCCTAAGCAGTCCAGCAACTATGCCCGACCGGTCGTGACCGGTCGGGCTTGTATACACTTCCTCCAGCGGGTCTTCAATACAAGTAAATTGGTGGCCGACCGGTCTTGACTGGTCTGGCTGCTTTGGCCGACCGGTCTTGACCGGTCTAGCCCTGTTTTCTCTTTCATTTCTTCTCTTTCTTTCTTCTTTTCTCTTCTCTCCTTGCTTTGTTCTCTCTTTATGCTTGATCCAATAGTCTTCAATGCTCGTAAGGAGCTACATTTAGCCTTCAATTGGTGACATCTCCATCTTGTTCCTACAATCACAAATCATGTATTAAGTTGGTCCTTTAAACATGTATATCATGCACAATGAGTGATGAATTGGGTTTAGAATATGCACAATTATGAGCTCAACACACCCCCCAACCAGCATTTTGCTAGTCCCGAGCAAAACATGCGTGAAACCAGTTTCATTTTCCAAACCCAACTCTCCTCTGGAAACTATTCTTCTATACATTCCAAGACACATAAGCATAAGAATCAGAGAAATCAGGTGATAAAGGTTGAAATCTTAAACTCTCAGAATATAATCAGTGTTTATGTGAAATTCCCGCTGATTGATTGATAAATAGAAGAACTTGAACAAATTCAACCCAGTGTGCATAGTGAAGGTTCTTCTCATGAGTTTCTGGGATTATCTTCCTCATAAATCAACTAAACTACCGATCTCAAGGTATATAGAGCGACAACAAGCCTATGACAGGAATTTGCCTTACTGTCCTTCCGACGACTTTCACACTACGTCCCATTGCCGGCTTTGGTTACGGGTAGACCATCCCCCGGTTGGTAGTAGGTAGCCCTAATCGGAATTTCCACCATTTTTCTTTCCTTCCCGATTTCATCCTTTCATTCCTTTTTCTTTTAAATTAGATAGGATTTTTAGAAATCCATATCTTCCGTTATTTTCCCATGGACAAGGATGGACAAAATACCCCGGCTTGGTTTCTCAATACCTCAAATCAGAGTCTAATTAATCCACGAATCACATACTCCTTTCAAATCATGAAAATCGTGTGATGTGAACTAGGTGCAAAAGGTGTTCAAATTTTCTATCAATCATAAAAATAGGTGAATTTACGTGTAAAACCATTATATTAAGAGAAATTCAAAGCTTGCAACATCCCTCACTTCATATCTCATCTTCTTATACCCATGCTATCTCGAATACATAGAATCAAAGTTTTCCAAAAGAGTTTCGAATTTTAGAAAAATCGAAAAATTTCTACATCTTTGCTCGACATGTCACAAAAACTAGCAGATTCATCATCTAAGGAATCTCTCACCCCCTAACCAAAACTTTGCATTGTCCTCAATGTAATAAGATATGCAATATGTATGACATGAGAGCAATGACATAAAATAAAGGAGAGTGAGAAAGAGAGATATCACCTGAAGCATACAGTCCATGGCAAGATTAGCTTTTGGAGATGGATTACTTCACAACTAAATCAACTATCAAAGCAAATCCTAATGGGAAAGCATTCTAGCAAATCATCCTCCGTCAGACTAGGAGGTTAATCCCAACAACTCATCCAAAAGCATAAATTTAAGCAGAATCATTAGATGGATCAAAAGGTTTCGCAGTAAGGTCATCCAATAACCTGCTTTACAATGTACATGTGTGTGAATGATCGAGATAGGCCACTTAAAATCCCAAAGAGAAATTTCAGCGGGTTCCTTATTGTTTTCACCACATGTATAAGAGGAGACATCATCATATTTATCAGAAAAAATATGTCTCCAATCAGATTTTCCTGGGCAATGAGATTGTAAGTAAGGATCATCCCAGGGTTGGTGGAGTTCGGTATGCATGATCCACAAAGGAGTGGAAATATGAATTGATTTCTCAACACAACAAGGTATTGTTTCCACATCCTTCTCTTGGCTAGTGTCATATGCCAATACCGACTTAAAAAGTGTGACCATATCCCTTATCATATCATCGTTCTCATCAAGGGAGTGAGTCACTTCTTCGTCTAAGGGACCGGAGTAAAAAGGTGAGAGGGACTCATCTTCCACGATAGAATTGATCATGTTTATTTCTTGGACCTCCTCATCCTCATCCTCTTGTTGGTTGTCAATATTGAAAGCATTCAACTCAATCGTCATATTGCCAAAAGACATTTGTATGCCCCCACTCCTACAATTTATGATAGCGTTTGATGTAGCTAGGAATGGGCGGCCAAGTATGACAGGAATTTGAGGGCCAATATTAACCATGGGTCGTGTGTCCAAGACAATAAAGTCCACCGGGTAGTAAACTTTGTCAACTTGGACAAGAACGTCCTCAATCACCCCTCTCGGAATACGAATCGATCGGTCAGCAAGTTGTAATGTGGTTTTGGTGGGTTTTAATTCACCCAAACCCAATTGTTCATAGACCGAAAAGGGAATTAAGTTTACACTTGCCCCTAGATCAAGTAGAGCGTGTTTCACCCGATAGTCGCCAATCACACATGATATTGTCGGACAACCGGGATCTTTGTATTTCTTGGGCAACCTGTGGTTGATAATGGCACTCACATTCTTTGTCAAAAATGCCTTCTTTTGCACATGTATTTTTCTTTTAACCGTGCAAAGGTCTTTTAAAAATTTAGCATATGACGGTATTTGTTTAATGGCATCCAACAATGGGATGTTGATTTTGACCTGCTTGAAAACCTCCAAAAATTCCTGATATTTATCTTGAGGTTTGGCTGGAATCAAGCGTTGGGGGAATGGAGCAACGGGCCTATATTCTTTTAATGGCTCTTTTTCATTCATGGTGATGCTAGGTCCATCATCCTTTTTGGAAGATACCGGATCATTAGGTGTTGAAACCTTCACCGGATCAGATTTTTCAATGATTTTACCACTTCTAAGAGTGGTGATGGCCTTAGCATGTTCCATATGTTGGTTAGAAGAACTAGGCATGCTTATTTCGCATTGCGATTTTTGATTTGGTATGGGTTGGGCTGGAAGCACCCCTTCCCTTGCGTTTAAGCGAGCCTTGATTTCCTCCACCGAACTTTTAAGCTCAAGCATTATCGTATGGTTGGATTGATTAATTTGAGCTTGTCCTTCCATGAATGCTTTCAAAGTATCCTCTATAGGCATTTGAGGTGGGGCCATTTGCATTAGGGGCCCCCTTTGAGGATTACTTTGATTAGCCGTGTTTCCATTCACCCAATTGAAGTTTGGGTTGTTTTTCCAACTAGAATTGTTCGTGTTTGAATTTGGAGTACTAAAAGGTCGTTGATAACTATTCAAGGCATTTGATTGTTCAAATAAAAGTTCCCGAAACGCATAGATTGTTGGACAATCCGGCGTTTGATGCACATTGGAAGCACAAATACCACAAATAGTTTCAACAGCCCCCTTTTGTTGGGTTGTATCCACCTTCTTTAGTTCCATCTCCTCGACCTTTCGTGTGAGTTTAGCCACTCTAGAACCTAGATCATCTTGCCCATCTAAAACATAAATTTCTCCCTTTTCCTTGGTTTGGGGTTGTTTTGAACTTGTTGGCTTAGATGTATCCCATGATTGTGTATTCTCAGCCAACATGTCAAAATAATCCCAAGCTTCTTTCGTTTCCTTGTTCATGAACTCCCCATTGCACATCATCTCCACAAATTGGCGCATGGTTGAGTTCAATCCATCATAGAAGAAACTAATCAACCTCCACCGTTCATAACCATGATGTGGGCATGCATTTAAAAGCTCATTATACCTTTCCCAACATTGGAAAAAGGTTTCTTCTTCTTTTTGGGCGAAGTTCATTATGGCCCTTCTTAATGCATTGGTTCGATGAGTAGGGAAGAATTTTTTTAGAAACTCCCTAGTCATCTCAGCCCATGTCCCAATAGACCTCGGCCTTAAGGAATGTAGCCATGATTTGGCCTTCTCTTTCAAGGAAAAAGGGAACAATTTAAGTTTTATTGTATCCTTGGTCACATTGTCATAGTTTATTGTGGCAATAACTTCTTCAAATTCCTTAATATGTAGAGATGCGCTCTCAGAGTCGAGTCCATGGAATCTAGGAAGAAGTTGGATCAACCCCGGTTTAAAATCAATATTCCCCACATTGTGAGGGAAAATTATGCAAGAGGGAGTACTCGTCCTAGCTGGTTGTAAATAGTCACGTAAAGTTCTAGGTTGAGGTACATCCCCCACTTCATTCTCATCCAATTCAGTAAGGTTTGGGGCTGGATTTTGATTAACCCCTTGATTTGGTTGATTTTCAGCCATCTCTCTAGTAATTTCAGGAAAATTTTGACGTTTCCTAGCACGAGGCTCTCTATCGATCCCTTCAACAATTACTCCGTCCCTTACAAGTCGGTTATTATAAGTCCTAGCCCAATGTGGCATGCAAAACCAAAAAAGAATGAGCAAAAAAAAAAAAAGAATTCTTCCTTCCTTCCTTTACTCCTCTCTAGGACTTAAGCACAAGGTGTCTTGCAATGGCTAAGCCAGAAGCAAGGATAGAGACCGATTTCTCCTGGTCAATAGGGGTTCAAAGAACTCCCCACCCACTCTTTGAGTCTTTTGAGAAAAAGTACAGAAAAAAGAAGAAAGAGGAATAGGTTGAGAAGAGAAATCTCTGAGCACAAGGTGATCCAAGGCGGCAGAGCCGACCAATAGGAATCCAGGTGGCACAAGGCCTACCTTTCAGAGATCCAAAAGGAGTCTCCACCCACTCTACAAGAGATGAACATGATAGGAATGAGTAGGAGAAGAAGAAGAGTAAGGTTAGAACAATAAAACCTGATTTGTAACTTAAGATGCCTTCTTCTTCTTCAACTTCCTAAAAATCCCTGGATTAGACCTATGTTAGAATCCTGCAAAAATCAAAACAAAGTAAGTTAGTAATTAGAAGAAAACCTACTCTAGAAAGAAAAACAAATCCTAAACCTATCTTAATACAATCTCAACTAAAAGTTATTTCAGAAAATTCTAAAAATACCGCATAGAAATCCCCGGCAGCGGCGCCAAAAACTTGTTCACTCCCCAAGTATAGGGTTGCGAAGTAGTAATAATTCGGAAAGACCGAGTATCGTTCCCACAGAGATTTATGTATGGGTATCCTCAGAATTTGTCTAAAACAACTAATAATTAAGATCCTATTAAGAGCTAAAACTGTAAAATAGCAATTTGAGTTTAAACAGTAAATGGTTAAGGTAATTTCAATCCAAAAAGGCACTAGAGCGCCAAGGATCCACTTTTGATAGGTTTCAATGCATCAACACAACTAGGTCTCTCATAACTCAATCGGAATCGAATTCCTTTCTCCATCCGATCGGAATATAGAGCGGTTAAACCAACAATTATCTGAAACAAGTGCTTATTCATTGATTTGATTCCCACAACCATGCTCAGGTCTTGGGCACACTCAATTGTATAGGCCAAGCCTCTTTCCAATCTAGTTGAGATTTGTAACCATAGTTTTCACCAAATCCTGTCACTAGACCTGATTACAACTCATGATTTGAACTCTAATTAAATCAAAATCAATCAATAAACAAATATTCCAGATTACTACAAAAGATAAGAATTTTAGTTGCATGAGTTCCCACATGAAAATCAGGCCATTGCATACAAGGCAATCAAAGCGTCTACCATGCCCGGAGTCGATGGTAGATCAATGAACTACACAAGCATAAACAATGCTCAAAGATTAAGATACTAAGCTAGGATCACTAAGAATCACATGAGCCCGGAGTCATCAAGAGATCAAAGTAAAAACCAACATAGTACTTGATTTAAACTCATATTGAACTAAATTCATCAATTAAAACATAAAAGGAAACCTAGGTTGCATCAATCCATCAAAAACGAATCAAAAGCTTCACCTCTTAGCCCTAGCTAAGAGGTTTTAGTTCATCTCTAACATCCTTGAACTAGAAGCCTCTAAAAACATGAAAAACTATTAAAACAGGAAGAAAACTAGAAATCCGAAGTAGAATCCGTCTCCTGAGCAATCCCCACGTCGTAGCCTCCTCTGATATGAAGAAAAGAGGTCCTTTTATAGCTTGGAGGAGTCCAATACGCAAGAGAACTCCAAAAATTGCGTAAACTTACGCACTTGCGCAGGAAATTTCGGAATCCCGAAATAGAAATAGACTGTTATGTATGGCCGACAGGTCATGACCGGTCAGACTGGTGAATTCCCTTGTCCAGTAGCGATGGCCGACCGGTCATGACCGGTCGGCTGCGTCCTGAGCAGTCCAGCAACTATGCCTGACCGGTCGTGACCGGTCGGGCTTGTATACACTTCCTCCAGCGGGTCTTCAATACAAGTAAATTGGTGGCCGACCGGTCTAGCCCTGTTTTCTCTTTCATTTCTTCTCTTTCTTTCTTCTTTTCTCTTCTCTCCTTGCTTTGTTCTCTCTTTATGCTTGATCCAATAGTCTTCAATGCTCGTAAGGAGCTACATTTAGCCTTCAATTGGTGACATCTCCATCTTGTTCCTACAATCACAAATCATGTATTAAGTTGGTCCTTTAAACATGTATATCATGCACAATGAGTGATGAATTGGGTTTAGAATATGCACAATTATGAGCTCAACACATCGCAAACTTGTTCTAGTACGTGGGCGCTATGGATGTCCTTGGGTGAAAGTCCCTAAACCCTGTAGTACCAGTAGGATGCTTCAACGTCGAGACAGAGTGGATAACATGAGCGCCCGTGTGCCAAATACCAGTAGGCCGCGTCTTCCACTGTGTCAAGGTTGGTTGGAAAGGGGTGTGACCTTATCCGCCGGGGTGCAGTGGGCTATAAGCTAGGTCGAGTCTGACCAACTCATGGAATGGGTCCGCTTTCGGCGAGCCGGGTGGGCATTGGCATACTACTGACGAGGCGGATAGTGAGGTCTTTTCTACTTGCTTAGTTATGCGCGCGATGTGCGGCGGCCAGTATTAGAGTATACTAGACCCCGGTGATGTCCTAGATGAGAACGATTTTGATATGTGGATTAGTTGAGGATTGACGTGGTTGCATTGCATCTCTAGCATGTAACACTCGGCCATGTAGGCCCTTTCATCGCATAGCCTTGGGATGGCTAATAGCATTCATGAACTTGGTAACTTAGCACTCTACTACTTTCTCTTACTCTGATATCTGTATACTTGTCATATGCATCACACGCGCACACACGCACTCTACTGAGCTTCTCAGGAAGCTCATGCGCATTTGTTTACGCTGCAGGTACCAGGGCACATCAGCAGCGTTGAGCGCGGTTTATGTACCTGCTATTTTGGGCTTTTGCTACATCTTGTATTTCTCTTCCCAGCAATGTACTCAACAACTTATTAGTGGATATTTGATGATGTTTTATGGTTTTGATTATGCTCCTTTACAAAAAAAAATTTACCCTGAAAATCCTCCTGGTAGGATCCCAGGATCGGAACCTGGCATATGAGAGCTAGGAGCCGAGAATGGGGTACTACGGAGGCTGTTGGCACCAAGGTCGGCGATCGAGAATTTAGTGAGCCCGGTCCCCGGGTTTGGGGTGTGACATTGGCTGTGACTGAATTCTTTCTTCTTCTCTCTCTCTCTCTTGTTTAATTGCTTCTCCTTTCTTCTTTGGCCCAGCTTCAATCATCATAGAAAGGCTTCAAAATGTGATCTTTTAGTCATCAATTAGGTGAAGTTCCTCTCTCATTCCTACAGCCACAAAACATGCATTAAATAAGTCTTTTAAACATTCAATTCATGCATATAATGTGATGTAATGGGTTAAAATATGTATTAATTAAGAGCTCAACAACAACCACGTCTTCCTGCATTGTTTTTCCACTTAATGCAAGAGAGGTGGATCTTAAACTGAGAATTATCAAGTTACTTTCAAAATTCCATGGACTTGATTCTGAAAGTCCATATGCACACCTAAGTTAATTTAAGGAGATTGCCAACACCTTTCAATTTAATGACGTCTCCCAAGATATAATCAAACTGAAATTGTTCCCTTTCTCTCTTAAGAACAAAGTCAAATCATGGCTTCAATCAATTAAACCTAGAAGCATCGGGACATGGATTGAGATGACCCGGGAGTTCCTTAAAAAGTATTTCCCGGTTCATGAAACCAATGAACTAAGGCGGACCATTATGAGCTTCTCCCAAAAAGTAAATAAGACATTTTTTCAATGTTGAGAGAGGTTCAAAGATCTTTTATTAAAGTGCCCACATCATGGTTATGAAAAGTGGCGCTTGATTGACTTCTTCCATGACAGATTCAAACATGCGCCAATTTGTCCAAATGATGTGTAATGGTGAGTTTTTGAACAAAGCGCCCGATGATGCTTGGGATTACTTCGATATGCTAGCTGAGAATGCCAAATCTTGGGACATCTCCACTCCAACTAGTAATCCCAAGTCAGCCCCAAGAGAGAAAGGAGTACATGCATTAAATGGGGAGGATGATTTAAATATAAAGGTGGCGGGTTTCACAAAGAAGGTTGAGGCCATAGAATTGAGGAGTGTTAACATGATAAACACTGGTGAGGTCGTTGAGAGTGTATGTGGTATTTGTGAGAGTGATGTTCACTTAACAAAGGATTATCTAACAATCCCTGCATTTCAAGATATCTTGCAAATTCAATCGAATGCCACAAACGCTTACCAATGCCCCTTTAGTGCACCAAATTCTAACTTGCAAGATCCTGATTGGCGGTGTCAACCTAACCTTAATGGGAGAAATGAACCAATGGCAAATACAAACAATGCTTCCCAAGGGCCTCGTCGAAAGAATATTCTTGAGGATACATTAAATGCATTCATGGTTGGACAAACTCAAATAAATCAGTCCAACATGCAGGCTATGAATGAACTTAAAACCTCGGTTGAAAGAATTAAGGCACGTTTAGGAGTTAGGGAGCAATAGACCTTTCCAGCCCAATCCCAGCCTAACTCCAAAGACCAACTTGAATCAAATCTCAATTCTTCAACCAATTAAGTGGAACATGTTCAAGCCATCACCACTCTTAGAAGTGGTAAAACAATAAAAAAAAATCTGAACCGGTGAAGGCCGCAAAGCATAATGATCCGGTTAATTCTAAAAGTGATGGTGAATTGAGCAATGCTCCACAAGATAAAGAGCCGGAGCAAGTGTATAAACCTGTGGCCCCATTCCCCCAACGTCTTGTCTCAACCAAAAGGCCAAGTGAAAATCAGGACATCCTAGAAGTATTCCAACAAGTTAAAATCAACATTCCCTTGTTGAATGTAATTAAGCAAATTCTTCATATGCCAAATTTCTAAAGGACCTATGTGTTGTAAAGCGTAAGCAAAACGTGCACAAGAGGGCATTTTTTTTACAAAATAAGTGAGTGCTATCATACAACAAAACACTCCCCCAAAATTCAAAGATCTTGGAAGCCCTACAACCTCTTGCATGATAGGTAACTTATGGATCAATAGAACATTTCTCGATCTAGAGGCTAGTGTTAACTTGATTCCCTACTCGGTATATGAGCAACTTGGACTTGGTGAATTAAAACCCACCAAAATAACTTTATAACTTGCGGATCGCTCCATTAGAATACCAAGAGGAGTAATTAAGATGTGTTAGTCCAAATTGATAAGTTTTACTACCCGGTAGACTTTATCGTTTTGGATACACAAGCGGTTATAAATGTATGCACTCAAGTTCTTGCCATTCTAGGCCGACCATTCCTAGCAATCGCCAATGCTATAATCAATTGTAGGAATGGAGTCACGAAAATATCCTTTGGAAATATGACGATAAAGCTAAATGTTTAATTTACATAAACAACAAGAGGATGAGGATGAAGATGAGATCCACATGATTAACTTCATAGATACAATTGTGGATGATGATGAACCACCCTTAACTAAATTTTTCAAAACCTTGGAAGTTTGCTTGGCTCATTCGAAGAAAGAAATAAATTTAGATATTTATGAGGCTTTGGAAGAACCAAAATCTGAAATTTTGATTGATAAGATACTAATCACTGATTTGAACAATTTTATTGTGCAGCAAATTGATGAATTGGTGCTTGATTTGCTTAAGGAGAGGCCAATTCTGAAAGTGCATTGGTTGAGGATGTATTCCAACCTACACAAGTGATTAAGAAGGTCGAAGTTTCCTGCACTCTAGAAGAGTGTTTGGCATATTTTGAGGATTGGGATGATCTTGTGATTTATGACATTGTCAATGCCTTAAGGGAAACTTCACCGATGCCCAAAAAGACTCCTTCCACGGAGTGTAACACCGAAATATCGATAGTGGAAGCACTGGTAAAATCTGATTATGTGAGACCATATCGTCTTGTAAAGAAGAAATTCACGTCTCCACATCTCTTTGTTTTGTTCAAACAGAAGTGCACCATCTCTAGGATGGTCCTTATTTGAATAATTTTTTTCCAGATAAGTTGGAAAGGAGATTCATATTCGATGAATTTCAACCGATGAAATTCTCCTTTCCTAGCACATGAGGTGATAATTTTGACAAACCCGCTGAAATTTTTCAGCAGGATTTTCAATGGATTAGAATGACAAACATTACCCATGTGCATTATGAAGCAAGATGGTGGATGGTATTACTGTAAAACCTTTTACTCCACCTACTAATCCAGCTAGATTCCATTCTTTTGGATGATCATGTGTATCGAAATTGACCTCCTAATCTGATGGAGGTATAGAATAGTTTTATTAGTTTTAATTATTTAGTGGTTTGGAGTTGTAGACTTCCATATTCGACTCTCTCAAGTACTCTCGTTCTCACCCTCGTTTTTATCATTGCTCTCATGTTATTGTTATTGATTATTGCATATCTTTTTTACATTGAGAACAATGTAAGATTTTGGTTAGGGGGTGAGATTCCTAGATGAATCTATGTACTTGGGATGTTATGAGTATGAGAAAAGAGAAATAGAGTGATTGATTTTGAAGCTATTAAAAACTTGTAATATAATAGTTTTCTATATGAATTCCTCTATTTATATGATGGATAGAACATTTGAACACTCTCGAGTCTAGTTCACGTTACACGATTCTCATGGTTTGAAAGGATTATGTAGATTTGTAGATCGGCTAGACTGAGATTTAAAGTGTTAAGGAACCAAGCTGGGGAACTTTGTCCATCTTTGTTCATGTGAAGTAAGAAAAAGAATGGAAGATATGGATTTCTAAAAATCCTATCTCATGTGAAAAAGAAAGAAAAAAAAAGGATGATTATTGTTGAAAATTTGTGAATTTTTTTCGAAAAGAGCTATCTATTACCAACCAGGGGAAGGTCTACCTGTAACCTAAGCTGAAACTGGGAAGTAGTGTGAAAGCTGTTAAAGGAAGGGTAAGGCAAATTCTTGTTATAAGCATTTGGTTGATCTGTACACTTTTAGATCTTTCGTTTCGCTGATTCATAAAGAAGGTAATCTTGAAAATTCATGAGATGAACATTCACTATGCACATTAGACCTTGTTCGAATTCTTCTATTCATCAATCAATCAGTGGGGATTCTATGTGAACACTTATTATGCTTGGGGAGTTTAAGATTTCAACTTTGTATCACTAATTTTTTCTGAATTTTGTGCTTGTATATCTTAAAGTTTATAGAAGTATAATTTCCGAGAGAGAGTTGAGTTTTCAGAAAATTGGAATTGCTTTACACATGTTTTGCTCGAGACTAGCAAAATGCTAGTTGGGGTGTTTGTTGAGCCATGAATTGTGCATATCTGAACCCCAATTCATAGCACAATTACACAGTTAAATTGTTAAAGATAAGGACTTATGCTTATTTTTGTGTTTGTAGGTGAGAGAGAGAGAGAGAGAGAGAGATGGCATGGATTTAATACTAATTTGAAGGATTTGGAGTAATTAGAAAACCAAGCTTTCATGATCCAAAGAAGTGGAGAAAAAGCCTTGAAGGAATCAAATTGAAGACCTAGAATGGCCAGAAAGTCAAATTGCAGAGCTGCTAGGCTAGAAGCGTAAACTACAGAAAGTTAAGCAGATGACCCTGCAGAGCAGAAAATTATACTTTTGGCCTTCGAGCTCCTAACCACCACTTTATCAAGGGCCCGAAATTCATAGAAATTTCAGTTTTTTGCTGGAACTTTTCTAGACATGGCCGTTGTGGCCGGGCTCCCAATGACCCGTCGGGCGCCCGATAAAGAGGTTTCGAGCGCCCAAAATTCAAAGAAAGGTTAGCAAACTCGCTGGATTGTTTTGTGGTATGGTCGGGCGCCCGACCAACACTCGTCCAGCGCCCGACAACTGACGTAAGTGCATAAATTCTTATGCAATTTGAGGTGGTGGGTGGTTTTTTCTATAAAAGGTGTTTGCTTCCCCAAGTGTAGGGTTGCGATGTAGTAATAATCTCAGCAAGACCGAGGTCGATCCACAGGGACTTGTGTAGGAATTCACAAACACATCCAATAGTGTCTATTGAGAGCTAACAACCAGATTTTGTATGAGATTGAGGTAAGTAACAACTTTGAACTAAATTGAAGGTAAACAATTACAAAAAGGCACTAGGGGTTCAAGGATCCACTTGTAGCAATCATTGATGTTCAATCCGCTTTGGTTTCTCATTCTCTTAACTAGAATCGATATTAAGATCTATCTAGCCAGATGATAGAGCTGTTAAACCAACAATCTGTCATATGTAAGAGCCATGTGTATGATTCACTCAATGCAAGCTAGGCTAATCATGCTTCAATTGCATAGGTCAGTCCTAATTCCAATAGACTCAGATCACAATCATAACCATCCCCAAGTCCTGTCACAAGACAAGGCTAGATTATGATTTGAACTTGATTCAAATCACATGCATAGTCCCACATAGCACAGAATTTCAGAAAAGTAGAACTTTGGTAGGAAGTTCCCATATGAAGATCATAGTACTAGATAGTACTCCAATTCCTCGGATCATATAGGTCTAGACTAACACAAAGCAATTAAGAACTTAAGTAATTCTCCCAAACATCCATGAGTCATCATAAGACTAAGAAAAACTACTTAGAACTTGTATAAACTTCAAACCATTGTTCATAATCATTAAAACCAAGTTAAACGAATTGAAAACATCTTAGATTCACTACAAGCTTCACCTCTTAGCCCTAGCTAAGAGGTTTAGCCGTTCATGATCCAAGGAAACATGAAACAACTAAAAAAACATAAAAACAGCAAAACAAACTAGAAAGAGTTGTGGAACTCCGAAATCCACTTCTGCCACCTCCAACCTTGCTTAAACTATTCTAAGATACCTTAGGAACGATCCCTAGGTGTCCTTTTATAGTGGGGAAGCTCCGCAACCTCAGAATATTCGAGAATTTGCGTAAAAATTACGCACTGCGCAGAGAAATCTGGCACCAGAAATAGAAACTCTGCATCTTACGCGTGGCCGACCGGTCATACGACCGGTCTGAGTAATTGGCCGGCCGGTCACGACCGGTCGTGCCTCACTATGAAACAGTCCAGCGAGTTTTGTAATTTCCATTCTGAAATTTTTATTCAAAGACCGGTCGCACGACCGGTCTGAGGTGTGGACGACCGATCGCAGATGGTCCAGTGAACTTTTGCAAATACTCCTCTTCTGTTGAGTGATGAGACCGGTCGGACGACCGGTCTTGGACCTTGGACGACCGGTCGGATGACCGGTCATGGGTGTCTTCTTCTTCCTTCTTTTCTTCTCTTCTTTGCTTCTTTCTTCCACACTTCCCCACTTGGTCCTTTGGTCTTCTTTTCTTCTAAATAGCGTCCTTAAGTTTTCAATTGATGCTTCCTCTCTCTCATCCCTATAATCACAAATCAATGCATTAGTTTAGTCTATAAACCATAAAAACAAGCATAATGAGTGATGAATTGGGGTTAGAATATGCACAATTAAGAGCTCAACAAAAGGACACCTCCACACTCTTCCTAAGGCATCATAGAAGGATATTAAAGTTGTGGGAGGTGGAGAGGATCGTCGTGAAGCGTTCACAACTCCTCTAACTAGGGTTTTTATAGTTTTTCTATGCTTTTAGTAGTTTTTCTTTTTAATTTTAGTTCAACCTTCTCCATGGTTGGCTAAAACTCTTAGCTAGGGCTAAGAGGTGAAGCTTATAATTGTTTATAATGCTTAGTTTGATTTAGTTTAAGTACTTTTGAGTTTAGTGAAGAACACTTCTAGTTCAAATTTGAAATAAAGTTGGTATTTTTAGTTTAATCTTCTATCTCTTGTGATTATGCTTACATAGGATGTTTCGATTTACTGAGATTGATCAATGGGGTTTTATCGATAGGATTTTGGGTTGTAGAGATCTTAGATCCATCATGATATGTTGGATGCTAGGAGATCTTACAAACTAAATTTAAGTGCTTATCTAAAACTAAACTAGAAGAAGTTCTTATCTTTGGGATTGATCTGAGATAGATGTTTATGTATTGATATTAGTTTAATAGAAGTTCAATTCATGATTCTAAATCAAGTCTAGTGACAAAACTTGAGGAAGAATCATGAATGTGATCTCAATTATTTTGTAAAGGATTGGGCTGTGTGATTGGATACGCCCAATGCCTTAGTTGTTATGAGAAAACCATATCAGTGGATGATCCATCTATGTTAGATATGTTACGATGATTTGATTGCTCCATATTACGATTGGATAGGGATAAAACTCTGATTCTAATTGAGTTGTTTGCTTGAATGGTTTGAATTGGCATTGTGAATGATTATAGGTGGATCCTTGGCGCTCTAGTGTTTTATTTCCTTGATTTAGTTTTAAAGTAGACAGTTTTATGTTCTTAAATTCCATCCATCAATACAAATTCGAGTTTATCCCATCCTAGTTATAAAGTTTAGAATTATTACGATAATCCTTGAGGATTGACCTTGGTCTTACTGAGAATTATTACTATTGTAGAATAAAGTTAGTCGAAGGTATTTGCGATCGGTATATCTCGAGCAGCTTCGCATGGTTCATATATGACGTACGAGCACCTCCTGGATATTTCAAACTGTGAGTAGATACCATAATATATCGTCTAGCGAGCCGAGTTGGGTACATCTCACAATTTCAGGAGATTTGCTCACAAGCCAATCACCATTCATATTCGAGCAGCCTTGGTCGCCAATCGTTTGGTGGGGACGTCTCCCGGGTTGTAGTCTCAGTAGCCCATATAGCTTATGAGTTGGCCCAGGTTACAAGCCTGCTTGGGTTTGTTTCTATTCATAAGTCCCGGATTAAATGGGACCTCCACTAAAGAACATAATAACTTAGGTGTCTAATTTGATAAAATATCACCTTATCCCTTGAAGCCAGGAAGATCTCAATAACCTACTTGACAGACTAATCCATCTGGACCTAAATAAATAGACGGCCGATGGATGAGAAAGGTACACAACATCTTAATTCATGTTTCACACTTCATCTTACTTTCAAGCCTATCTCTAACGTTGGCATCGGAGGGCTAATGGCCGAGGGTCGGCCACCCTTAGTTTCTCTCTTTGATTTTCAGGTGAGGAGGAGGGATTCATCTTCAGAAAGATCATGCATTTGGGAGGAGGGAACCTGTGACCAGAATCTGATGTTAACAGATTGGCGCCATCTGTGGGATCCAAGTGTTCAATTCGTTCTCATCACTAATTCTTACCTCCCATTATGCCTCCTAAGAAGACGACTCATCCTTCCACCTCAAGGTAAACACTACTTCCAATAGAAGTTCCTGAGCCAAATCCGAATCTCCCTCAAACTGCGCCAGGCATTCCCCCGGGGCAGCCCAACCCACCTGATTCTATACCACAAAATCTATTCTAAGATATATCTTGTGGCTTTAACGGTATTATGCGCTTTGTAGGAGATACGCTCCTTACTCTCCAAGCAGGATTTCAAACCCTTTCTAATCGGTTTGATCGACACTTTCCTCAGCTACAACAAGCTCCGGAAGGACCACTGTTACAACCTACGCCTGTGACTTCCAGACACTCCCCAGGCGAACCTCAAGCCTAACAAAATCCTCCTCCAAACCGTGTCTCCAGCAGCAATCAAATCTCTATTCAACGACCGCAATCTATCCGCTTTAGTGCCTCCCGACAACACCAATCTGAAGAACCTGATGTCGAAACGTCCAGTTATACTTTACCCTTGGAGGGAGATCTCAGAAGAATCGAGGATCGTTTTGCTGATATTGAACAACGAGATCAATCAAACCTCTCCGCCTCCACTCTCGCATCAATCCATTAAGCTGAACCTCCCTTTACTCGTGAGGTAATGGAGGCCCCTTTGCCTAAAAAGTATCGAACACCCAGCATTGTTTCATATACCGGTATCGGTGATCCTCTCGAACACCTGGAGACATATAAATCTCTCATGGAGCTAGAAGGATATAGCTCGAAAATTATGTGCAGGGCTTTCTCCTTAATTCTGAAGGACGCGGTGCATACCTGGTTCCGCGGTCTGAAGCCTTAGTCTATAGAGTTCTTTTTTTCAATAAACAGATCTTTTCCTTTCTCAGTTCATGGGAAGTATTCGCACCAAAAGGCACGCATCTCATCTATCATATCTGAAGCAACAACATGGAGAAACAATTAAAGAATTCATAGTTCGGTTTACAGTGGAAGCAGTCCAGAGAGAGGGTTATACGGAAGAAAAAGGTCTCACTGCCCTTATAGTGGAAATTACGAGTGAAATGTTTCGGTTCGTCCTGGATACAAAATCCCCCTAAAACCATGATTGAATTCCAAGCCAAAGCTTAAAAAGATATTAATGCCGAAGAAGTAGCTTTGGCTTGTCATGACATTCAGGGAAAGAAACGAAAGTCTGAAGAAATCTCTCCATCCGATAGAAAATATTGACGCGATCGACGAGATCGCTCTCCTAAGAAGTCTTATAATGAAAATATCACAATTATACTCCCCTCAATCGATCTCCAGAAAAGGTACTAATGGAGATCAAGCATAAATCTTATGTTAAATGGCCTCCAAGAATCAAATCAGATCCGGAGAAAAGAGATAAGAGGAAGTTCTGCTACTTCCATAAAGATCATGGGCATAACACCCAAGACTTCATATCTCTTAAGGATCAGATAGAAACCCTCATTCGAAGGGGACATCTTCGGGATTATGTTGCACGATAAGATCACTCGCCTAAAGAATCCAGTGCCCCAACGCATCACAAAAATCAGGCGCGAGGGCAGAAATTGCCGCAACACCATCCTTCGCAAGAAAATGTTGAACCTGCAGGTGAAATTCAAACTATCGTTAGCGGTCCCACTTGTGGAGGAGATTCTCACCTCAAGGAAAGCTTACTATCACAAAGCATACCAGAAGCCTCAACATATTTACTGGAAAGAAAAATCATCTAGCTCCTCAAATCCAAGCCATAACCAATCTCTTTCTCTCGGGAAGATGTTAAAGGAATCCACTGCCCTTACGAGGACTCCATTATGGTAACGTTAAAAGTATGAAATTACTTAACTCATCGTATTATGTTGGATACAGGTAGCTCTGCAAACGTCCTTTATCTTGAAGCTTTTAGCAAAATGGCTCTCGCTAAAAATCTACTCAAGCCAATCTCCACTCCCATCGTCGGTTTCAGGGGTGAGGTGGTTACGCCAGAGGGAAGTATCGACCTCCCTGTTACTTTCGTTGAAGCCCCAACAAAGGTCACAGTTTTTATCAACTTCCTTGTGGTTGATCGAAAATTTGTGTATAATGCTATCCTAGGCCAACCGTCGCTCACCAAGATAGGAGCAGCACTACATCCCCTTTATTTGTGTATCAAGTTCCCCACTCCGAACGGAGTTGGGACAATCCGACAGAACCAGAAAGAGGCTCGAGCATGCTATGAAATTGCAGTTCAAGATCGAAGGAACATCCAAGCGGCTCCTATTACAACAATTTCAAGAGATTCAACAAGCCCTCCAATCGCGATAGCATTGGACCCAAGGGAGGATACACATCAAGCAGGAGCTCTCGGAGAAGAAACAGTAGAAGTCCTACTATCTAAGGATGATCCTTCCAAAAAGGTTCATATTGGATCATCTCTGGATTTTATCTTATGAGCCCGCCTGACTAGCTTTTTGGTTGAATATCAAGACGTGTTCGCTTAGTCTCATAAAGACATGCCAGGTATCGACCCGGAAGTTGTTGTTCATCGTTTGAATGTTGACTCAAAGTTTAAACTCATCCATTAACGTCGACAAGCGTTCACAGTCGACAGGCAAATGGGTATAAAGACAAAAGTCAACAAACTGTTAACAGTCAATTTTATCGAAGAAATTAATTATCCTTAATGGGTGGTGAACATCGTTCTCGTTCGCAAGGCAAATGGCAAGTGGAGAATGTGTGTTGATTATTCCGATCTGAACAAAGCATGCCCGAAGGATAGTTTCCCAACTCCTCGTATCAACCAATTAGTTGATTCGACAGTTGGGCATGCTCTACTCAGCTTCATGGATGCCTATTCTGGTTACAATCAAATTATGATGCATCTACCTAATCGTGGGAATACCGCCTTCATTACCCACCGCAATCATTATTGTTATAAAGTAATGCTGTTCGGTCTTAAGAATGCCGGAGCAACATACTAACGCCTAGTCAACAAGATGTTTGCAGCACAAATTAGAAGGAATATGGAAGTATACATCAATGATATGCTCGTAAAAAGTATTATGGCCGATGATCATCTTGCAGATCTTAGAGAAGCATTCGATCTGATGAGGAGATATCAGATGAAGTTAAACCCAGAGAAATGCGCCTTCAGAGTTTCTATTGGAAAATTCCTTGGGTTTATGGTCGGTCAAAGGGGAATTGAGGCGAACCCTGAAAAGATTAAAGCCTTGATAGAAATGAAATCTCCCTCCACCGTCAAAGAGGTCCAACGATTGGCTGAGCGAATTGCATCTTTAAACAGGTGTATTTCACGTGCCTCTGATAAATGTCTTCCCTTCTTCAAATTACTTCGTGCGACTGCAAAATCTGACTGGGCATGGACCCAACAATGTGAAGAAGCGTTTCAGCAACTGAGAAAATATATGGGGGCGCCTCCTGTTCTGTCAAAACCTGTTCCACATGAGAATCTTTTTCTTTATTTATCCGTATCTGCCATGGCCATTAGTGCCGCCTTAATAAGAGAAGATTTCGGGGTGTAGAAACTCATTTATTATGTTAGTCGCACTATGGTGGATGCTGAAACTAGATATTCCGACATTGAGAAACTTGCTCTCACATTAGTGGTCACAGCAAGAAAACTACGACCTTATTTTCAGGCTTATCCTATAATGGTCCCTACAAACTAGCCTTTGAAACAAATTCTCCAAAAACCTGAAGTATCTGGGTGATTAACCAAGTGGACAATCAAACTTAGCGAGTATGACATTACCTTCTGCTCGTGAGTTGCTATTAAGGGACAAACCATAGCGGACTTCCTCGCTGAATTTACATGTTCAACACCATATTTTACCGATGTTACTCCTTCAAGCAAGCAGCCATTTTGGTCACTCTTTGTAGACGGGTCCTCGTGCTCATCTGGAAGCGAAGCTGGATTGATCTTCGTTGCGCCCAATGAATCGAGTTCAAATATGCTTTACGCTTTGATTTCAATGCATCAAACAATGAAGCAGAGTATGAAGCTCTGATCACTGGCCTTCAACTGGCTAATATCCTCGCAATAAAGTCTTTACTTATCTACAATGACTCGCAGCTCGTCGTTAATCAAGTAACTAACGAATTCGACTTGAAGGAAGAAAGAATGTCTTTATACAAATCTAAAGTATTGATTTTACTCGCCAAACTCAATAAATACAAAATAATCCATATGCCCCGAGAAAAAAATAAATTGGCTGATTCTTTGGCAAAGTTGGCTTCAATAGCAGAATCCGATTTAACCAAGGTTGTTCCTCTTAAACGCCCCTCCTCACCAAGTATCGACCAAGTAACAGCCGAGCAGATCCTCACAATTCATCCGTCTCCATGTTGGATGGATCATATCATCCGTTATCTCCAAAGCGGATTACTTCCGGACGATAAAAAATTGGCCAAACAGATTCGCTATCATGCTACAAGGTATATTCTGCAGGATGGTATCTTATTAATAAGGAGCTATACATTTTCGTATCTAAGGTGTCTTCATCCAGAAGAAGCTAAACGCGTTCTAGATGAGATACACCAGGGGGCATGTGGTATCCATCCCAAAGTGTAGTCATTGGCTTACAAAGCCATGAGGTAAGGTTATTATTAGCCCACCATGAAAGCAGATGCCATTGAATTTAAAAAAAAATGTGATAAATGTCAACGTTACTCTCTGGTTCCTCATGTATCATCTGAGCAAATGACACTAATGGATGGCCCCTGGCCTTTCGCTCAATGGGGAGTTGATATAATCGGGCCTTTACCCATGGGAAAAGGACAAAACAGGTTCGCAATTATGGTCGTCGATTATTTCACCAAATAGGTCGAAGCAGAACCTTTAGCTACCATTACCGAAAAGTAAACCACTAAATTCATATGGAAGAATATCGTGTGTCATTTCGGACTTCCCCATACCATACTTTCTGACAATGGAAGATAGTTCGACAACGCTGCGTTCTCAGAATTTTTCGAGAAATGGAAGATACGCCATGTATGAACCTCCCCATATCATCCCCAAGCCAACGGCCAAGTAGAGGCGGTCAATAAGATTATCAAACATCATTTGAAGACCAAACTTGACGAATGTAAAGGTGTACGACCAGAAAGCCTACCCGAAGTCTTGTGGGCTTATAGGACAACAACTCGTACATCGACGGGAGAAACCCCTTTCTCTCTGGCATTTGGCACTGAAGCAGTGGTCCCAGTAAAAGTCAAAATATCCACCTACCGAGTGGAGCGCTACCAGTCAACCAACAACGAGGAAAGCCTAAAACTTCATCTTGATCTTCTAGAAGAAAAAGGGACATGTCTCAACTCCGAGCAGTGTCTTACCAACAGCGTATAGCCCGATATCATGACTCAAAAATTAAGCGTAGGACTTTCCAAGTTGGCGATTTGGTGCTCACACAGAACATTGGAACGGCTACTTGATCGCTAGATCCTAACTGGGAAGGCCCATATCGAGTTATAATAATTGTTCGAACAGGTACTTATTATCTAGAAGATATGCAAGCAAGGCCCCTGCGTCGCCCTTGGCATGTAGAGCATCTACTCCGATATTTCCCTTGAAGTGGTATACAAAGCGTATACTCCAATAATGTTTTTTTTTTAAGCATTCATATAATGAACGCATGAATCATATCTAATAAAAATGATTTTTTTCATTCAAGTCCATCGACTACGAATCAATGCAACTTGGTCGCTACTCCTATTTCTAAGGACCCAAATAGCCCTGGAGAGGATACTTAACATTCTCTCAACCAAAAACTTCTGCTTATCACAGAACTAAAGACTCAGTTGATAGATCAATCTATCTCTATGAGGATGTAGCCACCAAGGCCTCCCTGACTGAGCCCTACTCATTCCCATGAGTTGAGTAATCACGTATTCAAGCATAATTCATTCCCATGAATTAAAACGACTAAAAGAGAAACCAAAATAATTCTTTTCATTAAGATTCATATGACGATTCAATTACAAAAGCACTGAATTATTTTATATGAAAAGACAAATAAGAGATCAAGATTGATCTTCAGCTGCTTGTTCCTAAACGTCGCTTGGAAGAGGTGCACGACTTTCGACCTCTAGGTCAGTTTCAGGAACCCCCACGACCTTGGTAGCTTCCGTGACTTCATTAGCAGCAGCTTCTCTTTCTTCAGCAGCGACGATGGTTGCAACCTTCTGAAACTCCTCTAAGTTGAACGTTGGAGAAATTTGCTGCATCACTTTTATCGCGAAGTTGCGACCAGCGTCGTATGATTTGTATCGTTCATCATCATAAAGCTACGAAGTTCGGAACTCCAGAACAGCGCGGGGGCCTTCTTCGGACACCATCTTAAAGAGAGCCACCATTTCCTCTTCCTAGTGAATTGAGTCAACTTTTAGCTCCGAAGCTTTCGCTGGCTTCTTTGAGCCGCCACTTGCTCTCTACGAGCTGCTGCTCTAAAGAGATCTTATCCTGATGAAAGATCTCTCTTTCCTTCTCAACCTTCTCCTTCACCTCAGTAAGGTGAGCAAGCTTTAGATCCAACGCCTGATATCATTCGGTTACAGCCTGGATCTTACCAATGAGGATTTTCTTCTCCTCATTCATTTTTGCGATCAGAGTTTTGTGAGCCTTCAAGACTTGGTCCCTCCCTTGGATCGCATTCTCCATAGCCTTCTTATTTTCTTCAACCTCATTTATAATACGATGAGTAGCTATGATGTCGCGCCTCGTCCGTATGATAAGGTCCAAACCCTGCAAAAAAATTAAAGGAAGTGTCATTGAAGGTATGAATGTTTCTTTAAATTAGTACAAGAAACGACGAAATATTTTGTATACCTGGACCATCCTCATCCTTGCATCCAGAGAGAGATCCTCCGGACCAGGCTCTAGAAGAGCACCAAAAGATTGCGGAGTGACGTTATCAAAAAGGAACTTGCAAATAGGGTGCAAGTGACCCGGAATGGTAAAAGTCCCAACCCTGGAAGGTTGATCTACGACCATTCCTACTTCAGCAGCGCTTAGCTCTCAAGAAAAAGACAGCTCCCGAGTAGGAGCCAACTCGCGAGCAGTAGTGGGCCGGTGACTCCCCTCATCCGAAGGATGACTTGGTCCTGCCTCATCACCCCTCGGAGAATTATTAATAATATCAATAATTGGTTGTTCGAGAGGAACAACCAGAGTAGGAATTGTATCCACGGTAGCTTCAGCTGGGGGAGGGTTGTGTGGCTGTGAGCCGTGAGCAAGCTCATCTGTTTGTTCAGTGGATTGGAGGAGCTAGCCACTGTCCTTTTCTACCTCTTCGAGGAGGTGCCCTTCAGACGGGGCAATACTCCCCTATCTCTTTTTTCACCTGCTGCTACCATGACCTCTTCTTGGGAGATAAGCCCAGATGCATCAAGTCATGGGAGTGAGAGGGTGAACTTGATATCTCTATCGTCCTTTGACAGCTTGAAGACTTTAATAATCTTTTCATTAATTCCTCCTCTTAAGCTAAGCTTCTTTTCGGCTGGAATACTTGTAAACGTGAATAAAACTGAATAAATAAAGAAAATAAGACCATGCTAGTACTTGTACAGAGTGAAGATTTACCCACCTTCACAAAAGAAACGACTGATGTTATGGCCTCTAGGGTTGGAACCCACATCAGATTCCCAATTATCAGAGACATAAAACCATAGTCTCCTCCACCTAGGATAATTTAAAGAGGGGTTCCCCAAAATGTAATTCCCCCGGTGCCAATAACACAGATAATACCAACCCTCACTGGAAGGAGCCTTCTTGAGTTAAAATATCTTCAAGAATTCATCGACCGTTAAATCCCCATTACCGGCTTGTTTTCAGAGGACAAAGGCACTCAGTACAACTCTCTAGCCATTTACAATGAGTTGTCCAGGAGCGATCTTATAGATACGGAGTACATCTCGGATAAAGGGATGAAGGGGGAGACACACGCCAAGTTCAAAAAAATATTTATTCAAGGCCACACAGCCAAGCGGTGGAGAATCCAGAGTTTCCCCCTCTCCGGGTAATCGGAGAATGACAGAGTCAGGAATCTGGTATTTCCTTCGTAAATCATTCAAGTTTCCTCCGTCATTATAGAAGGATACCCAGACACAAAGTAACTTCCCGCGGGTACTCATGCGTTATCTGAGGAGGAAGAATCTGGGGTTTCATCCCCCAAAGGAATGGCTTCATTATCGAAATCCCTCGCCATTAGAAGAAAGAACACAGAAAGGAAGAAGGAAAATACCTGAGGAAAGAAGTCTCACCAAAGGAAGAAAAAGGAAGGAGAGTTTTGAATTCACTAGGAAACTTCGAAGTAAAGAGAACCTCCACAAGCGTTCGAATATATATGCAATCATTCTTCCAAAGATTTGAATAACACGCGGCGACTCTTCATTTAGAACGATAGTCGAACGGGCACGAGCATTTAACTTCTGAAGACACGTGGCGAACGCCGCTTCATTTCCTTCGGCCGAAAAGTTGGTGCTCATTAATGTAAAGCTCAATCATGTGTGGCTTCTCCCCTTCAAAAAACGCGTCAGGCGGTTACATGCACAGTCAAGTCCTTCGCTTAGCTGCTCAAAATAAAGGACTTGGGGGGCATCTGTTGTATAGTAAAGTTGGTCGAAGGTATTTGTAATCAATATCTCTCGAGCAGCTTCACATGGTTCATATACGACGTACGAGCGCCTCTCGGATATTTCAAACCGCGTGCAGATAAACATAATATATCGTCTAGCGAGCCAAGTTGGGCGCATCTCACAATTTTAGGAGATCTGCTCACAAGCCAACCACCATTCATATATGAGCAGCCTTGGTCGCCAGTCATTTGGTGGGGACATCTCCCGGGTCGTAGTCTCAGCAGCCCATATAGCTCATGAGTTGGCTCAGATTATAGGCCTGCTTGGGTATGTCTTTATTCATAAGTCCCAGATTAAATGGGATCTCCACCAAAGAACTAATCACTTAGGTGTCTAATTTGATAAGATAACACCTTATTCCTTGAAGCCAGGAAGATCTCAATAACCTACTTGACGGACTAATCCATCTGGACCTAAATAAATAGATGGCCGATGGATGAGAAAGGCACACAACATCTTAATTCGTGTTTCACACTTCAGCTTACTTTCAAGCCTATCTTTAACTTAGGCATCAAAGGGCTAACGACTGTTCGCTCGCCTCAAGTGTAAGGCTGCGATGTAGTAATAAATCTCGGTAAGACCGAGGTCGATCCACAGGGAATAGAAACAAGCTTCCAAATTACTCCAGCAACTCAGTTTATGAAAGAAATTCAAATTCAATTGGGTATTTAACTAAAACAGCAACTTAATGAAAAATCAGAGATATAAAGTACTAAGGCTTTCAAGGATCCACTTGTAGCAATCCTATGTCAATTCAGTCGATCCAAGTAGAAAACACAACTAGATTTGAAGTCCTATCTCTCATCTAGTTGGAAAATAAAGCATTCACACACATTCAATCCAAATCAAGTTGAACTTCCAAGTTCAAGTCCATTCAATCAATGTAGAATTCAAATCCATAGCCTGCGGAGTAACAGCCATGCCTATGGACTATGGCCTGCTCAAGGATTACTATAATTCGAATCTAAACAAGCAACCTGTGACAATCTCAGAGAATTGCAAGGAATTCATGTCCTGGGTACATGAACTCTCATAAAACATCTCAAACTACCACTTTTGGAACTGAAACATAAGAAAATCCAAACTTGAATTGAAAAAATACTTGAATCAAACTGAATCCAACATAAAATTAGCTACAAGCTTCACCTCTCAACCTTAGCTGAGAGGTTCTAGCCGAGCATTGTCATGCTACAACTAACATCTCTAAATAAAAGCATAAAACAGAAAAAACCCGAATAGGAAAGTTGCAGACGCTCCACAATCGCTTTCCCTCCTTAGAACCTCGTTCCTTAGCTTCTCTGATACCCTAGGAAGAGCCCCTAGGTGTCCTTTTATAGCAACAAACCTCCCTTGTGTTGGATTCTGCGAAAGATTACGCAGTGCGCAACAATTTTCGGAGTCCAGATTTAGAAAGGACTCATGTTACGCAGAGCCGACCGGTCGTGACCGGTCGGACTGGACTTTCACACATTCCAGGGAGCACAGCCGACCGGTCAAGACCGGTCAGACAGACCTCCTAATAATCCAGTGAACCTAGCCGACCGGTCATGACCGGTCGGACTAGTTTTGTCTTCGTCCAGTGTGCATGGCCGACCGGTCATGACCGGTCGGCCTGTCTTTCAATATGAATAGCCTTCATGGCCGACCGGTCATGACCGGTCGGCCTTCTTCATTTGCTTCTTTTTCCTTTCTTTTTCTCCTTTTTCTTCTTCTCTCTCTTCTCCTTGCTTTCTTCTTTCTTTGGTCTTCTTTCCTTCTTCATCCAAAAGCTATAAAAGAGTTCTTTTAGTCCCAATTAGATGAAGTCCGCTCTCATTCCTATAATCACAAAACACGTGTTAGATGGCCCTTTAAACCATGAAAATCATGCAAACCATGTCCTGTAATAGGCGTTGCGATGTGTAAATTGGAGGTTCAACACACCCCCCAACCAGCTTTTTGCTAGTCCCGAGCAAAACATGCGTGAAACAATTTCAAACCTCCAAATCCAACTCTCTTCCAGAAACCATGTTTCTATCCATTCCAAGATATACAAGTATAAAATTTGGAGAAATTAAGTGATAGAAGCTGAAATCTTGGACTCTCAAAACATAATAAGTGTCTACATGAAATTCTCGCTAATTGATTGATAAATAGAAGAACTCGAACAAATTCAACCTAGTGTGCATAGTGAAAGTTCATCTCATGAGTTTCTGGGATCATCTTCTTCATAGATTAAGTAAACCAAGGATTTTAAGGTGCACAGAGCAACTACAAGCCTATGACAGGAATTTGCCTTACCGTCCTTCCGACGGCTTTCACACTACGTCCCATTTTCGGCTTTGGTTACGGTTCGACCATCCCCCGGTTGGTAATAGGTAGCCCTTTTCGGAATTTTCCACCATTTTTCTTTCCTTCCCGATTTCATCCTTTCTTTCCTTTTTCTTTTAAATTAGATAGGATTTTTAGAAATCCATATCTTCTGTTATTTTCCCATGGACAAGGATGGACAAAATACCCCGGCTTGGCTGCTCAACACCTTTAAATCAAAGTCTGGCTAATCCACAATTCACATAGCCCTGTCACTCATGAAAATCGTGTAATGTGAACTTGGTGCAAAGGTGTTCAAATTTTCTATCAATCACAACAATAGGGGACCTAACATATAAAACCATTATGTTGGGAGAATTCCAAAACTTACAACATCACACACTTCGTATCTCCTCTTCTTATACTCCCAGCATCTCCAATGTATAGAAACAAGATTTTCTAAAAGAGTTTTGAAAGTTTAGAAAAATTCGAAAGAATTTGCGCATATGAGGCTCGAAATGTTGCAATATGCTAGATGAAGAATCTCATCTCACCCCCCAACCAAATCTTACATTGTCCTCAATGTAAAAGATATGTAATGAGCATAAACATGAGAGCAATGGTAAAATATGAGAGAGTGAAAACAATAGTACCTGAGAGAGTGATCATGGCAGTCTGCAACCCAACAACTAAACCTACTAAAACAGTAAAACGAAAGAAAAACCTACCTATACCTCCATCAGACTAGGAGATCAATCATCCTGATAGACAGGATCAATCAGAGTGATGGACGTATCCTATGAATCGAATTTCTCAACAAATGGTTTAAGGCGTTGTCCATTAACTTTAAAACGGTTACCATTCGCTGCATTCTCAATCTCAACAGTCCCATGAGGAAAAATTTCTTTGATAATATATGGGCCGGTCCATCGAGATTGTAATTTGCCAGGAAAAAGGTGAAGTCGGGAATTATACAAGAGTACTTTCTGTCCTTCATGGAAAGATTTCCTGAAGATGTGCTTGTCATGGAAGGCTTTCATCTTACTCTTGTAAATTCTCGAGTTCTCATATGCATCGTTCCGGATTTCATCAAGCTCATTTAATTGAAGTTTGCGAAGCGAGCTAGCCTTGTCAATGTCAAAATTTAAAGCCCGAATTGCGCAGTAGGCTTTGTGTTCTATCTCCACAGGCAAGTGGCAAGCTTTCCCATAGACAAGTCTATAAGGGGACATTCCAATGGGTGTCTTGTAGGCAGTACGGTGAACCCAAAGTGCATCATCTAATCTTAGGGACCAATCCTTGCGATCCGGTCTCACCGTCTTTTCCAAAATCTGCTTGATTTCCCTATTGGAGATTTCAGCTTGCCCACTTGTTTGTGGGTGGTATGGGGTACTCACTTTGTGCCTAATACCATATTTCTTCATCAAAGTTTCAAAGGGTCTATTGCAAAAGTGAGAACCACCATCACTAATAATGGCTCGAGGCGTCCCAAATCTAGAAAGTATGTTTTCTTTTAGGAACTTGAGAACCGTACGATGATCGTTGGTTCTACATGGGATAGCCTCTATCCATTTAGACACATAGTCTACAGCAAGCAGAATATAGACATGTCCAAAAGATGAGGGGAATGGTCCCATGAAATCAATGCCCCAACAGTCAAAGACTTCAAGATGTTGAATTGGGGTGAGAGGCATCATATTTCGACGGGATAATCCTCCTAACTTCTGGCAGCGCTCACACGCTTTGCAAAACTCGTGGGTGTCCTTAAATAATGTGGGCCAATAAAAACCACACTGCAGAATTTTCGCAGTTGTTTTCTTGGCTGAAAAATGACCCCCACATGCTTGATCATGACAAAAGGAGATGACTGAATTGTGTTCATCATCGGGGACGCATCTCCTTATAATTTGATCTGGGCAATATTTAAACAATAGAGGTTCATCCCAGAAAAATCTGCGCACTTCCCTTAGAAATTTACGTTTGTCCTGCGCATTCCAATGAATCGGCATCGCACCTGTGGAAAGCTAATTGGCTATATCAGCGTACCATGGTGGATGCATAGCAACAAAGAGTTTCTCATCAGGGAATGAGTCCTCAATATGTGACTCGTCAATGAAATTTGGTAGGACTAGGCGGGATAGATGATCCGCCACCACATTTTCTACCCCCTCTTATCTTTGATCTCCAAGTCGAATTCTTGAAGGAGTAGGATCCATCTAAGCAAACGGGGCTTAGCATCCTTCTTAGAAAGAAGGTATTTCAGCGCCGCATGATCCGTATAAACAATAACTTTGGATCCTATTAAGTATGGCCTGAATTTGTCCCAAGGCAAAAATGACAGCTAGGAGCTCTTTCTCCGTAGTCGAATAATTAACTTAGGCAGGATTCAAGGTCCTACTGGCGTAGTAAATGACATGGGGCTTTTTATCCTTCTTTTGGCCTAACACCGCCCCAATAGCAAAATCGCTCGCATCGCACATCAACTCAAAAGGAATGGACCAATCTGGTGGTTGCATGATAGGAGCGGTTGTCAACATGTCTTTTAGCTTTGAAAAAGCTAATTGACATTCGGCACTCCACTCAAATTGGTTCTTCTTTTGTAGAAGGTTGCATAAAGGCCTTGAGATGTGACTAAAGTCCTTTATAAACCTTCGATAGAAACCGGCATGTCCAAGGAAGGACCGCACATCGCGTATGCTTTTGGGTGGTGGTAGATTGGAAATTATATCAATTTTTTCCCGGTCTACCTCTATTCCATTGGACGAGATGATATGTCCAAGGACTATTCCTCTTTGTACCATGAAATGGCACTTTTTCCAGTTTAGTACAAGTTGCTTCTCCTCACACCTCATCAAGACCAACTTCAAGTGCTTGAGACACTCATCAAATGTACAACCAAAAACAGAAAAGTCATCCATGAATACCTCAAGAAACTCACCCACCATATCCGAGAAAATACTCAACATGCATCGTTGGAATGTAGCGGGTGCATTGCATAACCCGAATGGCATCCTTCGGTAAGCGAAGGTACCAAACGGGCATGTAAATGTAGTTTTCTCTTGGTCTTCCGGAGCTATCTCAATTTGGTTGTATCCGGAATAGCCATCTAGGAAGCAATAATAGGAATGACCTGCCAATCTCTCCAAAATTTGATCCATAAATGGGAGAGGGAAGTGGTCTTTCCTAGTAACTGTGTTGAGCTTCCTATAATCAATGCACATACGCCAACCGGTGGTCATCCTCGTCAGTATAAGTTCGTTGTTGGCGTTCTCAATGATGGTAATACCGGATTTCTTGGGGACAACTTGGGTAGGACTCACCCATTGGCTATCTGAGATGGGGTAGATAATACCCACATCCAATAGCTTCAACACCTCAGCTTTGACAACCTCCGTCATGTTTGGATTTAGCCGTCTTTGAGGTTGTCTAGTCGTTTTTGCATTTTCTTCAAGGTGTATTCGGTGCGTGCAAACCGAAGGATCTATCCCTTTGAGATCCGCTATTGTCCAACCTATGGCTTCCCTATGTTCTTTGAGTAACTCAATCAACTTGAGCTCTTGGTCCTTCTCAAGGTGGGAGGCAATGACAACTGGGAACGTTTCCTCTTGACACAAATATACGTATTTAAGCTCGGATGGCAATGGTTTGAGGTCAAGCTTTGGTGGTTTGATGTTAGACGGTAGAGGCCTTGATGTGGTTGGTGGTAATTTCTCAAAATGGGGCCTCCACCGGCTAATATCTACCACCGGTCTTTCTATATTTAATGCCTGCACAATCTCACTAATGATGTGATCTTCAGAATCCATGAAATGTGCTAAGCATGTCTCCAAGCTTTCTAGTGGTTCAAGTTGGAGGAGTTCTTCTTCTTCAAAAGTTTCAAGCATGTTTACTTCGAAGAACTCATCATCATCTACATCCCTATGTCTTTTGCCCAAGTGAAACACATTCACCTCTAGTGTCATGTTTCCAAAAGATAGTTGCATCACCCCATTCCGGCAATTGATGATTGCGTTTGATGTGGCAAGGAATGGGCGGCCTAGTATTACCGGTATTTGGGTGCTAGCATCCACAACCGGTTGTGTGTCCAAGACTATAAAATCTACTGGGTAGTAGAATTTGTCAACTTGGACTAAAACATCCTCAACTATCCCCCTCGGTACACGGATAGATCTATCAGCGAGTTGCAACGTGGTTTTGGTGGGTTTTAATTCACCAAGACCCAATTGCTCATATACCGAGTATGGGATCAAGTTCACACTCGCCCCCAAATCTAATAAGGCACGTTCAATCCGGTAGTCTCCAATGATACATGAGACGGTGGGACTACTGGGATCTTTGAATTTTGGGGGGGGGGGTCTTTTGAGTGAGGATGGCACTCACTTGCTCAGTTAAGAAGGCCTTTTGCTGCACATTATATTTGCGTTTTGTTGTGCGTAAGTCTTTTAGGAACTTGGCATAAGAGGGAATTTGTTTGATGGCATCAAGCAAAGGGATATTGATCTTGACTTGTCTGAAAATCTCTAGAATATCTTGAGAATTTGGGAGAGATTTTGGAGCAACCAATCTCGAAGGGAATGGTGCTATGGGCTTGTAAATGCGTTCCGGTTGTTGTGGGGCTAAGTTAGATCCATCTTCATCCTTAGAATTTACCGGATCATTAGGCTCATCGGCCTTCACCGAAATAGTTTTGTCAATTTGTTTACCACTTCTAAGGGTGGTAATGGATTTAGCTTGCTCCATGTTTTGGTTGGAAGAATTAGGGATGCTTACTTCATGTACTTGCTTTGGATTGGGCTGAGGTTGGGCCAGAAAGGTCCCTTCCCTAGCATTCAAGCGTCCCTTAATCTCATCAACCGAGACTTTAAGCTCTTGGAACATTTGCTGATTCGATTCATTTATTTGCGCTTGCCCTTGCATAAATGCTCTCAAGGTATCCTCCAATGAGAATTGAGGTGGGGCCATATTTTGCATGGGTGGCCCTCTTTGGGAGTTGTTAGGATTGCCCGTAGGAGCATTCTTCCAACTGAAATTCGGGTGGTTCTTCCAACTCTCATTGTACGTATTACCTACCGGTCCATTGAAGGGCCGTTGATAACCATATGTGGCATTGGCTGTTTCATGTAGCACTTCCTGAAACGCAGGAATTGTGGGACAATCTTGTGTAGCGTGTAAGTCGGTGAGGCAAATCCCACATGTGGTTTCAACAGCTTCCTTGGACTTGGGAACTCCACTTTTGCTAAGTTCCATGGCCTCAACCTTCCTTGTGAGGTTGGCTATCCTTGCATTCACATCGTCTTCCTCCTTAAGGATATAGATCCCACTTTTCTCTTGAGTGGGCTTGGAGTTATAGGGTTTATCCGATGTATCCCAAGATTGGGCGTTTTTAGCCAACATGTCCAAGTAACTTCAAGCCTCATCTGGATTTTTACTCATAAACTCGCCATTGCACATCATTTCCACAAATTGGCGCATATTGGAACTTAATCCATCATTGAAAAAATTTATAACTCGCCAACTCTCATAGCCATGATGTGGGCAAGCAAGTAGGAGATCCTTAAATCTTTCCCAGCATTGAAAAAAAAATTCACCCTCTTTAGCTGAGAAATTCATTATGGCCCTTCGAAGAGTGTTTGTTTTATGAGCCGGGAAGAACTTTTTCAGGAATTCCCGGTTCATCTCAACCCATGACCCAATCGAATGTGGTCTAAGAGAGTGAAGCCAATCTTTGGCTCTTTCTTTCAAAGTGAAGGGAAAAAGTTTAAGTCTGATTGTATCCTCAGAAACATTGGGATAATGCAAGGTGGCCAACACTTCTTCGAATTCTTGCAAGTGTAAGTATGGGCGGTCAGAGTCTAGCCCATGGAATTTAGGTAAAAGTTGAATTACACCCGGTTTTATGTCAAGGGTTCCACCGTTAGCTGGTAGAACTATGCAAGAAGGTATAATTGCACGGGCAGGTTGTAGGTAGTCTCGTAGTGATCTCATTGGAGGAACATTATGTACCTCATTCTCTCCTACTCCTTCCTGATTTGCGTTTGTAGTTGGAGTAGGGGGGGAGGATTCCTTACAGGTGTTTGATCCATACTCCCCAAACTTTCACAATGCTCTTGATAATTCCGAACTCGTCTATGAACTGACAATGGTCCAACTAAACCACCTTCAGATTGGAGACGATTTGAGTGATTACGTTCCCAACGGGACATAAACCACTCAATCAAAGCTAATCCTAACCTAGAAAACTGAAATCTGAAACTAATCTAAAAGAAACTAAGTTAGAAAGGTATCACCTGATGCGCTTTAACTTAGAGAAGAATTCCTACAAAACAGAAAACTTTGTTAGTTCTAAGAAAATCAGAACAACCTATCTACTTCTACAGCCACTGAACTATTTGAAAACCGTTATCTAGTTCTCCCCGGCAACGACGCCAAAAACTTGTTCGCTCGCCTCAAGTGTAAGGCTGCGATGTAGTAATAAATCTCGGTAAGACCGAGGTCGATCCACAGGGAATAGAAACAAGCTTCCAAATTACTCCAGCAACTCAGTTTATGAAAGAAATTCAAATTCAATTGGGTATTTAACTAAAACAGCAACTTAATGAAAAATCAGAGATATAAAGTACTAAGGCTTTCAAGGATCCACTTGTAGCAATCCTATGTCAATTCAGTCGATCCAAGTAGAAAACTGTTGAACCTCCAATTTATACATTGCATTGCCCACTACATGACATGTTATGCATGGTTTTCATAATTTAAAGACTAATCAAATACATGTTTTGTGGTTGTAGGAATGAGAGTTACTTTACCCAATTGATGACCAAAAGAGCTGATTTAGAACCTTGGATAAAGACCCAAGGAGGGCTGAAGGAAGAAGGAAGCAAAGAAAGAAGCAAAGAAAGAAGAAAATAGAAGAAAGAAAGGAAGAAAACAAGAAGAAAAAGAGACCGACCGGTCTTGACCGGTCGGCCAGGAAGGTTGGACACATTGCAGAAAATCAGCCCGACCGGTCATGACCGGTCAGCTATAGGCACTGGATGAAGGATAAATCAGCCCGACCGGTCATGACCGGTCGGGCATGCACGCTGGAACAATGGACAGTCCACACCGACCGGTCATGACCGGTCGGGCATGCACGCTGGAACAATGGACAGTCCACACCGACCGGTCATGACCGGTCGGCTGTGCTGTCTGGAGTATTTGAAAAGCCAGGCCGACCGGTCACGACCGGTCGGCCCTGCGTAAGAAGAATCCTTTCTAATTCGGGACTCCGAAAATTGCTGCGCAAGGCGTAGGATTTCGCAGAATCCGACGCAAGGGAGGATTGTTGCTATAAAAGGCCACCTAGGGGCTCTCCCTAAGGTATCAGAGAAGAGAAGGAACGTGAGTTTGGAGGCTGAAGGCGACTGTGGAGCGTCTGCAACATCTATCTTCGGGTTTTTCTAGTTTTATGCTTTATTTTTGAGTTTTTAGTTGTAACATGACTATGCTCAGCTAAAACCTCTCAGCTAAGGCTGAGAGGTGAAGCTTGTAGCCAGTTCTATGTTAATTTCAGTTTGATTTAAGTATTTTTCAATTCAAAGTTGATTTTTCTTATGTTTTAGTCCAATAGGTGGTAGTTTGAGATGTCTTATCTGAGTTTATGTGCTCCGGACATGAATTCCTTTTAATTCTCTGAGATTATCACAGGTTGCTTGTTTAGATTCGAATTATAGTAATCCTTGAGCAGGCCGTAGTCCATAGGCATGGCTGTTACTCCGCAGGCTATGAATTTGAATTCTACATTGATTGAATGGACTTGAACTTGGAAGTTCAACTTGAATTGGATGAATGTGTGTGAATGCTTTACTTTCCAACTAGATGAGAGATAGGACTTCAAATCTAGTTGTGTTCTCTACTTGGATTGACTGAATTGACATAGGATTGCTACAAGTGGATCCTTGAAAGCCTTAGTACATTATATCTCTGATTTTTCATTAAGTTACTGTTTTAATTAAACATCCCATTGAAATTGAATTTACTCTATTAAACTGAGTCGCTGGAGTAATTAGGAAGCTGTTACTCTTTCCCTGTGGATCGACCTCGGTCTTACCGAGATTTATTACTACATCGCAGCCTTACACTTGAGGCGAGCGAACAAGTTTTTGTCACCCCCCAACCAGCTTTTTGCTAGTCCCGAGCAAAACATGCGTGAATAAGTTCAAACCTCCAAACCCAACTCTCTTTCAGAAACCATGTTTCTATCCATTCCAAGATATACAAGTATAAAATTTGGAGAAATTAGGTGATAGAAGCTGAAATCTTGGACTCTCAAAACATAATAAGTGTCTACATGAAATTCTCGCTGATTGATTGATAAATAGAAGAACTCGAACAAATTCAACCTAGTGTGCATAGTGAAAGTTCATCTCATGAGTTTCTGGGATCATCTTCTTCATAGATTAAGTAAACCAAGGATTTTAAGGTGCACAGAGCAACAACAAGCCTATGACAGGAATTTGCCTTACCGTCCTTCCGACGGCTTTCACACTACGTCCCATTTCCGGCTTTGGTTACGGTTCGACCATCCCCCGGTTGGTAATAGGTAGCCCTTTTCGAAATTTTCCACCATTTTTCCTTCATTCCCGATTTCATCCTTTCTTTCCTTTTTCTTTTAAAATTAGATAGGATTTTTAAAAATCCATATCTTTCATTATTTTCCCATGGACAAGGATGGACAAAATACCCCGGCTTGGTTTCTCAACACCTTTATATCAAAGTCTAGCTAATCCACAAATCACATAAACCTTTCAACTTATGAAAATCGTGTAATGTGAACTTGGTGTGAAGTTATATGATGGTTGATAGGCATATCCATACAAGTAATCACGCATTGTCTTAACCGGTTGGCTACTATTCACCTGTTCCTTTTGTTGTTGCACACCTCTTACCATAACCGGTAGAACACTCATGTTATTTTCAATTCGGTAATCACGTAATGTTTTTCCCGGATGATTATCCAATTTTGCTTCGTTCCGGTATTCCCCCATCGTCTTACATCGTGTCTCAATATGTGTATTGTTTTCATTAATGTAATCACGCATCGTCTTACGTGGGGCGGCAGTGGAGGTTGATTAAACCTTAGAAAAATACTTATGCTTATAATGGTTCCAATCATAAAGACTTTCAATTTCATGGTCTGACATCTCATCTTCCAAAAGATGCTTATATGCACCATTCGTCCAATCATACATGATGAAATTTTAAGAAATTGAAAACTACCCTAATATAAAAAAAAAAGAACAAAAAGAAGGGATATGGGGAGATGTTACCCAATAGAGTGAGATCTATGTCAGCAACAATGTCCTACAAAATCAAAAAAAAAATTTGTTAGTAATCTAAAAAAAAAAATCAGAAAATCTACTTCTATAAAAACTGAAAATCCTACCTAACTAAGATTACTCTATAGCTACTAGAACAATTAAAACCGATTAACTTTTTCCCCGGAAACGGCGCCAAAAACTTGTTCGCTCGCCTCAAGTGTAAGGCTGCGATGTAGTAATAAATCTCGGTAAGACCGAGGTCGATCCACAGGGAAAGAGTAACAGCTTCCTAATTACTCCAGCGACTCAGTTTAATAGAGTAAATTCAATTTCAATGGGATGTTTAATTAAAACAGTAACTTAATGAAAAATCAGAGATATAATGTACTAAGGCCTTCAAGGATCCACTTGTAGCAATCCTATGTCAATTCAGTCAATCCAAGTAGAGAACACAACTAGATTTGAAGTCCTATCTCTCATCTAGTTGGAAAGTAAAGCATTCACACACATTCATCCAATTCAAGTTGAACTTCCAAGTTCAAGTCCATTCAATCAATGTAGAATTCAAATTCATAGCCTGCGGAGTAACAGCCATGCCTATGGACTACGGCCTGCTCAAGGATTACTATAATTCGAATCTAAACAAGCAACCTGTGATAATCTCAGAGAATTAAAAGGAATTCATGTCCGGAGCACATAAACTCAGATAAGACATCTCAAACTACCACCTATTGGACTGAAACATAAGAAAAATCAACTTTGAATTGAAAAATACTTAAATCAAATTGAAATTAACATAGAACTGGCTACAAGCTTCACCTCTCAGCCTTAGCTGAGAGGTTTTAGCTGAGCATAGTCATGCTACAACTAAAAACTCAAAAATAAAGCATAAAACTAGAAAAACCCGAAGATAGATGTTGCAGACGCTCCACAGTCGCCTTCAGCCTCCAAACTCACGTTCCTTCTCTTCTCTGATACCTTAGGGAGAGCCCCTAGGTGGCCTTTTATAGCAACAATCCTCCCTTGCGTCGGATTCTGCGAAATCCTACGCCTTGCGCAGCAATTTTCGGAGTCCCGAATTAGAAAGGATTCTTCTTACGCAGGGCCGACCGGTCGTGACTGGTCGGCCTGGCTTTTCAAATACTCCAGAGAGCACAGCCGACCGGTCATGACCGGTCGGTGTGGACTGTCCATTGTTCCAGCGTGCATGCCCGACCGGTCATGACCGGTCGGGCTGATTTATCCTTCATCCAGTGCCTATAGCCGACCGGTCATGACCGGTCGGGCTGATTTTCTGCAATGTGTCCAACCTTCCTGGCCCACCGGTCAAGACCGGTCGGTCTCTTTTTCTTCTTGTTTTCTTCCTTTCTTTCTTCTATTTTCTTCTTTCTTTGCTTCTTTCTTTGCTTCCTTCTTCCTTCAGCCCTCCTTGGGTCTTTATCCAAGGTTCTAAATCAGCTCTTTTGGTCATCAATTGGGTAAAGTAACTCTCATTCCTACAACCACAAAACATGTATTTGATTAGTCTTTAAATTATGAAAACCATGCATAACATGTCATGTAGTGGGCAATGCAATGTATAAATTGGAGGTTCAACAAAAACACAACTAGATTTGAAGTCCTATCTCTCATCTAGTTGGAAAATAAAGCATTCACACACATTCAATCCAAATCAAGTTGAACTTCCAAGTTCAAGTCCATTCAATCAATGTAGAATTCAAATCCATAGCCTGCGGAGTAACAGCCATGCCTATGGACTATGGCCTGCTCAAGGATTACTATAATTCGAATCTAAACAAGCAACCTGTGACAATCTCAGAGAATTGCAAGGAATTCATGTCCTGGGTACATGAACTCTCATAAAACATCTCAAACTACCACTTTTGGAACTGAAACATAAGAAAATCCAAACTTGAATTGAAAAAATACTTGAATCAAACTGAATCCAACATAAAATTAGCTACAAGCTTCACCTCTCAGCCTTAGCTGAGAGGTTCTAGCCGAGCATTGTCATGCTACAACTAAAATCTCTAAATAAAAGCATAAAACAGAAAAAACCCGAATAGGAAAGTTGCAGACGCTCCACGATCGCTTTCCCTCCTTAGAACCTCGTTCCTTAGCTTCTCTGATACCCTAGGAAGAGCCCCTAGGTGTCCTTTTATAGCAACAAACCTCCCTTGCGTCGGATTCTGCGAAAGATTACGCAGTGCGCAGTAATTTTTGGAGTCCAGATTTAGAAAGGACTCATGTTACGCAGAGCCGACCGGTCGTGACCGGTCGGACTAGACTTTCACACATTCCAGGGAGCACAGCCGACCGATCAAGACCGGTCGGACAGACCTCCTAGTAATCCAGTGAACCTAGCCGACCGGTCATGACTGGTCGGACTAGTTTTGTCTTCGTCCAGTGTGCATGGCCGACTGGTCATGACCGGTCGGCCTGTCTTTCAACATGAGCAGCCTTCATGGCCGACCGGTCATGACCGGTTGGCCTTCTTCATTTGCTTCTTTTTCCTTTCTTTTTCTCCTTTTTCTTCTTCTCTCTCTTCTCCTTGCTTTCTTCTTTCTTTGGTCTTCTTTCCTTCTTCATCCAAAAGCTATAAAAGAGTTCTTTTAGTCCCAATTAGATGAAGTCCGCTCTCATTCCTATAATCACAAAACACGTGTTAGATGGCCCTTTAAACCATGAAAATCATGCAAACCATGTCCTGTAATAGGCGATGCGATGTATAAATTGGAGGTTCAACAACGACCGAGGGCCGGCCACCCTTAGTTTCTCTCTTTAATTTTCAGGTGAGGAGGAGGGATTCATCTTCGAAAAGATCGTGCATTTGGGAGGAGGGAACCTGTGACCAGAATCTGATGTTAACAATTACTACATCGCAGCCTTGCACTTGAGGTGAGCGAACAGCCATTTTCTTTCTTGCATTGTCTTTAATTGTTAATTATATGAATGCTTGAATGGAATGTATGTTATATTCTTGTTAGGTTGATTCACACACAAGATGTATGTTTACATAGCTAGTAGACATATGCTTGGCATGATGATTTTCATATTGACTACTTATCTCTCTAGACTACGTGCTTGATCTAGTATATCATTTGAAGTCTAGTTTGCACATTGATTAGGAGCTCAACATGTTGTATGTTTATAATCTATGTGCTTAGGCGAGTTTGTCTGTTCGCCTAATGATTACCACTTAAGCTTGAAAGCTAAAGTGTTATTGCTTACTTAGTTTAAATTGTTAAATTTATTAAGTAGGCGGAAAGATTTTTAAAAGGCCCTAATCCCCGCCCCTCTAGGACTTAGCCATAATTATAGTTTCTTCTCTAAGCTTTCGCATGCATATGCATCCACAAGTGTAATCAAAGTGACACAATTTCACTTTCAACGGATAGATTCAATCCTTTTGGTAACAAGAACAATTCACAAGCTGTTGGCCTTGTTGAGCTCTTAATTGTGCATATTCTAACCCCAATTCATCACTCATTGTGCGAGATTTCATAATTTAAAGACTAATTGAATGCATGTTTTGTAATTACAAGAATGAGAGTGGACTCTGCCGAATTGAAGATGAAAAGGGAATATTTAGAACCTTTTGAATGAAGATCGAAGGAGGACCAAGGAAAGAAGGAAGCAAGGAAAGAAGAAAAGAAGAAAGAAATGAAGAAAACAGGCCAAGACTGGTCGTGACCGGTCGACCAGGAGGGCCACGACCGGTCTAGACCGGTCGGCCAGCCTTCCCAGATGTGCTGAGCACGCTAGATGTAGGACAAACACAGTCCGACCGGTCGTGACCGGTCGGCCAGGCCAGTCCGACCGGTCCAGACCGGTCGGTCAGAAGACTTTTTAAACTCCAGAGCACCCTGGATTGATGAGAAGATCAGTCCGACCGGTCGCGACCGGTCGGCCAGCTACTCAGACCGGTTGTGCGACCGGTCGGCCATGCGTAAGCTGCGTACTTTCTATTTTTGGCGCCGAAAATCTCTGTGCACTGCGTAAGCTTACGCAGATTCTGGAATATTCTGAGGTTACGGAGCCTCCCCACTATAAAAGGACACCTAGGGATCGTTCCTAGGGTATCTAAGAAGAGTTTGAGCAAGATGGGAGGCGGCGAAAGTGGATTTCGGAGTTCCACAACTCCTTCTAGTTTGTTTTGATGTTTTTATGATTTTTCTAGTTGTTTCATGTTGTCTTGGATCATGAGCAGCTAAACCTCTTAGCTAGGGCTAAGAGGTGAAGCTTGTAGTGGATCTAAGATGTTTCAATTCATTTTTAGTTGGTTTTAAGATTGGTTTTCATGATTATGAACAATGGTTTGAAGTTAATACAAGTTCTAAGTAGTTTTTCTTAGTCTTATGATGACTCATGGATGTTTGGGAGAATTACTTAAGTTCTTAACTGCTTGATGTTCGTCTAGACCTGTATGATCCGAGGAATTGGAGTACGCTCTAGTACTATGTTCTTCATGTGGGAACTTCCTACCAAAGTTCTACTTTTCTGGTTTTCTGAATTATGTATGGGACTGTGCATGTGATTTTATTCAAGTTCAAATCATGATCTAGCTTTGTCTGGTGACAGGACTTAATGATGATCATGATTATGAACTTAGTTTATTGGAATTAGGATGACCTATGCAATTGATCATGCTCATCCTAGATTGCATTGAGTGAATCATATACATTGGCCTTACATATGACAGATTGTTTGGTTTAAACAGCTCTATCATCCGGCTAGATAGATCTTAATTTCAATTCTAGTTGAGAGAATGAGAAACCACAGCGAATTGAGCATCAAGGATTGCTACATGTGGATCCTTGAACCCCTAGTGCCTTTTTATAATTGTTTACTTCAATTTACTTCAACATTGCTACTTACATCAATCTCATACAAAATCCGATTGTTAGCTTTTTAATAGAAACTGTTGGATGTGTTTGTGATTCCCTACATAAGTCCCTGTGGATTGACCTCGGTCTTTGTCACTCCCCAAATTCGGTTCACGACGTCCATTCGCTGCAACCCGAATTCAGAGGTGGCAGCCTCCGTAGTACCCCCGATCTCGAATCCTAACCCTACACATCAGGTTCCGATCCTGGGATACCATAAGGAGGATTTGAGGGTTTGAATTTTTTTTTTTTTAAACATGAGCATCACCATATGAGTACCATCAAAGACAAACACAATATTTCCACTAAATCATATCGTTTATATATAGTACTGAAAAGTAAATACACAATGCGTAAATATAAAACCTGTGCACAATCCAGCACCTCCTGCTACTGCACTCCCAACTCCAACTCAACGTTGCTGATACACTCTAGTATAACCTGCAGCGTAACAAACGCGCATAAGCTTCGAATGAAGCTTTGTGAGTGCGTGTGTGCGTGCGCAATGCGTATGACAAACATGATAAATATCAGAGTAAGCAGTAAAGCATGATGAGAAATCTAAACCAAAACTTAGCCTAATTAGGCTACACGATCATATGATAAGAATAACCAGCCTACAACGGCTATGCAAGCATGCAATACAGATAACTAACCTGCCATGGCTATGCAAGCATGCAATACAGGTAACCAGCCTACCAAGGCTATATACTCATACTATGCAATGGCCTACAGGGCCTAATGTCGCATATAATGATCCAATGCATGTATGCAAATCACCACCTCTAAGTACAGTGGTCCAGATATGAACAGTCATAACGCAATCGCCCAAGCAATGCAGGACTCGGAACTGGTAGCTCGCCCAGTGTGGTAGCTCGCCCAGGCTTACAGCCCCGCCCACATCACACCCGCCCACGTCAGGACCATCCCACACCATACAGAACATCAGTCACATCACTGATCCATACCATCTCTGAAACGGAACATTACCGGGGTCTCACTGACCTCACTACTCACCAGTAGAATGCCAAAGCCTATCTGGTGCAATAGCGGACCTACTCACAGCTGGTCAAACTCAACCCACTTTGCTAACACTCTTCCGGCAGGTTAGGTCAGACCTCCTTCCAAACTGACCACATGCAGTGGAAAACACCACCGTTTGGTATTCGGCATACTGGTGTATGATTAAACCACCCGGTCCTTGAATGGAGCACCCACCTTGGTACCAACGGGATCAGGGACTTTCACCCAGGGACATCTTCGGCATCCAGTTTAAAGATCACATATTTCCGGTGTTCTGCAAACCACGATGGAGCTGTGGTTGCAACGTAGTAACCATGCTATATGCGGCACAAGCAGACGGTGCGAAATGCAACCATGCATACAAACGCGGGACGACATGCCCGTGCAAGTCTCCAAAGAGCACCATAAAACTATAAGGTCTCAAACACAATGTCACCGTCAGCTGGTAATGAACTGCATGACAATCACGACCGATATGGCCGGTTGATACAAGACAATCAGATGAGCCAAGCATTCATGATGCATGAGTCAAGTATACAGTATGAGTGCCAACAAGTAGTCCATCTACCACGATGGCAATAAATCAATCTAGTCCAACCTATTTGAGATATGATTAAGATGATGGGGACACATATAAATGATCGAGTCATAGTGCGAGATGTCGCTAGCCAGGGAATCTCGCACCAAGAGCTACAAGGTATGCTAAGTTATGCCTACCATACAATGTAAGTCAGGATGATAGATTCCTGTCCTCGAATAGTCCCATACCTATTGGAGAGGTTTGCGATAGAGAGCACGTGAATTACAATTGCGCGACTACATCTCGAATGCTTTATGAATGCGTTTATGCCCTAGTGGTCCCCAACTAACAATGGTGATTCGGGATGCATACTCATTACACATGCATGGTGGTCGTCGAAGCATATAGTATAAAGATCACATATGAGTATTCCAACAACACTACGTGTGGCAACAAACATACCAAAATAGCATAAAAAGATAATTCACTTATAATACAAGCAAACATAAAGAGATAAGACTCTAAATGGATGGTATACAACAACACAGATGGTCCAACAACTGAACGGTGTGG